>OX369305.1:0-627831 GCA_947284805.1 Coleophora flavipennella | reverse complement strand
CTGGGCCATACGAAGTGCTACAAAGACTTACCGACAAGCCCGTTTATCACCCTGTAGCCACGTAGTCCGACCGTACTGGGCACTGGGCCATACGAAGTGCTACAAAGACTTACCGACAGCCCGTTTATCACCCTGTAGCCACGTAGTCCGCCCGTACTGGGCACTGGCACTGGGCCATACGAAGTGCTACAAAGACTTACCGACAGCCCGTTTAGCACCCTGTAGCCACGTAGTCCGACCGTACTGGGCACTGGGCACTGGGCCATACGAAGTGCTACAAAGACTTACCGACAGCCCGTTTAGCACCCTGTAGCCACGTAGTCCGACCGTACTGGGCACTGGGCCATACGAAGTGCTACAAAGACTTACCGACAGCCCGTTTAGCACCCTGTAGCCACGTAGTCCGACCGTACTGGGCACTGGGCCATACGAAGTGCTACAAAGACTTACCGACAGCCCGTTTATCACCCTGTAGCCACGTAGTCCGACCGTACTGGGCACTGGGCCATACGAAGTGCTACAAAGACTTACCGACAGCCCGTTTATCACCCTGTAGCCACCGTAAGTCCGACCGTACTGGGCACTGGGCCATACGAAGTGCTACAAAGACTTACCGACAGCCCGTTTAGCACCCTGTAGCCACGTAGTCCGACCGTACTGGGCACTGGGCCATACGAAGTGCTACAAAGACTTACCGACAGCCCGTTTATCACCCTGTAGCCACGTAGTCCGACCGTACTGGGCACTGGGCCATACGAAGTGCTACAAAGACTTACCGACAGCCCGTTTAGCACCCTGTAGCCACGTAGTCCGCCCGCACTGGGCACTGGGCACTGGGCCATACGAAGTGCTACAAAGACTTACCGACAGCCCGTTTAGCACCCTGTAGCCACGTAGTCCGACCGTACTGGGCACTGGGCCATACGAAGTGCTACAAAGACTTACCGACAGCCCGTTTAGCACCCTGTAGCCACGTAGTCCTCCCGCACTGGGCACTGGGCCATACGAAGTGCTACAAAGACTTACCGACAGCCCGTTTATCACCCTGTAGCCACGTAGTCCGACCGTACTGGGCACTGGGCCATACGAAGTGCTACAAAGACTTACCGACAGCCCGTTTAGCACCCTGTAGCCACGTAGTCCTCCCGCACTGGGCACTGGGCCATACGAAGTGCTACAAAGACTTACCGACAGCCCGTTTAGCACCCTGTAGCCACGTAGTCCTCCCGCACTGGGCACTGGGCCATACGAAGTGCTACAAAGACTTACCGACAGCCCGTTTATCACCCTGTAGCCACGTAGTCCGACCGTACTGGGCACTGGGCCATACGAAGTGCTACAAAGACTTACCGACAGCCCGTTTATCACCCTGTAGCCACGTAGTCCGACCGTACTGGGCACTGGGCCATACGAAGTGCTACAAAGACTTACCGACAGCCCGTTTAGCACCCTGTAGCCACGTAGTCCTCCCGCACTGGGCACTGGGCCATACGAAGTGCTACAAAGACTTTACCGACAGCCCGTTTAGCACCCTGTAGCCACGTAGTCCTCCCGCACTGGGCACTGGGCCATACGAAGTGCTACAAAGACTTACCGACAGCCCGTTTATCACCCTGTAGCCACGTAGTCCGACCGTACTGGGCACTGGGCCATACGAAGTGCTACAAAGACTTACCGACAGCCCGTTTAGCACCCTGTAGCCACGTAGTCCGACCGTACTGGGCACTGGGCCATACGAAGTGCTACAAAGACTTACCGACAGCCCGTTTATCACCCTGTAGCCACGTAGTCCGACCGTACTGGGCACTGGGCCATACGAAGTGCTACAAAGACTTACCGACAGCCCGTTTAGCACCCTGTAGCCACGTAGTCCGACCGTACTGGGCACTGGGCCATACGAAGTGCTACAAAGACTTACGACAGCCCGTTTAGCACCCTGTAGCCACGTAGTCCGACCGTACTGGGCACTGGGCCATACGAAGTGCTACAAAGACTTACCGACAGCCCGTTTAGCACCCTGTAGCCACGTAGTCCGACTGTACTGGGCACTGGGCCATACGAAGTGCTACAAAGACTTACCGACAGCCCGTTTAGCACCCTGTAGCCACGTAGTCCGACCGTACTGGGCACTGGGCACTGGGCCATACGAAGTGCTACAAAGACTTACCGACAGCCCGTTTAGCACCCTGTAGCCACGTAGTCCGCCCGTACTGGGCACTGGGCCATACGAAGTGCTACAAAGACTTACCGACAGCCCGTTTAGCACCCTGTAGCCACGTAGTCCGACCGTACTGGGCACTGGGCCATACGAAGTGCTACAAAGACTTACCGACAGCCCGTTTAGCACCCTGTAGCCACGTAGTCCGACCGTACTGGGCACTGGGCCATACGAAGTGCTACAAAGACTTACCGACAGCCCGTTTATCACCCTGTAGCCACGTAGTCCGACCGTACTGGGCACTGGGCCATACGAAGTGCTACAAAGACTTACCGACAGCCCGTTTAGCACCCTGTAGCCACGTAGTCCGACCGTACTGGGCACTGGGCCATACGAAGTGCTACAAAGACTTACCGACAGCCCGTTTAGCACCCTGTAGCCACGTAGTCCGACCGTACTGGGCACTGGGCACTGGGCCATACGAAGTGCTACAAAGACTTACCGACAGCCCGTTTATCACCCTGTAGCCACGTAGTCCGACCGTACTGGGCACTGGGCACTGGGCCATACGAAGTGCTACAAAGACTTACCGACAGCCCGTTTAGCACCCTGTAGCCACGTAGTCCGACCGTACTGGGCACTGGGCCATACGAAGTGCTACAAAGACTTACCGACAGCCCGTTTAGCACCCTGTAGCCACGTAGTCCTCCCGCACTGGGCACTGGGCCATACGAAGAGCTACAAAGACTTACCGACAGCCCGTTTAGCACCCTGTAGCCACGTAGTCCTCCCGCACTGGGCACTGGGCCATACGAAGTGCTACAAAGACTTACCGACAGCCCGTTTAGCACCCTGTAGCCACGTAGTCCGACCGTACTGGGCACTGGGCCATACGAAGTGCTACAAAGACTTACCGACAGCCCGTTTAGCACCCTGTAGCCACGTAGTCCGACCGTACTGGGCACTGGGCCATACGAAGTGCTACAAAGACTTACCGACAGCCCGTTTAGCACCCTGTAGCCACGTAGTCCGACCGTACTGGGCACTGGGCCATACGAAGTGCTACAAAGACTTACCGACAGCCCGTTTAGCACCCTGTAGCCACGTAGTCCGACCGTACTGGGCACTGGGCCATACGAAGTGCTACAAAGACTTACCGACAGCCCGTTTATCACCCTGTAGCCACGTAGTCCGCCCGCACTGGGCACTGGGCACTGGGCCATACGAAGTGCTACAAAGACTTACCGACAGCCCGTTTAGCACCCTGTAGCCACGTAGTCCGACCGTACTGGGCACTGGGCCATACGAAGTGCTACAAAGACTTACCGACAGCCCGTTTATCACCCTGTAGCCACGTAGTCCGACCGTACTGGGCACTGGGCCATACGAAGTGCTACAAAGACTTACCGACAGCCCGTTTAGCACCCTGTAGCCACGTAGTCCGACCGTACTGGGCACTGGGCCATACGAAGTGCTACAAAGACTTACCGACAGCCCGTTTATCACCCTGTAGCCACGTAGTCCGACCGTACTGGGCACTGGGCCATACGAAGTGCTACAAAGACTTACCGACAGCCCGTTTATCACCCTGTAGCCACGTAGTCCGCCCGTACTGGGCACTGGGCCATACGAAGTGCTACAAAGACTTACCGACAGCCCGTTTAGCACCCTGTAGCCACGTAGTCCTCCCGCACTGGGCACTGGGCCATACGAAGTGCTACAAAGACTTACCGACAGCCCATTTAGCACCCTGTAGCCACGTAGTCCGCCCGTACTGGGCACTGGGCCATACGAAGTGCTACAAAGACTTACCGACAGCCCGTTTAGCACCCTGTAGCCACGTAGTCCTCCCGCACTGGGCACTGGGCCATACGAAGTGCTACAAAGACTTACCGACAGCCCGTTTAGCACCCTGTAGCCACGGAGTCCGCCCGTACTGGGCACTGGGCCATACGAAGTGCTACAAAGACTTACCGACAGCCCGTTTATCACCCTGTAGCCACGTAGTCCGACCGTACTGGGCACTGGGCCATACGAAGTGCTACAAAGACTTACCGACAGCCCGTTTATCACCCTGTAGCCACGTAGTCCGACCGTACTGGGCACTGGGCCATACGAAGTGCTACAAAGACTTACCGACAGCCCGTTTATCACCCTGTAGCCACGTAGTCCGCCCGTACTGGGCACTGGGCACTGGGCCATACGAAGTGCTACAAAGACTTACCGACAGCCCGTTTAGCACCCTGTAGCCACGTAGTCCGACCGTACTGGGCACTGGGCACTGGGCCATACGAAGTGCTACAAAGACTTACCGACAGCCCGTTTAGCACCCTGTAGCCACGTAGTCCGACCGTAATGGGCACTGGGCCATACTAAGTGCTACAAAGACTTACCGACAGCCCGTTTAGCACCCTGTAGCCACGTAGTCCTCCCGCACTGGGCACTGGGCCATACGAAGTGCTACAAAGACTTACCGACAGCCCGTTTAGCACCCTGTAGCCACGTAGTCCTCCCGCACTGGGCACTGGGCCATACGAAGTGCTACAAAGACTTACCGACAGCCCGTTTATCACCCTGTAGCCACGTAGTCCGACCGTACTGGGCACTGGGCCATACGAAGTGCTACAAAGACTTACCGACAGCCCGTTTATCACCCTGTAGCCACGTAGTCCGACCGTACTGGGCACTGGGCCATACGAAGTGCTACAAAGACTTACCGACAGCCCGTTTAGCACCCTGTAGCCACGTAGTCCTCCCGCACTGGGCACTGGGCCATACGAAGTGCTACAAAGACTTACCGACAGCCCGTTTAGCACCCTGTAGCCACGTAGTCCTCCCGCACTGGGCACTGGGCCATACGAAGTGCTACAAAGACTTACCGACAGCCCGTTTATCACCCTGTAGCCACGTAGTCCGACCGTACTGGGCACTGGGCCATACGAAGTGCTACAAAGACTTACCGACAGCCCGTTTAGCACCCTGTAGCCACGTAGTCCGACCGTACTGGGCACTGGGCCATACGAAGTGCTACAAAGACTTACCGACAGCCCGTTTATCACCCTGTAGCCACGTAGTCCGACCGTACTGGGCACTGGGCCATACGAAGTGCTACAAAGACTTACCGACAGCCCGTTTAGCACCCTGTAGCCACGTAGTCCGACCGTACTGGGCACTGGGCCATACGAAGTGCTACAAAGACTTACCGACAGCCCGTTTAGCACCCTGTAGCCACGTAGTCCGACCGTACTGGGCACTGGGCCATACGAAGTGCTACAAAGACTTACCGACAGCCCGTTTAGCACCCTGTAGCCACGTAGTCCGACTGTACTGGGCACTGGGCCATACGAAGTGCTACAAAGACTTACCGACAGCCCGTTTAGCACCCTGTAGCCACGTAGTCCGACCGTACTGGGCACTGGGCACTGGGCCATACGAAGTGCTACAAAGACTTACCGACAGCCCGTTTAGCACCCTGTAGCCACGTAGTCCGCCCGTACTGGGCACTGGGCCATACGAAGTGCTACAAAGACTTACCGACAGCCCGTTTAGCACCCTGTAGCCACGTAGTCCGACCGTACTGGGCACTGGCCATACGAAGTGCTACAAAGACTTACCGACAGCCCGTTTAGCACCCTGTAGCCACGTAGTCCGACCGTACTGGGCACTGGGCCATACGAAGTGCTACAAAGACTTACCGACAGCCCGTTTATCACCCTGTAGCCACGTAGTCCGACCGTACTGGGGCACTGGCCATACGAAGTGCTACAAAGACTTACCGACAGCCCGTTTAGCACCCTGTAGCCACGTAGTCCGACCGTACTGGGCACTGGGCCATACGAAGTGCTACAAAGACTTACCGACAGCCCGTTTAGCACCCTGTAGCCACGTAGTCCGACCGTACTGGGCACTGGCACTGGGCCATACGAAGTGCTACAAAGACTTACCGACAGCCCGTTTATCACCCTGTAGCCACGTAGTCCGACCGTACTGGGCACTGGGCACTGGGCCATACGAAGTGCTACAAAGACTTACCGACAGCCCGTTTAGCACCCTGTAGCCACGTAGTCCGACCGTACTGGGCACTGGCCATACGAAGTGCTACAAAGACTTACCGACAGCCCGTTTAGCACCCTGTAGCCACGTAGTCCTCCCGCACTGGGCACTGGGCCATACGAAGAGCTACAAAGACTTACCGACAGCCCGTTTAGCACCCTGTAGCCACGTAGTCCTCCCGCACTGGGCACTGGGCCATACGAAGTGCTACAAAGACTTACCGACAGCCCGTTTAGCACCCTGTAGCCACGTAGTCCGACCGTACTGGGCACTGGGCCATACGAAGTGCTACAAAGACTTACCGACAGCCGTTTAGCACCCTGTAGCCACGTAGTCCGACCGTACTGGGCACTGGGCCATACGAAGTGCTACAAAGACTTACCGACAGCCCGTTTAGCACCCTGTAGCCACGTAGTCCGACCGTACTGGGCACTGGGCCATACGAAGTGCTACAAAGACTTACCGACAGCCCGTTTAGCACCCTGTAGCCACGTAGTCCGACCGTACTGGGCACTGGGCCATACGAAGTGCTACAAAGACTTACCGACAGCCCGTTTATCACCCTGTAGCCACGTAGTCCGCCCGCACTGGGCACTGGGCACTGGGCCATACGAAGTGCTACAAAGACTTACCGACAGCCCGTTTAGCACCCTGTAGCCACGTAGTCCGACCGTACTGGGCACTGGGCCATACGAAGTGCTACAAAGACTTACCGACAGCCCGTTTATCACCCTGTAGCCACGTAGTCCGACCGTACTGGGCACTGGGCCATACGAAGTGCTACAAAGACTTACCGACAGCCCGTTTAGCACCCTGTAGCCACGTAGTCCGACCGTACTGGGCACTGGGCCATACGAAGTGCTACAAAGACTTACCGACAGCCCGTTTATCACCCTGTAGCCACGTAGTCCGACCGTACTGGGCACTGGGCCATACGAAGTGCTACAAAGACTTACCGACAGCCCGTTTATCCACCCTGTAGCCACGTAGTCCGCCCGTACTGGGCACTGGGCCATACGAAGTGCTACAAAGACTTACCGACAGCCCGTTTAGCACCCTGTAGCCACGTAGTCCTCCCGCACTGGGCACTGGGCCATACGAAGTGCTACAAAGACTTACCGACAGCCCATTTAGCACCCTGTAGCCACGTAGTCCGCCCGTACTGGGCATCTGGGCCATACGAAGTGCTACAAAGACTTACCGACAGCCGTTTAGCACCCTGTAGCCACGTAGTCCTCCCGCACTGGGCACTGGGCCATACGAAGTGCTACAAAGACTTACCGACAGCCCGTTTAGCACCCTGTAGCCACGGAGTCCGCCCGTACTGGGCACTGGGCCATACGAAGTGCTACAAAGACTTACCGACAGCCCGTTTATCACCCTGTAGCCACGTAGTCCGACCGTACTGGGCACTGGGCCATACGAAGTGCTACAAAGACTTACCGACAGCCCGTTTATCACCCTGTAGCCACGTAGTCCGACCGTACTGGGCACTGGGCCATACGAAGTGCTACAAAGACTTACCGACAGCCCGTTTATCACCCTGTAGCCACGTAGTCCGCCCGTACTGGGCACTGGGCACTGGGCCATACGAAGTGCTACAAAGACTTACCGACAGCCCGTTTAGCACCCTGTAGCCACGTAGTCCGACCGTACTGGGCACTGGGCACTGGGCCATACGAAGTGCTACAAAGACTTACCGACAGCCCGTTTAGCACCCTTTAGCCACGTAGTCCGACCGTAATGGGCACTGGGCCATACTAAGTGCTACAAAGACTTACCGACAGCCCGTTTATCACCCTGTAGCCACGTAGTCCGACCGTACTGGGCACTGGGCACTGGGCCATACGAAGTGCTACAAAGACTTACCGACAGCCCGTTTAGCACCCTGTAGCCACGTAGTCCGACCGTACTGGGCACTGGGCCATACGAAGTGCTACAAAGACTTACCGACAGCCCGTTTAGCACCCTGTAGCCACGTAGTCCGACCGTACTGGGCACTGGGCCATACGAAGTGCTACAAAGACTTACCGACAGCCCGTTTATCACCCTGTAGCCACGTAGTCCGACCGTACTGGGCACTGGGCCATACGAAGTGCTACAAAGACTTACCGACAGCCCGTTTATCACCCTGTAGCCACGTAGTCCGACCGTACTGGGCACTGGGCCATACGAAGTGCTACAAAGACTTACCGACAGCCCGTTTAGCACCCTGTAGCCACGTAGTCCGACCGTACTGGGCACTGGCCATACGAAGTGCTACAAAGACTTACCGACAGCCCGTTTATCACCCTGTAGCCACGTAGTCCGACCGTACTGGGCACTGGGCCATACGAAGTGCTACAAAGACTTACCGACAGCCCGTTTAGCACCCTGTAGCCACGTAGTCCGCCGCACTGGGCACTGGGCACTGGGCCATACGAAGTGCTACAAAGACTTACCGACAGCCCGTTTATCACCCTGTAGCCACGTAGTCCGACCGTACTGGGCACTGGGCCATACGAAGTGCTACAAAGACTTACCGACAGCCCGTTTAGCACCCTGTAGCCACGTAGTCCTCCCGCACTGGGCACTGGGCCATACGAAGTGCTACAAAGACTTACCGACAGCCCGTTTAGCACCCTGTAGCCACGTAGTCCTCCCGCACTGGGCACTGGGCCATACGAAGTGCTACAAAGACTTACCGACAGCCCGTTTATCACCCTGTAGCCACGTAGTCCGACCGTACTGGGCACTGGGCCATACGAAGTGCTACAAAGACTTACCGACAGCCCGTTTAGCACCCTGTAGCCACGTAGTCCGACCGTACTGGGCACTGGGCACTGGGCCATACGAAGTGCTACAAAGACTTACCGACAGCCCGTTTAGCACCCTGTAGCCACGTAGTCCGACCGTACTGGGCACTGGGCCATACGAAGTGCTACAAAGACTTACCGACAGCCCGTTTAGCACCCTGTAGCCACGTAGTCCGACCGTACTGGGCACTGGGCCATACGAAGTGCTACAAAGACTTACCGACAGCCCGTTTAGCACCCTGTAGCCACGTAGTCCGACCGTACTGGGCACTGGGCCATACGAAGTGCTACAAAGACTTACCGACAGCCCGTTAGCACCCTGTAGCCACGTAGTCCGACCGTACTGGGCACTGGGCCATACGAAGTGCTACAAAGACTTACCGACAGCCCGTTTAGCACCCTGTAGCCACGTAGTCCGACCGTCACTGGGCACTGGGCCATACGAAGTGCTACAAAGACTTACCGACAGCCCGTTTAGCACCCTGTAGCCACGTAGTCCGACCGTACTGGGCACTGGGCCATACGAAGTGCTACAAAGACTTACCGACAGCCCGTTTAGCACCCTGTAGCCACGTAGTCCGACCGTACTGGGCACTGGGCCATACGAAGTGCTACAAAGACTTACCGACAGCCCGTTTAGCACCCTGTAGCCACGTAGTCCGACCGTACTGGGCACTGGGCAATACGAAGTGCTACAAAGACTTACCGACAGCCCGTTTATCACCCTGTAGCCACGTAGTCCGACCGTACTGGGCACTGGGCCATACGAAGTGCTACAAAGACTTACCGACAGCCCGTTTATCACCCTGTAGCCACGTAGTCCGACCGTACTGGGCACTGGGCCATACGAAGTGCTACAAAGACTTACCGACAGCCCGTTTAGCACCCTGTAGCCACGTAGTCCGACCGTACTGGGCACTGGGCCATACGAAGTGCTACAAAGACTTACCGACAGCCCGTTTATCACCCTGTAGCCACGTAGTCCGACCGTACTGGGCACTGGGCCATACGAAGTGCTACAAAGACTTACCGACAGCCCGTTTAGCACCCTGTAGCCACGTAGTCCGACCGTACTGGGCACTGGGCCATACGAAGTGCTACAAAGACTTACCGACAGCCCGTTTATCACCCTGTAGCCACGTAGTCCGACCGTACTGGGCACTGGGCACTGGGCCATACGAAGTGCTACAAAGACTTACCGACAGCCCGTTTATCACCCTGTAGCCACGTAGTCCGACCGTACTGGGCACTGGGCCATACGAAGTGCTACAAAGACTTACCGACAGCCCGTTTATCACCCTGTAGCCACGTAGTCCGCCCGTACTGGGCACTGGCCATACGAAGTGCTACAAAGACTTACCGACAGCCCGTTTAGCACCCTGTAGCCACGTAGTCCTCCCGCACTGGGCACTGGGCCATACGAAGTGCTACAAAGACTTACCGACAGCCCGTTTAGCACCCTGTAGCCACGTAGTCCTCCCGCACTGGGCACTGGGCCATACGAAGTGCTACAAAGACTTACCGACAGCCCGTTTATCACCCTGTAGCCACGTAGTCCGACCGTACTGGGCACTGGGCACTGGGCCATACGAAGTGCTACAAAGACTTACCGACAGCCCGTTTAGCACCCTGTAGCCACGTAGTCCGACCGTACTGGGCACTGGGCCATACGAAGTGCTACAAAGACTTACCGACAGCCCGTTTAGCACCCTGTAGCCACGTAGTCCGACCGTACTGGGCACTGGGCCATACGAAGTGCTACAAAGACTTACCGACAGCCCGTTTAGCACCCTGTAGCCACGTAGTCCGCCCGCACTGGGCACTGGGCACTGGGCCATACGAAGTGCTACAAAGACTTACCGACAGCCCGTTTAGCACCCTGTAGCCACGTAGTCCGACCGTACTGGGCACTGGGCCATACGAAGTGCTACAAAGACTTACCGACAGCCCGTTTAGCACCCTGTAGCCACGTAGTCCGACCGTACTGGGCACTGGGCCATACGAAGTGCTACAAAGACTTACCGACAGCCCGTTTATCACCCTGTAGCCACGTAGTCCGACCGTACTGGGCACTGGGCCATACGAAGTGCTACAAAGACTTAACGACAGCCCGTTTATCACCCTGTAGCCACGTAGTCCGACCGTACTGGGCACTGGGCCATACGAAGTGCTACAAAGACTTACCGACAGCCCGTTTAGCACCCTGTAGCCACGTAGTCCGCCGCACTGGGCACTGGGCACTGGGCCATACGAAGTGCTACAAAGACTTACCGACAGCCCGTTTAGCACCCTGTAGCCACGTAGTCCGACCGTACTGGGCACTGGGCCATACGAAGTGCTACAAAGACTTACCGACAGCCCGTTTAGCACCCTGTAGCCACGTAGTCCGACCGTACTGGGCACTGGGCCATACGAAGTGCTACAAAGACTTACCGACAGCCCGTTTAGCACCCTGTAGCCACGTAGTCCGACCGTACTGGGCACTGGGCCATACGAAGTGCTACAAAGACTTACCGACAGCCCGTTTAGCACCCTGTAGCCACGTAGTCCTCCCGCACTGGGCACTGGGCCATACGAAGTGCTACAAAGACTTACCGACAGCCCGTTTAGCACCCTGTAGCCACGTAGTCCGACCGTACTGGGCACTGGGCCATACGAAGTGCTACAAAGACTTACCGACAGCCCGTTTATCACCCTGTAGCCACGTAGTCCGACCGTACTGGGCACTGGGCCATACGAAGTGCTACAAAGACTTACCGACAGCCCGTTTAGCACCCTGTAGCCACGTAGTCCGACCGTACTGGGCACTGGGCCATACGAAGTGCTACAAAGACTTACCGACAGCCCGTTTAGCACCCTGTAGCCACGTAGTCCGACCGTACTGGGCACTGGGCCATACGAAGTGCTACAAAGACTTACCGACAGCCCGTTTATCACCCTGTAGCCACGTAGTCCGACCGTACTGGGCACTGGGCCATACGAAGTGCTACAAAGACTTACCGAAAGCCCGTTTAGCACCCTGTAGCCACGTAGTCCTCCCGCACTGGGGCACTGGGCCATACGAAGTGCTACAAAGACTTACCGACAGCCCGTTTATCACCCTGTAGCCACGTAGTCCGACCGTAATGGGCACTGGGCCATACGAAGTGCTACAAAGAGTTACCGACAGCCCGTTTAGCACCCTGTAGCCACGTAGTCCGACCGTACTGGGCACTGGGCACTGGGCCATACGAAGTGCTACAAAGACTTACCGACAGCCCGTTTAGCACCCTGTAGCCACGTAGTCCGACCGTACTGGGCACTGGGCCATACGAAGTGCTACAAAGACTTACCGACAGCCCGTTTATCACCCTGTAGCCACGTAGTCCTCCCGCACTGGGCACTGGGCCATACGAAGTGCTACAAAGACTTTCCGACAGCCCGTTTAGCACCCTGTAGCCACGTAGTCCGACCGTACTGGGCACTGGGCCATACGAAGTGCTACAAAGACTTACCGACAGCCCGTTTAGCACCCTGTAGCCACGTAGTCCTCCCGCACTGGGCACTGGGCCATACGAAGTGCTACAAAGACTTACCGACAGCCCGTTTAGCACCCTGTAGCCACGTAGTCCGACCGTACTGGGCACTGGGCCATACGAAGTGCTACAAAGACTTACCGACAGCCCGTTTAGCACCCTGTAGCCACTTAGTCCGACCGTACTGGGCACTGGGCACTGGGCCATACGAAGTGCTACAAAGACTTACCGACAGCCCGTTTAGCACCCTGTAGCCACGTAGTCCGACCGTACTGGGCACTGGGCCATACGAAGTGCTACAAAGACTTACCGACAGCCCGTTTATCACCCTGTAGCCACGTAGTCCGACCGTACTGGGCACTGGGCCATACGAAGTGCTACAAAGACTTACCGACAGCCCGTTTAGCACCCTGTAGCCACGTAGTCCGACCGTACTGGGCACTGGGCCATACGAAGTGCTACAAAGACTTACCGACAGCCCGTTTATCACCCTGTAGCCACGTAGTCCGACCGTACTGGGCACTGGGCCATACGAAGTGCTACAAAGACTTACCGACAGCCCGTTTATCACCCTGTAGCCACGTAGTCCGACCGTACTGGGCACTGGGCCATACGAAGTGCTACAAAGACTTACCGACAGCCCGTTTAGCACCCTGTAGCCACGTAGTCCGACCGTACTGGGCACTGGGCCATACGAAGTGCTACAAAGACTTACCGACAGCCCGTTTATCACCCTGTAGCCACGTAGTCCGACCGTACTGGGCACTGGGCCATACGAAGTGCTACAAAGACTTACCGACAGCCCGTTTATCACCCTGTAGCCACGTAGTCCGACCGTACTGGGCACTGGGCACTGGGCCATACGAAGTGCTACAAAGACTTACCGACAGCCCGTTTAGCACCCTGTAGCCACGTAGTCCGACCGTACTGGGCACTGGGCCATACGAAGTGCTACAAAGACTTACCGACAGCCCGTTTATCACCCTGTAGCCACGTAGTCCGACCGTACTGGGCACTGGGCCATACGAAGTGCTACAAAGACTTACCGACAGCCCGTTTATCACCCTGTAGCCACGTAGTCCGACCGTACTGGGCACTGGGCCATACGAAGTGCTACAAAGACTTACCGACAGCCCGTTTAGCACCCTGTAGCCACGTAGTCCGCCCGCACTGGGCACTGGGCACTGGGCCATACGAAGTGCTACAAAGACTTACCGACAGCCCGTTTAGCACCCTGTAGCCACGTAGTCCGCCCGCACTGGGCACTGGGCACTGGGCCATACGAAGTGCTACAAAGACTTACCGACAGCCCGTTTAGCACCCTGTAGCCACGTAGTCCGACCGTACTGGGCACTGGGCCATACGAAGTGCTACAAAGACTTACCGACAGCCCGTTTATCACCCTGTAGCCACGTAGTCCGACCGTACTGGGCACTGGGCACTGGGCCATACGAAGTGCTACAAAGACTTACCGACAGCCCGTTTAGCACCCTGTAGCCACGTAGTCCGACCGTACTGGGCACTGGGCCATACGAAGTGCTACAAAGACTTACCGACAGCCCGTTTAGCACCCTGTAGCCACGTAGTCCTCCCGCACTGGGCACTGGGCCATACGAAGTGCTACAAAGACTTACCGACAGCCCGTTTAGCACCCTGTAGCCACGTAGTCCTCCCGCACTGGGCACTGGGCCATACGAAGTGCTACAAAGACTTACCGACAGCCCGTTTATCACCCTGTAGCCACGTAGTCCGACCGTACTGGGCACTGGGCCATACGAAGTGCTACAAAGACTTACCGACAGCCCGTTTATCACCCTGTAGCCACGTAGTCCGACCGTACTGGGCACTGGGCCATACGAAGTGCTACAAAGACTTACCGACAGCCCGTTTAGCACCCTGTAGCCACGTAGTCCTCCCGCACTGGGCACTGGGCCATACGAAGTGCTACAAAGACTTACCGACAGCCCGTTTAGCACCCTGTAGCCACGTAGTCCTCCCGCACTGGGCACTGGGCCATACGAAGTGCTACAAAGACTTACCGACAGCCCGTTTATCACCCTGTAGCCACGTAGTCCGACCGTACTGGGCACTGGGCCATACGAAGTGCTACAAAGACTTACCGACAGCCCGTTTAGCACCCTGTAGCCACGTAGTCCGACCGTACTGGGCACTGGGCCATACGAAGTGCTACAAAGACTTACCGACAGCCCGTTTATCACCCTGTAGCCACGTAGTCCGACCGTACTGGGCACTGGGCCATACGAAGTGCTACAAAGACTTACCGACAGCCCGTTTAGCACCCTGTAGCCACGTAGTCCGACCGTACTGGGCACTGGGCCATACGAAGTGCTACAAAGACTTACCGACAGCCCGTTTAGCACCCTGTAGCCACGTAGTCCGACCGTACTGGGCACTGGGCCATACGAAGTGCTACAAAGACTTACCGACAGCCCGTTTAGCACCCTGTAGCCACGTAGTCCGACCGTACTGGGCACTGGGCACTGGGCACTGGGCCATACGAAGTGCTACAAAGACTTACCGACAGCCCGTTTAGCACCCTGTAGCCACGTAGTCCGACCGTACTGGGCACTGGGCCATACGAAGTGCTACAAAGACTTACCGACAGCCCGTTTATCACCCTGTAGCCACGTAGTCCGACCGTACTGGGCACTGGGCACTGGGCCATACGAAGTGCTACAAAGACTTACCGACAGCCCGTTTAGCACCCTGTAGCCACGTAGTCCTCCCGCACTGGGCACTGGGCCATACGAAGTGCTACAAAGACTTACCGACAGCCCGTTTATCACCCTGTAGCCACGAAGTCCGACCGTACTGGGCACTGGGCCATACGAAGTGCTACAAAGACTTACCGACAGCCCGTTTATCACCCTGTAGCCACGTAGTCCGACCGTACTGGGCACTGGGCACTGGGCCATACGAAGTGCTACAAAGACTTACCGACAGCCCGTTTAGCACCCTGTAGCCACGTAGTCCGACCCTACTGGGCACTGGGCCATACGAAGTGCTACAAAGACTTACCGACAGCCCGTTTAGCACCCTGTAGCCACGTAGTCCGACCGTACTGGGCACTGGGCCATACGAAGTGCTACAAAGACTTACCGACAGCCCGTTTATCACCCTGTAGCCACGTAGTCCGACCGTACTGGGCACTGGGCACTGGGCCATACGAAGTGCTACAAAGACTTACCGACAGCCCGTTTATCACCCTGTAGCCACGTAGTCCGACCGTACTGGGCACTGGGCACTGGGCCATACGAAGTGCTACAAAGACTTACCGACAGCCCGTTTAGCACCCTGTAGCCACGTAGTCCGACCGTACTGGGCACTGGGCCATACGAAGTGCTACAAAGACTTACCGACAGCCCGTTTAGCACCCTGTAGCCACGTAGTCCGACCGTACTGGGCACTGGGCCATACGAAGTGCTACAAAGACTTACCGACAGCCCGTTTATCACCCTGTAGCCACGTAGTCCGACCGTACTGGGCACTGGGCCATACGAAGTGCTACAAAGACTTAACGACAGCCCGTTTATCACCCTGTAGCCACGTAGTCCGACCGTACTGGGCACTGGGCCATACGAAGTGCTACAAAGACTTACCGAAAGCCCGTTTAGCACCCTGTAGCCACGTAGTCCGCCCGCACTGGGCACTGGGCACTGGGCCATACGAAGTGCTACAAAGACTTACCGACAGCCCGTTTAGCACCCTGTAGCCACGTAGTCCGACCGTACTGGGCACTGGGCCATACGAAGTGCTATTTACAATTTTTATAATGGACATAAATTACTGTTTCCTAAACTCTAAGATTTTGCTATTCGCCGATGACATGAAAATTTTGAAACGTATTCACAGTCCATTAGAGTCCCTCAGTTTACAAAGTGATTTAAATAGATTTGAGTCTTATTGTCTACTCAATAAATTAGATTTAAACGTGTCTAAATGTTTCTCTATGACTTTCAGTCGAAAACATTCTATTGTTGAATCAAATTATAAACTCCTGAATCATACTCTATTAAAAGTTAGCGAGATGAGGGACTTGGGGGTCATTCACGACAGCAAGCTACTTTTTGATAAACACATTGATAACATTGTGAATAGGTCTTCCAAAGCTCTTGGCTTTTTAATCAGGAGTTCTGCCAACTTCAAAAACTTGAAATGTATTAAAATACTGTACTGCGCCTTTGTACGTAGCCATCTGGAGTACGCGTCTCAAGTTTGGAATCCTCAATACGACGTGTACAAGCGTCGTATTGAGGGTATCCAAAGGCGATTTATGCGTTATTTAGACTTTAAATCACACCAAAGATCAGATGGTTATCTTCATCGCTGCAAACGCTACCACTTTTTACCTCTTTTTTACCTTTTTTACCTTTTTTACCTTTTTATCACTTTTTACCACTTTTTACCTCTTTCCACCATGCGAACCATTAATGATTTATGTTTCTTACTAAAAATAGCTAATGGCGGCTTGGACAGCCCTGAACTTCTATCCAAATTGCAACTTCGTACGAACCTGTTATCATTCAGATTACGACCTATATTACATGTTCCTTATGCGAGCACTAACTACAGGCAGAATACATTTTTATTGCGTAGCTGTAATAGTTTTAACAAACTAGTCTGTGAGCATCCTGATGTCGATCTATTCTGTACAAGTACTACCGCGGTAAGGCGACTAGTGGCACAGGAATTCTTCTTAGACTGAATATATGTTTAAAGAAACGGATTATCTTAAAAAAAAAAAAAAAATCTTTGATGTTACTAATGTTAATTTTCTATTTTATTTTGGTGAAGGTTTGTAATTAGCATAGTTTTAAATTTAATTTTGTTACTTATATATAATATTAAGCTGTAAATCTTCCGAATAGCAAATAAATAAAATAAATAAATAAAATAAAGACTTACCGACAGCCCGTTTATCACCCTGTAGCCACGTAGTCCGACCGTACTGGGCACTGGGCACTGGGCCATACGAAGTGCTACAAAGACTTACCGACAGCCCGTTTAGCACCCTGTAGCCACGTAGTCCGACCGTACTGGGCACTGGGCCATACGAAGTGCTACAAAGACTTACCGACAGCCCGTTTAGCACCCTGTAGCCACGTAGTCCGACCGTACTGGGCACTGGGCCATACGAAGTGCTACAAAGACTTACCGACAGCCCGTTTAGCACCCTGTAGCCACGTAGTCCTCCCGCACTGGGCACTGGGCCATACGAAGTGCTACAAAGACTTACCGACAGCCCGTTTAGCACCCTGTAGCCACGTAGTCCGACCGTACTGGGCACTGGGCCATACGAAGTGCTACAAAGACTTACCGACAGCCCGTTTATCACCCTGTAGCCACGTAGTCCGACCGTACTGGGCACTGGGCCATACGAAGTGCTACAAAGACTTACCGACAGCCCGTTTAGCACCCTGTAGCCACGTAGTCCTCCCGCACTGGGCACTGGGCCATACGAAGTGCTACAAAGACTTACCGACAGCCCGTTTAGCACCCTGTAGCCACGTAGTCCGACCGTACTGGGCACTGGGCCATACGAAGTGCTACAAAGACTTACCGACAGCCCGTTTATCACCCTGTAGCCACGTAGTCCGACCGTACTGGGCACTGGGCCATACGAAGTGCTACAAAGACTTACCGACAGCCCGTTTAGCACCCTGTAGCCACGTAGTCCGACCGTACTGGGCACTGGGCACTGGGCCATACGAAGTGCTACAAAGACTTACCGACAGCCCGTTTAGCACCCTGTAGCCACGTAGTCCGACCGTACTGGGCACTGGGCCATACGAAGTGCTACAAAGACTTACCGACAGCCCGTTTAGCACCCTATAGCCACGTAGTCCTCCCGCACTGGGCACTGGGCCATACGAAGTGCTACAAAGACTTACCGACAGCCCGTTTAGCACCCTGTAGCCACGTAGTCCTCCCGCACTGGGCACTGGGCCATACGAAGTGCTACAAAGACTTACCGACAGCCCGTTTAGCACCCTATAGCCACGTAGTCCTCCCGCACTGGGCACTGGGCCATACGAAGTGCTACAAAGACTTACCGACAGCCCGTTTAGCACCCTGTAGCCACGTAGTCCTCCCGCACTGGGCACTGGGCCATACGAAGTGCTACAAAGACTTACCGACAGCCCGTTTATCACCCTGTAGCCACGTAGTCCGACCGTACTGGGCACTGGGCCATACGAAGTGCTACAAAGACTTACCGACAGCCCGTTTAGCACCCTGTAGCCACGTAGTCCGACCGTACTGGGCACTGGGCCATACGAAGTGCTACAAAGACTTACCGACAGCCCGTTTATCACCCTGTAGCCACGTAGTCCGACCGTACTGGGCACTGGGCCATACGAAGTGCTACAAAGACTTACCGACAGCCCGTTTAGCACCCTGTAGCCACGTAGTCCGACCGTACTGGGCACTGGGCCATACGAAGTGCTACAAAGACTTACCGACAGCCCGTTTAGCACCCTGTAGCCACGTAGTCCGACCGTACTGGGCACTGGGCCATACGAAGTGCTACAAAGACTTACCGACAGCCCGTTTAGCACCCTGTAGCCACGTAGTCCGCCCGCACTGGGCACTGGGCCATACGAAGTGCTACAAAGACTTACCGACAGCCCGTTTATCACCCTGTAGCCACGTAGTCCGACCGTACTGGGCACTGGGCCATACGAAGTGCTACAAAGACTTACCGACAGCCCGTTTAGCACCCTGTAGCCACGTAGTCCGCCCGCACTGGGCACTGGGCACTGGGCACTGGGCCATACGAAGTGCTACAAAGACTTACCGACAGCCCGTTTAGCACCCTGTAGCCACGTAGTCCGCCCGCACTGGGCACTGGGCACTGGGCCATACGAAGTGCTACAAAGACTTACCGACAGCCCGTTTAGCACCCTGTAGCCACGTAGTCCGACCGTACTGGGCACTGGGCCATACGAAGTGCTACAAAGACTTACCGACAGCCCGTTTAGCACCCTGTAGCCACGTAGTCCGACCGTACTGGGCACTGGGCCATACGAAGTGCTACAAAGACTTACCGACAGCCCGTTTAGCACCCTGTAGCCACGTAGTCCGACCGTACTGGGCACTGGGCCATACGAAGTGCTACAAAGACTTACCGACAGCCCGTTTAGCACCCTGTAGCCACGTAGTCCTCCCGCACTGGGCACTGGGCCATACGAAGTGCTACAAAGACTTACCGACAGCCCGTTTAGCACCCTGTAGCCACGTAGTCCGACCGTACTGGGCACTGGGCCATACGAAGTGCTACAAAGACTTACCGACAGCCCGTTTATCACCCTGTAGCCACGTAGTCCGACCGTACTGGGCACTGGGCCATACGAAGTGCTACAAAGACTTACCGACAGCCCGTTTAGCACCCTGTAGCCACGTAGTCCGACCGTACTGGGCACTGGGCCATACGAAGTGCTACAAAGACTTACCGACAGCCCGTTTAGCACCCTGTAGCCACGTAGTCCGACCGTACTGGGCACTGGGCCATACGAAGTGCTACAAAGACTTACCGACAGCCCGTTTATCACCCTGTAGCCACGTAGTCCGACCGTACTGGGCACTGGGCCATACGAAGTGCTACAAAGACTTACCGAAAGCCCGTTTAGCACCCTGTAGCCACGTAGTCCTCCCGCACTGGGCACTGGGCCATACGAAGTGCTACAAAGACTTACCGACAGCCCGTTTATCACCCTGTAGCCACGTAGTCCGACCGTACTGGGCACTGGGCCATACGAAGTGCTACAAAGAGTTACCGACAACCCGTTTAGCACCCTGTAGCCACGTAGTCCGACCGTACTGGGCACTGGGCACTGGGCCATACGAAGTGCTACAAAGACTTACCGACAGCCCGTTTAGCACCCTGTAGCCACGTAGTCCGACCGTACTGGGCACTGGGCCATACGAAGTGCTACAAAGACTTACCGACAGCCCGTTTATCACCCTGTAGCCACGTAGTCCTCCCGCACTGGGCACTGGGCCATACGAAGTGCTACAAAGACTTACCGACAGCCCGTTTAGCACCCTGTAGCCACGTAGTCCGACCGTACTGGGCACTGGGCCATACGAAGTGCTACAAAGACTTACCGACAGCCCGTTTAGCACCCTGTAGCCACGTAGTCCTCCCGCACTGGGCACTGGGCCATACGAAGTGCTACAAAGACTTACCGACAGCCCGTTTAGCACCCTGTAGCCACGTAGTCCGACCGTACTGGGCACTGGGCCATACGAAGTGCTACAAAGACTTACCGACAGCCCGTTTAGCACCCTGTAGCCACGTAGTCCGACCGTACTGGGCACTGGGCACTGGGCCATACGAAGTGCTACAAAGACTTACCGACAGCCCGTTTAGCACCCTGTAGCCACGTAGTCCGACCGTACTGGGCACTGGGCCATACGAAGTGCTACAAAGACTTACCGACAGCCCGTTTATCACCCTGTAGCCACGTAGTCCGACCGTACTGGGCACTGGGCCATACGAAGTGCTACAAAGACTTACCGACAGCCCGTTTAGCACCCTGTAGCCACGTAGTCCGACCGTACTGGGCACTGGGCCATACGAAGTGCTACAAAGACTTACCGACAGCCCGTTTATCACCCTGTAGCCACGTAGTCCGACCGTACTGGGCACTGGGCACTGGGCCATACGAAGTGCTACAAAGACTTACCGACAGCCCGTTTAGCACCCTGTAGCCACGTAGTCCGACCGTACTGGGCACTGGGCCATACGAAGTGCTACAAAGACTTACCGACAGCCCGTTTATCACCCTGTAGCCACGTAGTCCGACCGTACTGGGCACTGGGCCATACGAAGTGCTACAAAGACTTACCGACAGCCCGTTTATCACCCTGTAGCCACGTAGTCCGACCGTACTGGGCACTGGGCCATACGAAGTGCTACAAAGACTTACCGACAGCCCGTTTAGCACCCTGTAGCCACGTAGTCCGCCCGCACTGGGCACTGGGCACTGGGCCATACGAAGTGCTACAAAGACTTACCGACAGCCCGTTTAGCACCCTGTAGCCACGTAGTCCGCCCGCACTGGGCACTGGGCACTGGGCCATACGAAGTGCTACAAAGACTTACCGACAGCCCGTTTAGCACCCTGTAGCCACGTAGTCCGACCGTACTGGGCACTGGGCCATACGAAGTGCTACAAAGACTTACCGACAGCCCGTTTATCACCCTGTAGCCACGTAGTCCGACCGTACTGGGCACTGGGCACTGGGCCATACGAAGTGCTACAAAGACTTACCGACAGCCCGTTTAGCACCCTGTAGCCACGTAGTCCGACCGTACTGGGCACTGGGCCATACGAAGTGCTACAAAGACTTACCGACAGCCCGTTTAGCACCCTGTAGCCACGTAGTCCTCCCGCACTGGGCACTGGGCCATACGAAGTGCTACAAAGACTTACCGACAGCCCGTTTAGCACCCTGTAGCCACGTAGTCCTCCCGCACTGGGCACTGGGCCATACGAAGTGCTACAAAGACTTACCGACAGCCCGTTTATCACCCTGTAGCCACGTAGTCCGACCGTACTGGGCACTGGGCCATACGAAGTGCTACAAAGACTTACCGACAGCCCGTTTATCACCCTGTAGCCACGTAGTCCGACCGTACTGGGCACTGGGCCATACGAAGTGCTACAAAGACTTACCGACAGCCCGTTTAGCACCCTGTAGCCACGTAGTCCTCCCGCACTGGGCACTGGGCCATACGAAGTGCTACAAAGACTTACCGACAGCCCGTTTAGCACCCTGTAGCCACGTAGTCCTCCCGCACTGGGCACTGGGCCATACGAAGTGCTACAAAGACTTACCGACAGCCCGTTTATCACCCTGTAGCCACGTAGTCCGACCGTACTGGGCACTGGGCCATACGAAGTGCTACAAAGACTTACCGACAGCCCGTTTAGCACCCTGTAGCCACGTAGTCCGACCGTACTGGGCACTGGGCCATACGAAGTGCTACAAAGACTTACCGACAGCCCGTTTATCACCCTGTAGCCACGTAGTCCGACCGTACTGGGCACTGGGCCATACGAAGTGCTACAAAGACTTACCGACAGCCCGTTTAGCACCCTGTAGCCACGTAGTCCGACCGTACTGGGCACTGGGCCATACGAAGTGCTACAAAGACTTACCGACAGCCCGTTTAGCACCCTGTAGCCACGTAGTCCGACCGTACTGGGCACTGGGCCATACGAAGTGCTACAAAGACTTACCGACAGCCCGTTTAGCACCCTGTAGCCACGTAGTCCGACCGTACTGGGCACTGGGCACTGGGCCATACGAAGTGCTACAAAGACTTACCGACAGCCCGTTTAGCACCCTGTAGCCACGTAGTCCGACCGTACTGGGCCATGGGCCATACGAAGTGCTACAAAGACTTACCGACAGCCCGTTTATCACCCTGTAGCCACGTAGTCCGACCGTACTGGGCACTGGGCACTGGGCCATACGAAGTGCTACAAAGACTTACCGACAGCCCGTTTAGCACCCTGTAGCCACGTAGTCCTCCCGCACTGGGCACTGGGCCATACGAAGTGCTACAAAGACTTACCGACAGCCCGTTTATCACCCTGTAGCCACGAAGTCCGACCGTACTGGGCACTGGGCCATACGAAGTGCTACAAAGACTTACCGACAGCCCGTTTATCACCCTGTAGCCACGTAGTCCGACCGTACTGGGCACTGGGCACTGGGCCATACGAAGTGCTACAAAGACTTACCGACAGCCCGTTTAGCACCCTGTAGCCACGTAGTCCGACCCTACTGGGCACTGGGCCATACGAAGTGCTACAAAGACTTACCGACAGCCCGTTTAGCACCCTGTAGCCACGTAGTCCGACCGTACTGGGCACTGGGCCATACGAAGTGCTACAAAGACTTACCGACAGCCCGTTTATCACCCTGTAGCCACGTAGTCCGACCGTACTGGGCACTGGGCACTGGGCCATACGAAGTGCTACAAAGACTTACCGACAGCCCGTTTATCACCCTGTAGCCACGTAGTCCGACCGTACTGGGCACTGGGCACTGGGCCATACGAAGTGCTACAAAGACTTACCGACAGCCCGTTTAGCACCCTGTAGCCACGTAGTCCGACCGTACTGGGCACTGGGCCATACGAAGTGCTACAAAGACTTACCGACAGCCCGTTTAGCACCCTGTAGCCACGTAGTCCGACCGTACTGGGCACTGGGCCATACGAAGTGCTACAAAGACTTACCGACAGCCCGTTTATCACCCTGTAGCCACGTAGTCCGACCGTACTGGGCACTGGGCCATACGAAGTGCTACAAAGACTTAACGACAGCCCGTTTATCACCCTGTAGCCACGTAGTCCGACCGTACTGGGCACTGGGCCATACGAAGTGCTACAAAGACTTACCGAAAGCCCGTTTAGCACCCTGTAGCCACGTAGTCCGCCCGCACTGGGCACTGGGCACTGGGCCATACGAAGTGCTACAAAGACTTACCGACAGCCCGTTTAGCACCCTGTAGCCACGTAGTCCGACCGTACTGGGCACTGGGCCATACGAAGTGCTACAAAGACTTACCGACAGCCCGTTTATCACCCTGTAGCCACGTAGTCCGACCGTACTGGGCACTGGGCACTGGGCCATACGAAGTGCTACAAAGACTTACCGACAGCCCGTTTAGCACCCTGTAGCCACGTAGTCCGACCGTACTGGGCACTGGGCCATACGAAGTGCTACAAAGACTTACCGACAGCCCGTTTAGCACCCTGTAGCCACGTAGTCCGACCGTACTGGGCACTGGGCCATACGAAGTGCTACAAAGACTTACCGACAGCCCGTTTAGCACCCTGTAGCCACGTAGTCCTCCCGCACTGGGCACTGGGCCATACGAAGTGCTACAAAGACTTACCGACAGCCCGTTTAGCACCCTGTAGCCACGTAGTCCGACCGTACTGGGCACTGGGCCATACGAAGTGCTACAAAGACTTACCGACAGCCCGTTTATCACCCTGTAGCCACGTAGTCCGACCGTACTGGGCACTGGGCCATACGAAGTGCTACAAAGACTTACCGACAGCCCGTTTAGCACCCTGTAGCCACGTAGTCCTCCCGCACTGGGCACTGGGCCATACGAAGTGCTACAAAGACTTACCGACAGCCCGTTTAGCACCCTGTAGCCACGTAGTCCGACCGTACTGGGCACTGGGCCATACGAAGTGCTACAAAGACTTACCGACAGCCCGTTTATCACCCTGTAGCCACGTAGTCCGACCGTACTGGGCACTGGGCCATACGAAGTGCTACAAAGACTTACCGACAGCCCGTTTAGCACCCTGTAGCCACGTAGTCCGACCGTACTGGGCACTGGGCACTGGGCCATACGAAGTGCTACAAAGACTTACCGACAGCCCGTTTAGCACCCTGTAGCCACGTAGTCCGACTGTACTGGGCACTGGGCCATACGAAGTGCTACAAAGACTTACCGACAGCCCGTTTAGCACCCTATAGCCACGTAGTCCTCCCGCACTGGGCACTGGGCCATACGAAGTGCTACAAAGACTTACCGACAGCCCGTTTAGCACCCTGTAGCCACGTAGTCCTCCCGCACTGGGCACTGGGCCATACGAAGTGCTACAAAGACTTACCGACAGCCCGTTTAGCACCCTATAGCCACGTAGTCCTCCCGCACTGGGCACTGGGCCATACGAAGTGCTACAAAGACTTACCGACAGCCCGTTTAGCACCCTGTAGCCACGTAGTCCTCCCGCACTGGGCACTGGGCCATACGAAGTGCTACAAAGACTTACCGACAGCCCGTTTAGCACCCTGTAGCCACGTAGTCCTCCCGCACTGGGCACTGGGCCATACGAAGTGCTACAAAGACTTACCGACAGCCCGTTTAGCACCCTATAGCCACGTAGTCCTCCCGCACTGGGCACTGGGCCATACGAAGTGCTACAAAGACTTACCGACAGCCCGTTTATCACCCTGTAGCCACGTAGTCCTCCCGCACTGGGCACTGGGCCATACGAAGTGCTACAAAGACTTACCGACAGCCCGTTTAGCACCCTGTAGCCACGTAGTCCGACCGTACTGGGCACTGGGCCATACGAAGTGCTACAAAGACTTACCGACAGCCCGTTTAGCACCCTGTAGCCACGTAGTCCGACCGTACTGGGCACTGGGCCATACGAAGTGCTACAAAGACTTACCGACAGCCCGTTTAGCACCCTATAGCCACGTAGTCCTCCCGCACTGGGCACTGGGCCATACGAAGTGCTACAAAGACTTACCGACAGCCCGTTTAGCACCCTGTAGCCACGTAGTCCGACCGTACTGGGCACTGGGCCATACGAAGTGCTACAAAGACTTACCGACAGCCCGTTTAGCACCCTGTAGCCACGTAGTCCGACCGTACTGGGCACTGGGCACTGGGCCATACGAAGTGCTACAAAGACTTACCGACAGCCCGTTTAGCACCCTGTAGCCACGTAGTCCTCCCGCACTGGGCACTGGGCCATACGAAGTGCTACAAAGACTTACCGACAGCCCGTTTAGCACCCTGTAGCCACGTAGTCCGACCGTACTGGGCACTGGGCCATACGAAGTGCTACAAAGACTTACCGACAGCCCGTTTAGCACCCTGTAGCCACGTAGTCCGACCGTACTGGGCACTGGGCACTGGGCCATACGAAGTGCTACAAAGACTTACCGACAGCCCGTTTAGCACCCTGTAGCCACGTAGTCCGACCGTACTGGGCACTGGGCCATACGAAGTGCTACAAAGACTTACCGACAGCCCGTTTAGCACCCTGTAGCCACGTAGTCCGACCGTACTGGGCACTGGGCCATACGAAGTGCTACAAAGACTTACCGACAGCCCGTTTATCACCCTGTAGCCACGTAGTCCGACCGTACTGGGCACTGGGCCATACGAAGTGCTACAAAGACTTACCGACAGCCCGTTTAGCACCCTGTAGCCACGTAGTCCGACCGTACTGGGCACTGGGCCATACGAAGTGCTACAAAGACTTACCGACAGCCCGTTTATCACCCTGTAGCCACGTAGTCCGACCGTACTGGGCACTGGGCCATACGAAGTGCTACAAAGACTTACCGACAGCCCGTTTAGCACCCTGTAGCCACGTAGTCCGACCGTACTGGGCACTGGGCCATACGAAGTGCTACAAAGACTTACCGACAGCCCGTTTAGCACCCTGTAGCCACGTAGTCCGACCGTACTGGGCACTGGGCCATACGAAGTGCTACAAAGACTTACCGACAGCCCGTTTAGCACCCTGTAGCCACGTAGTCCGCCCGCACTGGGCACTGGGCCATACGAAGTGCTACAAAGACTTACCGACAGCCCGTTTATCACCCTGTAGCCACGTAGTCCGACCGTACTGGGCACTGGGCCATACGAAGTGCTACAAAGACTTACCGACAGCCCGTTTAGCACCCTGTAGCCACGTAGTCCGCCCGCACTGGGCACTGGGCACTGGGCCATACGAAGTGCTACAAAGACTTACCGACAGCCCGTTTAGCACCCTGTAGCCACGTAGTCCGCCCGCACTGGGCACTGGGCCATACGAAGTGCTACAAAGACTTACCGACAGCCCGTTTAGCACCCTGTAGCCACGTAGTCCGACCGTACTGGGCACTGGGCCATACGAAGTGCTACAAAGACTTACCGACAGCCCGTTTAGCACCCTGTAGCCACGTAGTCCGACCGCACTGGGCACTGGGCCATACGAAGTGCTACATCGACTTACCGACAGCCCGTTTAGCACCCTGTAGCCACGTAGTCCTCCCGCACTGGGCACTGGGCCATACGAAGTGCTACAAAGACTTACCGACAGCCCGTTTAGCACCCTGTAGCCACGTAGTCCGACCGTACTGGGCACTGGACCATACGAAGTGCTACAAAGACTTACCGACAGCCCGTTTAGCACCCTGTAGCCACGTAGTCCTCCCGCACTGGGCACTGGGCCATACGAAGTGCTACAAAGACTTACCGACAGCCCGTTTAGCACCCTGTAGCCACGTAGTCCGACCGCACTGGGCACTGGGCCATACGAAGTGCTACATCGACTTACCGACAGCCCGTTTAGCACCCTGTAGCCACGTAGTCCTCCCGCACTGGGCACTGGGCCATACGAAGTGCTACAAAGACTTACCGACAGCCCGTTTATCACCCTGTAGCCACGTAGTCCGCCCCTACTGGGCACTGGGCCATACGAAGTGCTACAAAGACTTACCGACAGCCCGTTTAGCACCCTGTAGCCACGTAGTCCGACCGTACTGGGCACTGGGCCATACGAAGTGCTACAAAGACTTACCGACAGCCCGTTTAGCACCCTGTAGCCACGTAGTCCGACCGTACTGGGCACTGGGCCATACGAAGTGCTACAAAGACTTACCGACAGCCCGTTTATCACCCTGTAGCCACGTAGTCCGCCCCTACTGGGCACTGGGCCATACGAAGTGCTACAAAGACTTACCGACAGCCCGTTTATCACCCTGTAGCCACGTAGTCCGCCCCTACTGGGCACTGGGCCATACGAAGTGCTACAAAGACTTACCGACAGCCCGTTTATCACCCTGTAGCCACGTAGTCCGCCCCTACTGGGCACTGGGCCATACGAAGTGCTACAAAGACTTACCGACAGCCCGTTTAGCACCCTGTAGCCACGTAGTCCGACCGTACTGGGCACTGGGCCATACGAAGTGCTACAAAGACTTACCGACAGCCCGTTTATCACCCTGTAGCCACGTAGTCCGCCCGTACTG
The DNA here is from genome assembly GCA_947284805.1 of Coleophora flavipennella. NCBI lineage: Eukaryota > Metazoa > Arthropoda > Insecta > Lepidoptera > Coleophoridae > Coleophora > Coleophora flavipennella. Next base: position 599,492 of record OX369305.1, on the reverse strand, counting down.
GGCACTGGGCCATACGAAGTGCTACAAAGACTTACCGACAGCCCGTTTATCACCCTGTAGCCACGTAGTCCGCCCCTACTGGGCACTGGGCCATACGAAGTGCTACAAAGACTTACCGACAGCCCGTTTAGCACCCTGTAGCCACGTAGTCCGACCGTACTGGGCACTGGGCCATACGAAGTGCTACAAAGACTTACCGACAGCCCGTTTATCACCCTGTAGCCACGTAGTCCGACCGTACTGGGCACTGGGCACTGGGCCATACGAAGTGCTACAAAGACTTACCGACAGCCCGTTTAGCACCCTGTAGCCACGTAGTCCGACCGTACTGGGCACTGGGCCATACGAAGTGCTACAAAGACTTACCGACAGCCCGTTTAGCACCCTGTAGCCACGTAGTCCGACCGTACTGGGCACTGGGCCATACGAAGTGCTACAAAGACTTACCGACAGCCCGTTTATCACCCTGTAGCCACGTAGTCCGACCGTACTGGGCACTGGGCACTGGGCCATACGAAGTGCTACAAAGACTTACCGACAGCCCGTTTAGCACCCTGTAGCCACGTAGTCCGACCGTACTGGGCACTGGGCCATACGAAGTGCTACAAAGACTTACCGACAGCCCGTTTATCACCCTGTAGCCACGTAGTCCGACCGTACTGGGCACTGGGCACTGGGCCATACGAAGTGCTACGAAGACTTACCGACAGCCCGTTTAGCACCCTGTAGCCACGTAGTCCGACCGTACTGGGCACTGGGCCATACGAAGTGCTACAAAGACTTACCGACAGCCCGTTTAGCACCCTGTAGCCACGTAGTCCGACCGTACTGGGCACTGGGCCATACGAAGTGCTACAAAGACTTACCGACAGCCCGTTTAGCACCCTGTAGCCACGTAGTCCGACCGTACTGGGCACTGGGCCATACGAAGTGCTACAAAGACTTACCGACAGCCCGTTTATCACCCTGTAGCCACGTAGTCCGACCGTACTGGGCACTGGGCACTGGGCCATACGAAGTGCTACAAAGACTTACCGACAGCCCGTTTAGCACCCTGTAGCCACGTAGTCCTCCCGCACTGGGCACTGGGCCATACGAAGTGCTACAAAGACTTACCGACAGCCCGTTTAGCACCCTGTAGCCACGTAGTCCTCCCGCACTGGGCACTGGGCCATACGAAGTGCTACAAAGACTTACCGACAGCCCGTTTAGCACCCTGTAGCCACGTAGTCCTCCCGCACTGGGCACTGGGCCATACGAAGTGCTACAAAGACTTACCGACAGCCCGTTTAGCACCCTGTAGCCACGTAGTCCGACCGTACTGGGCACTGGGCCATACGAAGTGCTACAAAGACTTACCGACAGCCCGTTTAGCACCCTGTAGCCACGTAGTCCGACCGTACTGGGCACTGGGCCATACGAAGTGCTACAAAGACTTACCGACAGCCCGTTTATCACCCTGTAGCCACGTAGTCCGACCGTACTGGGCACTGGGCCATACGAAGTGCTACAAAGACTTACCGACAGCCCGTTTAGCACCCTGTAGCCACGTAGTCCGCCCGCACTGGGCACTGGGCCATACGAAGTGCTACAAAGACTTACCGACAGCCCGTTTAGCACCCTGTAGCCACGTAGTCCGACCGTACTGGGCACTGGGCCATACGAAGTGCTACAAAGACTTACCGACAGCCCGTTTAGCACCCTGTAGCCACGTAGTCCGCCCGCACTGGGCACTGGGCCATACGAAGTGCTACAAAGACTTACCGACAGCCCGTTTAGCACCCTGTAGCCACGTAGTCCTCCCGCACTGGGCACTGGGCCATACGAAGTGCTACAAAGACTTACCGACAGCCCGTTTATCACCCTGTAGCCACGTAGTCCGCCCGTACTGGGCACTGGGCCATACGAAGTGCTACAAAGACTTACCGACAGCCCGTTTATCACCCTGTAGCCACGTAGTCCGACCGTACTGGGCACTGGGCACTGGGCCATACGAAGTGCTACAAAGACTTACCGACAGCCCGTTTAGCACCCTGTAGCCACGTAGTCCGACCGTACTGGGCACTGGGCCATACGAAGTGCTACAAAGACTTACCGACAGCCCGTTTAGCACCCTGTAGCCACGTAGTCCGACCGTACTGGGCACTGGGCCATACGAAGTGCTACAAAGACTTACCGACAGCCCGTTTATCACCCTGTAGCCACGTAGTCCGACCGTACTGGGCACTGGGCACTGGGCCATACGAAGTGCTACAAAGACTTACCGACAGCCCGTTTAGCACCCTGTAGCCACGTAGTCCGACCGTACTGGGCACTGGGCCATACGAAGTGCTACAAAGACTTACCGACAGCCCGTTTATCACCCTGTAGCCACGTAGTCCGACCGTACTGGGCACTGGGCACTGGGCCATACGAAGTGCTACGAAGACTTACCGACAGCCCGTTTAGCACCCTGTAGCCACGTAGTCCGACCGTACTGGGCACTGGGCCATACGAAGTGCTACAAAGACTTACCGACAGCCCGTTTAGCACCCTGTAGCCACGTAGTCCGACCGTACTGGGCACTGGGCCATACGAAGTGCTACAAAGACTTACCGACAGCCCGTTTAGCACCCTGTAGCCACGTAGTCCGACCGTACTGGGCACTGGGCCATACGAAGTGCTACAAAGACTTACCGACAGCCCGTTTATCACCCTGTAGCCACGTAGTCCGACCGTACTGGGCACTGGGCACTGGGCCATACGAAGTGCTACAAAGACTTACCGACAGCCCGTTTAGCACCCTGTAGCCACGTAGTCCTCCCGCACTGGGCACTGGGCCATACGAAGTGCTACAAAGACTTACCGACAGCCCGTTTAGCACCCTGTAGCCACGTAGTCCTCCCGCACTGGGCACTGGGCCATACGAAGTGCTACAAAGACTTACCGACAGCCCGTTTAGCACCCTGTAGCCACGTAGTCCTCCCGCACTGGGCACTGGGCCATACGAAGTGCTACAAAGACTTACCGACAGCCCGTTTAGCACCCTGTAGCCACGTAGTCCGACCGTACTGGGCACTGGGCCATACGAAGTGCTACAAAGACTTACCGACAGCCCGTTTAGCACCCTGTAGCCACGTAGTCCGACCGTACTGGGCACTGGGCCATACGAAGTGCTACAAAGACTTACCGACAGCCCGTTTATCACCCTGTAGCCACGTAGTCCGACCGTACTGGGCACTGGGCCATACGAAGTGCTACAAAGACTTACCGACAGCCCGTTTAGCACCCTGTAGCCACGTAGTCCTCCCGCACTGGGCACTGGGCCATACGAAGTGCTACAAAGACTTACCGACAGCCCGTTTAGCACCCTGTAGCCACGTAGTCCGACCGTACTGGGCACTGGGCCATACGAAGTGCTACAAAGACTTACCGACAGCCCGTTTATCACCCTGTAGCCACGTAGTCCGACCGTACTGGGCACTGGGCCATACGAAGTGCTACAAAGACTTACCGACAGCCCGTTTAGCACCCTGTAGCCACGTAGTCCTCCCGCACTGGGCACTGGGCCATACGAAGTGCTACAAAGACTTACCGACAGCCCGTTTATCACCCTGTAGCCACGTAGTCCGACCGTACTGGGCACTGGGCCATACGAAGTGCTACAAAGACTTACCGACAGCCCGTTTAGCACCCTGTAGCCACGTAGTCCGCCCGCACTGGGCACTGGGCCATACGAAGTGCTACAAAGACTTACCGACAGCCCGTTTAGCACCCTGTAGCCACGTAGTCCGCCCGCACTGGGCACTGGGCCATACGAAGTGCTACAAAGACTTACCGACAGCCCGTTTAGCACCCTGTAGCCACGTAGTCCGCCCGCACTGGGCACTGGGCCATACGAAGTGCTACAAAGACTTACCGACAGCCCGTTTAGCACCCTGTAGCCACGTAGTCCGCCCGCACTGGGCACTGGGCCATACGAAGTGCTACAAAGACTTACCGACAGCCCGTTTAGCACCCTGTAGCCACGTAGTCCGCCCGCACTGGGCACTGGGCCATACGAAGTGCTACAAAGACTTACCGACAGCCCGTTTAGCACCCTGTAGCCACGTAGTCCGCCCGCACTGGGCACTGGGCCATACGAAGTGCTACAAAGACTTACCGACAGCCCGTTTAGCACCCTGTAGCCACGTAGTCCGCCCGTACTGGGCACTGGGCCATACGAAGTGCTACAAAGACTTACCGACAGCCCGTTTAGCACCCTGTAGCCACGTAGTCCGACCGTACTGGGCACTGGGCCATACGAAGTGCTACAAAGACTTACCGACAGCCCGTTTAGCACCCTGTAGCCACGTAGTCCGACCGTACTGGGCACTGGGCCATACGAAGTGCTACAAAGACTTACCGACAGCCCGTTTAGCACCCTGTAGCCACGTAGTCCGACCGTACTGGGCACTGGGCCATACGAAGTGCTACAAAGACTTACCGACAGCCCGTTTAGCACCCTGTAGCCACGTAGTCCGCCCGCACTGGGCACTGGGCCATACGAAGTAAGTGCTAGAAAGAACGGATAAACTTTGTAAGATCCTGATCAGAAGCTAGGAACAAATCGTCTCAAATCTCAATAGACAGAATCAAACCAGCGTTACGTGGTAAACAGTTCACCTCCTTTGGAAACAGTACAAACACCACCTGCGTTGTTGAATTAGCAGACTGTATTATCCATTGGTTGTGGAATGCCTCTGGCGTTATATGTTCAGGGTTATACTCGTGAATGAAAATAAACAGGAAATAACTCACGTTGCCTGAAGATTAGGTTGCTCGCCGACCACGCCGTCACCGGGTTATTCACAAAGTTGCACTAGCGGGCCTGCTCATTTAATAACGTCTGTTGGTGAAAATAAAGTTTATCCGGAGTAAAAAGTCTTCACAAAATATCCGCCGGAAAATATTAGTTCTAACCACCAATATTATTTTATTTCGAGTTCGGAGACACCAACGCGTCCGTTCGCCGCCGAGGCTTGTCTAAGAGGGTTGTAGACGGTGGCGCCGCCAATTTCAGTATTGCACTGACCTCGAACCGCCGCCGCCGCGCCGCCGTAGGTTCCGTTCGTAATTTCTATTCTCTTAATTCAAATATACCCCAAACGAGCTGAAAACAGAAGTGATGAGAACGTTGTAACAAAGAAAACATGTTCCGGGAGAGAGGTCAGATTCCATGACTATGGATGATCAACCACCAAAATCTAAAAAAACCGAGTTTTTTTTCGGAACTCCAACAATTTTGGGGAAAAAATGTAAATATTTCACTTTGGCTAGAAAGAAATGAAACAATTGGAGAAAAAACTTTAGAATACAGTGGCTACATAATTATTAGCATCATGTATCAACCGAAAGACGTCCACGGCTGGAAAAAGGCCTCCCCAAGGATTTCCACGACGACCGGTCATGAGCTGCCCGAGTGCCCGAGTGCCCTCCCTGAGTGGGAAAAATAAGAAACAGCTCAATATTGGTCAAAGTTATTGAAATTTTGTAGTGCGTTTTCCAGTAGTGTGTAGTGTGTACTACTGTACTACACCTGTCTACCAGTAGTAAATGGGGTAAATATTATATAAAAGCGTCGGTGGCTCAACCGGTAACGACTCGGTCCATCTAACCAGAGGTACCGGGTTCAAATCTGGACGGCCAATATACCAATGAGTTTTTCAAAAACTTACGTACATACTTACCGATTGCTTTAACGGTGAAGGAAAACATCGTGAGGAAACCTGCACACGCCTGCGAAGAAACTCGAAGGTTGTGTGTGAAGTCGACCAACCCGCACTGGGCCCGCGTGGTCGACTAAGGCCTAATGGCCCTGATTCAGGGTAAGAAAGAAGAAAGAAAAGAAAGAAAATGAATTTATTTTGACACGCAAGTAAGGATCTACAATTATTACTCTTATATATACTTATATTATAGATTTAAATACTCTGCCAAAAAGGGCACCGTCTCAGCATAATACTTTGGCTTTAACAAAGCCAAAGCGCTGATTTTCAGCCGGCACCGGAACTACGTGGGTAGACCCACGGACGAAACAGTACTTTTATATTGTACCTAATCAAATATGTTCCTAAATCTAATTATACGTGTACAATGATGCATGATGAATATTAGTTTACTTATAAATTATAAAAAAAAGAAAGAAAAAAATACATGTTTAATAATATTTTGCTTTTTAATGCTATTTTGTATAAGTTTGATCTTTCTAGCTTAGATTTACCTCATTTATACTTTTATTTATTGTTTACCTTCCATACTTATCCAAAAAATAATATGCTTATATTTATATTCTATGGTAGTTGTTAGTGCACAGCGGGGGTGTAGCCTAAAGTACGCCGGTCATAGATAAGTTAGCAGTACGATTTTCTTTCGGTAGGCTCGAGCCCTTCGGTGGGGACGCATATGATAATATATTATGACCCACCTTACAACCGACGACGCTTACAGGTAGGGGGGCGGTTTGAGGGTGCCGTAGTCAACAAGGAAACATGTAAAGAGGGGGTGAATTTTTTTCGGTTACGTACCCACCCTATCGTGTAGGTAGTGTATCGTTACGTACCCACCCTATCGTGTAGGTAGTGTATCGTTACGTACCGTGTATCGTTACGTACCCACCCTATCGTGTAGGTAGTGTATCGTTAACTGGCTTGTTCCAAACTATTGAGGGTTTGCTAAAACCATTTTCCGATTCAGGGATCTGTTTGCGAAATATTCAGCTTTAAAGTGCTCACAAGTGTCTCCCCTCCCCCTCCCCCTCCCCAACCAGCTAAACCCCTATTTCAGGACATCTGAAATAAAATGTAAAAATAAAATGCAAATACAATTATTTATAATAATATTATGAGTATTTAGTTTGTATTTTTTATTGAATACAACAAAAATTAAATTATGTACTTACATAATAGAATAAAAAAAAATAAGAAAATCGTTTTCTTAACAAGTTAGGAACACATAAACTCTACTAGCCAAAAGTTTCATCATGCTCAACGCGACATCAGACAGAAACTCTCGACGCAAAATTCAACTCCACCTACAATTTCAAACTTGTCCCGACACTTCCATACTCGGTGCCAGCAATGTGTGCGCTATATAAAAAAACAAAAATTCTAAAAGACGTATATGTCATCCGCGCGACCACTCTAGGGTTAAGCTGGTCGACTTTTACTTCTAAATTAAGAAAGCCTACTTAGCCGTGGTATTGTTCCTTTTAAATTGATTATTTATGTCCTACTGTTTAGCTCGGTACACCGCACCACACCGCACACACTTTAGCAAAAATTAGCATTTCGCAAATCAATCCCTGAATCGAAAAACGGTTGTTTCTACTCCCGTTTGGTAATTGTGTTACTGCTTACTGCATAATAATCATATCATAAAAGTATTCGTTCCTACACAACTGTACTACAATGAAACTTTTAAAATATTTTTATGGCTTTGCCTTCAAAAATTCAATTTATGATTATGACAAAATTTCAATGTATTTAGTTAATTCATGATCGTAGAAAAAGTATTGTATGCCACTGCACGCATTTAGCCATTGTAACACTCGTGCCGTCCACGTCTCGTTCAAGCACTCACGTCACAATGGCTCTCATTACTTAGCAGTGGCGTAAATACGCGTAACTGTATTAGCCAACCCTCAGTAGTTTTGAAAGACTTATTCAACGATATTCCACACGATAGGGTACGTCAACGAACATAACCTAGCTGACGGAAGTGAAAACTTGAGAGTTGTCGGTTACGGTAACGGTAACAGCGTCGCGAGTTCAATGGCTTTTCCCATCCCAAAAAGTGCCAAACGCGCCTAAAGAAGTTTTCATTCAAAAAATCACCCTCTACATGTAGGGCGGTACCGTAATTTTTTTTAAAGTGAAAACTTATTTAGACGCTTTGGGCATTTTTCAAGACGGGAGAAACCATTGAACTCGCCAAGTGCCAAACGTCAAGTGCCGTTATGGTAACTGACACCTCTGTATATAAGTATGTACATCATCATCATCGTATCAGCCGGAAATCGTCCACTGCTGGACAAAGGCCTCCCCCAAGGATTTCCACGACGACCGGTCCTGCGCTGCCCACATCCATCGGCTTCCCGCGATCTTCACCAGGTCGTCGGTCCACCGCTTGGGAGGCCCGCCTACGCTACGTTTTCCGGTGCGCAGTCGCCACTCGAGAACTTTACTGCCCCATCGGCCATCTGTTCTACGAGCTATATTGTGCCCTGCCCACTGCCACTTCAGTTTAACGATTCTGTGAGCAATGTCGGTTACTTTAGTTCTCCTGCGGATCCCTCGTTTCTGATTCGATCACGCAGAGAAACTCCGAGCATAGCACGCTCCATTGCCCTTTGGGTGACCTCGAGCCGCAGTGGGGACTGTGACAAAAATAAAGGGAACTGGGGATAAAAACCCTCACGGAATTTGCCACATACGATACGTACGATTTAGAGGTTCAGGCCTAAATGGAGTTTGAAGAAAAAAATATTATGGGGTAAATTAGAATAAATATATTTTATGATTTTTTCCTAAAAAGAAGGAACAATAAACAATATGACCAACAATATGAACAATATACAATGGTTGACCGTGTAGACAATTAAAAACAATGACCTAATATATTTATGGAGAATTTACGGAAATAAATTTAAGGTTACAATTTTATCTGTATATAAAATGGTTATTTTATAGTATGCCGGCAGGCAACGATCGTCACCGTCCCTTTGGTACTTAAATAAGTTACTAAGTTTAAAATTTCAGTTTGATCTGAATTACCCTATCTTTTTAACAAAATATGTATCAGATACAAAACACTTTTAAAATTTAAAATAAATAACTAATGGTCAGAAACTGGAAACAGGAAATCTTCTAGGTCGGCGGAAAGGTCAGAGAGTCAGAGAGTCGCTCGGGATAAAAGATAAAATAAATTCACTTCCCTTATGGCGAGCAGCTGGGCGGGCAGTAGAAAGGAGTGGCTGGTGATCAGCACTGCTCCATCCCGGGATTAATCCTTTATTGTAAAACTTCGGGGACGTCAACCTCGTAGGGGCTGGATGAAACCCTACGGAGATATAACAATGTAATTCGCCGCAGAACCAAAAATACACGCAAAGCGGTTTCCTTATACAAATTACTTACCACAGAATAAAATTGTGGGCCTCAACAACAACTTATAACACAATTTGTACAAAAAAATTTAAATTCACAACATTTTCGACGGGACCACGATCAACCTTTGTTTTTCTCTTGTCAAAAAAAAACAACTATTTTCAAATTCAAATAGCATAGAGCAACGACATCAAAAAAGAATTTAATTATGAAACGCGACAAAAGAGATCGGCTCGAAACGATAGTTAGCGTTTCAAAATACCCACAAACTCACAAAAAAAAGGCGAGAAGTCCAAAAATTTTTTGAAATTTGGACAACCCTATAGACGTTGGACAGCCCTGAAGAAGAAAAAAATAAAAACTCTCTAAGTAACTAGTTAACTACGAACGTTTACTTGAAGCTGGTAGAAATTGACATTTATACACGAAGCTACACATACAAACGGCAAAAACTCCATCTAAAAGTGAACAGACTTAATAACCCCAACAACACACTAGCGTTAAAGGATCGCTGTGTATTGAGCCTAAAACTAGTCACTTAAGAAAACAGGAGAAATCAAACAACTACTAAAACATTAAAGACCAATAGGGTTGACAAAAACTGAAAAAAACTTGCAAAAAAATTGTCGGTTACCCCAGCGAAAATATGGACAAAAACGGTAAAGGCGGATGCGTGAAAATCCGACTCACGGATAAAATTAACACCGGAAGTCTGAAACGCGATACGCAAGAGTCTAAAGGGACAACACTACCGAAAAATAGGCCATTTGAGGTAAGACAAGGGCAAGATTAATGAAAGAAATTTGAAAAATGGAAAATTGTTATAAGACCTCAAGAAATCTAAACAATACTGCGGAATACAGAAACGTTGTCACATAAAAGTGAACAGGGTACGCCAAAAATTTAAGAAGTACCTCGCAAAGCAACGCGTAAAAATATTCCAAACAGTAACCCTTAAAGATTTATTCCCTTAAAACAACGTTAAATAATCGTGAACTAAAAGTAAGTCTGTCCCGACTTTCGACTGAAAGAAATCTAGAGTCTGGCCATTGACTACTTAAATTAAGAATTCTCTTGGAATCGTAAGGGAATACACAGGCAAAAACAACTCAACAACACGTAAGCAATTATCCGAAAGAGGTATAATGCCATTAAGCCGGGGAAAAAACGACCCGTGTTAAGAGAAGCAAAAAAATACCGTGCATACAAACAAAAATCCACACATTTCCAAGAAAACTGCACGATTAAATTAAGTGAGGGTCTTGAGGTATTAAAACTTGAACCATATTATCCGGAAAACGGATACACCCACGAACGACAAAAAAACGGGTTCGTTAGGGAAAGATTAAAGGCAGAAAAGGGGATAAAAACATTAGTTCGGGCGCCATAAATATGTGGCAAAAATAATGGGAACTGGGGATAAAAACCCTCACGGAATTTGCCACATACGATACGTACGATTTAGAGGTTCAGGCCTAAATGGAGTTTAAAGAAAAAAATATTATGGGGTAAATTAGAATAAATATATTTTATGATTTTTTCCTAAAAAGAAGGAACAATAAACAATATGACCAACAATATGAACAATATACAATGGTTGACCGTGTAGACAATTAAAAACAATGACCTAATATATTTATGGAGAATTTACGGAAATAAATTTAAGGTTACAATTTTATCTGTATATAAAATGGTTATTTTATAGTATGCCGGCATACTATAAAATAACCATTTTATATACAAATAAATTGTAACCTTAAATTTATTTCCCTAAATTCTCCATAAATATATTAGGTCATTGTTTTTTTAATTGTCTACACGGTCAACCGAAGTTTATTGTTTATTGTTCCTTCTTTTTACAAAAAAAAATCATAAAATATATATATTCTAATTTACCCCATAATATTTTTTTCTTCAAACTCCATTTAGGCCTGAACCTCTAAATCTTGCGTATCATATGTGGCAAATTCCGGGAGGGTTTTTATCCTTTATTGTAAAACTTCGGGGACGTCAACCTCGTAGGGGCTGGATGAAACCCTACGGACATATAAAAATCTAGTCCATAGCAGTACCAAAAATACACGCAAAGCGGTTTCCTTATACAAATTACTTACCACAGAATAAAATTGTGGGCCTCAACAATAACTTATAACACCATTTGTACAAAAAAATTTAAATTCACAACATTTTCGACGGGACCACGATCAACCTTTGTTTTTCTCTTGTCAAAAAAATAACAACTATTTTCAAATTCAAATAGCATAGAGCAACGACATCAAAAAAGAATTTAATTATGAAACGCGACAAAAGAGATCGGCTCGAAACGATAGTTAGCGTTTCAAAATATAAATATGTGACAAAAATAATGGGAACTTGGGATAAAAACCCTTACGGAGTTTTCCACATATGATACGTACGATTTAGAGGTTCAGGCCTAAATGGAGTTTGAAGAAAAAAATATTATGGGGTAAATTAGAATATATATATTTTATGATTTTTTTTTGTAAAAAGAAGGAACAATAAACAATAAACTTCGGTTGACCGTGTAGACAATTAAAAAAAAAAAATGACCTAATATATTTATGGAGAATTTAGGGAAATAAATTTAAGGTTACAATTTATTTGTATATAAAATGGTTATTTTATAATATGCCGGCAGGCAACGATCGTCGCCGTCCCTTTGGTACTTAAATAAGTTACTAAGTTTAAAATTTGAGTCTGATCTGAATTACCCAATCTTTTTAACAAAATATGTATCAGATACAAAACACTTTTAAAATTTGAAATAAAAAACTAATAGTTAGAAACTGGAAACAGGAAATCTTCCAGGTCGGCAGAAAGGTCACAGAGTCAGAGAGTCGCTCGGGATAAAAGACAAAACAAATTCACTTCCCTTATGGCGAGCAGCTGGGCGGGCAGTAGAAAGGACTGGCCGGTGATCAGCACTGCTCCAACCCAGGTTCAATCGTTTATCGGGCAAAACCTCGGGGACGTCAACCTCGCAGGGGCTGGATGAAACCCACAGAATAAAATTGTGGGCCTCAACAACAACTTATAACACAATTTGTACAAAAAAATTTAAATTCACAACATTTTCGACGGGACCACGATCAACCTTTCTTTTTCTCTTGTCAAAAAAAGACAACTATTTTCAAATTCAAATAGCATAGAGCAACGACATCAAAAAAGAATTTAATTATGAAACGCGACAAAAGAGATCGGCTCGAAACGATAGTTAGCGTTTCAAAATACCCACAAACTCACAAAAAAAAAGGCGAGAAGTCCAAAAAATTTTTGAAATTTGGACAACCCTATAGACGTTGGACAGCCCTGAAGAAGAAAAAAAATTAAAACTCTCTAATTAACTAGTTAACTACAAACGTTTACTTGAAGCTGGTAGAAATTAACATTTATACACGATTCGCGTACACATACAAACGCCAAAAACTCCATCTTAAAATGAACAAACTTAATAACCCCAACAACACACTAGTGCTAAGGGATCGCTATGCACAGCCTAAAACTAGTCAATTAATTAAGAAAGAGCATAACTAAACAACTAACTAAAACTAGATAATATAAAGAGAGAACGAAGAAGAAAAAAACGGAGCACTTCGCACAATAGGCAAGTAGGGCTGTCAAGCTTAACACTTCTGGAGGGAAAAACCCACACAACTAGTAAAACATTAAAGACCAGTAGGGTTGTCAAAAACTGAAAAAACTTGCAAAACATTGTCGGTTACCCCAGCAAAATGTGGACAAAAACGGTAAAGGCGGATGCGTGAAAATCCGACTCACGGATAAAATTAACACCGGAAGTCTGAAACGCGATACGCAAGAGTCTAAAGGGACAACTCTACCGAAAAATAGGCCATTTGAGGTAAGATAAGGGCAAGATTAATGAAAGAAATTTGAAAAATGGAAAATTGCTATAAGACCTCAAGAAATCTAAACAATACTGCGGAATACCGAAACGTTGTCACATAAAAGTGAACAGGGTACGCCAAAAATTTAAGGAGTACCTCGCAAAGCAACGCGTAAAAATATTCCAAACAGTAACCCTTAAAGATTTTCCCCTTAAAACAACGTTAAATAATCGTGAACTAAAAGTAAGTCTGTCCCGACTTTCGATTGAAAGAAATCTAGAGTCTGGCCATTGACTACTTAAATTAAAAATTCTCTTGGAATCGTAAGGGAATACACAGGCAAAAACAACTCAACAACACGTAAGCAATTATCCGAAAGAGGTATAATGCCAATAAGCCGGGGAAAAAACGACCCGTGTTAAGAGAAGCAAAAAATACCGTGCATACAAACAAAAAAACCTTATGTTTCAAAGAAAACTGCACGATTAAATTAAGTAAGGGTCTTGAGGTATTAAAACTTGAACCATAATATCCGGAAAACGGATACACCCACGAACGACAAAAAAACGGGTTCGTTAGGGAAAGATTAAAGGCAGAAAAGGGGATAAAAACATTAGTTCGGGCGCCATAAATATGTGACAAAAATAATGGGAACTTGGGATAAAAACCCTTACGGAGTTTTCCACATATGATACGTACGATTTAGAGGTTCAGGCCTAAATGGAGTTTGAAGAAAAAAATATTATGGGGTAAATTAGAATATATATATTTTATGATTTTTTTTTGTAAAAAGAAGGAACAATAAACAATAAACTTCGGTTGACCGTGTAGACAATTAAAAAAAAAAAAACAATGACCTAATATATTTATGGAGAATTTACGGAAATAAATTTAAGGTTACAATTTTATCTGTATATAAAATGGTTATTTTATAGTATGCCGGCAGGCAACGATCGTCACCGTCCCTTTGGTACTTAAATAAGTTACTAAGTTTAAAATTTCAGTTTGATCTGAATTACCCTATCTTTTAACAAAATATGTATCAGATACAAAACACATCTTAAAATTTAAAATAAATAACTAAAGGTTAGAAACTGGAAACAGGAAATCTTCTAGGTCGGCAGAAAGGTCAGAGAGTCAGAGAGTCGCTTGGGATAAAAGATAAAATAAATTCACTTCCCTTATGGCGAGCAGCTGGGCGGGCAGTAGAAAGGACTGGCTGGTGATCAGCACTGCTCCGTCCCAGGATTAATCCTTTATCCGGTAAAACTTCGGGGACGTCAAACCTCGCAGGGGCTGGATGAAACCCTACGGACATATAAAAATCTAGTCCATAGCAGTACCAAAAATACACGCAAAGCGGTTTCCTTATACAAATTACTTACCACAGAATAAAATAGTGGGCCTCCACAAAACTTATAACACAATTTGTACAAAAAAATTTAAATTCACAACATTTTCGACGGGACCACGTGTACGTTCGTGTATAAATGTTAATTTCTACCAGCTTCAAGTAAACGTTCGTAGTTAACTAGTTACTTAGAGAGTTTTTATTTTTTTCTTCTTCAGGGCTGTCCAACGTCTATAGGGTTGTCCAAATTTCAAAATTTTTTGGACTTCTCGCCTTTTTTTTGTGAGTTTGTGGGTATTTTGAAACGCTAACTATCGTTTCGAGCCGATCTCTTTTGTCGCGTTTCATAATTAAATTCTTTTTTGATGTCGTTGCTCTATGGTATTTGAATTTGAAAATTGTTGTTATTTTTTGACAAGAAAAACAAAAGGTTGACCGTGATCCCGTCTACAGATGCGAATTTAAATTTTTTTTGATAAATTGTTTTATAAGTCGTTATTGAGGCCCACAATTTTATTCTGTGGTAAGTAATTTGTATAAGGAAACCGCTTTGCGTGTATTTTTGGTTCTGCGGCGAATTACATTGTTATATCTCCGTAGGGTTTCATCCAGCCCCTACGAGGTTGACGTCCCCGAAGTTTTACAATAAAGGATTAATCCCGGGATGGAGCAGTGCTGATCACCAGCCACTCCTTTCTACTGCCCGCCCAGCTGCTCGCCATAAGGGAAGTGAATTTATTTTATCTTTTATCCCGAGCGACTCTCTGACTCTCTGACCTTTCCGCCGACCTAGAAGATTTCCTGTTTCCACTTTCTGACCATTAGTTATTTATTTTAAATTTTAAAAGTGTTTTGTATCTGATACATATTTTGTTAAAAAGATAGGGTAATTCAGATCAAACTGAAATTTTAAACTTAGTAACTTATTTAAGTACCAAAGGGACGGTGACGATCGTTGCCTGCCGGCATACTATAAAATAACCATTTTATATACAGATAAAATTGTAACCTTAAATTTATTTCCGTAAATTCTCCATAAATATATTAGGTCATTGTTTTTAATTGTCTACACGGTCAACCATTGTATATTGTTCATATTGTTGGTCATATTGTTTATTGTTCCTTCTTTTAAGGAAAAAATCATAAAATATATTTATTCTAATTTACCCCATAATATTTTTTTCTTCAAACTCCATTTAGGCCTGAACCTCTAAATCGTACGTATCGTATGTGGCAAATTCCGTGAGGGTTTTTATCCCCAGCTCCCATTATTTTTGCCACATATATATTGCCACATATATATGTGACAAAAATAAAGGGAACTGGGGATAAAAACCCTCACGGAATTTGCCACATACGATACGTACGATTTAGAGGTTCAGGCCTAAATGGAGTTTGAAGAAAAAAATATTATGGGGTAAATTAGAATAAATATATTTTATGATTTTTTCCTAAAAAGAAGGAACAATAAACAATATGACCAACAATATGAACAATATACAATGGTTGACCGTGTAGACAATTAAAAACAATGACCTAATATATTTATGGAGAATTTACGGAAATAAATTTAAGGTTACAATTTATTTGTAAATAAAATGGTTATTTTATAGTATGCCGGCAGGCAACGATCGTCGCCGTCCCTTTGGTACTTAAATAAGTTACTAAGTTTAAAATTTGAGTCTGATCTGAATTACCCAATCTTTTTAACAAAATATGTATCAGATACAAAACACTTTTAAAATTTAAAATAAATAACTAATGGTCAGAAAGTGGAAACAGGAAATCTTCTAGGTCGGCGGAAAGGTCAGAGAGTCAGAGAGTCGCTCGGGATAAAAGATAAAATAAATTCACTTCCCTTATGGCGAGCAGCTGGGCGGGCAGTAGAAAGGAGTGGCTGGTGATCAGCACTGCTCCATCCCGGGATTAATCCTTTATTGTAAAACTTCGGGGACGTCAACCTCGTAGGGGCTGGATGAAACCCTACGGAGATATAACAATGTAATTCGCCGCAGAACCAAAAATACACGCAAAGCGGTTTCCTTATACAAATTACTTACCACAGAATAAAATTGTGGGCCTCAACAACAACTTATAACACAATTTGTACAAAAAAATTTAAATTCACAACATTTTCGACGGGACCACGATCAACCTTTGTTTTTCTCTTGTCAAAAAAAAACAACTATTTTCAAATTCAAATAGCATAGAGCAACGACATCAAAAAAGAATTTAATTATGAAACGCGACAAAAGAGATCGGCTCGAAACGATAGTTAGCGTTTCAGGACGCAGTGGTAACAGCTGATCATAAAACAAACGCCGGGGTGGCGGGCTAAGCGGCGCGACAACGCGACGCTGCCACATCGGTCGTAGGTAAAGTTCATCGCCCGCGTCGCGCTGCGCGCAACCTTTGCTCGACACCGCGCGGCGTGCGTAAACACTTCTGGCAGCGCCGCCGAAGCATGTTATTCCTTTTAACACGATGTTAGAGAGTTCCTCTTTTTTTAGTTTCTATTGCGGGTTTTTCCTATTTTATTAATTTTCAAGTTTCTTTTTTTGTTTTTTTCTTTAGGCGCGTTGGGCATTTTGCAGATGGGAAAAAACAATTAAACTTAAAACTGTATAAAGTTTTCACTTCTGTCTTTTGTGGCTAGGTTTTTCTTGTAAAATGAGATCAAGTTTTTTTTTTGCATAAATGTAATCAGCATTATCAGTAGAAACCCATGTTTAAGATTGAGGAAGTGGTCTTTCTACATCCGGTATAGTATATATGTACACGTCAGCTGTCTCTTTTTCTTATGTTGGTCATGAGATCTGTACCAACTGTTAGGCGCTTTGCACACGACGGGGCGAGGCGGTCTTTTTGACCGCGAAGCAATAAAGACTGCGTCTGCCCGTCGATGCCCGCGGCTGTCCGCGCCGCGTACACAAAGCACACGAGGGACAGATGCGGTCAGTTCAGTACGTTCGTTCTAGTAAAGAGCATGTCAGTGAAAATGGATATACAGAGAATTCGAGTCCTTTTTAAGACCCAGTAAGTATACAGGATATAACAAAATTAGTGTAGGACCCGTTAATCAATGCTTTTGCTTATCATACTGAACAACCTTCCCCAAGCAACCCATAGTCAATTTCCAAAAGACAATTGGCTTCACCATACAAAATTGGTATGTTTTATGGAGGCCAATTTAAAAAAAATACTACCTACGTGTTCCCTGGGGAAAGTTGTTGCCTTTGTCCAGCAGTGGACGATTTGTAGCTGATGTGATGATGTCAGATGGCGCTACTTTTTGCTTGTATAAAGAAAATTTGAGTAAATTATGGAGACGGCCGGATCTTTTGAAGTACACCTATTATAATTAATTAATATGTGTACGCATGCATCCACCGCCAAATTGGCGGTGGATGCATGTGGTACAATTTATAGTAAAGTGGTGAAGTTGTTCAGTACCTATGATGTCGATGAGCAGAAGCCTTGATGAACGGGTCCTACACTAATTTTGTTGCACCCTGTATATACTTACCTAAACATAAAGGTTTGGTAGTTAATACTTTTAGGTTGGCATCTAAACATCAAACTGAACAACTTTCTGGAAGGAACACAGGTCAATTCTCAATAATTTGGCTCTCCATACAAAACTGGTCAACCAGCTGATTGATGTGTATGAAGAATGAAGAATCCATATTATTTTCTGCAATTTCAGCAAAGTTGGTTGTCGAACTAAAGTTGTTCAGTTTGATGTGCAGATGCCCACCTTCAAATATTATATCACCTTTTTGTTATACCCTCTCTCTCTACCCTCTAGCTAGATTATAATATAATCCTAATAAATAAAATAATAATACGAAGCGATCTGTGTGTATTTGAAAATATATATAACATTAATAAATGAAACTAAGTGAAACTAACCATATTTAGTTTTTTCAGTCGATGGCAACTTATCCCATACTGCAGGAGTATAAATTATTTGGCAAACTTGGCACCACAATTTCTTTTTTTTCATTTACATCGTGATATTCTTTTAACGACGTATCATATATTGGCGATCTTTTCTGCACTTCAGCAATTAAATCATCTACATCAAAGACGTCCATCACTAAAAAGCGCGTGGCGCGGACTGAGCTTGAGCTAGCCGCCCCGCGCCGCCGTCTGCGTTACTGCATACAAACTGGTTTGTGTGATCTATGGCGGCAGCCACGGACATGCCGCGCCGCCAGTGCCCGCCGGGCACCTGCGGCGCGGTCTTTTTGTCCTCCATGTACGTTGGTAGTATAGGATTCCCTTTGTGCTAACGTTGGCGGCGAAATTGACCGGCCCGGCCCGCCCCGTCGTGTGCAAAGCGCCTTACGGTGCAGGAATGCAGCGCATGCGCGCCTTCTCTCTGCTTTTATATTTTGAATATCCAAACATTGAGCGCTAAAATTAAAAAGTTATTCATCACATCAGCTCATATACGTCCCCACCGAGGGGCTCGAGCCTACCCTGAATTAGGGCGATTGGGCCTTAGTCGACCACGCGGGTCCAGTGCGGGTTGGTCGACTTCACACACAACTTTCGAGTTTCTTCGCAGATGTGTGCAGGTCTTCTCACGATGTTTTCCTTCACCGTAAAAGCCTCGGATAAACGTACATATGAAATCGAAATTCGAAAACACATTGGTACGTGGCAGGATCGAACCACGACCTTCCGGACAGGAGGCAGCGGCCCTTGCCATTACGCCACCGACGCCACAAAAAAAAGTTATTATATTAGTATAAAAAGAAAACATCCAAAAATACAGCTATCAAATAATTATACTTTTGGTTTTAGGTTTAACTCAATGATGGAAAAAAATACGGATGATTCTCACGAAGAACGAAACAGAAAAAGGCAGATAAGTGACTCATCTGATGATGGAAAAGTAGAAGAAAGAGGAAATCGAAAAAAGAAAAAGAATGAGTACGCTGCTCTGCCTATCAGTGGTCCTTTTGATTCCGATGAAAAAAAAAGAGAAGAAGAAAGAAAACAAAAAAACAGAGAAAAGACTAGGCGATACAGAGAAAATAAAAAGAATGAGGTCGCTGCAGTGTCCATCAGTGATCCTTTTGATTTAGATGACATGAAAAGAGAAGAAGAAAGAAAACAAAAAAACAGAGAAAAGACTAGGCGATACAGAGAAAAGAAAAAGAATGAGATTGAAGTTGCTGCTCCGTCTATGGCCACTACTGATTCTTCTAGTGAATCTTCTGGTAAAAAAATGGAACAGGCAAGACAAAAACAAACAAACGCAGAAAAATGTAAGCGGTATAGAGATAAAAAAAGAACATCAAAATTACAAACACTAAATATTTCTAATAGTAAGAATGTACCACAACAGATTCATAGTTCTCAAATCACGAGCCCGTCAACAAGAGATGTGCCAAATGTACCACCAGTCATCCATACTTCACAAATTGCAGGCTCGTCCACCAGATACGAGCCGTGTGCACCACCAGTTCTCCATTGTTCCACCAATCATATGGACGTGCGTGCGAGGTACACCCACTATGTTTAGTACTAATGTTTCTGATATCGGTGATACGAGTATGTATGTTTGTCGTTGCCACTCTGAAAAGGAACAGCTAGTTGTAATGGTTGCCGTCTATATTTCACCGGAGTCTTTAGGTGCAATACGAGAATTTATTTATTATTATTTATTCACAATTGGTAAACCCTTAAACCATTTTCGTAAGAATTTATTTATTTATTCTAAAGACGCTTATGCATTACTTCAAGATATAATTCGGAAGAGATTTCAACATCAACTTTGCAGATGATAAAAATCTACAAGTAATTGAATTTTTAAATAGAGTTTGATTTAACGATGACAAATGATCGCAGTCTTAGCACAATGAGATATAAAACTACAATTGATGCAGTCTTTACAAGATATTTAAATAGATTCGAATCAAAACTGTTGGTTTCCTATTTAAGTTACCATAAACCTATACTTAGTATCAATTTTGAAATATAATGATACTAATGATTATGATGGAAGAGTTGTTGGAATTGTGGATGAAAATTCATCAGTTTTATTGGTATTCATTTAAAAGAATACCAATTAATACAATTTTAGATTTCGTGTACTTATAAACTTACGTTTTAAGTAATAGATTGCAATTTTTGTATGTAAACTAATGATGCATTAGTTTATATGTACAAAAGCGCATTAAATGAAAATTGAAATCTAATTTTTGTAGTAGTACTTCATAATAATTAACAAAACAAAACTTCATTTAAAAGTATTTCCTGCATAATTAAATATTTGCTGACGATTCAAAAAATACACACGTAATTGTTGAAGTTGTCACTTCTGTCTGCACTCCCGGAGTGCCACTATTTTTTCAAGATTTTATAGTACCAGTTTGTCGGCGTGTTTAATATGCATGCATGCGCATGCCAAATTACTGCTTCCTACTACCAATAGTATCTGAGCTATGCCGCGGAAAGACGGTCAGACAGACAGACAGACATGGCGAAATATTAAGGGTTTTTTGTTGAAAACATTTAGCCGCGGGGTTCGCCACTAGCCCTACAACCTCCACCAGTCTGGACCTGCCCCCCCCCCCCCCCCCCCCCGTGTATGGAATGGGTTAAATAATTATTTTTAGAGTTTCATACCTCAACAGGGAAAAAGGAACCCTTATTTTCTTTGTCTGTCTGTTTGTCAAGACCGTTTTTCTCCGGAAAGCGTGGAGGTATGAAGTTAAATTTGATATCAAATACGGAGCTGTTAAAATCAAGATTTAAGTCAACGCATCTAAAAAAAAGCACATTTTGCCACTCGCAAGTAAACCAGAACGTATGGGGTACTTCCCGTTGACGTGGAACCATGAAACTTGTCAAGAAGCAAGGTCTCACTGCATAAATAAAGGGAAAATTCGAAAATAATTAATTTAAAAAATGCGATTACAAACCTACATTTAAATATGAATGTGGATGGGTATAAAGGAAGAGGAAGACCAAAGAAAAGATGGATGGACTGTGTGAAAGATATGAGTAAGAGTGAAGTGAATGTAGACTGCAAATAGTCCCCTATTCTCCCGAATGGAAGAGAAACACATGTTGCGCCGTCCGCGAGCAGTAACTCGGCACAGGGCGGGGGATGATGATGAATGGTGAGGAACCGTAAATGCAGCAGTTGGCAAGTTGACCGCGACGTGTGTATGTCGATGTATGGGAGAACATTGACCGCGACGTGTGTATGTCGATGTATGGGAGAACATTGACCGCGACGTGTGTATGTCAATGTATGGGAGAACATTGACCGCGACGTATGTATATCGATTGTATGGGAGAGCATTTTTTCAACTACAAAATTTCTCCTCGGATTTACCGACTTATTTTTACTAATACACAGCACAAATGTACTGTGTGGAGGTACGAAACCCTCGGTGCGCGTGCCCGACTCGCACTTGGCCGGTTTTTAAAATTTATTTGTAAACTCTTTTTTTCCTTACTTGTCTTATGTTGTCAACAAACACCGCTCGAACTAAAAACACCACTTTCCGAATACACCATACACATTATGAGACTAAAAACATTGTAAATGGTAACTGCGATGTGGACGTATGAATTAACACTGAAAACTGCAATTATTTTATACATTTTTAACACTTTTTCCATAAAATTGCGTAATTGATAAAGGATTTTGTCACAGATTAAAAATCGACATGATTGTTTTGTTTCTTTGGTGTAGAGATGGGATGAAGTGAATGACTGAATGAATGATTTTGAACTGTTGTTGCGAGCTAAAAATTAGGTCATCTTTGATAGTTTTTAAACATTTTATTACATTAAGTTTAGTAATTTTTATTTTATTACTCTAGACAGCTAGGGAAATAGAAAAATGACGGAAATAGAAGCTTTTTAAACTCTTGACTATATATTTTTTATTAAATTAGGTCATCTTTGATAGTTTTTATTCAAAGTTTAGCAAATTTAATTACTCGCATCAGCTAGAGAAATAAAAAATCACAGAAACACTATTTATTTATAGTCTATAAAATTGGCAAAAGTCTGCCATCCGCGGAAGTGTAATTATCTAGCAGTAGACGTCTCACGGCTGATATACAGCCTATGTACTCAAATAGAAAGTGATTGCAAGCATTATTGGCGATGCAAAGATTATCCGCGCGCCTCTAGTGGCGAAATGAAGAAGTTTCTAAGAACGACACTTTGCTTTAAGTTGAGGATAATGTGAGGTTAATTTTAGACATAATCAGATGGCTCACGATTACATTCAGAAACCTGTTAATAATAAAAACAGAAAAACTAAATATTGTTGCGTTCCTCAATTTAGTACTTACGGAGATTCAGAAATAAGTTTTCATTTGTTTCCAAAATACAAAATTATCAGGAAAAAATGGTAGACTGTTTTAAGAATAGGCAAAGCAATTTCACCAGCAATGAGAGTTTCTTCTCATCTTTTTTCAAGCTTCAAACTATTTTCCAAATAGTAAATATAATTATGTTTTAATTATTTTATTGTACTTATATTCACATGTATTTTATAAGTTATTTATCTAAATAAAAATAAACTATATATAAACTCGCCTAAGCCTAAACTAATTTAGGCTTAGGCGAGTTTCTCGTCGGATAACGAGATTATGTTCCAGATTCTAAAAAACAAAAGTTGTTTCCTAAATAATGTCGTACTGTCTCAGAATATTCCTAAGACCCTATTACTGAGACTTCGCTGTCCGTCTGTCTGTCCGTCCGTCCGTCTGTCACCAGGCTGTATTTCATGAACTGTGATAGCTAGACAGTTGAAATTTTCACAGATGATGTATATCTGTAAATACTTAAAAAAACAGAATAAAATAAATATTTAAGGGGATTCCCATGTAACAAAGGTGATTTTTGAAGTTTACTCCTTAAGAATCGATTTTCATATATAAGGCCGTGGTATGAAATATATGGGAGTAAAATCAAACTACGATGTCACGCGAGGATACCCGAAGTGCGTTAAACGAAAAATTTTACCTATCCCCGACCACAGTGTATTATATAGGCATATTATTGTATGTATGTGTTACTTGTTTTCGCGCCAAATTTGAAAAAAGAACCGCATGCGCTTCGTAGTGAGTTTCCAAATATGAGACAAAAAAAAATATTAAAAAAGTTTTTATTTAGTTACTGGACCGATTGCTTTCAAAATCGATATCTGAGGGTCCCTGAGGTCCCTTATCACGAATCCGTTGCCCGAATTGAAAAAAGTGGCCGCCATTTTGAACTATTTAGTTACTGGACCGATTGCTTCCAAAATCGATATCTGAGGGTCCCTGAGGTCCCTTAGCACGAATCCGTTGTCGGTATTGAAAAAGTTGCCGCCATTTTGAACTATTTAGTTACTGAACCGATTGCTTCCAAAATCGATATCTGGGGGTCCCTGAGGTCCCTTATCACTAATCCGTTGCCGGAAGTGAAAAAAGTGGCCGCCATTTTGAACTTTTTAGTTACTGGACCGATTGCTTCCAAAATCGATATCTAGGGGTCGCTGTGGTCCCTTATCACTAATCCGTTGTCGGAAGTGAAAAAAGTGGCCGCCCTTTTGAACTCTTTAGTTACTGGACCGATTGCTTCCAAAATCGATATCTGGGGCTCCCTGAGGTCCCTTGTTACGAATCTGTTGTCAGTATTGAAAAAAGTGGCCGCCATTTTGAACTATTTAGTTACTGGACCGATTGCTTCCAAAATCGATATCTGGGGGACGAACCTTCCTGCACCGAGGTTGAATGTTACTGGAAAAAACCCATCCTCTCGAGAGTGAATGATGAAATAGGTCACAGTAGATCAAATTTGCAAAAAAACAGCTCCACATCATGAAACCAGCACAGACCTTTACGACGAGTTTCTTCAAGAAGCAAAAAATAAGAAAATTATGAATTGTTAACTGACCAAGTATCAGAACGACTTTAAACACAGTGATGTTCGACAGTTTTCACTTCATCATTTCCTTATTCAAGCGAGTGACTATATAAAGAATGATGTCAACAAATTACTAGAAACATTACAAGAGAAACTTAACAAAAATGCTCTTGATTTAATTGAAGAGTCAACTCGAAACCAATGTAAGAGCCCTTTATGGTATGACCTAAGATATGCTCGTATAACCGCATCCAAAGCATATGAGGTTAGTCGCTGCCAAACACCAGATGGATCATTTATAGCTGCGATCGTGGGAGAAATAAATGGCTGAAATAAAGGAATTAATAAAAGAAGGCATCGGAAAAATTGGTCCTGAGTCATGGACAAAATGTGTCCAGCACATAATTAAAGAAGAAGATAAAAAATGATGCAGCTCGACGGTCTAATCGACACTGCGACGGATGCACCGACTCCAAGTTTCATTATCCAAGTGTCAGGAAGCGAAGATGAGTCAAGTGCTTCAAATACCTCATGATATTAAAATTAAAAAAGTAAATTAAAAAAAGAAACTCAAAAATATGAAATAATATATCTAAATATATATAACTCAAAGGTGACTGACTGACATAGTGATCTATCAACGCACAGCCCAAACCACTGGATGGATCGGGCTGAAATTTGGCATGCAGGTAGATGTTATGACGTAGGCATCCGCTATGAAAGGATTTTGGGAAATTCTCACGGGAACCGCAAAAATCGGGATCTGCGCGGGCGAAGCTGCGGGCATCCACTAGTTTTTTTATATAAGTACATGATATTAATGAACAATAACGAAAGCAAAAGTAGGTACGAAACCAATAAGGGGCCTACAACTTTTTTTTGAGGTCGGTACCATCACTTGAGAAAAGTATACTTAGGTACCTAACAAATGTTGTATATGATGGCAATGGTACTTAGTCTGTGAATTAGTTTCTTTTGGAAGTCGATTTTTTTTTCTAAATTTTTTGTTTTCTTACACTTACACTTATTAGTCCATATCTTGAAAACTACTGAATTGATTTTGATGAAACTTGCACGGTTCCGTAAGTTAAAGTAAATATAAGCCAATAAAAAGAATGGTTGTAATCTAATCAACAGCTTCGGAGAAATACTTGGACAAACATACATACATACACCTATGAAGATTTGTATTTCTGTTTGAAAGCCCTAACAGATTATCATGTGTGAATATCTTGCAATTCTAATAATATTACATACATACATACCTTCGTGTCGAATTAACAATCTCCTTTTTTTTAAGTCGATTAATAAATATTCTTCAAAAAAAGAATGTTTTTTTTTTGTTTTGTACTTCAAATCAAAAGGAAAAGCAGAAACCTTAAAAGATCACTTCGTTGTCCATCGGTCTGTAACCTGGAAAGAAACCTTTCACTTTTACTTCATTTAATCATTGAATCAACCAAGAATAAGAGTTAGTTCATCCAATGGTTCCCAACCCTACGCCACATTTGTTGATGAGATAAGACAAGTAAGAAAAAAAACTTTTACATCATTGAATCAACCACGACTAACATTCATTTCATTCAATGGTTTCCATTCAGTTCATTCAATTGTTTCCAACCCTATGAAAAGCCATTTCCAGTGACATTGACATAGGGACGCCATATATGTTTACGAGATAAGACAAGTAAGGAAAAAAAGAGTATAGTACCTTCATCTTGTGTATTTTCCGCAGCACGAATGTCGCGATCAAACTTGAAGTGGAGCCGCAGCAGGCTGAAGTGGATCCGCAGCAGGCTGAAGTGGATCCGCTGACGACGCAGGCGCCGGGCGCTGGCGACTTCGACGCACACCGGGTAAGCCTGCTACTGCTCCATTTCAAATTCCCAGGCCACATTCCACTTGAGACGGTAATTAGGTGATAACAAGACATAGGGGCACCAATAAATGTCCGGAGAGTTCCTTTAACGGCATGTGGTTCTCTGACGCCAAAGTTGGCTGGTGGTATTTGCAACAAATCCTTAAGAACGCCGTCCCCGCTCCCCGCACCCCGGCCGCCGTCCATACAAATCGCAGTCTACTGATAATTTTAAAACAAGAAGTTATTTTATAAAAAGATCCGTTTATTTATGATCGGATATGATAAAACTATGTCCGTGTATCCCTGTCTTTTTAAAAAAACTTGTAAATTCTGAGATAACGGTCTTAAGTATATATATGTCGGAACAGACGTGGCGCCATCTATGCATGCATCGAAGCACCGTGTTTTTTATCTTGAAACGTCAAGCGGTTAGCTAGGGTAGTAATAATAGTCATCTTTGGCCAAGGCGTGGTCTGTGCGAGACTGGAACCCGGAAGTTGGTAGTGTTGGTACTTGTTTGTTAGCCAATCAGAATCGTTGTGATTATCGAAACATTAAAGACAATGCAGCCTACCTACAGAGGCTACGACAGAGGCGCCAATTATTTTACGAACACTTTTGATCGAGCAGCTGAACTGTCAACTTGGGAAGCCAGCCCCGTCCCGAACTCATCGCAGTCTATAAAATAATCGGTTTTCATCCGAATCATCGTGAAGCCTCGTGTTGCAAACGTGTGTGAATATTGATTGTACACTCCAAAACTTCTCGAAGACCAGTTTATTTCTTAGATACGGCCAAAACCCTTCTGATGATCCGAAATATATGTCACGGCTAAAGGTGGGTGTGAACATAAACTTAAGATTAGCCGGCTAAAGTTATATCATTCAGAGTATGGGCCAATTCCATGGCCTGCGCGGAGCCCGGACCCGACGCGTTTGGGTCCATATGAAGGTATTAGTTTATGAGACTCCGGTCAATTCTGTGGACAAATTAAGACAAAAATCATCAATGCAGCGGAGCAGAAGAAACGGATCATTTTCGTCAAGAGTGACGAAATATATATATTGTTAATATGTGTGTCTGTTTATTTAGACCATTATCTTATATTATATATAGTATGGTCTATTTGTTTGGAAATGGCCAAACATGTAAACAAAACGTGAAGTATTTTCTTAATTATAGTTTAAAAAAACTAAATAACGCGCTTTAATATAATTAAACTGAAATAAAAAGTAAAAAAAAAATCAATATATATGAGAATAAAATGATTATCGGGAAAATTCATGACATAGTAAAAAAACACGCTTTTTTACTATGACATTAATTTTTCCGTTAATCACTTTATTCTCATATTGCAATTTATTTTTATTTGTAAGAAGTGGGGGTAATGTAGGTACCGCATTCCTGGAACCTGTCATTAGCGACGGGTGCGGCGCGCGCGAGCGCAGGTAGCAGTAAGCCCACCTTAATTACTTACGTAAGAAGTGGGGGTAATGTAGATACCGCATTCCTGGAACCTGTCATAGCGACGGGTGCGGCGCACGCGAGTACAGGTAGCAGTAAGCCCACCTTAATTACTTACGTAAGAAGTGGGGGTAATGTAGGTACCGCATTCCTGGAACCTGTCATTAGCGACGGGTGCGGCGCGCGCGAGCGCAGGTAGCAGTAAGCCCACCTTAATTACTTACGTAAGAAGTGGGGGTAATGTAGGTACCGCATTCCTGGAACCTGTCATAGCGACGGGTGCGGCGCACGCGAGTGCAGGTAGCAGTAAGCCCACCTTAATTACTTACGTAAGAAGTGGGGGTAATGTAGGTACCGCATTCCTGGAACCTGTCATAGCGACGGGTGCGGCGCACGCGAGTACAGGTAGCAGTAAGCCCACCTTAATTACTTACGTAAGAAGTGGGGGTAATGTAGGTACCGCATTCCTGGAACCTGTCATTAGCGACGGGTGCGGCGCGCGCGAGCGCAGGTAGCAGTAAGCCCACCTTAATTACTTACGTAAGAAGTGGGGGTAATGTAGGTACCGCATTCCTGGAACCTGTCATAGCGACGGGTGCGGCGCACGCGAGTGCAGGTAGCAGTAAGCCCACCTTAATTACTTACGTAAGAAGTGGGGGTAATGTAGGTACCGCATTCCTGGAACCTGTCATAGCGACGGGTGCGGCGCACGCGAGTGCAGGTAGCAGTAAGCCCACCTTAATTACTTACGTAAGAAGTGGGGGTAATGTAGGTACCGCATTCCTGGAACCTGTCATAGCGACGGGTGCGGCGCGCGCGAGCGCAGGTAGCAGTAAGCCCACCTTAATTACTTACGTAAGAAGTGGGGGTAATGTAGGTACCGCATTCCTGGAACCTGTCATAGCGACGGGTGCGGCGCACGCGAGTGCAGGTAGCAGTAAGCCCACCTTAATTACTTACGTAAGAAGTGGGGGTAATGTAGGTACCGCATTCCTGGAACCTGTCATAGCGACGGGTGCGGCGCACGCGAGTACAGGTAGCAGTAAGCCCACCTTAATTACTTACGTAAGAAGTGGGGGTAATGTAGGTACCGCATTCCTGGAACCTGTCATAGCGACGGGTGCGGCGCGCGCGAGCGCAGGTAGCAGTAAGCCCACCTTAATTACTTACGTAAGAAGTGGGGGTAATGTAGGTACCGCATTCCTGGAACCTGTCATAGCGACGGGTGCGGCGCACGCGAGTGCAGGTAGCAGTAAGCCCACCTTAATTACTTACGTAAGAAGTGGGGGTAATGTAGGTACCGCATTCCTGGAACCTGTCATAGCGACGGGTGCGGCGCACGCGAGTGCAGGTAGCAGTAAGCCCACCTTAATTACTTACGTAAGAAGTGGGGGTAATGTAGGTACCGCATTCCTGGAACCTGTCATAGCGACGGGTGCGGCGCGCGCGAGCGCAGGTAGCAGTAAGCCCACCTTAATTACTTACGTAAGAAGTGGGGGTAATGTAGGTACCGCATTCCTGGAACCTGTCATAGCGACGGGTGCGGCGCACGCGAGTGCAGGTAGCAGTAAGCCCACCTTAATTACTTACGTAAGAAGTGGGGGTAATGTAGGTACCGCATTCCTGGAACCTGTCATAGCGACGGGTGCGGCGCACGCGAGTACAGGTAGCAGTAAGCCCACCTTAATTACTTACGTAAGAAGTGGGAGTAATGTAGGTACCGCATTCCTAAAACCTGTCATAGCGACGGGTGCGGCGCGCGCGAGCGCAGGTAGCAGTAAGCCCACCTTAATTACTTACGTAAGAAGTGGGGGTAATGTAGGTACCGCATTCCTGGAACCTGTCATAGCGACGGGTGCGGCGCACGCGAGTGCAGGTAGCAGTAAGCCCACCTTAATTACTTACGTAAGAAGTGGGGGTAATGTAGGTACCGCATTCCTGGAACCTGTCATAGCGACGGGTGCGGCGCACGCGAGTGCAGGTAGCAGTAAGCTCACCTTAATTACTTACGTAAGAAGTGGGGGTAATGTAGGTACCGCATTCCTGGAACCTGTCATAGCGACGGGTGCGGCGCACGCGAGTGCAGGTAGCAGTAAGCCCACCTTAATTACTTACGTAAGAAGTGGGGGTAATGTAGGTACCGCATTCCTGGAACCTGTCATAGCGACGGGTGCGGCGCACGCGAGTGCAGGTAGCAGTAAGCCCACCTTAATTACTTACGTAAGAAGTGGGGGTAATGTAGGTACCGCATTCCTGGAACCTGTCATAGCGACGGGTGCGGCGCGCGCGAGCGCAGGTAGCAGTAAGCCCACCTTAATTACTTACGTAAGAAGTGGGGGTAATGTAGGTACCGCATTCCTGGAACCTGTCATTAGCGACGGGTGCGGCGCGCGCGAGCGCAGGTAGCAGTAAGCCCACCTTAATTACTTACGTAAGAAGTGGGGGTAATGTAGATACCGCATTCCTGGAACCTGTCATAGCGACGGGTGCGGCGCGCGCGAGCGCAGGTATCAGTCATCATCATCATCATCATCATATCAGCCACAAATCGTCCACTGCTGGACAAAGGCCTCTCCCAAGGATTTCCACGACGACCGGTCCTGCGCTGCCCGCATCCATCGGCTTCCCGCGACCTTCACCAGGTCATCGGTCCACCGCGTGGGAGGCCTGCCTACGCTACGCTCCAAGACCAGAACTCGAAACCTATCCAGTTGCAGCGAGGGGTGAGACAGGGAGACGTTATATCTCCGAAACTGTTCACCGCCGCCCTGGAAGATGTTTTTAAGCTTCTGGACTGGGGTGGACTCGGCATCAATATCAACGGCGAGTACATATCCCACCTCCGATTCGCTGATGATATCGTGGTCATGGCTGAGACTATGGAAGACCTAAGCACAATGCTCGATGGCCTCAGTAAGGTCTCTCAACAAGTGGGTCTTAAAATGAACATGGACAAGACGAAAATAATGTTAAATGTCCGTGTCGCACCCACTCCTCTAAAGGTTGGAGACTCTACACTGGAAGTTGTTGACGAATATGTATACCTGGGACAAACAGTCCAGTTAGGTAGGTCCAACTTCAAGAAAGAGATCAATCGACGAATCCAACTCGGCTGGGCAGCGTTCGGGAAGCTTCGCAATATCTTCACGTCCCAAATACCGCAGTGTCTCAAGACTAAGGTCTTTGACCAGTGTGTGTTGCCAGTGATGACTTACGGAACTGAGACATGGTCGCTTACTATGGGCCTCATAAGAAGGCTCAAGGTCACCCAAAGGGCAATGGAGCGTGCTATGCTCGGAGTTTCTCTGCGTGATCGAATCAGAAACGAGGAGATCCGCAGGAGAACTAAAGTAACCGACATAGCTCACAGAATCGCTAAACTGAAGTGGCAGTGGGCAGGGCACATAGCTCGTAGAACAGATGGCCGATGGGGCAGTAAAGTTCTCGAGTGGCGACCGCGCACCGGAAAAAAGGTATCAGTAAGCCCACCTTAATTAGTTATGTAAGAAGTGGGGGTAATGTAGGTACCGCATTCCTGGAACCTGTCATAGCGACGGGTGCGGCGCGCTAGCGCAGGTAGCAGTAAGCCCACCTTAATTACTTACGTAAGAAGTGGGGGTAATGTAGATACCGCATTCCTGGAACCTGTCATAGCGACGGGTGCGGCGCGCGCGAGCGCAGGTAGCAGTAAGCCCACCTTAATTACTTACGTAAGAAGTGGGGGTAATGTAGATACCGCATTCCTGGAACCTGTCATAGCGACGGGTGCGGCGCGCGCGAGCGCAGGTAGCAGTAAGCCCACCTTAATTAGTTATGTAAGAAGTGGGGGTAATGTAGGTACCGCATTCCTGGAACCTGTCATAGCGACGGGTGCGGCGCGCTAGCGCAGGTAGCAGTAAGCCCACCTTAATTACTTACGTAAGAAGTGGGGGTAATGTAGGTACCGCATTCCTGGAACCTGTCATAGCGACGGGTGCGGCGCACGCGAGTGCAGGTAGCAGTAAGCCCACCTTGATTACTTACGTAAGAAGTGGGGGTAATGTAGGTACCGCATTCCTGGAACCTGTCATAGCGACGGGTGCGGCGCACGCGAGTGCAGGTAGCAGTAAGCCCACCTTAATTACTTACGTAAGAAGTGGGGGTAATGTAGGTACCGCATTTCTGGAACCTGTCATAGCGACGGGTGCGGCGCGCGCGAGCGCAGGTAGCAGTAAGCCCACCTTAATTACTTACGTAAGAAGTGGGGGTAATGAAGGTACCGCATTCCTGGAACCTGTCATTAGCGACGGGTGCGGCGCGCGCGAGCGCAGGTAGCAGTAAGCCCACCTTAATTACTTACGTAAGAAGTGGGGGTAATGTAGGTACCGCATTCCTGGAACCTGTCATTAGCGACGGGTGCGGCGCGCGCGAGCGCAGGTAGCAGTAAGCCCACCTTAATTACTTACGTAAGAAGTGGGGATAATGTAGATACCGCATTCCTGGAACCTGTCATAGCGACGGGTGCGGCGCGCGCGAGCGCAGGTAGCAGTAAGCCCACCTTAATTAGTTATGTAAGAAGTGGGGGTAATGTAGATACCGCATTCCTGGAACCTGTCATAGCGACGGGTGCGGCGCGCGCGAGCGCAGGTAGCAGTAAGCCCACCTTAATTACTTACGTAAGAAGTGGGGGTAATGTAGATACCGCATTCCTGGAACCTGTCATAGCGACGGGTGCGGCGCGCGCGAGCGCAGGTAGCAGTAAGCCCACCTTAATTAGTTATGTAAGAAGTGGGGGTAATGTAGGTACCGCATTCCTGGAACCTGTCATAGCGACGGGTGCGGCGCGCTAGCGCAGGTAGCAGTAAGCCCACCTTAATTACTTACGTAAGAAGTGGGGGTAATGTAGGTACCGCATTCCTGGAACCTGTCATAGCGACGGGTGCGGCGCACGCGAGTGCAGGTAGCAGTAAGCCCACCTTGATTACTTACGTAAGAAGTGGGGGTAATGTAGGTACCGCATTCCTGGAACCTGTCATAGCGACGGGTGCGGCGCACGCGAGTGCAGGTAGCAGTAAGCCCACCTTAATTACTTACGTAAGAAGTGGGGGTAATGTAGGTACCGCATTTCTGGAACCTGTCATAGCGACGGGTGCGGCGCGCGCGAGCGCAGGTAGCAGTAAGCCCACCTTAATTACTTACGTAAGAAGTGGGGGTAATGAAGGTACCGCATTCCTGGAACCTGTCATTAGCGACGGGTGCGGCGCGCGCGAGCGCAGGTAGCAGTAAGCCCACCTTAATTACTTACGTAAGAAGTGGGGGTAATGTAGGTACCGCATTCCTGGAACCTGTCATTAGCGACGGGTGCGGCGCGCGCGAGCGCAGGTAGCAGTAAGCCCACCTTAATTACTTACGTAAGAAGTGGGGATAATGTAGATACCGCATTCCTGGAACCTGTCATAGCGACGGGTGCGGCGCGCGCGAGCGCAGGTAGCAGTAAGCCCACCTTAATTAGTTATGTAAGAAGTGGGGGTAATGTAGATACCGCATTCCTGGAACCTGTCATTAGCGACGGGTGCGGCGCGCGCGAGCGCAGGTAGCAGTAAGCCCACCTTAATTACTTACGTAAGAAGTGGGGGTAATGTAGATACCGCATTCCTGGAACCTGTCATAGCGACGGGTGCGGCGCGCGCGAGCGCAGGTAGCAGTAAGCCCACCTTAATTACTTACGTAAGAAGTGGGGGTAATGTAGATACCGCATTCCTGGAACCTGTCATTAGCGACGGGTGCGGCGCGCGCGAGCGCAGGTAGCAGTAAGCCCACCTTAATTACTTACGTAAGAAGTGGGGGTAATGTAGGTACCGCATTCCTGGAACCTGTCATTAGCGACGGGTGCGGCGCGCGCGAGCGCAGGTAGCAGTAAGCCCACCTTAATTACGTACGTAAGAAGTGGGGGTAATGTAGATACCGCATTCCTGGAACCTGTCATTAGCGACGGGTGCGGCGCGCGCGAGCGCAGGTAGCAGTAAGCCCACCTTAATTACTTACGTAAGAAGTGGGGGTAATGTAGATACCGCATTCCTGGAACCTGTCATAGCGACGGGTGCGGCGCGCGCGAGCGCAGGTAGCAGTAAGCCCACCTTAATTACTTACGTAAGAAGTGGGGGTAATGTAGGTACCGCATTCCTGGAACCTGTCATTAGCGACGGGTGCGGCGCGCGCGAGCGCAGGTAGCAGTAAGCCCACCTTAATTACTTACGTAAGAAGTGGGGGTAATGTAGATACCGCATTCCTGGAACCTGTCATTAGCGACGGGTGCGGCGCGCGCGAGCGCAGGTAGCAGTAAGCCCACCTTAATTACTTACGTAAGAAGTGGGGGTAATGTAGATACCGCATTCCTGGAACCTGTCATAGCGACGGGTGCGGCGCGCGCGAGCGCAGGTAGCAGTAAGCCCACCTTAATTACTTACGTAAGAAGTGGGGGTAATGTAGGTACCGCATTCCTGGAACCTGTCATTAGCGACGGGTGCGGCGCGCGCTAGCGCAGGTAGCAAATTTATCGATAACAACATGTCATTTGCACAGCCCTACAATATTTTGTGAAGATTACGTTTTATGGCCCCAGTCGTCAGTTAATAATGAAAGGACTACATTATGTCTTAAATTAACTGCACACAGTGATTAAGTGGATAGAATGCTTTTGGGAACATGTTCGATGTCCAAATATAAGCTATTAAGCTAAATTAAAATAATTTGTTTACATGAGTTGCCATTTCCAAACAAATAGACTTTAATAATATATATGTTTATTTAGACCGTTATAACTTATCATTTAAAAAAAACTTGTTTATTTCGTATATTATGATGATGATGATTCATATACTCAATAACTTATGAATTCATAAGCCTTCTTTTTACCCGTCTGCCAAAAACGAAGGTAAAGTTTTCATGAGGCAGCCCAGAAGCAAAGTATATAGATTAGTACTAACATACAGTATGGACACACCCTGCCGCTCTCTAGATTGCGACCTCACCCCCTCGTCACCCTGATTGATGCAGATTGGTTACCGTTTGGTTGTCGAACGTATAGGATTTCGCCGCCATTTTGTTTGTTGCGTCATTCTTTTTTTGAAATGTCATTTCTGGCCTGTTGTATGAAGTGTCCAGGGTGTGCCAGAAGGGAGGGTAATGTGTTGCGGGTGTATGTGTTTTGTTCGTTCTTCGGCCGCGCCTGGAGCTTTCACAGCCTGATGGGTTTTGGAGTGCGAGGTGTCGTTAACTGGGGGGTGATATCTATATAATAAGGGTTTATTTTATTTATTTTTTTATTTACAATTGGTAAGCCCTTGGCATCATCTCACCTGATGGTAAGTGACGATGATGCCGAAGATGGAATTAGGCTTACCAAGATTCCCCAACGCAATGGAGAACTCGCTATCTTATCTTCATGCCGGAACACATCAATGTTTTTAGCACACTGATGTTTTGCGGCAAGACTTAGATATGCCCTACCACCAATGAAACCGAGTGTTACAAGTTGACCCCGCCGGGAAGCGAATATTAAACTGATGAGGTTATTTTCTTGGTTTCCCTACCGCCGAGCAAACGGAGTCGCTAACCGTGTCGAACCCGCACCTTCCTAGTGTGAAGCGAATGGTCTAAACATTTGGCCACGTGGGCGGTTAAAAGATACACAATAGATTTTAAGTATACATACATACAAGATACGTAGTAGATTTTAAATTACAATTACATTTCTTCAGGAAATCAAGATTGAAGGATTAGAAGTATTTATGAAAGAACATGAGCTGCCTCCAGAGAGCTTGGACGAAAGACCTAGCTGGTCCACAGACCACATTCTGCCCGACTTGCCTGCACGAAAACCTGCTCAAGTCGCTTGCCTCGAAAGACCGGATACAAACACACCGAAAACTCAAGACGCACCACACAGACCACATGCTCGTTCATCATTGACAGATATACACATCAAACAAGAGCCACAGAATGATTTCCCTGCCTACCTACCGCACACACCGCAGGCTCATATATCAACGGCTTCTTTACCCATCAAACAAGAAACACGAGTGGATGCCGCTCCCTACCCACCGCAGTCACCACAGACGGATACATTAATGACAGATGTGGCCATCAAACAAGAAATAGAGGTTGACATTCCACTAGAACTTAATGACCCATCAACAAATACCCAAGTGGTTCCAGCTGTGAAGCGCAAGGAGAGTCTGTGAAAACGTTACGCCTGGAAGCGAAACTGGAGGGAGGGAGACGGAACACTGCGCCGTTGTCAGGTAACGCGAGTGGTTGAGTTGGAGTTCCTAGTCTGGTTACCTAAATGAAGATCTAGTTTTATAAGATACGAATCGTGTAGTTGCGGAATCATGTTATGGTACTCTGTACATTAAAATTTCTTGAAATATTCATCATCATATCAGCTCATATACGTCCCCGCCGAGGGGCTCGAGCCTACCCTGAAATAGGGCGGTATTATAAATATGATATAAGTTACAGACTTCAACCACCCTATAAAATTATTCTATGATTTTTTTCCTGATATTTAAAACGCGGGTCGAAATTGTGCTGTTATGAATAGTTTCACAGAATAGATCATAAAATGAAGGCCACTGCGAGTGTTATCCGTAAAATTCAAGTACACACGGCGCCACATCAAGCTATACAAAACCAGCATACGCAGGCCTCGCGTATGTTGAAACGCAGAGGCGTCGCGCGACTCGCGCAGCCAACTTATACTGGCTTTGTATAGCTTGATGTGTCGCTGTGTGTACATCAAGCCGCAGTGTTGACTGCTGCGTATGGGCAGTAGATGATAATTTGTTATTTAAAACCCGTTTTATCTTATTAGAGTACTAGCTTTTGCCCGCGGCTTCGCCCGCGTGGACATCGTTTTTGTGACTGTCTTAGAGGGTGCGCTGTGCGCGAGCCGCAGCGCAGCGGCTCGCGAGCGTAAGCATGAATCTTCTCCAGATCCCTCAGGAACTATGTCAGGATATGCTTATTAGTAAATCATGTCATTTCCCGCCCCTCAACCGTCTCTGTGCAAAAATCACACAATCCATTGTTCCGTTTGCGATGTTAAAGAAATTAATCAAAAAAGAGTATATTTTCAGTTCCCTCAGGAACTGCTCTTTTCACGGGATATAAAGTAGCCTATGTCTTTCCTCGTGACATAGGCTACCTGCATGCCAAATTTCATTAAGATTGGTCAAGGCGTTGAAGCGTGAAAAGGTAACAAACAAACAAACACATTTTCACATTTATAACATTATAAGTAAGGATTCGTCTTCGTATTTTGACCCTTGTAAAATGTCATCTATCTCAAGGTGCAGATTATCGACGACGTTCCAGCGAGATTGTAAGTTTCGTAGTTCATCTTCGATTTCCCATTTTTTTTAAATTTGGTCTTCATCAATGCTGTAATGAGACGAATTAATGCTCTAAAATTAGTTTGTTGTTTTGACATTACGTCGTGAATGTTCGAATTGACCCCCTTTTCGCGCTCTCCATAGTTCTACAATGAAGCCTTAAAATTTTCATGCAGTTCTTTTGTATATTTAAATTTATTTTCAGTAAAATATGTATCTGTTTCTGGACGATTACTGTTTGTTACTTGTTTATTATTGTTAAAAAAATCTACCCAGAGGTCCTATTCCGCTTCGTCTTAAGATATTCTGCAGTGTTTCTTCTCGCAAAATCTTTACCAAAGTTACTTTTCGTTGATTTGATAGATTCTGTTATTTCATTTTGCCGCTTAAGTAGTTCCTCCATGACAAATGATGGTACAAACAAAATAAAGGAACCATCTTACTCGACATGACGATGCAGAAGCTGCCAGGTTGATACGAAGCTGAGTGCGCGTATAGTGCTGCAAGTTCGGCCGATACGGGTGCACGGTGCAGGCCTCACGCAGCCGCAGTGAGCCAACCGGCCGACAGCGAGTCGACGATGTTGATGTACCAGCAAGCCACCTAGCTGGCCGTGTGATGACGATAACGGAACCAGTTAACACCAAGTTAACTAACTCCTCACTCGATGATATGCAATCCAATAATATAAAGGCCCCGTTCACTAATCACAGGGAACCCTGTCATCGCCACGTGACTTTACACTACGCACTACGCACTGAGGTCCCTTTTTTCAGACCGCGCGAGTGATCAAAATTGTCGAAGGACCAAAAATAAATGTAGGGTGTAGGCACAGGTGTAGGTCTACATTTAATATACATAGTTGATATTGATAATTTTGAGTACTGAAGGACGGACGAGGGATGGTTAATGAAAATGTTCCGCGTCGATGCTAATTTAATACCGATTCAATCTAGGTACAAAGTCAACTTGCACACGTATATGCAAAACGTGGCGGCACTACAAGGCCTACCTACCTATTATAATATAGTATGTACGTATCTATGCAATAGCCCATACACAGGGAGGGTCTCCTGTCTGTCTGTCAGTCAGTATGACATAGCCGTTTTGCACAAAGACTTATAGCTGAAGCTGACATTTAATATAATTATAAATCTGTGACCAAAATAAAGTTAATATTTTTAGAAAAATATGTGTTCTTCCCCTACATGTAAAGTGGGGGTGAATTTTATTTGTTCACATACTACCTTATCGTGTGGAGTATCGTTGAATAGGTTTTTCATTTCTATTGAGTATTTGCTAAGGTATTTTATTACAGAACTACTCACTATACGTATATATACTCACATATTGTACAATTCAAATTAAAAACCTCAAAACGAGTTTATATTGATGTTCTTACGAGCACTAATGCCGAAATAATAAAAACAAAAAAAACGTATACTTAACACTTTTTTCTGTAATAAAATATATTTTATCTACACTCATCTCGTAAATCCTTCATTTACTTATCAGAAACGCTAAGCAAATGATATACCTTTCGATGGAGCCGTGACTAAGGATCCATACAAATTTCATTTCGTTATCGCAAAGTTGTAACAAAATGAAGATTTTTTTTTTAATTTTTACGCAGATGCTTGCTATTTGAGCACACTAGCGTGTTTCGGAACGCAACCTTGGCGGCGCGCATGCGCGGTGCGATATTACTGCAAATTTATTTTCGCGCCATTAACGTTTGTATTTTTCCGCAGTTTGTATAATATGTAATTCGTTATTCGTTATAATAAGTAAGTCGTTATTACAAGTTTTTATAAACAATGATTACTTTATTTTGTCTCTAATTTAAATTTGTTGTATGAGTGTAGATAAACTATTGTATGCAACTGTACATAATTAGTATTTAACACTCGTGTATACTTTTATGAAACTCGCTGCGCTCGTTTCATAAACCACACTCGTGTTAAATACCCCTCATTATGCAACAGTTGCATAAATAGCTATTTTACCATTATGGTACAGGGGACAAATCCAAGAAGTTTGGAGATTCTATCAATTATTTTTTTCTAATGGAAAGAATATGCGGGGCGCGCCTTTTTGTAGCATTACGAAAAAGTTTTGATCACAATTTTTACACGTCTGTGACAGCGCCTGCTTTAGTGCATGCGCGGTGTTCTAGATTTGGACGTTATCGTACGTTTTGTTGTAAGTACTGAATTTCGTGGATTTTTGGAGCTCATATTGCAAATATTTGTTTATTTATTATTTTCATTAGAGGATTGGTATTGTTTTATTTTGGTAGTAAATCCTATCCTTTTGAGTCAATGACTTATAATTACTGGCGTAAGGACCCGGCCACCGCGCGCGACCGATGCTCCCAGCGAATTGGTGCGGAAATCGAAAGTTTCGCAAACTCGCGACTCGATCGTCTGCGGGAAATTGTACAGTGCGGTGGAAAGATATTCCATATAAAAATGCCTTATTGTGTTGTTAGAGGCTGTAAAAACCATGAAAGGAAGGCAACAAAGAAAACTGGGAAGTCGTATCATCGGCAAGTAACCTTAGAATGTATTTTTCTTTTAAACAAATTAAATAAAAGCATTTATAAAGCGACAACTGTATCAAGGTCCTTTTAGCGCGGCACTGACGGCAACTCTCGCCCACGCTAGTTCGTACGAGTTATGTCAGATGGCGCTACTTTTTGCTTTTATGAAAATAATCTGAGTAAAATATGGAGACGAGCGGATCTTTATAGAACTGTATTTTTATCACATGTTAAATAACTAATAGGCCTTTATTTAGGGAAGTATTTAGTATAGTTTTATTAACTTTAACAGCATAAAATAATTAAATTGAATAGATAGGAAAATCAGTTAATTTTTTGTTTTTTTTTAAGGCTAGACAGATAGAAGTTTCTTTTTTTTAAAGAGCTTCGAGTGAAAACAGTTTTTATGTCCAACATACTCCTTCTGTCTAAATCTGTGTTTTTTGACTTTACTTTGGCGACAGATCTACCATTTCTAATACAAACTATACAGGGTGTAAAAAATGGTGTAGGAGCGGTTAACTGGGGGTTCTACTCATCACACTGAACAACTTTCCCCAAGGAAACCATAGTCAAATAGCAAAAAAAAATCTAAACCTTCCATACTGAAATGCACAAAATGGTCATTCAGCTGATCTATTTGTATGAAGAGTAAAATTTTTTTTTTTGCGTTTTCAGCAAAGTCGTAGAACAAAAGTAGTTCAGTATAATAAGTAGAAGCCCCAGTTAACGAGACCTCCACCAATTTTTTACACCCTGCATTAATTAGGAAATTTAAAGTTTTGTGTTTAGTGATCGAATCTATTTCATTGTGCGTCGGTTGCGTAGAGCGAGGGCTCCTACCTCCTGTCCGGAGGTCGTGGTCCATCCTGCCACGCACCTGTGTGTTTTCGAATTTCGATTTCATATGTACGTTTATCCGACGCTCTTACGGTGAAGGAAAACATCGTGAGGAAACCTGCACACGCCTGCGAAGAAACTCGAAGGTTGTGTGTGAAGTCGACCAACCCGCACTGGCGCGCGTGGTCGACTAAGGCCCGATCGCCCTAGTTCAGGGTAGCTAATATGATGATGATCTATTTAATTAGTGATCGATAAAATCATATCCTTTTTAAAATAATCCCTTAGGTGTAAATAACATATTGAGATGTGTGTTGATCTTGGTTTACCTACATTATGTTTATCTTTTCAGATGAAAGTTCTCTTGAAGAGCAAGCGAGAGCTGCTAAAGAGAAGAAAGTTTAGCTTTTGGGGTTCCGTACCACGTAAGGGGACCCCATCACCGAGCCTACGCTGTGTCCGTGTGTGTGTCTGACCTTTTGAACAGCTGTAATGCTTATAGATAATTAGCATTCCTAAAACATGTATGTGCTGCGTCAGCATATATTTAAGGATGCTGTCAATGTATCCTGATTTATTTATCTTATACCTTTAATAGAAGTGGATAGTTAATTTGTATAATTTATTGGTACGAGTGGCGCAGCCTGAGCAGTGAGCAGACGAGCGCGAGGTGTTCGTACCGACTTACCGAGGCCGAGGCCGAGGCGAGGTTCCCGTGTCTACTTACCTACTTACTCGTACGTATGGACAAGTTCCAGTGAATAAATGAATCTTTATTTATTTTTTGTCTTTATATTGTAACTTTCTCAAATCATTGACAAGAAAACTATAATTCACCGACGCGACGTCCAGTCGTCGTAGCGTACGATGGCAAGAGGAAGCGACGCGCTGCACAAGCAAAACTTGCACCAGGCCAACAAGGAACGCTCCTGTCCGAGACACATACGTAACACCTGCCGAGTGCGAGGTGGACTCAAAAAATAAATGCGTAGATTTTTAGTGTTGAAATTTGGTACACATACTCTTATGTAAGTCGATGACCCAAAGACGGACATGTAACGTAAATAGTTTTTTAGCATAAAGGCCACTTTTGGGGGGGGGGGGGGAGTAAGATTTGTCACACGGTATAGCTTGCAAAACTATTTTAATATTTTCTAATTCATCCCCTAAAAGTGGCCTTCATGTTAAAAATCAATCTATTTACGTTACTTGTCCGTCTTTTGGTCACCCACTTACATATGTGTACAGATCACCCACTTACATATGTGTACAGATCACCCACTTACATATGTGTACAGATCACCCACTTACATATGTGTACAGATCACCCACTTACATATGTGTACAAATCACCCACTTACATATGTGTACAGACTTACATATGGGTGAATTTCAACTCAATCGGTCCAGTAGTTTTGGAGCAAATTAGTTGTGACAAACAGGACGGACAGACCGACAAGACACACGAATGATCCTACCTATATAATGGTTCCGTAAACGGAAAAAATGAAAAAATGTCTTGTAGTAAGGAATCCTAAAAACGCTCTAACCTGAGACGCCACGGCCACAAAACATATCTGTTTTGTGCCACGGCCGAGTCCTCGTTAAAAATCGATGGCAGCTAGTGCCATCTAGCGTCGTTTGATTGTACTTTCTTGATGTTACATTACATACGAGTATGTGTATGGAGGGACGGTTAAAACTTTATTATTCTTCTTTACTGTTTGACATTATTAAAACTAAAAACCAGCTTACTTGTTTAATAAACTTTCTTGGCGTTATTCCAACTGTCACTATTCTACTAGAACGATTTCTTGGCAAGTTGTCGGACCCCATCACAAAACCACTGCGTTTAGGGGTAGTTTTAGGTATGCAGCGTCCAAATGTTGGAATGATCTTCCTTCACCGATACGTAACCTCACATCTAAACTTGCTTTTAATCAAATCAAATCAATTTTTATTTCAGATTTAAAAATCCATAGAATTGTTAGTTCAACAACTTAAAAACTTAAATATCGAGAGTTTCTTCTAACCAAGCAAAACTGCCTTGGACTGAGTTCCGTACCTATTCTGTATCTAACTCCCCCTAACTGATTAGCGGCAACATGATTGTTTTCATTAAAATAAGTAATTTATTTATAAGTTGATAATTTTTCTGGCAATTGTTGTTATCTTTTGATTATTATGTTTTTTTTGTTTTCACAACTGCATCCTACTCATATTTTTCTACTTTTTCTTTGTGTTATTAGTACCTTTTTTGTTATTTTT
The DNA here is from genome assembly GCA_947284805.1 of Coleophora flavipennella. Lineage (NCBI taxonomy): Eukaryota > Metazoa > Arthropoda > Insecta > Lepidoptera > Coleophoridae > Coleophora > Coleophora flavipennella. The sequence goes on along the minus strand of OX369305.1, from coordinate 556,910 downwards.
ATGTTTTCTGTGTGTATTTTTGACGAATAAATGTTATCTTATCTTTATATATATAAATCTTCTGTCCGTGTGTTAGTCATTGAACTTCTCCTAAACGGCTGGACCGATTTTGATGAAATTTTTTGTGTGTATTCCAGGGGGTTTGAGGATGGTTTAGATTCACAAATCAGCCCGGTAGATGGCGCTGTTAGTGTAGGGTGGAACGAAGTTCGCCGGGACAGCTAGTGTCTATCTAATAATTTCAGTGTACGAGTCAGTTGTTTTACCCAAAGAGCATTTAATCACTACCTTTACAGCTTGGCAAAAAAGAGATTGACGTGGCGACAGATGGAACTAATTGACTTTTTAATGGCAAAACTAGTTTGCTGTCAACGGCTTTGTTATTGCTGCGTATTGGTTGTCTTTGTTTCAGCAGAGGAAAGCGCTGGAAAGGAGTACTTGATGAGGGGGCTGTTGCCAGCGCGGCCGCGAACGAGTCCGGTGCGGGGTGGCGGCGGCGGCGGCGGGCCGGGCGGGCCGCACTCAAGTACTCATTCACTCTACTGCGCAATTAGATTCGAAAGCGTGCGGAATGAAATCGAAATTCGAAATCACATTGGTACGTGGCGGGATTCGAACCACGACCTGCCGGACAGGGGGCGGTGGCCCTAGCTGTTACGCCACTGACGCCCTTGTTTTAGTAGCACAGTTAATATGTTGTTCAATGATAGATATGTCGGTGACTTTAGGCAGTTCCTCTTTTGCTATGTCCATTTTAGGTTTAAAGTAGTAAGGAAATTGTGCCTTTTTAGGACCACAAATCTCTTTTAATACCTGCATAATACTTTTGCTTAAGGATTTATTTAGCATTTCCATTGATTGATTTTTTGCTATTCAAAAGGGTATAGTGCCCTTTCTAGATTCATTGATTTCTTTTGATGCATGCATGTCACATTTTCCTAAAGAGTAACTTAATGTTTTTATTACATATTTTTTATAATAGTTGTAGTAGCTTAACCTCAGAATCTCCCTTTATATATTGCGGCACATATACACAGTATGTTCCCTTTGGTTTCAGTAGAGGTTTATCCGCCCCAACATGGGGGAGGCCCATGTCTATTATCACATCAGCAGCAAGCTGATTAACAACTCCGGTCATACGATGCGTTACTCTCCGTATTATCACTAGTCTGTTGTTGTGCCTCACTTAGATACAGGCAGTGTTATCGACAAACATGACATTTAGGGATCGAGCTACTTTACCAATAAGCAAATCCAGGGGGCTGTACTTCGTAACTCGGTTAACCCAACAGTTCGGTCGGTGCCAAAGGATCATCATAGAGCCAAAGGATCATCTGAGATTTGAACACACTCCTGAAAGTCTATACACGAAACTTTCTTTAACGAGAGAACACTAGGCAAAACCTCCGATTAGGCAATAGTTACGAAGTAACTAGTATCTCATCTGTGGTAATAGTACTAAGAACGTACTAATACCACTATCAGAACAAAAGGGGTACGACTCACCGGATTTTCGTAGCTCCGCGTACACCACAAACTTCGCAGAAGCCGACGCGTCGCTCGCGTTCATCTCCGCCGCTGCCAGTGCAGCCCATGCTGTCACTCATTTCCAAACACCGCATCAGGAGCAGGTTTTCAAGCCGGCTCCGAGTTATTCCAGACACGTGGGAAAACTATTAGCCATGCCTAGGCGACACACCTTTAAATGATTTGCTAAGTGAAATAAGCATTACGAATTGCAACTGTCATTCCGTAAGGGAGATGTCGACAGTTGAGCACCGTGCACGTGGATGAGCTTCAGGTATATTTAAGTTGAATTCTGCCAATGTGATTGCAGCATATGTAGAATGGTGCTCGCATAGCCTCAATCATTCGCAGTATTTTCTGGTTCTGTAGCGCGAAGAATTGTTTATTACTAGTGGGTTTTAATTTATCTGCTCGTGCTCCGTTATCATTTTACAGATTTTCCCCTCGTTGTCCCTTTATTGCGAGCGCTGGGAACGATCCCGCTTCTGATGTCGTAGGGGTGATCAGGTTGATGGCCTTATGGTTCACCTCCTTCACTATTTCGGTCGTGAGCGTCAAAATAACAATGCAGCTATATCACAGACCTCCTCCTTCAATAGTCTTGATCATTCGGCAATTGAAATTGTGCAGGATGCCTTGGATTACAATGGATGCAAACGTGGTGATCCCAGCGATGGCGCGACACGCCCGTTGAGCTCGATGCTCCGTCAAAACTAAAAGTTTAAAAAAACTAAAAACCGACTTCAAAATGAAATTCACTCAAAAGTATGAAATCATATTATTATACTTAAATACACAACATTAACCAACAATAACGAAATCAAAGGTGGGTACGAATTAAATTAGGGGCTTAAATTTTTTTTTGAGGTCGGTGTCAGCAAACCATCGAATCTAAAACATTTGATACGTAAGTAATTGTGTGCAGGGTACCGACCTCAAAAAAAAATTAAGCCCCTAATTTAATTCGTACCCACCTTTGATTTCGTTATTGTTGGTTAATGTTGTGTCATCATCATTACAGCTCATATATGTCCCCACCGAGGGGCTCGAGCCTACCCTGAATCAGGGCGATTAGGCCTTAGTCGACCACGCGGGCCCAGTGCGGGTTGGTCGACTTCACAAACAACCTTCGAGTTTCTTCGCAGGCGTGTGCAGGTTTCCTCACGATGTTTTCCTTCACTGTTAAAGCAATCGGTAAGTATGTACGTAAGTTTTTTTTGAAAAACTCATTGGTACATTGGCCGTCCAGATTTGAACCCGGTACCTCTGGTTAGATGGACCGAGTCGTTACCGGTTGAGCCACCGACGCTTTAATGTTGTGTATTTAAGTATAATAATATTATTTCATACTTTTGAGTGAATTTAATTTTAAAGTCAGTTTTTAGTTTTTTTAAACTATTTTTATTTTTTATTTTTAGTGATAATGCTACTATTTAGTAATCTGTGAAGCTATCTATCTAACAATGTTAAACCCAATCACCTACTCACCAATAGGAATTATCAAATCATAATACATGTGTTTCATTTTATTTATTTATTTTATTACTTTAGGAAACAAATAGTCTTATATATAGGATTACATATAAATTTTAAATTAAAAACGACCTGGAGTTCCACTTAATAAAAATAAAACATGAAATATACGAGCCCTGAGACAATATTAATTTTACTACTATTTTTGTTTTAACAGTTTATTTTATTTCTAATCGCACTTTTAACGACACCCAAAGTAGTATTAAAAATGTCTACATCAGAAAAGTCATTATTGAAACTGCGTGTCGATCGTCTGAAGAAACTATATTTGGCAGAATTTGTCGAAAAAGAAGAAATTGAAAAGGTTGTTTTTGTGCGAGAGGATATGCGGGGTGGTATCCTAAAGTTTATTTCAGCTAACAAGAAGAACTTTTGAAGTAAAAATTAACCCTAGACTGGTCAACCGATAAGCGTGGAGCCGCTTAAAATTGTATTTTTTTTACTATAATTTAGTATTCACAGAAATAAATGAAAGAAATTTAGCTTCGTTTTCTAATAAACTGAATATATGCGTGTAATTTTTTTTCGCTAATTAATTTGGTAACTCTCAATTATTAAAATTCTTGCGGGGAATCCCTCATCGTTGACCAATCTAGGGTTAAAAAAAACCAAATGCTATTTTTTTTAATTTTTATTCGTGTGCTTGCGATAACTCGCTTGGGTTAATTTGCAAATCTACATGTAATTTATATGATTACGACTCTTAAATCCGTTCTAGAGTTCGCATAATAATTCTTTGAATATAATAAATATGATAAATATTTATTTTTAGGTTATTTGACGCGTATTCAAATTATTTATTCAAATTTCCCGCTAAATTTCAAGTTTTAATTCGATGAAGTTTCATATGCGCAATAGATGTTCCACGTGCGCAATGAATTTAATGAGTTAAATTATAATTGAATAGCGATAAAAATATTCACATTTTAATGAATTTTTGAATAATGGGCTAAATTAATGAACTAACAGTCAGAACAAAGGAAAATACAACTTCTGTATTCTAAATATTTCTTATCTGTCTTTGATATCTCGGTCAAAAGTCCATTTCATTAACAACAAACTCTTTGTTGATAATTCAGTTCAAAATATTGTGATTTCAAATAAAATTTCTTGTTAAAACCTGTCAGAATTCGAATGACAGATCAAACTCAATAGGAAAAATATTCAAATTGAAAATTATTCAAATTTTGCTTCAAAAACGGCCACCTGACGGTTAAATTCGTAAAAGGACACGCTAAGAGGATAACGACATTCCTTAGCTATTTAAAAACTATTGTGCTTCAATGGATTACTAGGATAACCAATTACAGGAAATCCAACACCTCGCAAGTACGTGCGAGGATTAATTAATACATTCGCGCAGAACTTAACTCTCACTAACAATTCTGTGCGTGTCTGCGTATCGGTTATTGATCGCGGGAGTTTTCCAAAAATTTTCCTTATGCCTCTTGATTCATTACGTCAGCACTAGATGTGTAGAACGCGACCCAAAATAACATAATTCATTGACCAATAACAATAACAATTGTAAGAATACAATTGATAAAAATTTAACTTGACCTTAACTGAGTCTGCCTACGTCAATCATTGAGTTGTTCCATGTATAAACAAGTGGCGAGAATGAAGCGCTTCAGTATCCATGCGCAATTTGTGGAGAATTGTGTCTGCCGTACCATTCTCTCAAAGCTTCAAACTTCCAAAAATTAAATTGTGTATTAAAATTATTCGTGTGAACAGTGAAAATAATTTGTGAACAATGGGAGACATTGTCAGACCTGGTGAGTATTTTTACTAAATACTGTAATTAATTACTAAAATATTAGTCTCTAGTCTAAATTGGAAAGTTCTATTTTAAACCACTGGAGTAGTCGTCTACGCTCAGATCATTAGAGCGCAAGGTTCCGTGTTCGAATCCCGGTCACGTCAAATTTGTAAAATAAAATTAAACTAATTTTTTTTTTTAAAATTATTTCATTTCTTCCCTCGTAATAATTTAATTTACAATTTTCCAGATGTGAAACCCCAAGATCCGATCCAAGATGCGATGGGAGTGATGGGTCGCTGGCAACTAATAATTACAGTAGTGATTTCCTTGATAAACTTCCCAGCAGCCTGGAACCAGCTTGCAATAGTAGTGATAGCGCCAGAAAGAGATTTCGAGTGCGCATATCCTTTGCCATACAACAAAAGTATTTCTCGATGGGGATCTTGTTTCGTCAACGTAAACGAAAGTTTGCCTCTGAAAGACTGTACGCACTTCATCTTCGATGAAAAAAGCCCTTTCAAATCGACCATCGTCAGTCAGGTGAGCCTGCGATTACCTATAACCTTTTTAAATTCTTAATTTCGGTCTATTCTTATTCTTTGAAATTTCCAGTGGGACCTGGTATGCAACCGCAAGTATCTCTTGAGTCTGGTGCAACCATTGACTCAAATAGGAATTCTCCTTGGCAACTTGGGCTTCGGGATACTAGCTGACAGGTAAATACTAAGTGCATCGCATCAGCACTAAATTTGAAACAAACAAACTGAGCTCTAATGATTTGTCATTCATTTCAGGATCGGTCGGAAGATTCCTCTGATGATTGCTGTGGTGCTCCAAGCGATTTTCATGCTAATAACATCATTCATGCCCTTATTCCCAATGTTTTTGGCATTCAAAACTCTCTCCGCCATCGCAACTGGCGGAACAATGCTCATCAGCTTCGTAATCGGTAAGTACTGATCTAAAAAGATGCCTGGCTATACATCACACAGTTCACTAACAAACTAAAATTTCAGTGATGGAAATCGTCGGAACCGAAGTCAGGTCCAAGGTTCTCACACTGTATCACGTGCCATTTGTGCTTGGAATTCTGACAGTTCCATTGTTCTCTCATCTGACAAGAACCTACGATGGCTACTGGCTGATGATCTCTCTTCCTTCATGTTTGCTTCTATCTTACCACTGGTAAGTCATTGCAATTATCAATTGTCAATTCTACTTCAAGCGAATCCCGTACTAATACAATTTTTTGCCGTAGGCTGATACCTGAGTCTCCCCGTTGGTTGCTGGCGGTTGGAAGAGTTGAACAGGCTCGGAAAATTCTGCTCAAGGCTGCCAAAACCAACAGAATATCTGAGAGAAAAGTGACAGCTGCCATAGAGAGCCATGAAGCATTGATACCATCAGCCATAAAGAAAATTGACACTACGGAGAAACAGAAAATCCACGGAGTCATGGATCTGATCAGAACTCCAAATATGAGGCTCAAAACCATCTGCATCGTCTTCAATTGGCTCAAGTGTGGCATGGTGTTCTTTGGCATAGAACACTACCTAGGCCACATGAGCGATAACGTCTTGAGCGACCTCGCCATCTCAGGTACAAACTGTCTAAACCTTCTCCATCAATCTGGACAATCTTGAGCTCTATCTTCACAACATGTTTCATCTTTCAGCTGCCTTCCAGCTCCCAGGGCTACTGATAGTCTTCGTCCTGATTTCGCGAGTGTCCCGGCTGAAAATTTTGATTGTCGCGAACGTGCTAGCAGGAATCAGCTTGCTGCTGATAATTCCGTTCTACAACAGCGACATCGCGAAATTGGTACTGGTGACAGTGGCTCTCACTTGCATGACCATCAGCTTCCCGACGATTTTCTTGTACACGGGAGAGCTCTTTCCGACAGTTGTGAGGAACATCGGATTCGCCGTCTGCAGCGTCGCTTCTAAAACCGGGAGAATTTTCGCGCCATTTTTAATTGACTACGTAAGACATCTACTTTTTTTCTATCATTTAAACCACTGCTGTAATTGCCAATTGCAATAAATGTTTGATTGTTTTCAGGTGGATGATCTTGCCTACTGGGTGATTCCTGTAGTCTTTGGAATGGGACCAATCCTGGGGGCGATTCTCTGCATATGGTTGCCTGAGACCATGAACTGCAAGCTGCCGGAGACCATTGAAGATGGTGAAAATTTCAAGAGGCAAGTATTGAACACTTCTCATTACGAACTACTTGAAAAACAAATACTTGTAATTTGTGCTAATTTTGTTTTTGTTACAGAAACAAAGAGAAGAAACCAGCCGCGTCTCCGATATAGTTAAATTTTTTTTTAGATAATTCTTAATAACTAATTATTGTACTGCTAGATAATAATTATCGATGTAAATATTGTTTGTTATTTTTAATCTAGTATTTAAGTTTGTAAATAATTGTAAATACATTAATTGTAAGATTAGGTTAATATTTATCACATCCTGAAGCAATGGTACCCTCAGGAGATAAGGATACAAATGTATACATTTAATGCAATGCTTATAATGCAATTACAAAAAACTATTCTATAACTCTAAACTTTTCTTTCCATACCTTATCCTTTAGTACATTTCTTCTTGACTGCTGATGGTCACGCCGACCTGTTGCAAATGTACCGTAAATGCTACAGTAATTCTAACGGTACATTACAATTTATATAAAACAGCTGTAGATAACCTCAAATAGAAAAATTAAGTACTAGGTATGAGAAATAATGTTGATTTTCAACTCTAATCATAGATTTTAGAGTAGACGCGATCTAAGTACTTTAGAAGTTTTACGTTATTGAAACTGTATGTCTTTTTTAAAATTAAAAGTTAAAAAAGTCATCATCCAAATAATTTGGAACCAATATCACGATCGCCATAGAAAAAGCTTTGGTAGATTATTTTCCAGCGGAAGTTCTGGTATTTCTTTTTTATAACACAAATGGCTGTAGAAAGCACAGGCCATATGGCAAATTCGTCTGTGCAATGAGTTATTGTTCATCTTTATGACTCAGTGTAATAATAAAAGTTAAGATATATGTTTCGTGACTGCATTCAATTAATCAAACAGACACGCAAATGTTGACTCAGAATCGGACATGTAAATCAACGATATCTTGACAGTTAATTAACGTTTATTGGATACAATTCCGTAGATATTCTCTAATGGTCTGAAAAGATTAATCATCAATATGACCTTAAAGGTGGTTAGAAGTAGAAAATCCTTCCTAAACTGACAATATTTCAGAACCACGTAATTATTTAACTTGTTATCGACTATTGATCTATTGTATGACTGACTTTATACAAGTGTCCTATTAACTCGCAAATAACAAAATTATGCGTCTTCGAATGTCTTCTAGATGTCCTTTACAAAAGTCTTGACTGTAAATGACTGAGTGTTCTGCAGATAGATTTCAAGAACCAGGACTTTGATCAAATTCGTTGAACTCAAGATAAGAGACACAAGTACCGTATACCGATTAGCCACTCCCCTGGCGCGCCATTTTGGCAGATTATGCGGATCTGTGTTTGTCCAATAGTAGGCGCGGCGGGAATTTGACGCTTATGTGAAACGCCTAAATCTGGTCAGATCCCTTTACGCGGGAAGCGACTCACTTCCTACCTGAGTATGGAGCGAAAACTATCGCTGCGTTGTTCTATCGTTTGCTAAAGCTCCTTGATAAGACAAGGATAGAGTTAGGAATGAGTGCAAAGCCAACGGTGAATGATTTTCGATAGAAATCTCCTTCGAATCAGTCAGTGTTTTAAAGTGCGCCCGGGCGGTGCGCGTACCTGTTTTTAAAGTGATTGTTTAGTGATTGTTTTGTTGTTTTGCATAGAAAAACTCGGTGTTGTTGAAATTCCCAATAAACTGGGTAAGCAATACAATGTTATTATATTATCTATTGTTATTGTAGCATTCACAGTTCACGTTTTTTTACGTTCAAGTGCAATACCTACTAATACCTACTTACCCTATCTTTGGCCGAGACTGTTGAATTATATTTCACAAAGTTTAATACACAAATATTTTAGTCAGATAGTCAGTTTATGACGATTTCACCGTTATAAGTTTTATATATAGTGTCCATACAAAGATATTGAGAAATAATTGTTTTTGTAACCCTTGACAATAATGGCGAACACCCACAAAGAGCCCCGCCAGTTGAAGCAAGATGGCGCCGCTGGCAGCGCCAGCTGATTCGTCCTCGCCGCGGACCAGATTTCGGCATTTGCCAGGGGAGTCGTTAGCTCGTAGCGACAAAACATTATTATTCATATGGTTTTCCTTGCTCAGTATCACGCAATTACGCTATAACAATACATTTAGAAGCGTGACTTTTTTAATGACCTCGTTATCTTATGCAGCCGTGGTATGTTATGATGTCATAGTTCACATTGTAAACGAATGTTGTTGATAGGTTAGGTGAGAAATTTTCAGCCGCTTACTTCTCTGATGAAATTTGTATTGAGTAAAATATCCAGTAGATAGAGAGGTTTAAAAGTAAAATGTATTTGAGCCAACTTTTATTATATTAGCATTTGAATTTGCGCGCGCAAGCGCGCGCCTTAAATATAGACTTGCATATATTTTCATGCTTATCATATATTTGACCAATCACGTTACGAATAGTTTGATGCCACAGATATTTCATCTCAATTTTACTTTGGGATAAAAATATACTTATTAGTTTAAATTAGTGATTTCCATAAAAATATACTACCGAAAAAATAAAATTTAAAACGTTCAATTATTTTTAACAACTTATTTTAGGCTATAAAAATAAAACTTATATAATTTCCAGTAATTAATAGTACAGATAAATATTTTTTATTGTACATAAGAACAATTCGAATAATCTGGTCAAGCACTGGGTACTTTACTCTAAGAATTGCATCATCCATTATCTGACCGTAAATCTCTATTTTATCGACGGAACCCTAATACTTACGTCAGAGAATGTTTATACCGACATTGTGGCAGACGATATTATCATTGCCGGGTTGCCGGGCTCGTTCATTCTGTCCGATCCTTCATATACAAGCCAATGGTGTTGAGCGTTAGTCATTTAATTGAGCGCTGCTAGCGGAGCGCACGTTTTCTTCTTGGAAAATTAATCGAAACAATATTTCCATAAAACATAAATTATTGTAATGAAGGCATACCGGATTGAGAGATATAAGCCTGGATACAAAGGTAAGATTTTTTAACATATTCTAGTACAATATATTCAGTGTCTACATAAATTATTTCTCAAATGAGTTTTTGAGTATATTTTCTTCCCATACCCTTACCTCATTCAGTACGAAAACAGCGCATGCGCTAAATTTTGTACGCTTAGGCTGATCTAGACTGTACATAGCGTCATCTGTTTGTTAGGCACAAGTTGTGCTTTGAAGGTCAAATTTAGAGATACCAATTGGGTGATTGAACTCTCGCGGAAACTATAAATTTGCGTAACAACCTTTAAGTGGCTGATTTATTTGTTTGGTTTTAGATGAAAGCAAGTAGAGTCAACAAAAAAATAATTTATGCTATTAAATTTAAGCACTTGCCTTTTCCGGAGATTGATAAGTACGTATGCGTGCCGTACTCTTGGATAATACATCGACTAAAGGGTCGGCAAGTTCTTTCTGCATACCCGAAAAATGAAGCTCCTTTTGTGACTCGGAATCGCACGAAGAATAGAGAGAAATACAGTGACGAGTGGAGCTTCTATATAGGGTTCATTAAATTTGAATCAGGTAACTGTTGTTTGAATTATTTTTGTAGTTACTTTTGGTTCGATGTGAGCAAGCAATAAGATGATTGTTTTTTTCAGAAAATTATGAGGAAGTTGTGCAATGGATTGAGGAAATGATTGCTAAAGGTGGTGACGACCAGGAAGACGAACCAGAAATTCAAGGTATTAATTTTTCATCATAAATTTGATTTAAGATTTCTTGTGGGTTGAGTATTTATTTTTTATATTTTTTCTCAGATCCTCTAGCAGAGCCTGTAGGAAGTAGGCAGCTACGTAGTGCCAAAAATCCGGTTTTGTGAGACATATTACCGGAAAAACCACATCTGGCAGTGAAGCCTTATAATAATCCTCGGAAACCGCTACCTAGAATGCTGATTAGACGACCACTACCCCTGAGACCCTGGAAACCGAAACCAATAGAGCCGAGTAAACCTGCTGTCAGTTCTGCAAACGCATCTACGAAAGATCAATCAGTTACTATGGAACATCAAAGCAAGCCAGAATCTGTTGATACTTCAGCCCAGTCTCCACCAAAGCTCCCAGATGATAGACAGCCTTCACCAAAGCCAGCAGATGGAAGACGACCGTCACCTGTTCAAGATGAGCAACTTCCGGACACCAATGTCTCTTATGTGAAGATAAAGATTGTAGCTGAATCTGAGCCTGAAGTTGAATCTGTAGTTGAAGAAGAAAGACCACCAAGCTCAGAACAGGCTCAACCTGATCCAGCTTCAGATCATGATTATTCACTTATAGAGTTACGTCTGAACGAAATTCATAATGGACCTCAACCAGCCAATGACACACTGAAAACTTTGCTTGTACAGAACTCGGCAGCTAGACCTCCAAGTAGAGCGAATCCACCTTATGATTATGCTCAACCAGTCAGTGCATCTTCGAAACCTCAATTGCAAAAGACAGTTGGATCCAGCTCTGAAGTGTCTAACAGCGATAAAAACTGGCACCTTCAAGGCCTTGGGAAAACTATACCATCTACTACTTACTATACACCAACTCCAATTAATCTATCCTCTCAGCTACAGATACCTGCCATCAGAAGAAAGTCTTCGGCAGCGATAAATAACCCTGCTGAGAAGAAAGCTCGTGTAGAAAGCATCACCAAAAATATACCTACGTCGCAGCAATCCTTGTACAACAAGCAACCACCGAATTATGCTGGTAATGTTGGAGACCAAAGACATCTTCAAAGTATGAACACATCTGCTGCTCAAAATCTCTCGCACTTGACTCACCAGGCTCGTTTTTATGAACCCTCTCAATTGCAGTACTTACAGCAAATCTCGCGAATGCAAGATATGATTAATCGACCTAACATGCCATACATTGATCAGAGAAGCTACCTCCCAAATCCTATGCCTGGTTATGTTCCACACCAACCAAATCAAATCATCCTCAACCAGTTTCTTCCACGTCAAAATCAACGGCCAATGGTAAGCACATACCAAATCCCCGAGCTGATGCGGCATGTTACTGCGCCTTCAGTCGCAGCTTCGCAAATACAAGACCCACCGAGTTATCAAGATCCGCGTACAGTCAAGCCTCCCGAACCCCAAAGCAATCCTACGCCTCAAGTCGCTGAAAGACCCGTTGCTTCGCCGGAAACAAACCAACAGGTTTCGAACGATCGAACAAACAATTCACGCAAAGATCTACTTGCAAAGCTAAGCCTGGGTCCCATGAGGTGTATTGACATACTCGCAGATCCTGCAACTTGCCCAGATTCAGAGACTCAGGCTTCATCTGAATCCCAGGAGACACAATCCAAGGTTCCGGAGAAGAATGTCTACCAACACCCAGAGTCTAAGAAACTGGTGGCTGACCAGGCTACGGAAATGGAATCAGACGATCACCACAATAATGGAACTCAAAGTTCTCCAGAATCAATAGGAAGTGGGTATGAAACAGAGAAACATCCAACAAAAGAACAAGAGTCCCCAGAGGTTCCAGATTCTGGTATGGTCTATGATGATGAACCTTCGGACAACGTTTCTGCAGATGATTCAGACTGCATGATCGAGGATTACAGTGACGAAGATACTCTTGCAAGCATTACAGATGAGAGATCAATGGATGCTCATAATCTTATGCCAGAAGTCCAGGAGAAGCTTTCTAAAATAACAGAGGATGAATTGCTGGAGGTTCATGGTCTTCTTCTTACTAAAATGTACAAAAATTTTCTCAATACCGAAGAATATTATAATAACTTGCGAGTTTCTACTTTAGGATGTCTTAAGCTGTACGAGACACTATTGAACAAGACCGAAAAAATCAATGTTATTGAATCCCTTACAAATCCTACGTCTGAAGCACCAGAGGTTCCACAGGTTCAAGAGACACCAGTCCCAGCGCCAGAGCAGAATTCTACCAGCGACCAAAAAAACAACCCCAGTGTCAAAAACTCGCCGAAAAAAAGCAAACGAAGACACACGTTTGTTCTACCACCGGAGTACGATTCAAACGACTCCAGATGGACTTTAAAGCACCGAGAGCCTGGACCAAACCTGATGGAACTGATACCTCGAAGTCGCGTCTATGTCAGCATAGATGAATACAATAAGTGCATACGGTCATCTAATGACTGCAGGACACTAGCAAGGTCGCTACTGACCGCAATTTTCAGCAAGAACGCCCTGAGCGTATGCTCTCCAACAGGCTCAAAAGCCAGAGCGTTCAATAACGTGAAGATTGATGTTAGACCTGGATTGGATAAGGATTCGAGATTGGCCTTGTTGGCGTTTATTGATAAGTATGGGAAGGAAAGGAAATGGAACACTTCAGACACAGCTGGAATCATGAGCAGTATTCGTACAAAAATTCAGGATATGAGAAACAAATATGGTAAAACAAAAATCGTTTAAATTGGACTTGGCTCCAGCCACTACCGAGTCTCTATATAACAATATTATCATGCAACTGTGCAACTGATTACGGGTTATGTATACAAATTAGGTTAATTAGATTGTATTTTACTTTTAATGAGTTCTGTGCTTATCATGATGTATTTAGAGTAAGCACACCTCGCAGTAAAGGCTGATAGGTATAGTTTGCAAATGCGTATGTTTTTTTGAAAGACACCTGTGGTCATATCAGTGTTTCTACGAAATAACGGGATAATTTTATGCTTATTAGTAAACCCTTAATAAACAACATGATTAGAAATGATTTAACTCCCATAAGGAGCAGTATTTGAAATGATTTGAAATGTTGAAAATTGAATCATTTTTAATCATGTTTAGCCCCTTTAAATCATTTTGTTTAATCAGGGAACAATTAAATAATTGTGTATTATGAAATAATTATTTGGTTTTCCTCAAATCCTTCGGTACTTCCCTTTAGAAACAACATAGTAAAATAATATTTCCATTCATAACTAGCACACAAATTAAAGATGCTAACAGCAATTGTCAGAAGTGCTCAATTGAATCTAATGTTCTTGACCTGGTGTTCTTAATTGACTCTTTTCAATTGTTCATGGAAGTACTTCTCTTAACTGGAACAAAACCGGATATTTTATCTAGTAGCTCTGTTACTATCGTAGTAAGGACAAACTACAGCATCCTGTACATTGTTATTTCTTGCACAAGTACAAAAAATGATAAGGGCCCTTGCCAACGCAAAAAGTCCCTGCTCTGTACGTACCAGAAAAATACCGAATATAATGGAAGGTCCCGCTGGACAAAGTTAATGCATGGCCTAGTTGTCTCAGTATAGTTGTCAGATTTCTAAATTTACATACAAAGCTTATTATCACGACTGTTATTAAACTTTGGACCATGATAATCTTTGAGGAGTAAATAACAATTTTTCTATCGTAGGTCATATGAAGGGCATTTTTTGTTCAGTTCGAATGGATTCTTATTCTTACAAACTTGACGACTCACGATTATGAAGGAGCAACATGACCTAAAACAGGTTTCTAGGAAAGTTTTGTCACTTGTGGTTATATGCCATCATTAGACTATTATGAGTAATGATAATTCAAAGAAGTATGAACAAACAAGTTTTCGTAACGCCAAAGATATTTATGAGTTAAAGAAATAGACAAATAATACGCATAAATAGGTAAAATCGTGTACCATAAGTCTTTAATCATAATAAATTATAATGCCAAACTTGTTTTTCGAGACTGAACCATGCATAATCAATGAACTAGAATGAATTCGTACAGTCGTGAACAGTTTGAAATGTCGCAACAATCAACATTTATAATTATTTGTATTTGAAATCAGCGGAACGTTGCAGGGACGGCTTGATGAGGTCAAATAATCCTGACCTCTTTTGTTGTTTATGTACAGGGACAGATAACCTTTGATAAGAAGGTGACAAAACAAATCTAGAAGCGAAAAGTCTTCTAGTTTGACCACAAATCTTTTGCAGGCCAGTAATTCTTGTGCCATCGAATTAGAAGTACGTGCTCTAATTTCGGATCAATGACTGAGTTACTTTCGAAAGCGATTTACGCTGTAGAGTTTGGTACCGAAGAAGATAAAGTTTACTTACATGTATGTGCCACGGATTTGGATTATAGGTTGTACTGGAAGAAGCGTTACTGTTGTCTTACCAGAAAATCAAGGTCCATCAGTATCAGATCCAGATTTTCTGACCAGGATTCCATCATGCGATTGGCAGACTTTCGAAGGAACAATAATCTTTGAAACTGGTAAGAATCTTGATTTCTTCTTCAGTGAACTGAACTTCTTTGTGACATGAACTCTAGTCTAGTTCTGTTTCAGACAACGTCGAGGAAGCGATCCAGGTGGTGAATATCAAGAATAATTATGTGAAAGACGCCCAGGAAATAACTGACAGCTGTAGCGCAGTGCTTGTCTCAATTATCAAAGATCTGGATGCTGAACTTTCCCAGGGGGACCAGCAAGGACCTTCTACATCCTTTGGAGTGACTAAGAGACCGAACATAATTACAATGCTTGAGACCATACGACCGATAGTTTCTAAGATAGATCAATGTATCGAGAAAATAGTTATGGTCAACAGAAACAGTCCAATGATGAACGAGAAGCTCAAAGTTATGGACCAGGTTGATGCTGAACAAGTGCTCAGATATTCCACGTTTTCGGAAAACTTCGCCCAGTCTTTAGAGAAGACCATTGACCATCACGTTAATTGTCTTATAGCAAAAATTAAAATGCCTGCTGTAACAACCAATGAATTGATGCTAGAAAACGTTAAAATTATACACCAACTCATGAGTGCGTTTTTAATGACAGTCCTTACAATGACTGGTAAAATAAAGTAAACCAAAGTGTAAAGGAAATGTGTTCTACTTAGTGAATTTAAAAAAATAGTTCTGTAGCATCGCTATGCGTCTGTACAAAAAATATATTCTATGCGTCACGTGTACTATTATTTTTGTGACCTTATTTCAGAGCAAACTGTATATTAACAGATAACAGATTATTCGCTTGCTACCTTATCGACTGAAGGACTATGTTTATTCTATAGTCAATAGTGCTAGCTACCGAGACCGAAATATACCAAAGTCTCCCCAGCGTAACATTTCTCCACGCCATAGTTGTCGATTATTTATAGTCCAGAAATTTCGCGTTATAACCAGAGTGTTTTATTACATTGGTGTGGGCCTTTATTGATCGTAAAGAGAATAGACCAACGTAATATGACTTCCTCTCTCTCTCATAACAACGCGTTGGCTGCTCTTGGTATAAAAACACACATACAAAGTTTCTGATAGTAAACTGCGGCCGGCGGGCGTACGAAGCAAACGTGCTCAAGGGGAATTGAACGTTATTTTCATATTTATGAGCTTATTGTGAGTCAGAATAGAAACAATACTACTACGCCGCAATGCAGGTGAGCGTACAATGTTGAATCTTTAGATTATTTGACTGAAAATCAGTATGAGGCCAGTAAGGTGATTTCAAGGCTACTTCAAGCGCTGCGTCACTGATTTCACGCACAATTATCAGTTTGGTCTATTTAATTTTCCAGTTGGATGCCAAAGAGTATCAATATGCAGTAGTCCGTTTTTTTGAACAACCTTGTGCGGATATCGGTGAATTTGTCTGTGTACCACATTCTTGGATACGAGTACGCAGAGTCGGCAACGAGCAGAGTATCGTCGCGTATCCTAACGAGCGCTCGTCGGTAACACGGAGACGGGTCGAGGACAAGGAGCAGCCATCGGAAAAATGGACTCTCCATCTGGCTGTTGTGAAACTTGAAACATGTGAGTAGTAGACTACTCATTAGCATACTAAATTTAGCATATCAATTTTTGCAGTAAAGTTATTGTAAATCGGTAACTCGATATTTATTTTTTCCAGATACTTACAAAGATGCTAAGTTTTATATCTTGGAGAATAAATATGGCGTCGCAGCTGAGGATTTGTGCACATCTGTTGGAAATAGTGGGTGATGTAAATTTAAATTTGTAACATAATGAAATGTTACGATCTTACGCAAAGTAATAAAACTTTTTTTTCCAGGAAATACTTCGCTAAAACGTCCTCGAACATCAGAATCTCAATGCAAGCAACGGGTAGACAGGACTAATGGAGGTTCTATTCCTAATAAAATATCAGCTAAAAATAAAGCGTTTGTATATCCGTATCTTCAGCGAATACCTGACTATTGTAAAGACTCTGAATATGATTGCGAAAAAATCGTGAAAAAACCTTGTCATATTTCTCGAGAGTTTCTAAACTCCATGAAAAAATACCTTCTGAAATCGAGTAATCAAAATCAGGTTATAAACACCAATGATAACACTGAAATTCTAAAGGCTTCAGAAGTTGATCAAGACAATCCACAAGTTCTGCCTACAGGAAAAGACTCTGAAGAATCTTCAGTAGCAGAGCCCCCCCAACTTTCGCATGGGTCCCAGGGTTCAGAAATCCAGCCAATGACCGTCGATGAGCCAGAAGGAAATGAAGATACAGTAGAGGTGTCATCGGCGCGAGATGATGATAGTGATCGAAGCGGTTCTCCAGAAGTAAGTACAGAAAATACAGCCCAGCCAGTTGGTCATCCAACAGATAGGATCCGCACTCAAGCCAATTTTATAGCTCGTATTTATGAAAAGATGGAAAAATGTGAAATAAATTCTTCAGAGAGGGTTTTAGAGGTCCACAAATCGTTCGAGCAGTCTATAAAATTGGTAAAACGCATTAGGAATTCCTCCAGTTCAAAAAAATTGAAATTAAACAAAGAAAAACAAGATGAGGCGGAAACTCCTGATGTAGAGGTGCGGAATGATGTCAAAAGCAGTAGCAATGATGATAAAGATGAAGATGAAGATGATATTGAAGATAAAGATGAAAAAGCTCCGAAGAAACCACGTAATTTGCGAAACTTTGTCCTACCACCAGACTACGATCCAAATGATACTCGATGGACTTTGAAGTACCGCGAAAATGACCCGGAACTTGGTCTTGAAGAGCTTATCTCTGGAAGTAAGGTGTTTATTAATTCTATAAGGCTGGCACACTGTCTAAGGGTGTCTAAAGATTGCAAAACGCTAGCGCGAATGTTACTTGTCGAAATATTTTCACAGAGTGCGTTGGCTGTTTGTTCATTAACTGGCGCGAAAGCAAATGCTTTTCACAACAACGGTACGTATGTGAGGCCTGGGTTGGATAAGAATGCCAGGGTTACGATATTGACATAATATGTTGAACGTCATTCTCGCAAAGAAAAATGGACGACATATGATAGGCAGAGTGTCATCAATAGCATTAGGAGCAGAATTCAGGAGATTAGAAATAAGCATGCTAGAACATAGTGATTGTCAATAAAATCTATTGTCAGTTGAATATAAATACGATATTGACGATATCAAAAAATCGTTTTTTTTTTACCCGACCATGAGCAGTTTGATGAATGTATCGCTATAATGGACTATTGTCAGTTGACCTTCAGTTGCTGACTCATCGGTCTGTCAGCTTTTATCTTGACAAGAAAATTAGTTTGATTACTAACCCAATTTTCTTGTCAAGCTGATTAGGCAATAAAAAAATTAACCATGCGCACTGTTTTTTATTGCGAAAATACTGGGAGAATTCCAAACACTGTTTATAATTGTACAGGGAGCGTTAAATGAAAAACAGATGTTAT
The DNA here is from genome assembly GCA_947284805.1 of Coleophora flavipennella. NCBI lineage: Eukaryota > Metazoa > Arthropoda > Insecta > Lepidoptera > Coleophoridae > Coleophora > Coleophora flavipennella. Next base: position 538,205 of record OX369305.1, on the reverse strand, counting down.
CCGAAATGATTTATTATGGCTGAGTAATGGCATTTTCGTAAACAAGACATCACATCAGGTTATGTAAATCACGAAGGTATACAATAATCCATAATGACTAAAACGCGATATATTCTCTATACAGCCTGACAAGTTGTTCATAGCAATGTTATAACATATATTCAGTGGATTTTGATATTCTAAAACATGTAGGCGCTAAAGAATGATCATTTATTGTGTTGGATGGCTATGGTTCTATGCTGAATCATAATGGTTGATAAATAGTGAATTTTATGGTATCTGAGAGCTTACAAATCTGTGACTAGTTCGCAAATTTTGTAGCTTTTTTAATACTGAACAAAAATACTGAATAAAATAGAGTTTGTAGGTCTCTAAGTATATTTCTTCTTTGTTTTCTACAAACTGTCGGTTTGATTTTCATTATAGTCCATCATGAACTCCAGTCAGTTTAGAATGATTCATGTATACGTATACAAGCCAAAAAATTCAAAAACAAAATTACTAACTTTCAGGTTAGAGTATTTTTCTTGTAATAGTGCAGGAGAGCCAATAATGTTATTTATTATTTTGAATAAGCACACTTGGTCGTGACAAATCCTCCTAGACTTTAGAGAGGCGATTTTATATGTTTTGGCAGCTGTTTTATAGTCGGAGAACCATGTACCAGTGCAAAAGTCGAGATTTTTTAAAAACTTATTTTGTACCTTTTCTATTCTGTTAATATGGACATTGTAACTAGGATTCCACACAACACATCCAAATTCAAGGAGGCTACGAACAAAGGAGAAATATAAAATTTTTAAAGTGAGCATTGTGAAATGGTTGGGAAACCCTGAAAATAAAACCAAGATTTTTAAAGGGTGTCAATTAAATGGTTAGCATAGTATTGTTATTTCTGTGAGCAGAAAAATATAATCGGTGAGCAGAAATAGCTAAATGGCCAGCAACTCATGGTCAGCAAACATTTCAAAATCAATCAGCAATTTATGTCATTCTGGATGGCTGTAATTATTTTAAACATCCCCGTACTACACTCTTCCTACAGTGTTGAGTGGTCGACGGAGCCCCTTCGGGGCTCCTACTTCTGTGTTCTCATGTTAAACCTAACACTACGACTGTGCGGGGAGGCGAGCTTAGCTCGCCTCCCCGCACAGTCTCCGAACCTAACGGATCCGAGTCGGGGTGCTCCGCAAGTCCGAGCTCGCTTCGCTCGCTCCCGCTTCCATTTAGAACTCCCCGTACCACACTCTTCCTACATGTTTTTCTGCCGCTCAATCATAAAATCTTGCCGCTCAAGTAGTTATTTTGCGGACTGAATGTTTATTATGCAGATAAATAATATATTTACCATTTTTAAAAGATTTGGCTACTAATGGTCTATGTGTTTGTTATAATGTAATTTGGAGTCAAGGATCACTCCTAAATCCCGAATATGATCAACCCTTTTGATTAACCTGTCACCGAAATAGTAGTTAGTAACTATGGGGTGATGTTTGCGTGTGAAAGTAATAGTATAACACTTGTCTATATTTAATCTAAATTGATTACCTGAGCAGTAACTAAGATAACTATTTAAGTTATTTTGAAGTTTAGAACAATCATTGATAGTTGAAACTACTTTATAAATTTTTGTGTCATCCGCGTACATTAAGTGACAAGTGTCGCTGAAGATATTATCTACCTACATCATTTATGTAGAGCGTAAATAAAAATGGACCTAGGAGTGAACCCTGAGGTACGCCTGAAGGGATGTTGTGAAATCTAGACAGAAATCCTTTTAGCGATACAGCTTGCAAACGGTTTTCTATATATGATTTAAGCCATCGAAGGAGATCGCCTTGCACACCGAGTTTCAGTAATTTGTCTAGAAGTAGATTATGATTTATTTTATCAAAGGCTTTTGAAAAATCAGTGTACATGGCGTCTACCTGACAGCCTGTATCCATAGCATTCTGTATAAAATCAGTATACGTAAGGAGATTTGTATCAACACTGCGACCCTGGAAAAAACCATGTTGTTGTAAAGAGATAACTCGAGAATAGGCTAAGGTGAGTTGATTAGTAACTATTTTTTCCAACAATTTTCCAAAAATACATATTTTTGAGATAGGCCTGTAATTTGTAATGTCTCGTTTACAGCCTGCTTTAAAAATTGGGGTAATTAGTGCTTAGAGAACAACCCTCAAATTTTATAGGCACATATTACGTGTTGCTTGTATTTCCTAAAACTATTTAAGTTTTTGCGTCTATTAGTCATCATCTCATGTTGATGAGCCGATGAAGGAAGTTACAACTCCTTAACGGTTAGGATTTGGAGGATAATTCTTCAAATATTCTGCGTAGTTACATAGGTAAGTATAGACCGATACTTGTATTCTTTCAGATGAGCTGATGATTTAACTCCTTAACTTTTATTCTGTTAGGATGATGATGGAAGCTACAGGAATCTGTATCTGTGAAACACATGCTTTATGATTTGATGGTTCCTATTGGCGAGTGGGTGATTGGGTATAACGTTAGATAGATAGCATTATCACTAAAAATAAATAAAATAAAAATAAGCTTCAAAAAAAAAAAATTCGTACCTACCTTTGATTTCGTTATTGTTGGTTAATGTTGTGTATCTAAATATAATATTATCATTTCATACTTTTGAGTGAAGTGAGTGTTTTGAAGTCGGTTTTTAAGTAGGATAATATTGGGCATTCTGTCCCACCTTGCGTTCGTTCGAGTGAATTGAAATTCACCCTTTCTCACGCAGCTGTGACAGAATACCCAGTATTATTTTTTGTTATAGGTTTAATTATTTATCTGTTTCTATCAAATACTGACGGTAGGACAGGACACCTAATATTAAGAATCGGTCTATTGCTATCAGACATTCTACCCTAGAATGAATCGTTGAATCGGATCGTAACGGCGTGCGTTTACTTGAACGCGTTGCGATCTACCGCACGTAGTTGGGAGGTAAACATGAGCGATAATTAATTACAGAGAACGCATGCGTTCAGATCGAGCATCAAGCGATCGTTTGAATTAAGTCTCTCGTTTAGTGTAAAAGAATCTTCAATATCATGTCTGAAATTGTTTAGTTTAATTAAACTATATAATATTTAAATTATTTCTAAATATTCATTTAATGTAAAACTTTCATGCTGACTATACATTAAAATGAAGTTCATTAAACAACCAAGTACACTAAATGTTGAAAAAATATGTTCATACGCAGAAACAAAAAAGTTACGACACGGTAATCTTTTACCTAATTCAATCCGATGTATAGTTTGCGGACCTTCAAACTGTGGAAAGACTAATTTAGTTATCGGACTTCTTTTACATGAAAATGGGTTACATTTTAGAAATATATACGTGTACTCGAAACCTCTTCATCAACCTAAATACATTTTTTTAGAAAATGTAATAAAAATGGTACCAGGAACGTCAATGGAAAAATTTCGCGACAATGAAGATGTACTTAGTCCTCTAAGTGCTAAACCGAATTCTGTTATAATATTCGACGATGTTGCTTGTGAAAATCAAAGTAACATGAGAGATTATTTTGCAATGGGTAGACACAGAAACATTGATAGTTTCTATTTGAATCAAACTTATTCTAAAGTTCCGAAACAGCTTGTTAGAGACAACGCAAATCTTTTGATTCTTTTTAAACAAGATGAAGTAAACATGAGACATGTGTATGATGAACACGTTAACACGGACATGACATGGTTAGATTTTAGAGAACTATGTTCTAAAATATGGGAAGAGCCTTACAATTAAATAAATAAATAATAAAGCTTTATTTAATTCCATACAGATTATTACAACGATAAATTTATATTATACATAATAGCCATTGTTAAATTAATAAATATATTAAACATATATCACTTTCTGTTTTTATAGTATTTAGTTCTATTCTAATTTTAGTTATTATTTATTTATTTTTTATTTCTTGTATGGATCCCGTTTGGGTAAAAGCCTCCCCCAAGGAATGCCACGTTTCTCTGTTCTTGGCTTTGTCCATCCAACTTCCGCCCGCCATTGCGAGCATTATTCATACATTTTCTCCTAGGCGGCGAACTTCGCACAGACCTATTATATCACGAATAATCACGATTAATTTTTGATCAGAACATTACGTTAAGGGTACAAATATAGGTTTTTTTTCTCTTGGGGGGTTTTGGTCGTACTCTCCCTCGGTGACCGGCCGTACTGGGAGATTGGGGTTGGAAGAGGGTTCGATTTTGATTGCTATACTGTGTTGTACTGTGGTGTGTTCTTTTGGCATTTAGCTGATCCTGTTTGAGCGAGGGTTAATTTGGGCGTTTGTATTAAATAGTTGTTCATGTTTCCTTTGTTTTTCTTAGGTGGTTGTTTATTAGTCTGAAGAACATTTTGGCTGCCAGGGTTAGGTGTCTCCGGGGATTCCGATAGGTTTCTTTTGTTTGCCTGTTTATGTGGGGGTTGTTTGTGGTTTAATATAATAATTTTGTCGTATTTTATGAAAGCGGTGTTTCCTGCTTCTTTTTCTTTCTGTAGTTGGGCTTGTAGTTCTTTGCGCTTCATTAAAATTTCGATTGGGTAGTCTTCTTTCAAGTAATATGACGTATTTTGGAAGTAATGTTTATTTTTTTGTATTTTTAGTTTGAAGCCCAATGTGTTGAATGTTATGACTATCGGTCTAACTTTCTCGCCTTTTTTCCCCAGTCTTCTAACAGCTTCAATGTTGCTAGTATCGCATGAAATTTTTATGTGTGTATTTATTATGTTTATTACCTTTGTTTCGAGTTCGTCATATGACTTTTCGCTTTCTTCTACGCCAAACAAGATTACATTTCTGCGTCTCAACTGTCTTTCTAGGTTTTTTATTTTGTTTGTTTCGTCTCTTTTTTTCTCCAAAAGCTCGTTTTTGAGTTCTAAGTTATTGAACTTCTCGTTGAAGCTGTTGATTATTGTATATTTAATGTCTTCTTTCATCTCTAGCATGTCTTGTTTTTGTTGCTTTATATCTTGTTGCATGATAACTAACATATTTTTTATTTCCTCCATATTCGATTATGATCTTCCTAGCGCCCTCTATGAAAAAAGGTGAGGACTTCTTGCCTTAACCTCGATCGAGTTATCGAAGCGTATTGACGTTAGTTGTTGCTATCGATCGCCCTAGAACCTGGTTAGGAAGTTCTATTGAGTTATAATTGATGGCGCTTCACGATACTTTAATCGATGGTTTTAGGAATGTAGGTACATGTAATTATTTTACTCTTTTTTGGTTATAATTACAAATGTTTTTTGAATAATGCACCTTTTATTGTAATTCAAGTTCCGGTTTAGAAATGCACACGCTACACTAGTATTTTGCACTTTAATAAAGTTATATTTTTGGTTTCTTAACGAATTTCGTTTTTTTTTTTCAGATAATTTTTTAAACAATTGTATTGTTTATGCACTATATTTTTATGTTGTTCGAAGTAGTTTATACACTAGTTAAGTGTTTTGTTTTTTTCACTTTGTTTTCGAACACTTAACAATTTTTAGAATTTATTTATAACGAGTATACGATGTTGACAGTGGCACAGTCGCCTACCCTCTTACAATTACTTAGTGATAAATAAAGACTGTGCTAAAAACTATGGTTGTTATAGAAAAATGTTTGATACATTTGTTGTTTTTGAGTAGATAAGCAATTATAATTATTATTATTTTTTATATAAGCCGTATTTACCAGTACCATATAGTCCTTGGGGCGCGGGATGTTTATGTAATAAATTAACACTAAGAAAGTTAAGAAAGTTAAATCATCATCGCCAGCGTCATCGTCCACCATCGCGACCACCATCGCGCCCGCCATCGCGACCGTCATCGCGACCGTCATCGCGACCGCCACCGCGACCGCCACCGCGACCGCCACCGCGACCGCCACCGCGGCCGCCATCGCGACCACAATCACGAACAACATCGCGACCACCATCGCAACCACCATCGCGACCGCCATCGCGACCACAATCACAAACAACACCGCGACCACAATCACGACCACCATAGCGACCACCATCGCGACCACTATCGCGACCACCATCACAACCACCATCGCGACCACCATCACGACCACCATCACGACCACCATCGCAACCACCATCGCGACCACCATCACGACCACCATCACGCCCACCACCGCGACCACAATCACGACCACCATCGCGACCACCATCGCGACCACCATCGCAACCACCATCGCGACCCCCATCGCGACCAGCATCACGACCACAATCACGACCACCATCGCGACCACCATCGCAACCACCATCGCGACCGCCATCGCGACCGCCATCGCGACCACCATCACGACCACCATAGCGACCACCATCGCGACCACAATCACGACCACCATCGCGACCACCATCGCAACCACCATCGCGACCACCATTCTGCTGATGTAATTTTTACTTTACCACATCTAAACCTCAGCGTTTTCGCCCAAAATGGTGGGTCAATTCGTATTCCACTAAACAAAAACTGGCAACAGTTCCAACATAACGAAATCATTACGACCAGCGCAGCGCCTTAGATGTAGGTACCTATACAGTTTCATATTCCACTAAGCAAACTGTCAGTGTCAATGACGTCATCGTCGTGATGTATCCGAATGCGTAGCTAGTATTCTGATAAAGTTTGACACCAAACTGAGCGCACTCCGCGCCGCGACTCCGCGCTATAGGCATGACTAGGGTTGCCAGGTCTTAAAACTAAATAACCGGACATACCTGCCAGTTTAGCTGGACTTTTGGGTAAAAAAGCCGGACTCCCTAAATTATGAAAGCCCTCTTTAGACACCCCTAAATCAATCAGTCATGTTTACTGGCCTTTAGCGAGGTCCTAATCAGACTAAGAAACGCCGCCATAGTCTCATAAATACGACAGCGATCAACCGAATGTCCAGGTGACTGGAAAAATCATTACACCTAAAAAGCCGGACAGGCCGGACACCTTCTAATTAGGCCGGACACGCATCCAAAAAGCCTAACACTGTCCGGCTTTATCCGGACGCCTGGCAACGCTAGGCATGACAATGTAAGTACCTAATACGCCGCGAGGGGTGCGAGGCCGCCTGCCAGAGTGATTTCTGGCAGATTTCTGCCACTTGGGCAGATTTGGGTTCTAAATTTGACCTCTGTCTGGAAGAACAAGTGGACTATTTAGAAAAAATGGCACAATTTGGCAAATTTCATAAAAAACCGGCCAAGTGCAACTCAGGCAAACTAACAAACAGGGTTCCGCGCCAAAACTTTAACTATCAACAGAATAAGACCTCTCAGTACATACTTTGCTCTTAAAAACTATTTGTGTTAAAATAAAAAAAATATACACATACTAGTGGCCCGCCCCGGCTTCGCACGGGTGGACACGATAATAGTTGGACATATAGTATTAAGAAGTTATTTGTAGTTATTGATATATTTTTTAATACTGTAGAACATACTTTTGTTCTATCATCAATAGTTTCCGCAGCGCATGCGACGAAAGAAGTTTTATGGCGTTTTTTTACACCTTGGGTTACGTTACTAAAGTTTTAGTAAGGATCCCTAATCTTTTCTAGCAATAAATATAGCCTATGTTACTCAGGGTAAATGTAGCTTTCTAATGGTGAAATAATTTTTGAAATCGGCATAGTAGTTTTTGAGTTTATTCATTACAAACATACACACACACACACACAAAAATACAAATCTTTCCTCTGTAAAATATTAGTACAGATGATTCATCTAAGTCTTGCCCCGAAACATTGATGTGTTCCGGCTTGAAGGTAAGATATCCAGTTCCCTAATGTGTTGGGGAATCTAGGTAAGCCCGCTTCCATCTTCGGCGTCATCGTCACTTACTATCAGGTGAGATGACGACAAGGGCCTACCAAAGGGTGTTTTAAAAAAACGACCAAGTGCGAGTCAGAACCGCACACAGGCTTCCGTACCATTATACTAGAAGGCGCTAGTTTCTTCAGTTCCGTAGTATCATACTAGATGGCCTTTGTTTCTTTATGTTTCAGAAAAACACGTTTTTTTTACTAGAACCCCCTAATTATTTTACTTTTTCCAATTTTTTGTGTTAGTTGTTATAGCGGCAACAGAAATACATCATCTGTGAAAGTTTCAAGTTCTTGAAATACAGCCTGGTGACAGACGGGCAGACGGACAGACAGCTAAGTCTTAGTAATAGGGTCCCATTTTTATCCTTTAGGTACGGAACCCTAAATAGAAAAAAATAATTTGACTTACTTACTGAGATGACAACTTTTGTTGTGTTAAATAAAATATCTTAAATTCCTTTGAATAAGTTATTACTTATTATGTGTTACTAGCATTTGCCAGCGGCTTCGCTTGCGTGTTTCTGTGACTGTCGTCGAGGGTGTGGCGTGCGCGAGCCGAGAGAAAAAGGTAGCCGATATGTTAATCCAGGTCCTAATCTAATGTTTACCTATGTACTCATTTTTTCGATTAATAATTATATAAATAAATAAATAAATAATAATAACCTGTCTACCTACCAAATTTCATCTAGATCCGTTAATCTGTTGTGGCTTAAAAGTGTACAACCATCCATACATACAAACTTTAGCGTTTGTAATACTAGTAAGGATTTTAATTATTCATTCCCGTTTTTTTCCCCTCGGACTGCGGAGGAGGGGAGGGGGAGAATGCTTTTACGCATACGCAGTATTAGCCGGCTGAACTGGTTATGTGGGACTCACAGCCCTGCGCCTATATGCATACATACCCATTATATACATAAGGTATATATAAATAAATATGCACAGGCCCAGGACCACACTACCCACTAAACTCCCCCTAAGCTTTGGCAGCAGGGCCACCTTTAAAGCACATCGGAGCGACCCATACCCTTAGGGTATTCATGTCCGTCCATCGATATCTAAGTACTACGCCGTCCCCTTGGAGAGAATAAAATGATGGCATATTTTTGGCATTTTTTAGTCAGTGTCGGGCAGATTCACCATTTTGGAGATGGTCACACTGCCGAGTGCCGCCTGCAAGAGGCAATTCAGTATGGTGTCAAGCGCGCACTCCAACTGACTGACGCGCGCCCAAACAGTCATCTTACACGTATTATCGAGATTTTATTCAAGTATGGCCACACGAAAAGCCAAAAGGTACTGCATAGCATACGGGTGCTTAAACAACAACAGGAATGTCGACTTTTCATTCTTTACTCTTCCTAAGGATATCGAAAGGTAATTATTTATAACAGATCTATATAGGTAGATACTAAGTTACTGAAATAATCAATAAAGTTTTATTATTTTAAATAATGACCTGACCGCCAGCTTCGCAGATTTTGACTTTTTCGCGTAAAAAGTCAATGACCTTAAAGATTGTTCAGTGTAGTAGACCTCCCAGAAATAGTGACTGACTTAATAATGCAAGGTCAGCTTAATCTGGTTATAAGTTAAACACTCATAGCTTGGTCAATAAAAGAAAGATACTATACATATATAATGTTACAAGTCTTGTAACCTACGATCCCGGGCATGTACCTACCATTTAATTTTTTATTTTCAAAAACCATTGTCTTTTTTTTTTTAATAGCGTAATAAAGTATATAATTAGGTAGTACCTATAACCTACCTCTACATTATTATCCGTAATGTACTACCTACATTACAATGCACCTTCGTGTGTTTTACTACCAACTAATATCGATAGTATCGAATGTTGATTTTGTTTCCTCACTACTCCCAACCATTCCCAACCACTCCCAACCAACCCTACAACAGGAGCGGCGAAGTAGTCTCGGGGCGCGGACTTTTGATTCGTTACGATCGCATCTACTCTCGGTAGGCTTGACTCTGTGCCGTGCCGTGCCGTGCCGTGCCGTGCCGTGCAAGGTGTGCGGATATCCTTATAGGTATTACGAAAAGTAAAGAATGAAAAGTCGAAACCCGTACCCGTATGCTATGCAGTACTTTTGGGCTTTTCGTGCGGCCATACTTAGAATAAAACTCGATTATAAATAAGTAAAAGTATCACTTGTTGATACCGTTAGGCTCGCATCAGTTGTTCTCGTTCACCGACACCGTGCCAAATAGAAAGGAATATTAGGTATACTTTAAAAAAATCGGCCAAGTGCCAGTCACAACCGCACACAAAGGGTTCCGTACCTTCCGTAGATTTCCTCGTATTGCAGACAGAAAAAGAATGTTGCACGCACGCTACGAGCGAGAAGGGCGAGAAGAGGACCGGACTTCGCGACACGACGCAAAGGACAATTAAAATAAGTCACTAGTACGCACACGCGCACACGCGCACACGACGACAACGCGACGTTCCGATGACCGATAGTACTGGAGTTATCGTTGGACTGAGTCGTTGAACAAACATTAATTATATGTAGCAGCCGTTACGTACATTCCGCCGGTTTCCAAAACGGCGGTGGCGGCGGCGCGTTAAATGGCGCGGGATTGTGAAACGGCAGCAATAATAGATAAATGAAAACGGCGACGGCGCGTTAAGTGGCGCGGGATTGTGAAACGGCAGCAATAATAGATCAATGAAAACGGCGACGGCGCGTTAAGTGGCGCGGGATTGTGAAACGGCAGCAATAATAGATCAATGAAAACGGCGACGGCGCGTTAAGAGGGAAGAATAGTACGTGCTCGTCCATACAAAAAGAGAAAACGTTTTTCCACTTCTAAATATTTTCCAATCACCATGATTTTTTAGTATGTTATTGACACAATGAATTACTAGGTTTATAGCTTTTCCTTTTTTCAAAATTTGCTATAGATTCAGACTTATAGGCAGCTCAAGTAACGTAATTTTTGTGATTAAAACTGTGTCGAATTAAGCCGTTTTTTGAACAAAATCAATGTACTTTTTTAAAAAAAGCGAAACCTATAAACCTAGAATATATTGTGCTGAAACGATCGACATCAAAATCAAAGAGATTTGTTGAGATTTAGTTAGTGAAAACCGTTTTCTCCCGAAATAGGAATTTCGTCCAGAAAAGTACCTATTGTCAGTTGCGAGCTGCAACGCTCTCTATCGCACGATTGGGGGTCGGGGGGAAAGCAAAGCACTCGTACAATAGAGATGTCGATGGTGAAGTCGATAGTAGAGATGGGATCCCACCCACGTTATCGATATCTATATCTGTTTAAAAAATTCTGGGAGTGGGAAAAGTTAACATTAGTAGGTTTTCAAGAAAAAGATTGACCAGTGATTATTGTTTTATTTCTTCCTAACTCAAAATGGATTACATTGCTTTTTTTTTATAAACGATTGTGTGTTTGTACTTCGCTGTTCCAAGACGTTACAGCAGCTAAACATGTTCGTGAATGTAGCCGAATTTTCCATCGTCGCATTTGGACGAATAAGACGAATACGCGAACACGAATAGCGATGTGATGTGCTAGCATTAGAGTTCGTTGTTTTGCTTCAGAGCCCTTATCTTTTTGCTTTGCACTAGGTTAAGTGCCTTCCGTACTCGCCTCCCCTGCCCGGTGAAGTTGTAAAGGCCCCCACGGCCAACAACAAGCTTGTCATTTCGAAAAAAAAATAAAAAATTTCAGAGCCCTAATAAAACCAAAACCGTAATGTGGCTAATCCACCTACTCATTTCAACGGTCCACGAATAAGAATAAAAAAAAATACGGTACCTATACTTAACGTGACCATAGTCCCTTTTTCAGGCTGTTCGTCCCGCTGTCCCCAGCGAGGGAAAAAACGTCCCAATTTCGCAAACAGATCAAACGATAAATTAATTGAAGTATCTACCTATTATTTTTTCACTCGCAAACAACTGCTTAGATATTAGAAGTCATGTTACTTACTAAGGCCATAAGTAGCTCAACTTATGTGAACTAAAAAAAAACGACCAAGTGCGAGTTGAACTCGCGTAGAGAGGGTTCCGTACAATTACAAAGACATTTAGGGTGATTTTTAAATAATTAAAAATATCACATTTGAAATCGTCACATTAAGATGCACTAGCGCTATCTAGTGGTGTTTTAGTGAACTATTTTCCGTAAATTTACGTAATAAATTGAGTTTACCACTTTATTTACAATTGATAGAATTCTTATAGGTTTTCCTGTAATCTACAAGCAATAAACTATGTTTTGTAGTTTTGGAGTAATCACCTAATGGGGGAATGGTCAATTTTCGTCTTTTTCCAAGCGATTTCCAAAAAGGAAGAGGTTCTCAATTCGACTGTATGTTTTTTTATTTATTTTATAAGTGTTACCTCGGAACTTTTATTGGGTGAACCGATTTTGATGATTTTTTTTTCTTCGAAAGCTAGTGCTTCCCCTGTGGTCCCATATAAATTTTATCAAAATCGGTGTAGTACTTTATTAGAAAATTAACAAAAACCAAAAATAATAATGCAAAATTGTTCGAAGTTGTTCATTTGATATATTATTATGACACAGTTAGGTCTGCAAAACTTTTTTTTTAAATTTCCTAATTGGTCCCCCGAAAATACCCTTAATTTTTAAAAATATTTATTGACTGCACATCTGTGTTTGGGTGATAGGATTACACCATCCTACCTGATTTCAATTGATATGGTCCAGTAGATTCGGACAGTGATCTGTGATGGCTGTGACAGACGGACAGACAGACAGGCGCACGAGTGATCCTATAAGGGTTCCGTTTTTTTTGTACGGAACCCATAAAACCTACTTATTATTTAGATGGTCACGTTAGGTATACTCGTATAATTATTATAGTATCACATTAGTAGTTTCGTTCACAATAACTAGCATAATATTTTATCACGCTTTTATTATAAGGTAAGGTGCAGCCAAACGCACTCAAAATTTTATTTAAAAAAAATGCTTCACCTGTATGTTTGTATGTAACCGACTCCTTTGGACTCGATTTTGACCCACTTTAAACGGACACATTTAATTCAAACTTTGTAGACTTATCAAGAATCAGCGACAATATAATAATTTCATAAGTTTGAACTAAAAATAAATAGAGTTTAAAAAAACTAAAAAACACGCTTTTAAAGTACATCAGACTGAAAAGTAAAAAATAATTCTTAATATAAGTTGAAAATAATAATTAACAAAAAATACTAGTCTTATTTGGGAAAAAATGTGGGTTGCTCGATAGACGAAAAATATGGCACAGAGCGCCCCACGCTTTTTCACAATAATCTAGTATTATTTTAGTAATTCTAGTTATATTTTTCGTTAATTATTATTTTCAACTTATATTAAGAATTATTTTTTACTTTTTAGTCTGATGTACTTTCAAAGCGTGTTTTTTAGTTTTTTAAACTTTATTTATTTTAGATATACTGCAAATACCTAAATAACCTTACAATACAAAATTTCAGTCATTTAGGGCGCATATCGTCAACAAGCCGATTTATCAAAAATCAATTTAGTTTATACTCCTTGCTAATTACTATTATCTACATAACAAAATACTCCCTTGAAATTATCACTATTACCTACTGCTATTAACTTCAATTTCTCTGTATCGGAGTTTCGGGGACGCCACAACAATCACTATCGGTACGTAAGAAAACATTCCGCCTTTCGTCGCAACTTCTCGCCAACTGGCAGCGTCCGTCGATGTGTGCGTGAGGCTCTTTGTATGTGCTGTGCGCGATGCCCGGGGGCATGAGCGCACGAGCGATAGCAAATGTTTTCCCAAATACCTATTTCGTTAGGATCGCGAAGCTATTCTTCCCTCTTAAGTGGCGCGGGATTGTGAAACGGCAGCATTAATAGATCAATGAAAACGGCGATGGCGCGTTAAATGGCGCGGGATTGTAAAACGGCAGCAATAATAGATCAATGAAAACGGCGACGGCGCGTTAAATGGCGCGTGATTGTAAAACGGCAGCAATAATAGATCAATGAAAACGGCGACGGCGCGTTAAGTGGCGCGGGATTGTGAAACGGCAGCAATAATAGATCAATGAAAACGGCGACGGCGCGTTAAATGGCGCGGGATTGTAAAACGGCAGCAATAATAGATCAATGAAAACGGCGACGGCGCGTTAAATGGCGCGGGATTGTAAAACCGCAGCAATAATTGATCAATGAAAACGGCGACGGCGCGTTAAATGGCGCGGGATTGTAAAACGGCAGCAATAATTGATCAATGAAAACGGCGACGGCGCGTTAAATGGCGCGGGATTGTAAAACGGCAGCAATAATAGATCAATGAAAACGGCGACGGCGCGTTAAGTGGCGCGGGATTGTGAAACGGCAGCAATAATAGATCAATGAAAACGGCGACGGCGCGTTGAATGGCGCGGGATTGTAAAACGGCAGTAATAATAGATCAATGAAAATGGCGACGGCGCGTTGAATGGTGCGGGATTGTAAAACGGCAGCAATAATAGATCAATGAAAACGGCGACGGCGCGTAGAATGGCGCGGGATTGTAAAACGGCAGTAATAATAGATCAATGAAAATGGCGACGGCGCGTTGAATGGCGCGGGATTGTAAAACGGCAGCAATAATAGATCAATGAAAACGGCGACGGCGCGTTGAATGGCGCGGGATTGTAAAACGGCAGTAATAATAGATCAATGAAAATGGCGACGGCGCGTTGAATAGCGCGGGATTGTAAAACGGCAGTAATAATAGTTCAATGAAAACGGCGGACGACGTTTTGTAAAGCGGCGGATTTTGTATCGCTCTGTAAAGTAGGTAGGTAGGTAGTGAATTAAAACCCCGATGATTTCTTCTTCATTGAAACATACCAAAGCGTTTTGGCATTACATTTCCTGAATTTTGAAATACCGTATTTCAAAATAAAAAGCAAAATTTATTAAGTCATCAATGACTGGCGTAAGGGCCCGGTCAACGCGCGCGACTAATGCTCCCAGCAAATTGGTGCGGAAATCGAAAGTTTCGCACATTCACGCACGACTCAGACTCAGTCGTCTGCGAGAAATTAAATAAATGCATTTTCAAGGTCCTTTTAGCGCGGTACTGACGTAAACTCACGCCCACGCTAGTTCCTACGAGTTATGTCAGAAGGTGTAGGGGGTAGGTAAATTATGGAACAGCAGCTTATTGTACATATTTTTAACAATATTTTTAAATACAAGAAAAATTTAAACAGTCGGGACCCATTCTAGAAAGTCAGCCGTCTAGTCAGCAGATTGGAATAATCTGCAATGTAATATAGGTAGGTATGTGCTCTCAATTCACTAAGCCTCCATTTCTAGAATGGGTCCCGACTGCTACAATTTTTCTTGTATTTAAAAGTATTGTTGAAAATATGTACAATGAGCTGCTGTTCTTTAATTTACCTACCCCTATTAGTCGAATGCCCGTTTGCACTAAACTTTTTAAAGCGCCTAAAGACTAATATGTAAGGTCTAAATTTACATTTTTGGTATGAATTTGACGCTTATAAGCATCGGCTTAGCAACTTTGGCTATTCTTAAGTTAAGTGCAATCGGGTATGACAACTTTTTGTTTTAGGGTTTTTTCATTTCCAAATTACACAGAAACGCAGTCGGGACTCGGGTTTTTTTAGTTTTCTAAATTTTAGATTTTTTTCTCCCGGAACTAATCCACTCATTTGGTTCCCTAGTTCCTATAGTTCCGTCCGGAGCGTATCCACTTAGTGCGTACCAGTACGATCTAGCACCGTCACAGAATTACAATAGGCAATGTCGTAATACTGTGGTACCGAAGTAACTAGTATCTCATCTGTGGTACCGTTGTAGTTCACAACTAGCAAAGTAAATCTGATAGGCTATTTCCTCGGGACTACTTTCATTTCTTGTTACGCGTGCGATGTAGAAACTTTCTTTTGCACGCGAACAGCAATGGATGGATACGCAAACAGTACTATCGTGCGTGGTACGAACATACGATGTGTTCCTATCTCACTCTATCATAGGCGTGGCGCGGTGCGTTAATGTGCGATGCATGCAAGTGAAGCGCTAACAAGCAGAGCGTCTTGCACAAATATATATACTGTGGTCTTGCTCTCGCTTGGGTACGCTAGTCTGTACTAATATATATTATTATACGCCGCTGGGACTCGGGAACTCGTGAATACTCGGTACTGCTCGAAACTAAAGGAACGAAAGACACGTTTGAATTGGTAGTTAACGAGTGAGTGGTGTAGTACCTACTACCGGGATGAGATTGGAAGTACCTATATTATTTTCATGACTCGTTCCGGAACTAACCAAGTGTAATCGATGTGAAATAAAAACTAGAATAATGTGTACGGTCTCATTGAAGAATTATTATACTAGCGTAAGTAATAATTCTTGAATGTACGGTCTAGACTTTTATTCTACGTTCTTAAACGTGTAACATTGTAACCCTGTTATTATGATTTGATTACTTATATATAACAGTAATTGAAGTATGAAGTTTAGTGCTGTATCCTCTTTTTTTCCGTGATCGAAGCTCTAGATCGATCAAAGGATGTTCCTTACTCTTTGGAATGGTGAACAACTGAAGCGCGCGTGACGGACGCTGTGATGCTGTGATGGTTTTATTTTAGCATAGACTTAGAATGTACTAGCGACTAGCGATAGCGTAGTATAAGGCTTTTACTTGAGTTTTTATTTAAATATGGCCAAACGAAAAGCCAAAAAGTACTGCATAGCATACGGATGCTTAAACAACAACAGGAATGTCGACTTTTCATTCTTTACTCTTCCTAAGGATATCGAAAGGTATGATATTATTTTATTATTTACAACTTAGATCTAGGTACTCGTAGATACTAAGTTACTGACATAATACCTATTCAAATTAACGACCCGTGACCCGACCCAAAACCTTTTCGCGTAAAAAGTTAATGACCTTAAACTTCGTTCAGTCAGTGGTAGACCTCGGTCCTCGCTCGCGCAAGTCGCGCACCGGCGCACCGCCCGTAGGGTTGCCACCCGTACTCTAAAATAGAGTATTGTACTCTTTTTCGTGTAGGTGTACTTTATAATCTACGACACAAATAAAGTACGCTAAAATACTCTATAATACTCTATTTACGTAACTCTTGACTGATATTCGCTTATTACTGGTTATGAGCACTTATGAGACTAAATAAACTGTCATCCAATGCCACAAAACTTGGGTGTTTAATTGAAAGTTCGAAACGCAGCCATGAGAAAGAAAAATAAACATTTTAAAAGTGCAATTGAAGCAACAAATTTGCAAGAACTTGGAATAGTTATGGACAGTTTACATTTTGAAACAATTCTTCTGAATGAGACATGTAAAAAAATATGCACAATGATATATTTTTTTCTGACCTATAGACACGGCCCAAAAGTGGCAGTACATATTCTATAAAAGTGAATATTTTCCAAATACGTACTAATTTGTTTCTTATATTTTGTCTGTGCCTGCAACTTCAGCATTCACTGAAAGAGTTTTCTCTCTTATGAATGTAAAGTGGAGGAATGAAAGGAACAAAGCTTCCCTAAACTTAATTAAAAATGAGCTGATCATATATTTTAATTTATATTTTGATAACAAAGAGTCTCCAAATATCTTCAATAACGACAAATATTTCTAAAAATTGCGAAAAGTATATAAATAAGTAAAAAATAAATAAGTACTCTTTTTTATGGTGTGTACTTTATTTTTATTTTACCAAAATGAAAAAATACTCTATATGTCCCAAAAAAAGGTGGCAACCCTAACCGCCCGCGCCCCTAGTGACTTGGTCGATATAATATAAAAGGATTTGTATAGTCCGAGAGTTGATGTAAGATTAGTAGGTATTACTTAGATAAATGAGTATTGATTGACGTTCTTTCTTATGATTTAGGCGAGTTCAAAAAAAAATTTCTTTTTTATTGGTTTTGTCGATTCAAACGAGTTGCATTTACAGTCCGAGAGATTATTTTTTAATTATGCAATAACGTAAAAAAATAAATAAGTATAATAACAATGTGCAAAAGAATCCAATTTATGTTACTTACAGTTTGCAAATTTAGTGATGTCTTGTTTGTATTCCAGATGTGGAGAGTGGCTAGCGTTACTGAATCGAGAAGATATATTAAGCAAACCACACTTCAACCCCTCCAACTACTACGTGTGCTCGGCGCATTTCAATGACTCTTCCTTTAAGAAATGTGGCCTTAAAAGTGGTTCATTGCCGATCGAAATATCGAAGGTACTTATGTAAAAAAAAATGTTTTCTCACTTTATAAAGGTGTATGACGGGCGAAGTGATACAGACTCTCGTTACGCGGACTTAAGGTGCATTTTGATTTGTTACGAGCGCCCCTACTCTCGGTGGGATAGGTATAACGAAGGCATTTTTGTTATTAATATAAGTATCACAAAGTAATCTCTCTACTTTATAATTTCATTCGCTGAATTAGCTGCACCTTTGATAAATGCGGCTCGCCACTGCCGGCTCGCGTCAAACGGTAGGGGTAAAGGGGCCGTCGACGTTAATTATGTAGGTAGGTATGTAGGCACCACGTCGATGCCGCGATTGAACTCAGGGCGGCCCCTTTGTCACTACCGTTTTACGCGAGCCGGCAGTGGCGAACGGCATTTATTAAAGGTGCCGCTAATTCAACGAACGAACTGTAGGTAGTATTCCCTACCCTTTGCCCAAGGTTAAGGTCAAGAAGACGTTGACGTATTATTACGCGGACAGGTACGAGTACGAGTATATGTATGTATGTATGTACTATGTAGGTATATCATTACAAAGAGCGCGAGCGCTACTTTACTAGTAACTAATTAGTAATCTGTGACTTTACTCCGCTTTTGAAATGATTATATCCATCGCGTCACGTGACACGTCGTATGAGACTCAGTATTTATTTACCTTCGATGTAGGTACGTTCTTATACGCATCCTGTTTTATATTTCTCCTATCTTGGGTTACCACTTACCTAGGGTTGCCACCATAGTTCAAAATCCCTTTTTACGTTAATCAATTTGCATGAGAAGCGTCGGTGGCGTGATGGCAAGGGCCGCTACCTCTCTCCGGGAGGTCGTGGTTCGAATCCTGCCACGTACCGATCGATGTGTTTTCGAATTTCGGTTTAATATCGTTCGTTCAACGTTTATCCGAGGCTCTTACACGTGAAGGAAAACATCGTGAGGACACCTGCACACGCTGCGAAGAAACTCGAAGGTTGTGTGTGAAGTCGACCAGCCCGCACTGGGCCCGCGTGGTCGACTAAAGGCCGATCGCCCTAATTGAGGGTAGGCTCGAGCGCCTCGGTGGGGACGTATATGAACCGATATGATGAATTTGTATGAACTTAATTTTTTTGCGTATTTGAAACAGCTATTTGGGTCTCTTGGCAAAAGTCGTCCAGTATGGTGAGTGGGAGGGAGACCGCGGCACGCCACTAGACGCGTCATGTCCAGTATGGTGAGTGGGAGGGAGACCACTAGACGCGTTACGTTACCAATTTTGTAACACTTAAGGCGAGGCATTTGTAAAAAGTTGTCTCTATTTTTTCCTTAACGTGTAAAGAGTCAAGACAATAACCACACTTTTGCACTTTGTCAATGTTTTACGGACTTCAATTTAAAAACTAAAATTTAGCAGGTTCTGTGTAGTACTTAAAAAGGAATATTTCCATATAAAAACTATGTGCAAATTTAGAAATTGTATTAATAAACAATTCGTTTTAGACTTTTTTTTTACGTTTTAGACCTGTTTTTGGGATTTTTTATGATCAAGTAAGTACACACTATCGTATAACGTGTAAGCACATTCCTCAGACAATATCCTTAAGTATGTCCAATATTTTTTGCAAGACCGATATTTAGTGGTAAGTAATTACCCAAAAAATTTAATCTAGCAAAAGAGTTTCTCCGCTTCTCCACCGGTGCCTCGCCTTAATGTTTACTTACTAGTGATGACGCGAATACGAATGTGATTATCGTTTATCAGCGAATATCGTAACGTATTACACACACATACACATTTTGATGTAGGTATACTATCATACACTAATTGCACATTAACATAAATATAACTACAGTTACAAGTCGGTCGTCCCGTCCCGTCCGCGACCGTCCGCGACCGTCTGTGCCGTTTGGGCATAGTAAAACGTGGTAAAACTAAATTGAGTTACTGAGGTGCGTCGCCCAAATAATTCGTTTAGGGCCCAATACACCCAATACGCTCTGTCTTTTTCTTTACGAGTATAATGAATGAGTAAAACAATAATCCCACTTTTGCACTATTTCAATGATTTTCGTTTTTACGTAGATATAGGCATTTTTGCAAAAAAAGTGGCGCCGACAATATGTCAGGATTTTATTGAGGAATAAGAGAGAATAAAAAATTAGGTGCTATGTATAACTGTAGTGAAGTAAAACTGGTTTTTGTGGGCTAAAACGTGCTAAAACGTGCTAAAACATAGAGAAAATTGATAAATTTAAGCGAACTTTGTATTTTTTTTTCTATAGAGAACATTTTATCAAATCGTGTGTTGGCCTCCTACATTTTGTAGCAGACATTTATATAAAAAATGATAAATGTATTGCAGTTTCAACCGCAGAAAAATGACTTTTTGCAACCCCCGATTTTGGGGTTTGCGTTATTTTCTAAAAGGGTTTCGCCTTAAGTTATAGAGGGTTCGTACTTTAAGTAAAATAGGTTTTAGACTCCGAGGGGAAGGGAACACAACATTTTATGAATATAAAGAGGTTATTACGTTGTCGAGGTTTAAGTTATCAAGCTTTCAATGTTTTCAAGTGAAGTGCACGTGATCATATTTGTATAGGAGCCAATGGCAAGCAAGCCCACCTACTTTTAAACGCGTGTGCATTGAACTATTATTACTAGCGTATGGAACCGACGCAGCGGACCAGTTGTTTGCGCCGTGCACAGGCGCCGTGTGTTGTTCCCAATTGTCAACAAGTTCAACAACGCGTTTAGTCTCTCGCCGGACGCTCAGGCGATCGCCCGCCCGGCGCACACGTACCTAACAACAATCCAAAAATGCCGGCTTGCGTGCTAAGAACCTGTAAAAACCGATCCTCTGCAAAGAAAAAAGATAGTGGCGTGACTTATCACCGGTAAGTAAACACAATATTTATTAAAAACAACCAAAACTAGTTTTCTACATTATTTTCTACCACATGCCGACATTTTGTCGAAAATCATAGATTATGAAAAGTGAACGATACAGATAGGACGCGTGTCGCGTAGGTAAGGTACTACGGTTGGTGAACGACTTCACTATCTCCGCGGCGCAGTCGTAGCTGAGTAGCATTTTACTGTGACAGTGAGGTCATGGGTTCAATCCCCGTGTCTGACACAAAAAAGTGTAACTAGGTTTTTCTGCTTAAATATTTAGTGACAGTCCGAAGAAGAAGATAGTATAATAATGAATGTATTCTTTTAGGTTTCCTTGCCCTGATGATGAAAAAAGAGAAGCATGGATAATATTTGTCCAAAAAAATCGGAAAGAAGAGACATGGCTACCGAGCGACCACACACTCATATGTTCAGATCATTTCAAAAATGAAGATAAATACAAGACCAAGACAGGTCGACTATATCTCAAGAAATGTGCAGTACCATACGACGTAAGCAATTCAAAATCAGTTATTACCTACTTCGAAACTCGTGGAACCAATATCTGAACTAGGCAATGCAATCCCGCAGCAAAATTTCAATTGCTGGATCCCGCGGGATTGAGAGGTTCGATCCCGCGGGATCCAGGTATTTGCGGGATCCCGCATGTTTTTTGAAAGTCATTGAAAAAAGAGAGGAATCCTGTATCATAAACGAGTCTATAGAACTTAATATGAAACTAAAAATATTATTGACACTATTTATTAAGTAATCAAATAATTAATCAGAAATAACAGTTTCAAACAAAGGTCAAAAACTATTATTACAAACAAACAAAATACAACTATCCATTATTTAAGAAGGAGCTGCGCAAATGCACATAAAACATAGCGTTTCAATAGTTTTGTGAGAGTGAAACTATTTATAAGTAATCAAGTCAATCATTAATTAGAAATAAGAATAACTATTACAAATTAACAAAAAACAATTATCCATTATTTTGGAAGTAGCTGCACATGAAACATAGCGTGTCAATAGTTTTGTCAGCTAAACGGCTTCTTACTTTGCATGCTAGGTATCCGGCAGCAGAAAATGCCCTTTCCGCTTCCACGCTGGTGGGCACAACTGTTAATAACGCATTGAAGACGCATTGAAGATTTTCACCTTTGAGCCCACCAGACTCCAACAAATTCATTTCTTTCCTGATTATACCTATGCCGTATGTCGCTGCGCAGTCCCGCTAATCCCGCGGGATCCCGCACGATTTAGGCGCGGGACTGGTCCCGCAAAATTGGTGCGGGATCCCGGTATTTCGGGATCCCGGTATCCCGGTATTGCATTCCCTAATCTGAACACGTACCTAATATGTGCCTATAAAATTTTAAGGTTGTTCTCGATTTCCCTGGGATCACATCATCAGAGCCTGACTTGGTGACAATGCGACCCCTCAGGAGTAAACTCTTTCAAATAAAAAAAGAAGTTTGAAAATCGGTTCACAATCGGCGGAGATATCGCGTAACAATCAGCGTATCGCTCAACAGCATGAAAGTTAAGGAGTTAAATCTTCCATCATCAGCTCATCTGAATAACCTGAAAGAATACAACTATCGGTCTACGTAAAATTTTTAAAGAATTACCCTCCAGCTCCTAACCGTTAAGGAGTTGTACCTTCCTTCATCAGCTCATCTGATGATGATGATGATAAGATGATGACTACCAGACGCTAAAACTTGGATAGTTTTAGGAAATACATGAAACACGTAAAATGTGCCTATAAAATTTGAAGATCGTTCTCGATTTCCCTGGGATCCCATCATCAGATCCTGACTTGGTGACAATGGGACTCCCTCGGAAATATACTCTTTCAAATAAAAAAATAATTTTGAAAATCGGTCCACAATCGGCGGAGATGTCATAGAGATAAACATTTAACATACAAAAAAAAAAACATACAGTCGAATTGAGAACCTCCTATTTTTTGAAGTCGGTTGAAAAAGTGGCCGCCATTTTGAACTTTTTAGATACTGTACCGATTGTTTCCAAAATCGATATTTATTTACTTATTTTATTGATATCTACGGGGTCTTGAGGTCTTTAATCACGAATCCGTTTTCAGAATTAAAAAAGTGGCCGCCATTTGTAGCCAAAGCTGCAGCTATGGCGGCTGCCGACAAAAGGGCCGTCCGGCGGTCAACGAGGCCGCCCTCAGTTCAGTCGCGACATTGCGAGCCTTTTCCGACAGCCGTCAAAGCTGCGGCTAATTCAGCAAACTAACTTTAATTGATTTTTACAAAAAAATATCAAAGTTGAGATTTAGATGGGAGTTGATTCGATTGATGGATAGTCTAACAAACCGGCCAGGTGCGAGTCAGGACTGCACACGAAGGGTTCCACACCATCATACTAGATGGCGCCAGTTTCTTAATGTTAAAAAAAAGTTTTTTGTATGGAGGGAGATCCCTCTTATTTTTTCACTTTTTTCATATTTTTAGGATTTGTTGTTATAGCGGCAACAGAAATACATCGTCTGTGAAAAATTCAATTGTGTGGCTATCACGGTTCAGGAGATACAGCCTGGTGACAGACGGACAGTCAGATGGACAGCGAAGTGTTAGTAATAGGGTCCCGTTTTTACCCTTTGGGTAAGGAACCCTAAAAATAAATATTGTGTGTCCGTCCGGTATTCTAGTTCTCAAACTACTGAACGGATTTGGATAACATTTGGGTTAGGGCAATTCTAATTTCTTTAATTTTTTTTAGTGTTTACACCATATTAAAAAGAAACTTTTTAATTTGATGATTTGAATGAAACTTGGTACGTCACTAAAACTTACTATAGCCTACTATTAGCTGCAGTTCGTTGTTCCGGAAAACATACAATTCCAGCTTGTTTTTTACTTTTTCTCAAAACTTTCTGTAGGTAACGATTTTAATAATAACTTTTGAATAATAAGGACTTAATAAGGCTGACTGACTGACTGTGTAGTTTATTATACCAGAAAAAATCTGGATAAGGTACCTCCCATACAAAACCAAATTAATTACGCATACAATTTGCATCAAATCATCATATTATCACCTATTATGGCCTTAAGATGTGTCACGTGACAAAAATTTCAATTCAAATTATTGAAAGACTGTGTAAAGCTATCCCCGTGGAAAAATCGATGTTGTCTGTAAAGTCGGTTTACGGACGATAACTTTACGTGATAACGTGTCCCAAGTCCCAAGTCCCAAGCCGAACGCTTGTGTGCTTTAGACCACACGACTTGACACGACTGAACTAAAACTTCTTTAGTACTCTAGTAAATGAAAGATTTGAGAACGCATTAAAGACACCTGATTAAAGTGGATAGGAAATAATAGTGTTATTTATTCTTATATGCATTCGTGACATTTTCGTGAGGACGTGTTATTTATTACGTGTTCTTTTAACTCTTAGAAATACTTAAGTACCTAAAGAAAGCATACCTAGCCTCTTAATTTTTTATACGCTTTACAATAATTAAAAATTGGGTGAAAACTAAGGTTAAGGTAGGTATAACAATGAAAACTTAAAGTTAAGCTAAATAAGTTATATCTGGTTGTAGGCATATAATTCATAACATTACGATTACTTTTCTTTAATTGTGAGAAAAACAATACTTAGGTACATTTTTTATGTTCTTATCATCCAAATGTAAACCTCGAACATGTGTTTAAATTATCCCTTAGATCCATAAGTGACTGTTCATGAACCTATTTGATTTTTTTTATATTTCTCTACATAATAGACATACTTACGAAATATTTTGTTAGCTATCCCATTACACTTATATTCTTTATTGTAAATCATCACATCATTATCCCTTGTTTAAAAACCAAAGGTTCTTCAAAAAACGCATTTAAACCTAAAATAAATAAATCTAACATCGAGGAAGCGCGTGACTTTCGCTTTGACGCATGATAAGGACAGCATGTGACAAAGAAGGAGTTACAACGCGTACGGAGGTCGGAGATAGCCTACATGTTTGTTTACATTCGCTCGCCTACCGCTCGCCCACCGCTCGCCCACCGGTACCGGTAGCACGCAGCGCTGCACGGCTGCACGGCTGTACGACACGCAACAAAACTTTGACGCATGATAAGGACAGCATGTGACAAAGAAGGAGTTACAACGCGTACGGAGGTCGGAGATAGCCTACATGTTTGTTTACATTCGCTCGCCTACCGCTCGCCTACCGCTCGCCTACCGGTACCGGTAGCACGCAGCGCTGCACGGCTGCACGGCTGTACGACACGCAACAAAACTTTGACGCATGATAAGGACAGCATGTGACAAAGAAGGAGTTACAACGCGTACGGAGGTCGGAGATAGCCTACATGTTTGTTTACATTCGCTCGCCTACCGCTCGCCTACCGCTCGCCCACCGGTACCGGTAGCACGCAGCGCTGCACGGCTGCACGGCTGCACGGCTGCACGACACGCAACAAAACTTTGACGCATGATAAGGACAGCATGTGACAAAGAAGGAGTTACAACGCGTACGGAGGTCGGAGATAGCCTACATGTTTGTTTACATTCGCTCGCCTACCGCTCGCCTACCGCTCGCCCACCGGTACCGGTAGCACGCAGCGCTGCACGGCTGCACGGCTGCACGGCTGCACGGCTGCACGGCTGCACGGCTGCACGGCTGCACGACACGCAACAAAACTTTGACGCATGATAAGGACAGCATGTGACAAAGAAGGAGTTACAACGCGTACGGAGGTCGGAGATAGCCTACATGTTTGTTTACATTCGCTCGCCTACCGCTCGCCCACCGGTACCGGTAGCACGCAGCGCTGCACGGCTGCACGGCTGCACGGCTGCACGGCTGCACGGCTGCACGACACGCAACAAAACTTTGACGCATGATAAGGACAGCATGTGACAAAGAAGGAGTTACAACGCGTACGGAGGTCGGAGATAGCCTACATGTTTGTTTACATTCGCTCGCCTACCGCTCGCCCACCGGTACCGGTAGCACGCAGCGCTGCACGGCTGCACGGCTGCACGGCTGCACGACACGCAACAAAACTTTGACGCATGATAAGGACAGCATGTGACAAAGAAGGAGTTACAACGCGTACGGAGGTCGGAGATAGCCTACATGTTTGTTTACATTCGCTCGCCTACCGCTCGCCTACCGCTCGCCCACCGGTACCGGTAGCACGCAGCGCTGCACGGCTGCACGGCTGCACGGCTGCACGGCTGCACGACACGCAACAAAACTTTGACGCATGATAAGGACAGCATGTGACAAAGAAGGAGTTACAACGCGTACGGAGGTCGGAGATAGCCTACATGTTTGTTTACATTCGCTCGCCTACCGCTCGCCTACCGCTCGCCCACCGGTACCGGTAGCACGCAGCGCTGCACGGCTGCACGGCTGCACGGCTGCACGGCTGCACGGCACGCAACAAAACTTTGACGCATGATAAGGACAGCATGTGACAAAGAAGGAGTTACAACGCGTACGGAGGTCGGAGATAGCCTACATGTTTGTTTACATTCGCTCGCCTACCGCTCGCCTACCGCTCGCCCACCGGTACCGGTAGCACGCAGCGCTGCACGGCTGCACGGCTGCACGGCTGCACGACACGCAACAAAACTTTGACGCATGATAAGGACAGCATGTGACAAAGAAGGAGTTACAACGCGTACGGAGGTCGGAGATAGCCTACATGTTTGTTTACATTCGCTCGCCTACCGCTCGCCTACCGCTCGCCCACCGGTACCGGTAGCACGCAGCGCTGCACGGCTGCACGGCTGCACGGCTGCACGGCTGCACGGCTGCACGGCTGCACGACACGCAACAAAACTTTGACGCATGATAAGGACAGCATGTGACAAAGAAGGAGTTACAACGCGTACGGAGGTCGGAGATAGCCTACATGTTTGTTTACATTCGCTCGCCTACCGCTCGCCCACCGGTACCGGTAGCACGCAGCGCTGCACGGCTGCACGGCTGCACGGCTGCACGACACGCAACAAAACTTTGACGCATGATAAGGACAGCATGTGACAAAGAAGGAGTTACAACGCGTACGGAGGTCGGAGATAGCCTACATGTTTGTTTACATTCGCTCGCCTACCGCTCGCCTACCGCTCGCCCACCGGTACCGGTAGCACGCAGCGCTGCACGGCTGCACGGCTGCACGACACGCAACAAAACTTTGACGCATGATAAGGACAGCATGTGACAAAGAAGGAGTTACAACGCGTACGGAGGTCGGAGATAGCCTACATGTTTGTTTACATTCGCTCGCCTACCGCTCGCCTACCGCTCGCCTACCGGTACCGGTAGCACGCAGCGCTGCACGGCTGCACGGCTGTACGACACGCAACAAAACTTTGACGCATGATAAGGACAGCATGTGACAAAGAAGGAGTTACAACGCGTACGGAGGTCGGAGATAGCCTACATGTTTGTTTACATTCGCTCGCCTACCGCTCGCCTACCGCTCGCCCACCGGTACCGGTAGCACGCAGCGCTGCACGGCTGCACGGCTGTACGACACGCAACAAAACTTTGACGCATGATAAGGACAGCATGTGACAAAGAAGGAGTTACAACGCGTACGGAGGTCGGAGATAGCCTACATGTTTGTTTACATTCGCTCGCCTACCGCTCGCCCACCGGTACCGGTAGCACGCAGCGCTGCACGGCTGCACGGCTGCACGGCTGCACGGCTGCACGGCTGTACGACACGCAACAAAACTTTGACGCATGATAAGGACAGCATGTGACAAAGAAGGAGTTACAACGCGTACGGAGGTCGGAGATAGCCTACATGTTTGTTTACATTCGCTCGCCTACCGCTCGCCTACCGCTCGCCCACCGGTACCGGTAGCACGCAGCGCTGCACGGCTGCACGGCTGCACGGCTGCACGGCTGTACGACACGCAACAAAACTTTGACGCATGATAAGGACAGCATGTGACAAAGAAGGAGTTACAACGCGTACGGAGGTCGGAGATAGCCTACATGTTTGTTTACATTCGCTCGCCTACCGCTCGCCTACCGCTCGCCCACCGGTACCGGTAGCACGCAGCGCTGCACGGCTGCACGGCTGCACGGCTGCACGGCTGTACGACACGCAACAAAACTTTGACGCATGATAAGGACAGCATGTGACAAAGAAGGAGTTACAACGCGTACGGAGGTCGGAGATAGCCTACATGTTTGTTTACATTCGCTCGCCTACCGCTCGCCTACCGCTCGCCCACCGGTACCGGTAGCACGCAGCGCTGCACGGCTGCACGGCTGCACGGCTGCACGGCTGCACGGCTGCACGACACGCAACAAAACTTTGACGCATGATAAGGACAGCATGTGACAAAGAAGGAGTTACAACGCGTACGGAGGTCGGAGATAGCCTACATGTTTGTTTACATTCGCTCGCCTACCGCTCGCCCACCGGTACCGGTAGCACGCAGCGCTGCACGGCTGCACGGCTGCACGGCTGCACGGCTGCACGGCTGCACGACACGCAACAAAACTTTGACGCATGATAAGGACAGCATGTGACAAAGAAGGAGTTACAACGCGTACGGAGGTCGGAGATAGCCTACATGTTTGTTTACATTCGCTCGCCTACCGCTCGCCCACCGGTACCGGTAGCACGCAGCGCTGCACGGCTGCACGGCTGCACGGCTGCACGGCTGCACGACACGCAACAAAACTTTGACGCATGATAAGGACAGCATGTGACAAAGAAGGAGTTACAACGCGTACGGAGGTCGGAGATAGCCTACATGTTTGTTTACATTCGCTCGCCTACCGCTCGCCTACCGCTCGCCCACCGGTACCGGTAGCACGCAGCGCTGCACGGCTGCACGGCTGCACGGCTGTACGACACGCAACAAAACTTTGACGCATGATAAGGACAGCATGTGACAAAGAAGGAGTTACAACGCGTACGGAGGTCGGAGATAGCCTACATGTTTGTTTACATTCGCTCGCCTACCGCTCGCCCACCGCTCGCCCACCGGTACCGGTAGCACGCAGCGCTGCACGGCTGCACGGCTGCACGGCTGCACGGCTGCACGGCTGCACGGCTGCACGGCTGCACGGCTGCACGGCTGCACGGCTGCACGGCTGCACGACACGCAACAAAACTTTTCCCTAGGTATGTAAAAGTTTCAATTTTTTTTGTTACTCTTCGATCTTGTTTCTTGTAAGGATTAAGACTCTATTAAAACAAGTGAGGTTAGAATACTAGAATAATCAGAAATCGCAAAAAAACTTTTCCTATACTTTTTGTAAGTTTTACATACCAAATGTATGGGATTTTTTGCGATTTCTGACTTCTAATACTCGAACCTCAGTCGGTTTGATAGTATTTTAATCCTTACAAGAAACAGGATCAAATGGCATAATAAAGTTTTTGTATAAATTAAAAGTTTTCTTGCTGACTGTTCACTTTTTTGAAGCTCTGAATAGGATTCAAGATTCAAGATTCAAGGTATTTATTCAAAATAGGTGCAAATTAAACTCTTTCTGAAAGTCATAAATTAATAATAATTAATAACATAATTTCATTTGTGAAAAGTCAAGAAATAAACAATCACTAATTAGTAATTGATGTCAAAATTAAATCCTAGAAATAAACCAGATTATGTCATTGAAACATGAAAACAATATGACACGAAAAGTTATATACACAATTATTGAATGTCATTGAAACCTTTGACAAGAGTAGGCCAGTTCACACGAACAGCACCCGGTCACGAGTATAACGCGAAAGTCAGTCATCGCTCCCATCAACCATATTAGAGGGAAAGGAACGACCCGGCTCCCGATGCGCCACCATCCGCACAAACTTTTAAGCGAGCATGCACCACTCATGTCAATGCTAAGATAAAAATATTAATTAAAAGCAGTACTAGACTTGTCATGTCTTGTCGCTTCCACGTCAATTCTTAGGTTGTTTATCATTTTATTACCATTAAACATGATTAGTAGTGTTGATAGAAGAAACACTGTCTACCCATACATTTTTGTCATTAAAATATTCGGATGTCTTAAAATTACCTTTTTTACAAAGAGTTCTTTTGACACAATTTTTAAACTGTTTTTCTGACAAATTTAAGACATCATCGGGTAATTTGTTATACATGAGTGTGCATTGTCCCACAAAGGACTTATTAATTTTGCTAAGTCTGGTATAAGTTACTTGAAGTTTATTCCTATTCCGAAGATTACGACTGTGCCTGTCACTATTCAGTGAATAGTGAGTATTCAGTGAAAAGAGATGCAGATTTTTACGTACATACATTATATTTTCATAAATATATTGACAGGGGAAAGTCATTATATTAATATCTTTGAACTTATCTCGGAGCGACTCACGAGAACGCATTCCATAAATCGCGCAAACCGCTCTTTTTTACAACGCTTTTATTAGCTTCACCTGTATGTTTGTTTGTTTGTATGTAACCGACTCCTTTGGACTCGATTTTGACCCACTTTTAACGGACAGATTTAATTCAAACTTTGTAGATTTATCAAGAATCAGCGACAATATAATAATTTCATAAGTTTGAACTAAAAAATTAAAAATAAATAGAGTTTAAAAAAAAAACACGCTTTTAAAGCACTTCGACCTAAAAAGTTAAAAATAATTTTTAAAATAACCTTAAAACAATAATTAATAAAAAACACTAATATTATTGTGAAAAAAAAGCTTCGGGCGCTTTGCTCCATATTTTTCATACATCGAGCGCCCGACGCTTTTTTTTCACAATAATACTAGTATTTTTTATTCATTATTGTTTTAAGGTTATTTTAAAAACATATTTTTAACTTTTTAGTTCGAAGTGCTTTAAAAGCGTGTTTTTTAGTTTTTTTAAACTCTATTTATTTGTAGAACAAATATGGTATTTATATCAGCTGCATATCCCCACAAAAGTATCCCATAAGACATAATACTATGGAAGTAGCTGAAATATACCAGTCTTGCGGTGTCTATATCTGTAAGGAGCCTGATTTTTTTGACTGCGTATGCGGCTGAGCTAAGCCTGCCTGCTAGCGTTTCTATATGCGGGCCCCATTGAAGCTTTGAATCTACAGTTAATCCTAGAAACACGCTTTGATTTACCTATTCTAGTACATTACCAGCTAAGGATACATTGTTGTTTACTTCAATAACATTAGGTAATGTGAATTTAATACATTTGGTTTTTTTTTGCGTTTAAGACTAAGTTATTTATAGTAAACCAATTGTATACTTTTGAAAGAGTGTCGTGTCAGACATATCAGTTTTTCTGTTAACCTTAAAAACTAGTGACGTATCATCCGCAAACAACACAACTTTCGACAGTGATTCAACCATGAATGGTAGATCATTAATATAAACTAAAAAAAGGAAAGGTCCTAAAATAGAACCTTGAGGCACACCCATCTTAACCAGAGAACCCATTTATTTCGTACCATTTAAGGGGCCAAAATACCTTCCAAATGCCTTCCAAAGTTAACGACAGTCTCCTAAGATCGTGTTCCTGTAGCTACAACGGTTAAGGTACCAGAGTCCTGCCCATACTTACTGACCCGACTCAATAGGCCCGCCTGTATTGTAGTAACCAACCTAAAAAAAATAAGAATTTTGTATACGATACGATGACCTGTATAAGGTATTTATTTCAAATCACACCCCGCGAGCAGTGGCAGAGTGTACCGGCGTCGGGAGGGAGTTTCCCGATCGTCTCGTACCAGCGGGAATAGATGCACGCACGACTCATGTACGAGTATGTAGGGTGGATGCCCCAAATTACAGCCTTTTAGTGCAAATTTCAACTTTAAAAATTCATACTGCCTTAGCTATTGGTCAAAACTCATTATTATTTTTATTAATCGGTAGGGTATTTATCTGGGAATTACAATTAAAACCGTAATTATTATAACCGTATTTATTTTAGAAGTTACAGGGGGGGGGGGGGACACACATTTTACCACTTTGGAAGTGTCTCTCGCGAAAACTATTCAGTTTAGAAAAATATGATATTAGAAACCTCAATATCATTTTTGGAGACCTATCCATAGATACCCCACCCACACGTATGGGTTTGATGAATAAAAAAAAATGAGTTTCAGGGAACCCCCAATTTTTTTTTTCTATTTTTGTGTGAAAATCTTAATGCGGTTCACAGAACACATCTACTTACCAAGTTTCAACAGTATAATATAGTTCTTATAGTTTCGGAAAAAAGTGGCTTTGACATACGGGCAGACATGACGAATTTACAAGGGTTCCGTTTTTTGCCATTTGGCTACGGAACCCTAAAAAGTAGCACGTCTGCGTTGAGTCGGTCAGAAAATCGGTGATAAAAGTCGGTGAAAAAGTAGGACCGATTGTCGGGCCTACAAAAGAAGGTCGTCTGCGGAGAGCCGGAGGAAACCTCGTCACGTCGTCGTTGTTACACATATACCTAGTTGCAAGTGTTTGTCTGTCGCAGTGAATACGTACGTAATCCGGGTGGGAAGCATGGCCGTAGCTAGGGGGGGGGGGGAGGGCATTGTGGGGCAATACCCTACCTTGAAAAATCACAACAAAAAAATACCAAAAACTAAGATACCTAAATTATTATTATGAAATTGTTTGTTAATACCACAGTTTGTGACAATCATTTCATAGTTTAATAATTCTTTGTTCTCTGTATAGATGGCATTTGAAGCGCCATAACATGAAGCGAGATGGGTCTATTTAATTATATTATCTGTGATACCCTACCTCAAATTCGACTCTTGCTACAGCCCTGTGTGGAAGTTTCTACGGAGTCTGGGTATCGGCTCTGTGTGGAAGTTTCTACGCAGTCTGGGTATCGGCTCTGTGTGAAACTTTCTACGGAGTCTGGGTATCGGCGTGTGGAAGTTTCTAGGGAGTCTGGGTATCGGCTCTGTGTGGAAGTTTCTACGGAGTCTGGGTATCGGCTCTGTGTGGAAGTTTCTACGGAGTCTGGGTATCGGCTCTGTGTGGAAGTTTCTACGGAGTCTGGGTATCGGCTCTGTGTGGAACTTTCTACGGAGTCTGGGTATCGGCTCTGTGTGGAAGTTTCTACGGAGTCTGGGTATCGGCTCTGTGTGGAAGTTTCTACGGAGTCTGGGTATCGGCTCTGTGTGGAAGTTTCTACGGAGTCTGGGTATCGGCTCTGTGTGGAACTTTCTACGGAGTCTGGGTATCGGCTCTGTGTGGAACTTTCTACGGAGTCTGGGTATCGGCTCTGTGTGGAAGTTTCTACGGAGTCTGGGTATCGGCTCTGTGTGGAAGTTTCTACGGAGTCTGGGTATCGGCTCTGTGTGGAAGTTTCTACGGAGTCTGGGTATCGGCTCTGTGTGGAAGTTTCTACGGAGTCTGGGTATCGGCTCTGTGTGGAAGTTTCTACTAGCGATGGGCCGAACATGGGTTTCACCGAATACGAACATTGGGCCGAATATTCGGTAAAACTTTTACCGAACCGAATATTCGCCCGAATATTCGGTACATTCATCGATATACATGTACTTACTAGATTTCGCGATCCGAACACTGTTTGTTCGACTAAACTTGACTGCGGACAGTACACCTTACTTTAGTGTGGGTTCGACATTCAAGCTGTGTGGGCGCGTACGGAGCGGTACTAATAATAATACCAAAAATAACTTGGATGTAAACAACACAATTCAGTTGTCAAGTAAATACAATTATTTGTTGGTCATGTGAATAAATAGCTTATAATATCGTAATACCACAATAGAAAAGATTGAGAAAAAAATATTTCTTCATTTAATCTCTTACGGGTTTTCGGCACGTTCAGTTACATCCACTTTTTCAAGCTAGGGACGGTCACGGATGTTAATTGTTTAGCAGATTCACGAAACTTTTATTGTAGTTTCCAAAACCGTTTGAGAACTATATTTTTTCTGTTTATAGATAAACAAAACACTTTCATGTAAGTCAATGAAGATGTGAATTGTGATTTTTTAGGAATAATGTATTATTATATTACATACATAAGTAATTAATGACATTTTGAATTGATCTTAAATAATTATATGAGATGTCATATATATTTGTCTTATATCTCAGTAGACTATAATTAAATTAATTAAGTTCGTAACTCTTAATGTATAGATTAAGTGATTGATCTCTTAAATTGCAACCTGAAAAGTACAAACAAATTACTTATTTTCTTTATAAAGAACTATATTGGTTGAATAGGATAGGTTTAAATGTTTAATATAAATAAATATATTTTGCGACGTTATGCTGAGTAGAAACTAGAAAAAAACGTTTTTCATAATCTACTAAACTACTAAGGTGTTGTGATTTGATTCAGCTATTCTTTTACCAACCTACTTTAATTGAAAATAAAGCTTCAGTGACGACAAAAACAGAAAGCAACACTCTAAAATACTTACCTCATTACACTGTACACTGAAATCATGAAAATACACGGGTCAATAACAGTAAAAACTTTCGAGTATCACTTTGCCGAATATTAGGTGATTCAGCCGAATATTCGGCCGAATATGAATATTCGGTAAAGCTGCCGAATATGCCGAATACCGAATATAAAACGAATATTCGGCCCATCTCTAGTTTCTACGGAGTCTGGGTATCGGCTCTGTGTGGAAGTTTCTACGGAGTCTGGGTATCGGCTCTGTGTGGAAGTTTCTACGGAGTCTGGGTATCGGCTCTGTGTGGAGCTTTCTACGGAGTCTGGGTATCGGCATAGTAAATGCACAGTATTACATGTGGTATTACAATATGAGAAAAGAATAGTAGGTTATCCTCATACAATGGTAGATAGTGCGATTTGTATGTGTGCGCGCCAGTAGGCAGGCACGCAACATACTCACGCACACTACTATTAATAGGATGGAGTACAGAAGCTTGTAGTAGTGTGTGTAGCCGCGCCACACGCGCTCATGTAGGTAGGTACCTGCACACACGCCGCGGCCGCCGCCCGCGCCCCGCCCCGCCCCGCCCGGCGCCCGCGCCCCGCAGGCCCACAGCATCCCGATCCCGCAGACCGCAGTCTGTCTGTCTGTCTAGCCAGCAGCCAGGCGCACCGCGCACGTGGCCGTATGCACGATTATTATGCAGATATACGTACTTACCTATATTTACTTAAATTACCTAACCTACGCTACTATTTAAAGTAATATTTTTTTAATCTTTGCCTACGCCCGACTGAAAGAGCATGTCACAAAAACGTGTTTATTGTTGTGTTTACGGTTGCTTGAATAACGGTACAGCTCTGCAAATCCAGAGATGTCATTTTTCAAGATACCTACAGATCATAAAAGGTAAAAACTATTTTTTATTACCCACCTACTAATTATCACGCAAAAAGTTTTAAAATATACACCGTGAACCTTATTTTGTGACGTTTACGTTACATTGTAGTACCACAGTATATATATTAGTACTGTAGTACTGACTACCTCTAATCGTTAGCTACGTATCTACGTCAATTATTGTTAATTTTTAGTTACTGGTTATAGCGTCGATGGCGTAATGGCAAGGGCCGCTGCCTCCTGTCCGTGTCCGGGAGGTTCGAACCCTGCCACGTACCAATGTGTTTTCGAATTTCTATTTCATTATGTTTGTTTATCCGATGTTGTTACGGTGAAGCCTGGAGGAGAACATCTTTATTTATTTATTTATTTGTTTTAGGAAACTTACAGACAAATTAAAAACTATAAAAAAACTTAAATAGATAAAAAACATTGCCATTAAAAAGTTTCCACCAATAAAAAAGTAAGGAAACCTGCACACGCCTGCGGAGAAACTCGATGGTTGTGTGTGAAGTCGACAAACCCGCACTGGGCCCGCGTGATCGATTAAGGCCCGATCGCTTTAATTCAGGGTAGGCTCGAGCCCCTCGGTGGGGACGTATATGAGCTGATATGATAATCGTTATATCAATACTATCAAGGTGTTTAAGGTGGTTAAAATGACGTCATGGCCTGCTTAGGTTGCCTACTTAGATTATACATTAGGATTAGGAGCTGAAACATAGCAATAATGTTATTAACGTACCTATAGACACTATAGGCCTGCAGTCGATATTTATTTCTTCACGAACATTGCCAATCTGCATATACTTACACAGATATTATAAAAAAAAATGTATTTTTGTTTGTAATGAATAAACCCATATCATAAGCTACTGTACCGATTTAAAAAAATCTTTCACCGAGAATGCTTTAAGGTACTAATATATATACTGTGCTTTAAGTAACTACCTAGGTAGGTACCTATCATCACCGAGTAACAAAGGTTTTATTTTATTTTCAACTATCCCCGATTCCCGATTCCCGAGTGCGAGGAGAAGGGAAGTGACCACACAGACAGGTGAGACAAGGTGACTGGTGACTGGTAGTCGATACATTCCTTTTAAGGGGAGAAACTAGAGCTCTTTTGCAACAAAAAAAATGTTACTAGAGGTTGAACGGTTTTCGAGTTATCATCATCATATACGTCCCCGACGAGGGGCTCGAGCCTTACCTGATTTAGGGCGATCGGACCTTAGTCGACCACGCAGGCCCAGTGCGGGTTGGTCGACTTCACACACAACCTGCAAGTTTCTTCGCAGCGTGTGCACGATATTTTACTTTACCGTAAGAGCATCGAATAAACGTACATATGAAATCTAAAATCGAATTCACATTGGTACGTGGCGGGATTCGAACCACGACCTCCCGGACAAAAGGCGGCGGCCCTAGCCGTTACGCCATCGACGCTCTACGGCCAAGTTATAGCCAATTGAATTTTTGAATTTTGTATGAAAAACTCATTTGCTTTATTCGTCGTGATTTTGTAAAAAAAAGTAATAAGTACTGCTGTAATTGTAATAAGTTAATGGCGCAAAGTACGTACTACTCGTACTAGTGCGTAGGTACTTACGTGGAAAACTTTCATAGTGTATCGGCTTTCCGACGAGGTAGGTATACAAGTTTAAACACTGAACGGAAAATGACTCCCGTTAAAAAGGTGCATCAGTCAAGCAAATCCCATACAATTTTTCCATAAATTTTTCATGGATTTTTTTAAATTAGGTATTCTGCAAATAAGTTTTATTGAATGATGTTTGAGGGGTCACTAACGCGTTAACGTGACGCCTGGTAATGACAAAACTATGATCAATTTCAGAAACTTTAAGGAACATACAAGGTGTAACAAAATCAAGGAACCCATAGTCAATTCTCAAAAAAAAAAAATTGGAGCCTCCATACTAAAATGCACAAAATCAGTCAATCAGCTGATCGTTTTGTATGAAGAGTAAAAATTTTTTTTTACATTTTCAGCAAAGTCGTAGAACAAAAGTTGTTCAGTACGATGAGTAGAACCAATTTTTTTACACCCTGTATATTTTTCTGTGTTATTACTTATTTTGTATGGGACTTGACGCTCCTTTGGGACTTGACGCGGAAATCATTATTTTTTGTTGATATTACTTTTTTTTTAAACTGTACAACTTGTTAGAAAGCTGGTGAAAAAAGAAAGTTTTTCACGTATACTTGTATCTCTGGTGAGTCGTGATCAATCGGTCACACTAGTACTAGTACGCATAGGTATAGCTTTGTTTGTTTAGGCCATTAATGTTCTGATCCGGTCAGCGCCGAGTATTGCATATTTCCCCTACTGGCAGGAGAACGATAACAAATCATATGCAATTATTAAAAAAAAACAATTTCAGAGGTAACGGGGTGTATGCTTTATTGTATTTATTAAACCACTGTAGAATCGGATAAGGTTATCTTCTGCAGGTGC
This sequence comes from Coleophora flavipennella, assembly GCA_947284805.1. NCBI lineage: Eukaryota > Metazoa > Arthropoda > Insecta > Lepidoptera > Coleophoridae > Coleophora > Coleophora flavipennella. Next base: position 500,399 of record OX369305.1, on the reverse strand, counting down.
ACGTGCAGGTGCAGGTGCACGTGCAGGTGCAGGTGCACGTGCAGGTGCAGGTGCAGGTGCACGTGCAGGTGCAGGTGCAGGTGCAGGTGCAGGTGCACGTGCAGGGATAGCTGTACAGTACAGCCCAGTAAAAATTTACTTACCACTTACTTACCACTTGTCAGTTGACTTGCTAACTACTTACTGTAATAGTGAAAAGTGTGAATCTGTTTATACGAGTATTAGGTAAACAGTTTAACTTGTTTTCAGGCGCTCACAGTGGCTGCATTTAATCGAACGTAAGGATTTAATAGAGAGACGAGTAATTTCACGTGTGTGTGAAGTCCATTTCAACGTGCAACACATGCAAATGAATACATCTCGCACAAGATTTAAAAAAAAATGCATTGCCATGTTTGAATGTACCATCCCTAACTAAACAAGACAAAAAGACACAAACTAGTACTTCGAGCCAAACAGAATTAAGTAGTATTTTGGAATTTACAACTGAAGTAGATATAACGACAGCCAGCTCTTCGAGCCAAGCACACATGAGCCACGTGAGGTCGGAGAACATAACTCTAACAGCTGCTTCACGTTCTGCAGATATTCCACGCAAGAGGAAACTGAAACCAAAGATTACTAAATAGTTCTGAAACTCCTTTCCTTTGACTGTGGTATCGGTGCGCAGCGGGTAAGTTCTCCTAGTAGCGTTGACTTAAACTCCCTTCACCAACACGTCACCCCCGCTAGTACTACCTTCACCAACACGTCACCTCCGCTAGTGCTACCTTCACCAACACGTCACCCCCGCTAGTGCTACCTTCACCAACACGTCACCCCCGCTAGTGCTACCTTCACCAACACGTCACCCATGCTAGTGCTACCTTCACCAACACGTCACCCCCGCTAGTGCTACCTTCACCAACACGTCACCCCCGCTAGTGCTACCTTCACCAACACGTCACCCCCGCTAGTGCTACCTTTGCCACAGATGAGATACAGCTACTTCCTTTACCCTAGACTCCAGTGTAAAGAGCGACACCCTCACTAAGATACAAAGCCTCCCCTTCGGAAACACGATACCTTTTCTTTTAAACCACTTTCCACCGATGAAGTCCGGAAGCACGTGACATGTATTTCCTCAAATGCTGTCGGCAGCTATGAAATTAGTCGGACTTTCTTGTCTCCTCTATTCACCATAGGTTGCCTGGAAGAAATCGCTTAAAGCGATAAGGCCGCCTTTGCATATCGCTAGTATATGTTTTATTATAGTTTTTTATTTCATTTCTGTGTATTTGGTGTGCAATAAAGAATATTTATATCTAGTCTTGTCTTATGTATGTAGTTATGATTCTAATACCTAGTACACATTAGTTTATTGATAAATCAAGTTGGTAGGTAGGAAAGTACCAAAATTGTTACGTACATATTAATAGGTAGGTACCTACCTGCTAAGTTTATTGATAAGTAAGTGCTTACTTACGTACCATCCTCGACTGCATCATCACTTACCATCAGGTGAGTTGCAGTCAAACGCACTCAAATTTTTAATTAAAAAAAAAAAAGTGAGAAAGTTTAATTTGAAAATCTGTCAACATGATTCATTTTCACATTGGTAGGTAATGTGTTTCTTTTTTGTTTGCCTCTTTCACCGAATTCTTTTGGTTGATAAACCCATTGTTTTTTGTTTTATTAGTAGTTAGTTACAAACTTTTCTGTAGTCTAAAAATTCTAAAATACCCCACAGAATGTTCGAAATTCTAATAAAAGGTACCTACTTAAAAAGGGTATTTCGGTGACTCCACTATATCCTTGTTACTGTTAGTCGGCCGGCCGGCAGAGGACAGGCGACACGTTTTGTCCGTCATTTTGTTTTGTATATCAAATGTCATAATTGATTATCGCATTACTGCATTATCGACTTGGGTATACCTGTAGTGACGATGTGTTTTGTACAGTGACAGTGTATACATATGTTTAGGGAGGTAGACATGGTACTAGCGCGCGGTAACGGTAAGTGATGCTGTTAAATCAAATTAGTAATCTGTGGTTAAATTGCGCAACTTTGCGTCATTTAATTTAGTCGCATTATAGCAGCGATCGAAGTAGCGCGTGCGTATTGCGTCAGTTAGGTAAGTGTGAGTAGGTCTACTCGTAAAGAATGCCGGGTTGCGTGTTCAGGTACTGTAAAAATTACTCTTCAAAAGTTAATAAGCACACAGGAGCAGGAGTTTCCTATCACACGTAAGTACACCAAAAAATTGCGTTATTTTTATATTATTAATAATTACAAAGTAATCATCTAGAACTATCTATCCGTGTAAATAAAGGATAGAGAATGCGCTGGCACCGGCAGTGCGAGAGAGGTAGATGACACGCGGCTCACCGCTCACGTGTGTCATACACACACGCAATCGTAACCAAAGTAAAGATCGTCATGTAACTCTGAATCTGTTTAACACGCTTATTTCTTTGCATTGTGATATTTTATCTTATATTATGACTAGATCTTGCCCGCGGCTTCGCCCGCGTGGAAATCTTTTCTATGACTGAGTTTCGCGAGCGGCTCACGAGCGTGGACATGAGTTTTCCTCAAGAACTATATCGGGCTGTTCAGATTAGCTGATTATATCCCTTTCCTCTCCCTCAACCAATTCTATACTAAATTTTGCTTCCATCCGTTGTTCCGTTGCGACGCCGCCGACCGCCGACGTGCGCGAGCGTGGAAATGAGTTTTTCTCAGATCCTTTGGGAACTATGTCAGGATATGCTAATTAGTAAATTAATCATTTTCCACCTTCTCAACGATGTCTGTATAATGAATTAGAACAATCCATTCTTCCAATGCGATGTTAAAGAAATTTACCAAAAAGAGAGTATTTTTTCAGTTCCCTCAGGTACACCATCGGACTATTTGATTTCTTGGGATAAGAAGTAGCCTTTGTCCTTCCCAGTGACACAGGCTACCTACATGCCAAATTTCATCAAGATTGGTCAAACTGTTGAAGCGTGAAAAGGTAAAAAACAAACAAACACATCTTCACATTTATATTAAGTAGTAAGAATAATTCAAATATTTTTACCTATAAAATTGAAAGTATTATTATTCGGGACGACACCATGACACCATGGCACACTTGGGCGCTCAGAGTTTCGCTGCGTGGCCAAATCAAAAACGAGGAGATCCGTAGGAGAACCAAACAGAACCGACTAGCTTGTAGTATTGCAAAACTTAAGTGGCAGTGGGCGGGCACATAGCTCGTAGAAAAGACAGCCGTTGGGGCAGTAAAGTTCTCGAGTGGAGGCAGCGCACCGGAAGATGTAGCGTAGACAGGCCTCCCACTCGGTGAACCGAGGCCCTGGTGAGGGTCACGGGGATAAGTGCAGCGCAGGACCGGTCGTTGTGGAAATCATTGAGGGAAGCCTTTGTCCAGCAGTGGACGTCTTTCGGCTGATATGATAACTATGATGACATATGTAACTATGAAGATAATTAGCTGATTATAATAATGCATATTTTCAGATTCCCAAGGGATGAGCCAACGAAATATAAATGGGTCAAGATAGTTCAGGCAGAGAGAAGCGAACATGACTGGTTGCCTGCAAGAAAAAGTACAATTTGTTCTGCACATTTTCATAAAGAAGATTTATACACTACTAAAAAAGGCTATGAGCGTCTGAAAAAATCTGCGGTTCCTGTAGTCCTAGCGGTAAATAAAAGTACAAATTAATAATTTATCTTTTAATACCTCAAGTCTTGTATTTTTGCAATCTAATTGTTAGTTTAGTGTCACTACTCGTATGTAGGTATTTTGAGCATAAGAAGTTCTCTGAGTAACGATCCCGGGTTCAAACCCTGGTGGAGGCAAACAGTTTAGTGATGAATACACATACACACGTTTATTCCCGAGTCTGCCTTCCTGTATTCTTTACTTTTCGCGACTTGGCCTCTGAGCGAAGGGGTTGGAATATCTTTATACCGAGACTGGCATAGAAAATACATGTTTTAAAGAGACTTTCAGTTTCGCACTTATTACAAGGTTTAACCCATATATTTTGACAGTGAGTAATTCCTTAAGTATCGTGGCGTGCCGCGCGACACTTTAGGCTATAACTTCATAAATATTTTTTGGTTTGTGTTTGTACAGGGTGTCCGGTGGCGGATTTATGTTTTCAAAAGTGAATAACTCAATAAGTTATAAACGGCGCGCGGGGGGGGGGGGGGGGGGAGGGTGGCGCCATTCGAAACACCGATAGTGCGGATTTGTCAGTCACAATGCCGCTGTGGTCGGGTGAGCAGCGTGTCTACGCTACGAGTATTGAGGCGTTTTTTAAGAGTGGGGATTCTTACGTGCGACCGCGCCGACAATTTTGTTCTCGTTACAATATACGGAGACTGAATGAAGGACCGAGTGTAAATTTGATTCGTTCGTGGGTGAATAGATTCCGCAAAAAATCTTCAGCACTGAATACCCCTCAGCCCGGGCCTAGCGGGACAACAAGAACCACTGAAAACATTCAAGTGGTGGAACAAAGCTTGCGTGAAAATCCACGTCTCTCACTGCGGAAAAGAGCAGCCGCTTTGGCAATTCCAAAGAGTAGTGTCCATGAAATTTTAAAGGAGGACTTAAAATTCCATCCGTTTAAGATCCAAATAGTGCAAGAACTTAAAGAAAAGGAAAAACTTTTGTGAAACAATGTTGGCAAGATTTCACACTCTAAATTGCATTTTTTGGAGCGACGAGGCCCATTTTCATCTGAATGGCACGTTAATAAACAAAACTGTCGCTATTGGGCTCCACGAAGATCTAATCCACGATTGAAACACCAACGACGTTTAAATTGTTCACGAGTTACTGTTTGGTGCGCCCTATCGACGAGCGGAATTATAGGGCCCTTTTTTTCTGAAAATTCTAGAGGACAGGCAATAAACGTGAACAGTGAAAATTATGGACGCATGATCAATGATTATTTTTTACCGAATTTGCGAGCACATCCATGTTACTCGTCGCAAACGTGGTTTCAGCAAGATGGAGCCACGCCGCATACCACGAACATCCATGAACTTGTTACGTGAACATTTCCCGCAAAAAATAATCAGCCGCTTCGGGGACATCCCGTGGCCACCGAGATCCCCGGATCTGACCCCCATGGATTTTTTTTTATGGGGGTACCTCAAAAACAAAGTCTACAACAACAACTCTTAGTCTGTAAGTTGAAAGAACCGTGAAATTCACGACATGGAAACAAGCTTGCTGCAGCGCGTGGTCGCGTGGTCGCGTGGTGCACAACACCATGGCCCGGTTTGAACAGTGTGTGCGTTTAAACGTACGGCATTTGGAAGATGTTATTTTTAAAACATAAAATCCGCATCCTGTTTGTTTATATTTAACTCATTTATTAAACAATATAATTCCTAGTTTTTTTTATTGAATTTTAAAAATATAAATCCGCCACCGGACACCCTGTATCTGTATGTGTGTGTAATACAGTCACTATGCAAAAGAAGTTCGTGATCCTTTCGATTGAATTTGGCAGAGAGTTAATTATGAACTTTTTGGTAGGTAGTTTGGATGTTTTTTTTATTTCGTCACAAGGGTGCCCGCCACCATGCGATGATAAAAATTTACGAAATTGAGGTCGTGAGAAACAGCTAGTAATAAATAAAATTTCTTCTATTTCAGGACAATGTTTTACGAGCCGTGTCACGTGTCACGTGTCACCCGCCAGTCTAGATGTCAATATATCCGACCCACATGGACTAAATTTTTGATTCCCCCTGAAAAGCGACGATAAAGAAGCGAGTAGGTACCTATGTAAATTAACACTTGAAAAAAAAAGGTTACAGAAAAAAATAAAGTTCTTTAAAATCAAAATAAAAGATCAAGTATCAAAAACATTGCACAGGTTTTAAAACGAAAGAAGTTTCTCACGTCACAACAATTTTCGGAACTTAACTTAAGAGCGGAATCTATAGACTTATTCATCAGAATACTTCAAATAAAATAATCTAAGGAAACCTTTCGAAAGAAATATTCAGCACCTCTTACAAAATTTGCATTAACGTTAAATTTTTATTCCTCAGCGGCTTATAAATATGTGAGGCGCGTATTCCACCGTGCTCTACCTCATCCTCGTGTTTTGGCCATGTGGTACCAAAATAATTATATGTTATCAGATTTCACAACACAAGCATTTGTAATATTAAAACAAAAAAGTACTTCGTCTGGAAAAATATGTATTTGTGGCAGTTGCTGATGAAATGGCTCTCAGGCATCAACTGCAATGGACAGGCAAACGATTATCGTTGTGGACTTTCGCAAAACAAACAAATTGCTTCACAGGCGTACGTTTTCATTTAAGTATGTTTAAGTGAGAACTGGAAAATTCCCATTGCGCACTATTTTGTTAAAGGGTTACCTTTCGAGACAAGGGCCAATTGATTTCTGAATTGCATAAGACTAAGTCACAAAGCCGGTGTCGATGTAGTGACTTTAGATCCGGTCACTTGGGGCCACTTTCCTCGCACGGCCACGTACCTGTTATTTTGACGGTCGTGCGGCTAACTTGACCACTGCAAAACTTTTAGGCTGCACTTACACAATCTTAAGGCTAATATAATCTTTTAGGCTAAGTGATTAATAACTATCTAAACTTCATTATTTATCACATTGCACGGTCATTATTATATTGCTACGTGATAATTGGGCCATTTGATAATAAAGCTAAATTGGACGCGGTGCGGGGAGTGGGGGGGGGAGGGACGTAATGTAACAGTGGTTGCGAGTCTCGACAATGTGGTTGTCGCAATGGCACAAAGTAGTGCACCTACCTCAAAATGCCGTCATAGCGACGCGACGGCAGTTGCTCTTATAAAAAAATCTTACTTGCCACATATTGTATACAATTATATGTTTACAATTTTATGTTCTATTTTACTTATATTTTTATTAAATGTGCTGAAAACTGTAACATGCTAATTATGCCAAATAATGAGTGTAATTGCTTAAACTTTAGTTTATTTTATGTTTATAATAATATGTCAAAACTTCTATAAAACAAAGCTATGTTGTGAAAATTTTGTATTAAATTTTAATTTTTTGTGTTACCTATATTTTTAACTAGCCGTTTCCCGCGGCTTTACCCGCGTGGACAAAGTTTCTATGACTTTTCGAGGGTGCGCAATGCGCGAGCCGCAAGCGCCTCGCGAGCGTAAATACACAATAGCCTATGTTTTAATCCAGTTATGTTTAGATCCGTTCAGTAGTTTATGCGTGAAGAAGTAACTAACATACACACTCACAAACTTGGGCCTATAATATATTAGTGTGATATGACTTTCCTTAAGTTTTAAATGCAAAAACTAGTGGATTCTGAATGTAGAAGTCCTTACTAATTAAACCAAATAATGAGTCTGATTATTTAAATTGTTTAACAGTGAGTTTATTTTAAGTTAAATGACAATAATAATAAAAAAATAGTAATTAAATATGTTTGTATTACTCTGCTCAAAAGGTGATGGACAATATGTATAATGTCCGGTCAATTTGATTAATTCAATAATTATTGTCAAATTGCACTCTCATATTGGGCATTTTTCATAATGACCGGGCATTATGTATAATGTATAATGCCCAATTTATCACTTGGTCCATAACATGTACACTATTTGTGATTTTGTTTAATTTTAATAATTAATGAAATGAATGAAAAAGTAGAATGCTAATAAATCAATCTCAGTGTTAAGGTACGAACCTGATGTTTATTAAGGGGAAAACGAACTCTAGAAAGTTGAACATTCTTATCTGGGGGAAGTTAGAACTATTTGGGTGGAAAAGTGGAAAAATTCGATTTACGCTTCTTCATTTATTATGCGTTCAGCGCAGGAGTGGAACTCCTTGCCTGCGTCAGTGTTTCCCGATTCCTATAATTTGAGGATCTTCAAGGCAAGAGTGAATAGGCATTATTTGAGTTTGCGTGTACCATCCTCGACTGCATCATCACTTACCATCAGGTGAGTTGCTGTCAAACGCACTCTTTTTAATATAAAAAAAAAGAATTCGCTTTTTTGTGGGAAAAGTTCTAAGTACCTCTAGTTCTAAGTAGTTCTAAGGTCATTTAACTATAACTATAACTAGCGATACCTACCTAAGTCGCAAAAAGTTGTACTTAAATTAAACCTCCTTGTTTCAGACGGATCAACGGCAGACAATACCATCACCCAACCCCGGGCCGGGCGACGAGAGTGAGCCAGACGAAGATGACTCCATCTACGAGCGTGACGTGTCTCCTATCGGAACTGAAGGTATTCTCTCTCTCTCTCTCTCTCTTGTCGTATGGACCTAGGGATGGATGGTTTCTTGATGTCACACTTAGCATCACCCGCTGTCACCTGTGGTCCGTTTAGATTTACTTACATCTAGGGACCTGTGAAACGCGACCTTCATACACATGTGGCGGTAACTACAGTTACCCGCCACTGAACCTTAACACAAGCGACGAGAGAACAAAAGATATATGACATCTAGAACGCGCTATGAGGCCCTTCGCTCATGGAGCTACTCAAAGAGAACTCGATTATGAGTTGTTTGAGCGTCATCACCGCGCACCGCCGCGCCGGCGCCCAGAGATTTGTTACCATAGATGGGTTATGCACTAACCAACAACATTTGAAAATCGAAGCCATTTACACACACAATATTATAGGTAGTTCCCTTCTATTGCACTGAATGTTACTAAGATAAGAGATGCCAATTGGCATCTTTTTTTTGCTTCACTTTTAGACACATGTAACCTATCTACCTCCCCTATATAGCATATCTCTGCCGGCGCCCATAAATTCTCTCTCTCTAATTAAACTTTGCACTCGACACGACGCGACTACTCACTAACCGGTTAGCAACTGATCGGATCGCGCATGACGCGTCATGCGTGCCGGTCGGTCGCCGTCGCCGCGCTACTGGTTGCCGGTTTCCGTGTTGTTATGAAAAATGAACGACCAAACCTTATGCCTCTTACACACGCTTGCCACAGGCGTCTACAAACTCTCGGCACACTGAGGCGAGCCAAACGTCGATATCCACACGCTTGTCGAGTGCACTAGTACAGATCTTGCAATCTACGAGCGCGCGTGGTCTTTATTTGTAGTTGTAATCGTAAATACACATTTTCGTTAGTGTGTGTACCCGACGGAGCGGTCAGTAGCGGGCGGACCATCGCTCGAGTCACTTGTGTTTATTGTTTCTACGTTGCTATTGTTCACGAAGTACGGTCAGCATGTCAAATCTCAACAGTGAAAGAAAACGCAAAGTAATTCATAGCGAGGTAAGATTTTTTTATTTTTAAACTAGTCCCTAGATGTCGATGAAAACTATAAGTCGTATAAAAAAAGCTTAAAACAAAAGTTTTTTTAAATAAATACCTATCAATTAAAAATATTTATTTCCTGTTTCCAGGGACGCGCCATTATTGCCCGCGTGTACCACTTTCTTCAAGAAGAGTATAATTTTATGAAAGCGAACAATATGGATAATTGTGATTTGAGTCCTTTGGCTAATATACGAAAACGTACCGCTGAAGCTACAGGGATCAGTGAACGAACTGTAACTACAATTTTAAAAGAAGAAAAAGAGCTGACGTCCTCATCTGCAAGTTTTACTTCACCTATGAAAAAACGACGTAAGAGAAATAATATTTGTTTATTTTATTTTGCCCACTCCTAATAAGTAAATAAAAATAAAAAACTTAAAATATAAATCTGAGTGAAATCTTAAATTAATGAATTTTTGTTTGCTAACCTTACGCACGGTCACTCTCACGCCTACATTGACGCGTATACAGATTGGTCACATTGGAGCGTTTGCCGCAAGCTTCCTTTGACTCGTGCACAAAAACCGACGCGAGCCTCGCTCTATACCCGGTTACTAAAAGAATGGACCGCGCTGGAATGTGACCCCTCCCCCGCTTCCCCGCTCACCTCCCCGCGTTCTCCTGTCGCGTCACGCACGGCGTCAGTACGGTTCGCATCTTTGTCACCGAGTCACCGATACGCGGCTACTTTCGTCTCTGACATAACGTTGAGTTTTTGAATATCCTTGTTAAGTTTTGTGTTGAATTGTTTTAGTTTGTATTGTTTGTTATCATTGTTAAATTTTTGGACAATTTTTATTAAGTTTTTGTTATTAGACCGTTTTGAGCAGTCACCTACCTAGTCTACCTACCTATATTGTTGGAGTTTGACTTTCGTTTTGTGTTTCGCAAAAATGAGAGGAAAAACTATCCACAGTGATGGACGCAACACAATACTAAAAGTCTTGAAATTTTTCGAAGAAGAAAAGTTAAACAAACGAATGAGCTATCCTGTGGATCAAGTTATAAAACGAACTTGTGCTGCAACCGGTATATCAAAGAGCACTCTTATGAACATCAAGAATGAAGTTAAAAAGTTAGAGCCGCCGCCGCGGCCGTCTTCACTCGGTCCCAGCACTAGCACTACCTGCAGTCCTAGCGCCAGTACTCGAACAACTGAACCCAGTTCATCCACACCAGGTAAGAAACGTAAACATGATCCAAAAAGAGAACACTTGATAATTTTGAGCTCCGTGCATTACGAAATATAGTCAACAGTTTCTACACGGTAAAAATAAAAATTCCAACGTTAAGAAAAGTTCTTGCAGTGGCTAAAAGAGATCCCAATTTTCAATGAAATGAAATGATCTTTATTCGCCTTGAATTGGGTAACATTACATGAAGGTATAGCTGCATAAATTTAGAGCGCATTTACATAACATTGAATACTATTATTATTTACATATAGGTGTCATATTTATTTATAAAATTAGATTTACAATTTATGTTGTAGAAATTCTTGAATTGAATAACAATTACGCTGAGTGAGCCATCTATGCAAGGTAGTTTTAAATTGAGTCAAGGGTAACTCGCTCACATTTGCTGGAAGTCTGTTATAGATTAACCTGCACATCCAGTAACAATTTTTGGTATATATAGTAGTTTTAGAAATTTCATCATGAACTAAGAATTCCGGATATCGTCTACTTCTTGGCACTGTGTCCTTTGCCTGTGTGTAAAAACTGGACTGATATTGTTTCACAAATTTTGCCCATTCAAAAACAAACAGACATACGGTAGTACCTTTAGCGACTTAAACAGGAGTTTGCATGAACGTTACAACGTTACTTCAAGGCCAAAAAGGCACACTTAGAAAAATACTGATTAATGAACTTGGATAAAAACATTAAACTAGGCCTCATGCCGACTGAATACCGCTGTGTCCGGTCTTATTATTGTTATTATTCCAGTTATGAAATATAGAGTTTTCACAAACAATTGTTTAAGTTGTATAATTATTCTTAATGATGCTTTTTTGCACACCGTAGCCACCCATGTGTCGCAGTGACGTCATCGACGCCAGGTCCATTATTTAGAAAATGGGTTGTGCTTGTGGGCGCTCGCGCTCGTTGTGGCTCGTCAAGCATGTGGAGGAGCCCGAGGAGGCACGATTCAATATTAAATTTGTGCAGGAAGTGGAAAATATCCATGCTTATATAAAAGGGGTGACGACAGCATCAGAAATGAATTATGACTTCTTGATCACTAAATAGCCCTCCTACTTAAACTTCGGAAAACCTTACTCGTTTTGTTTTCCATCAAGTCTTCGATTTCTAATTCACCAAAATCACAAAACGAGTACTTAAATGACGCTGCAAAACTATGACGTCACTCCTAGGTATTTCAAACATTTTTAGAACAAAATTTCGTTTTTGACAGATAATAAAAAGTAAGTAAATCAGATGACTAGCATTCGTCATCCCTATTATACACTATCAGATCACTCACGAAGTGAGGTGGCAAAAAAAATTCGAGCGAGACCTACAGTACTCGCATATGATGTGTAACATGTGACAAAATACTTTATAAAAGGACGGCAAAGATACGGCAGACTAGGCTGTATGGTCATAGATACCTTTGCCTTTTCCGCGCTTTTAAAGCCTGAAAAAACGCGACTTCCTGTTACAATGGGACACATTTCCGTCCCATTTCACGAAATCACTCCCACAAATTGCAGGAAAGCGAGAGCAAAGATGTTACACATCAAAAATATTTGAATTTTGTTACAATGTCGTCGCTCGATCCACTCGACATGTTTGCTTTCTTTTCTTCAATATTTCCCCTTGTCAACCGCGTGACGCGTCGTGTGCTCTTGTGAGAAGAAATAACAGAACTGAGTGAAACTTTGCAACTTGAGTAGCGTCGTGTGCGAGTGTGCGAGGTACTTGGTTTGTTATTGTAATTAATTACTCATTAGTTCCGTCGTTTTCCAATAGCTCCATGTGCGAAGGGCCTTAGAATTTCTTTAGCGCTGAGTACTTATACATACAGATACCAACCATCAACGGTTGACCCAGGCATACCACCACCTCGCCTGGCGGAGATATCACCCTTTTTTTATTTACAATTGGTAGGCCCTTTCCGTCATTTCACCTTATGGTAAGTGACAATGATGCCGATGATGGAAGCGGGCTTACCAAAATTCCCTAACGCAATGGAAAACTGGCTATCTTATCTTCAAGCCGGAACACATCAATGTTGTTAACACTGATGTTTGGCGGCAAGACTTAGATAAGATGGTGGTAGCTAGCCAGGCGGGCTTAGAAAATGCCCTACCACCAACCAAACCGAGTCTTACAAAGTTGACCCCCCGGAAATCGAACCCGCGACCTCCAAGTGAACAGAGAATGGACTAACCATTAACCGCCTCCGTAGCTCAGAGGCAAAGTTCACTGGCTTACACAGGAGGTCGCGGGTTCGATTCCCGGCGGGGTCAATTGTAAGACTTGGTTTGGTTGGTGGTAGGGCATTTTCTAAGCCCGCCTGGCTAGCAACCACCATCTTATCTAAGTCTTGCCGCCAAATATCAATGTTGATATCATTGGTGTGTTCCGGCATGAAGATAAGATAGCCAGTTTCCCATTGCGTTGGGGAATCTTGGTAAGCCCGCTTCCATCTTCGGCAACATCGTCACTTACCACCAGGTGCGATGTTGTCAAGGGTTTACCAATTGTGAATAAAAAAAAAAATTTAAAAAAAAACGGCACGGAGGCGGTTAAAATTTACTTAACTTAGCTGTTTTTAACGGAGAATCTGCCCCAGTTAACGGGACCTACACCAATTTTGTTACACCTGTATAAAAATATACAGTAATTTATTTTCAATTTTGTGACAACCCTCCCGTATCTGGCTAGTACCTACTACCTAAGCCGGTGGCGGCATCGTGCGACATCAAAAGCGTTGCGCTACTGTAAGCCATATCGTAAAACGTAAAACTGTGCCTCTGGCTAGCTTCCACCATCCATTGCCGCCAAACATCAGTGTGTTCTGGTGACAATGGAATAAGGTAGTTTGTGTGAGCGATTCTTTGTGAGCCCACTTTCATATTTTTAGAATCGTCATCATCTTGCCATTAAGGGAGATGATGTCAAGAACTGACTGATAGCGAATAAAAACAAGTTGATCTAGTGAATCTAAAGGGATTCACTAGATCAACTTTTTTGTTACATAGAAACTTACCTTCTATCTTAAAAACGTATCTCTACTGCTGGAACTAAACTCGGTAGGCAGTAAAAAAGTATCTCTACTGCTGGAACTAAACTCGGTAGGCAGTAAAAACGTATACGTACTGCTGGAACTAAACTCGGAAGGCAGTAAAAACGTATACGTACTGCTGGAACTAAACTCGGTAGGCAGTAAAAACGTATACGTACTGCTGGAACTAAACTCGGTAGGCAGTAAAAACGTATACGTACTGCTGGAACTAAACTCGGAAGGCAGTAAAAACGTATACGTACTGCTGGAACTAAACTCCGTAGGCAGTAAAAACATATACGTACTGCTGGAACTAAACTCGGTAGGCAGTAAAAACATATATCTACTGCTGGAACTAAACTCGGAAGGCAGTAAAAACGTATACGTATTGCTGGAACTAAACTCGGAAGGCAATAAAAACGTATACGTACTGCTGGAACTAAACTCGGTAGGCAGTAAAAACGTATACGTACTGCTGGAACTAAACTCGGTAGGCAGTAAAAACGTATATTTACTGCTGGAACTAAACTCGGTAGGCAGTAAAAACGTAAACGTACTGCTGGTACTAAACTCGGTAGGCAGTAAAAACGTATACGTACTGCTGGAACTAAACTCGGTAGGCAGAAAAAACGTATCTCTACTGCTGGAACTAAACTCGGTAGGTAGTAAAAACGTATCTCTACTGCTGGAACTAAACTCGGTAGGCAGTAAAAACGTATACGTACTGCTGGAACTAAACTCGGTAGGCAGTAAAAACGTATACGTACTGCTGGAACTAAACTCGGAAGGCAGTAAAAACGTATACGTACTGCTGGAACTAAACTCGGTAGGCAGTAAAAACGTATACGTACTGCTGGAACTAAACTCGGTAGGCAGTAAAAACGTATACGTACTGCTGGAACTAAACTCGGTAGGCAGTAAAAACGTATCTCTACTGCTGGAACTAAACTCGGTCGGCAGTAAAAACGTATACGTACTGCTGGAACTAAACTCGGTAGGCAGTAATAACGTATCTCTACTGCTGGAACTAAACTCGGTAGATAGTAAAAACGTATCTCTACTGCTGGAGCTAAACTCGGTTGGCAGTAAAAACGTATCTCTACTGCTGAACCTAAACTCGGTAGGCAGTAAAAACGTATACGTACTGCTGGAACTAAACTCGGTAGGCAGTAAAAACGTATATCTACTGCTGGACCTAAACTCGGTAGGCAGTAAAAACGTATCTCTACTGCTGGAACTAAACTCGGTAGGCAGTAAAAACGTATACGTACTGCTGGAACTAAACTCGGTAGGCAGTAAAAACGTATACGTACTGTTGGAACTAAACTCGGTAGGCAGTAAAAACGTATCTCTACTGCTGGAACTAAAATCGGTAGGTAGTAAAAACGTATATCTACTGCTGGAACTAAACTCGGTAGGCAGTAAAAACGTATCTCTACTGCTGTAACTAAACTCGGTAGGCAATAAAAACGTATACGTACTGCTGGAACTAAACTCGGAAGGCAGTAAAAACGTATACGTACTGCTGGAACTAAACTCGGTAGGCTGTAAAAACGTATACGTACTGCTGGAACTAAACTCGGTAGGCAGTAAAAACGTATACGTACTGCTGGAACTAAACTCGGTAAGCAGGAAAAACGTATACGTACTGCTGGAACTAAACTCGGTTGGCAATAAAAACGTATACGTACTGCTGGAACTAAACTCGGAAGGCAGTAAAAACGTATACGCACTGCTGGAACTAAACTCGGTAGGCAGTAAAAACGTATACGTACTGCTGGACCTAAACTCGGTAGGCAGTAAAAACGTATCTCTACTCATCATCATCATATCAGCCACAAATCGTCCACTGCTGAACAAAGGCCTCCCCCAAGGATTTCCACGATGACCGGTCCTGCGCTGCCCGCATCCATCGGCTTCCCGCGACCTTCACCAGGTCATCGGTCCACCGCGTGGGAGGCCTGCCTACGCTACGTTTACCGGTGCGCGGTCGCCACTCGAGAACTTTACTGCCCCATCGGCCATCTGTTCTACGAGCTATGTGCCCTGCCCACTGCCACTTCAGTCTAGCGATTCTGTGAGCTATGTCGGTTACTTTAGTTCTCCTGCGGATCTCCTCGTTTCTGATTCGATCACGCAGAGAAACTCCGAGCATAGCACGCTCCATTGCCCTTTGGGTGACCTTGAGCCTTCTTATGAGGCCCATAGTAAGCGACCATGTCTCAGTTCCGTAAGTCATCACTGGCAACACACACTGGTCAAAGACCTTAGTCTTGAGACACTGCGGTGTTTGGGACGTGAAGATATTGCGAAGCTTCCCGAACGCTGCCCAGCCGAGTTGGATTCGTCGATTGATCTCTTTCTTGAAGTTGGACCTGCCTAGCTGGACTGTTTGTCCCAGGTATACATATTCGTCAACAACTTCCAGTGTAGAGTCTCCAACCTTTAGAGGAGTGGGTGCGACACGGACATTTAACATTATTTTTGTCTTGTCCATGTTCATTTTAAGACCCACTTGTTGAGAGACCTTACTAAGGCCATCGAGCATTGTGCTTAGGTCTTCCATAGTCTCAGCCATGACCACGATATCGTCAGCGAATCGGAGGTGGGATATGTACTCGCCGTTGATATTGATGCCGAGTCCACCCCAGTCCAGAAGCTTAAAAACATCTTCCAGGGCGGCGGTGAACAGTTTCGGAGATATAACGTCTCCCTGTCTCACCCCTCGCTGCAACTGGATAGGTTTCGAGTTCTGGTCCTGGAGGCGAACCGACATGGTGGCGTTTTCATACAGAGACTTCAACACCTCGATGTATCGATGGTCAATTTGGCACCGCTGGAGAGACTGTAGCACAGCCCAGGTTTCGACTGAATCAAAGGCCTTCTCATAGTCCACAAAAGCCAAGCATAGTGGCTGATTGTACTCTTCGGTCTTCTGTATAATCTGCCGCAGCGTATGTATGTGGTCTATGGTACTAAAGCCTTTTCGGAAACCGGCTTGTTCGCGAGGCTGGAAGTCGTCAAACCTGCGTGCGAGACGATTCGTAATGACTCTCGAAAACAGCTTGTAGACATGGCTCAGAAGTGAGATGGGTCTGTAGTTCTTCAGCAGAGTGTTGTCACCCTTTTTAAAGAAAAGCACGACCACACTTCTGTGCCATGCCTTAGGCGTTTGTCCCTCGAGTATAACGGAATTAAATAACTTCTGAAGAGCTTTAAGTACCGGTGTTCCACCTGCTTTCAGAAGTTCAGCCGTAATTCCATCATCACCCGGTGCCTTGTTGTTCTTGAGCTGTTTGAGAGCCATTCTAATCTCGTACAGGCTGACGTCCGGGATATCTTCGGTATCTCTACTGCTGGAACTAAACTCGGTAGGCAGTAAAAACGTATACGTACTGCTGGAACTAAACTCGGTAGGCAGTAAAAACGTATACGTACTGCTGGAACTAAACTCGGTAGGCAGTAAAAACGTATCTCTACTGCTGGAACTAAAATCGGTAGGTAGTAAAAACGTATATCTACTGCTGGAACTAAACTCGGTAGGCAGTAAAAACGTATCTCTACTGCTGGATCTAAACTCGGTAGGCATAAAAAAACGTATACGTACTGCTGGAACTAAACTCGGAAGGCAGTAAAAACGTATACGTACTGCTGGAACTAAAATCGGTAGGCAGTAAAAACGTATACGTACTGCTGGAACTAAACTCGGTAGGCAGTAAAAACGTATACGTACTGCTGGAACTAAACTCGATAGGCAATAAAAACGTATACGTACTGCTGGAACTAAACTCGGAAGGCAGTAAAAACTTATACGTACTGCTGGAACTAAACTCGGTAGGCAGTAAAAACGTATACGTACTGCTGGAACTAAACTCGGAAGGCAGTAAAAACGTATACGTACTGCTGGAACTAAACTCGGTAGGCAGTAATAACGTATCTCTACTGCTGGAACTAAACTCGGTAGATAGTAAAAACGTATCTCTACTGCTGGAGCTAAACTCGGTTGGCAGTAAAAACGTATCTCTACTGCTGAACCTAAACTCGGTAGGCAGTAAAAACGTATACGTACTGCTGGAACTAAACTCGGTAGGCAGTAAAAACGTATATCTACTGCTGGACCTAAACTCGGTAGGCAGTAAAAACGTATCTCTACTGCTGGAACTAAACTCGGTAGGCAGTAAAAACGTATACGTACTGCTGGAACTAAACTCGGTAGGCAGTAAAAACGTATACGTACTGTTGGAACTAAACTCGGTAGGCAGTAAAAACGTATCTCTACTGCTGGAACTAAAATCGTTAGGTAGTAAAAACGTATATCTACTGCTGGAACTAAACTCGGTAGGCAGTAAAAACGTATCTCTACTGCTGTAACTAAACTCGGTAGGCAATAAAAACGTATACGTACTGCTGGAACTAAACTCGGAAGGCAGTAAAAACGTATACGTACTGCTGGAACTAAACTCGGTAGGCTGTAAAAACGTATACGTACTGCTGGAACTAAACTCGGTAGGCAGTAAAAACGTATACGTACTGCTGGAACTAAACTCGGTAGGCAGTAAAAACGTATACGTACTGCTGGAACTAAACTCGGTAGGCAGTAAAAACGTATCTCTACTGCTGGAACTAAAATCGGTAGGTAGTAAAAACGTATATCTACTGCTGGAACTAAACTCGGTAGGCAGTAAAAACGTATCTCTACTGCTGGAACTAAACTCGGTAGGCATAAAAAAACGTATACGTACTGCTGGAACTAAACTCGGAAGGCAGTAAAAACGTATACGTACTGCTGGAACTAAAATCGGTAGGCAGTAAAAACGTATACGTACTGCTGGAACTAAACTCGGTAGGCAGTAAAAACGTATACGTACTGCTGGAACTAAACTCGGTAGGCAATAAAAACGTATACGTACTGCTGGAACTAAACTCGGAAGGCAGTAAAAACTTATACGTACTGCTGGAACTAAACTCGGTAGGCAGTAAAAACGTATACGTACTGCTGGAACTAAACTCGGAAGGCAGTAAAAACGTATACGTACTGCTGGAACTAAACTCGGTAGGCAGTAATAACGTATCTCTACTGCTGGAACTAAACTCGGTAGATAGTAAAAACGTATCTCTACTGCTGGAGCTAAACTCGGTTGGCAGTAAAAACGTATCTCTACTGCTGAACATAAACTCGGTAGGCAGTAAAAACGTATACGTACTGCTGGAACTAAACTCGGTAGGCAGTAAAAACGTATACGTACTGCTGGAACTAAACTCGGTAGGCAGTAAAAACGTATATCTACTGCTGGACCTAAACTCGGTAGGCAGTAAAAACGTATCTCTACTGCTGGAACTAAACTCGGTAGGCAGTAAAAACGTATACGTACTGCTGGAACTAAACTCGGTAGGCAGTAAAAACGTATACGTACTGTTGGAACTAAACTCGGTAGGCAGTAAAAACGTATCTCTACTGCTGGAACTAAAATCGGTAGGTAGTAAAAACGTATATCTACTGCTGGAACTAAACTCGGTAGGCAGTAAAAACGTATCTCTACTGCTGTAACTAAACTCGGTAGGCAATAAAAACGTATACGTACTGCTGGAACTAAACTCGGTAGGCAGTAAAAACGTATATCTACTGCTGGAACTAAACTCGGTAGGCAGTAAAAACGTATCTCTACTGCTGGAATTAAACTCGGTAGGCAGTAAAAACGTATACGTACTGCTGGAACTAAACTCGGTAGGCAGTAAAAACGTATACGTACTGCTGGAACTAAACTCGGTTGGCAATAAAAACGTATACGTACTGCTGGAACTAAACTCGGAAGGCAGTAAAAACGTATACGCACTGCTGGAACTAAACTCGGTAGGCAGTAAAAACGTATACGTACTGCTGGACCTAAACTCGGTAGGCAGTAAAAACGTATCTCTACTCATCATCATCATATCAGCCACAAATCGTCCACTGCTGAACAAAGGCCTCCCCCAAGGATTTCCACGACGACCGTTCCTGCGCTGCCTGCATCCATCGGCTTCCCGCGACCTTCACCAGGTCATCGGTCCACCGCGTGGGAGGCCTGCCTACGCTACGTTTACCGGTGCGCGGTCGCCACTCGAGAACTTTACTGCCCCATCGGCCATCTGTTCTACGAGCTATGTGCCCTGCCCACTGCCACTTCAGTCTAGCGATTCTGTGAGCTATGTCGGTTACTTTAGTTCTCCTGCGGATCTCCTCGTTTCTGATTCGATCACGCAGAGAAACTCCGAGCATAGCACGCTCCATTGCCCTTTGGGTGACCTTGAGCCTTCTTATGAGGCCCATAGTAAGCGACCATGTCTCAGTTCCGTAAGTCATCACTGGCAACACACACTGGTCAAAGACCTTAGTCTTGAGACACTGCGGTGTTTGGGACGTGAAGATATTGCGAAGCTTCCCGAACGCTGCCCAGCCGAGTTGGATTCGTCGATTGATCTCTTTCTTGAAGTTGGACCTGCCTAGCTGGACTGTTTGTCCCAGGTATACATATTCGTCAACAACTTCCAGTGTAGAGTCTCCAACCTTTAGAGGAGTGGGTGCGACACGGACATTTAACATTATTTTTGTCTTGTCCATGTTCATTTTAAGACCCACTTGTTGAGAGACCTTACTAAGGCCATCGAGCATTGTGCTTAGGTCTTCCATAGTCTCAGCCATGACCACGATATCGTCAGCGAATCGGAGGTGGGATATGTACTCGCCGTTGATATTGATGCCGAGTCCACCCCAGTCCAGAAGCTTAAAAACATCTTCCAGGGCGGCGGTGAACAGTTTCGGAGATATAACGTCTCCCTGTCTCACCCCTCGCTGCAACTGGATAGGTTTCGAGTTCTGGTCCTGGAGGCGAACCGACATGGTGGCGTTTTCATACAGAGACTTCAACACCTCGATGTATCGATGGTCAATTTGGCACCGCTGGAGAGACTGTAGCACAGCCCAGGTTTCGACTGAATCAAAGGCCTTCTCATAGTCCACAAAAGCCAAGCATAGTGGCTGATTGTACTCTTCGGTCTTCTGTATAATCTGCCGCAGCGTATGTATGTGGTCTATGGTACTAAAGCCTTTTCGGAAACCGGCTTGTTCGCGAGGCTGGAAGTCGTCAAACCTGCGTGCGAGACGATTCGTAATGACTCTCGAAAACAGCTTGTAGACATGGCTCAGAAGTGAGATGGGTCTGTAGTTCTTCAGCAGAGTGTTGTCACCCTTTTTAAAGAAAAGCACGACCACACTTCTGTGCCATGCCTTAGGCGTTTGTCCCTCGAGTATAACGGAATAAAATAACTTCTGAAGAGCTTTAAGTACCGGTGTTCCACCTGCTTTCAGAAGTTCAGCCGTAATTCCATCATCACCCGGTGCCTTGTTGTTCTTGAGCTGTTTGAGAGCCATTCTAATCTCGTACAGGCTGACGTCCGGGATATCTTCGGTATCTCTACTGCTGGAACTAAACTCGGTAGGCAGTAAAAACGTATACGTACTGCTGGAACTAAACTCGGTAGGCAGTAAAAACGTATACGTACTGCTGGAACTAAACTCGGTAGGCAGTAAAAACGTATCTCTACTGCTGGAACTAAAATCGGTAGGTAGTAAAAACGTATATCTACTGCTGGAACTAAACTCGGTAGGCAGTAAAAACGTATCTCTACTGCTGGAACTAAACTCGGTAGGCATAAAAAAACGTATACGTACTGCTGGAACTAAACTCGGAAGGCAGTAAAAACGTATACGTACTGCTGGAACTAAAATCGGTAGGCAGTAAAAACGTATACGTACTGCTGGAACTAAACTCGGTAGGCAGTAAAAACGTATACGTACTGCTGGAACTAAACTCGGTAGGCAATAAAAACGTATACGTACTGCTGGAACTAAACTCGGAAGGCAGTAAAAACTTATACGTACTGCTGGAACTAAACTCGGTAGGCAGTAAAAACGTATACGTACTGCTGGAACTAAACTCGGAAGGCAGTAAAAACGTATACGTACTGCTGGAACTAAACTCGGTAGGCAGTAAAAACGTATACGTACTGCTGGAACTAAACTCGGTAGGCAGTAAAAACGTATACGTACTGCTGAAACTAAACTCGGTAGGCAGTAAAAACGTATACGTACTGCTGGAGCTAAACTCGGTTGGCAGTAGAAACGTATCTCTACTGCTGAAACTAAACTCGGTAGGCAGTAAAAACGTATACGTACTGCTGGAACTAAACTCGGTAGGCAGTAAAAACGTATCTCTACTGCTGGAACTAAACTCGGTAGGCAGTAAAAACGTATCTCTACTGCTGGAACTAAACTCGGTAAGCAGTAAAAACGTATATCTACTGCTGGAACTAAACTCGGTAGGCAGTAAAAACGTATCTCTACTGCTGAAACTAAACTCGGTAGGCAGTATAAACGTATACGTACTGCTGGAGCTAAACTCGGTTGGCAGTAAAAACGTATCTCTACTGCTGAAACTAAACTCGGTAGGCAGTAAAAACGTATACGTACTGCTGGAACTAAACTCGGTAGGCAGTAAAAACGTATATCTACTGCTGGAACTAAACTCGGTAGACAGTAAAAACGTATCTCTACTGCTGGAACTAAAATCGGTAGGCAGTAAAAACGTATATCTACTGCTGGAACTAAACTCGGTAGGCAGTAAAAACGTATACGTACTGCTGGAACTAAACTCGGTAGGCAGTAAAAACGTATATCTACTGCTGGAACTAAACTGGGTAGGCAATAAAAACGTGTACGTACTGCTGGAGCTAAACTCGGTTGGCAGTAAAAACGTATCTCTTCTGCTGAAACTAAACTCGGTAGGCAGTAAAAACGTATATCTACTGCTGGAACTGAACTCGGTAGGCAGTAAAAACGTATACGTACTGCTGGAACTAAACTCGGTAGGCAGTAAAAACGTATATTTACTGCTGGAACTAAACTCGGTAGGCAGTAAAAACGTATCTCTACTGCTGGAACTAAACTCGGTAGGCAGTAAAAACGTATACGTACTGCTGGAACTAAACTCGGTAGGCAGTAAAAACGTATATCTACTGCTGGAACTAAACTCGGTAGGCAGTAAAAACGTATCTCTACTGCTGGAACTAAACTCGGTAGGCAATAAAAACGTAAACGTACTGCTGGAACTAAACTCGGAAGGCAGTAAAAACGTATACGTACTGCTGGAACTAAACTCGGTAGGCAATAAAAACGTATACGTACTGCTGTAACTAAACTCGGAAGGCAGTAAAAACGTATACGTACTGCTGGAACTAAACTCGGAAGGCAGTAAAAACGTATCTCTACTGCTGGAACTAAACTCGGTAGGCAATAAAAACGTATACGTACTGCTGGAACTAAACTCGGAAGGCAGTAAAAACGTATACGTACTGCTGGAACTAAACTCGGTAGGCAGTAAAAACGTATACGTACTGCTGGAACTAAACTCAGTAGGCAGTAAAAACGTATACGTACTGCTGGAACTAAACTCGGTAGGCAGTAAAAACGTATACGTACTGCTGGAACTAAACTCGGAAGGCAGTAAAAACGTATACGTACTGCTGGAACTAAACTCGGTAGGCAATAAAAACGTATACGTACTGCTGTAACTAAACTCGGAAGGCAGTAAAAACGTATACGTACTGCTGGAACTAAACTCGGAAGGCAGTAAAAACGTATCTCTACTGCTGGAACTAAACTCGGTAGGCAGTAAAAACGTATACGTACTGCTGGAACTAAACTCGGTAGGCAAAAAAAACGTATACGTACTGCTGGAACTAAACTCGATAGGCAGTAAAAAGGTATACGTATTGCTGGAACTAAACTCGGTAGGCAGTAAAAACTTATCTCTACTGCTGGAACTAAACTCAGTAGGCAGTAAAAACGTATACGTACTGCTGGAACTAAACTCGGTAGGCAGTAAAAACGTATACGTACTGCTGGAACTAAACTCGGTAGGCAATAAAAACGTATACGTACTGCTGGAACTAAACTCGGTAGGCAGTAAAAACGTATACGTACTGCTGGAACTAAACTCGGTAGGCAATAAAAACGTATACGTATTGCTGGAACTAAACTCGGAAGGCAGTAAAAACGTATACGTACTGCTGGAACTAAAGCTTTATTAACAGCTTTTCTTTTGCACTCTTTAAATTGACAAGGGTTGCGTCGAGAACTACGGCAATTACAGCTTATTATGCTCACGTCGAATCCATCCTTCGGTACGGAGTAGTAATCTGGGGCAACGGCACAAATATTAAAAATGTTTTCATTGCCCAAAAAAAATGTATACGCGCAATATACGGAGTAGCACAAGACGTATCTTGTAGACCGCTATTTAGGAGCTTGAAGATCTTGCCGCTACCATGTCTTTACATATTTGAGGTGGCTAAATTTGTAAAACGATATGAGAAATCATTTTACCAACAAGCGCGACAAGTAAATGCCAGAGTAAAAAGAAACCCTAATAGGCTGGTTATGAGCGACGTTCCAAAAACGACCTGTTTTAAAAAGAATTGTTACTGGATGGGTTACGTTATATATAACAAAATACCAGAATCATACAAAGACCTTACCTATAACAAGTTTCAAAAATGTCTACGCGAATGGCTGCTTCAAAACATGTTCTACTCTCTTGGTGAGTTTTTGGATCACAAGTTAGTGGTGCGGAATTAAAAAAAAAAGTTAAACATGTATATGACTGTAAGATTTAAATACGTACCTACCTTTTATTACTGTGTTAACATTTGCATGCTATATTAATGGCTAAACAAGTGATTCTGTATTGTTAAATAGAACATCTTACTTGTAGTACCTTGTTTAAAAGCGAATAAAGAATTACTTACTTACTTACTTACTTACTTACTTACTTAAACTCGGTAGGCAGTAAAAACGTATACGTACTGCTGGAACTAAACTCGGTAGGCAATAAAAACGTATACGTACTGCTGGAACTAAACTCGGAAGGCAGTAAAAACGTATACGTACTGCTGGAACTAAACTCGGTAGGCAGTAAAAACGTATCTCTACTGCTGGAACTAAACTTAGTAGGCAGTAAAAACGTATACGTACTGCTGGAACTAAACTCCGTAGGCAGTAAAACGTATATCTCCTGCTGGAACTAAACTCGGTATGCAGTAAAAACGTATCTCTACTGCTGGAGCTAAACTCGGTAGGCAGTAAAAACGTATACGTACTGCTGGAACTAACTCGGTAGGCATTAAAAACGTATACGTACTGCTGGAACTAAACTCGGTTGGCAGTAAAAACGTATACGTACTGCTGGAACTAAACTCAGTAGGCAGTAAAAACGTATACGTACTGCTGGAACTAAACTCGGTTGGCAGTAAAAACGTATACGTACTGCTGGAACTAAACTCAGTAGGCAGTAAAAACGTATACGTACTGCTGGAACTAAACTCGGTAGGCAGTAAAAACGTATCTCTACTGCTGAAACTAAACTCGGTAGGCAGTAAAAACGTATACGTACTGCTGGAACTAAACTCGGTAGGCAGTAAAAACGTATATCTACTGCTGGAACTAAACTCGGTAGGCAGTAAAAACGTATCTCTACTGCTGGAATTAAACTCGGTAGGCAGTAAAAACGTATATCTACTGCTGGAACTAAACTCGGTAGGCAGTAAAAACGTATCTCCACTGCTGAAACTAAACTCGGTAGGCAGTATAAACGTATACGTACTGCTGGAGCTAAACTCGGTTGGCAGTAAAAACGTATCTCTACTGCTGAAACTAAACTCGGTAGGCAGTAAAAACGTATACGTACTGCTGGAACTAAACTCGGTAGGCAGTAAAAACGTATATCTACTGCTGGAACTAAACTCGGTAGGCAGTAAAAACGTATCTCTACTGCTGGAACTAAAATCGGTAGGCAGTAAAAACGTATATCTACTGCTGGAACTAAACTCGGTAGGCAGTAAAAACGTATACGTACTGCTGGAACTAAACTCGGTAGGCAGTAAAAACGTATATCTACTGCTGGAACTAAACTCGGTAGGCAGTAAAAACGTGTACGTACTGCTGGAGCTAAACTCGGTTGGCAGTAAAAACGTATCTCTACTGCTGAAACTAAACTCGGTAGGCAGTAAAAACGTATATCTACTGCTGGAACTGAACTCGGTAGGCAGTAAAAACGTATACGTACTGCTGGAACTAAACTCGGTAGGCAGTAAAAACGTATATTTACTGCTGGAACTAAACTCGGTAGGCAGTAAAAACGTATCTCTACTGCTGGAACTAAACTCGGTAGGCAGTAAAAACGTATACGTACTGCTGGAACTAAACTCGGTAGGCAGTAAAAACGTATATCTACTGCTGGAACTAAACTCGGTAGGCAGTAAAAACGTATCTCTACTGCTGGAACTAAACTCGGTAGGCAATAAAAACGTATACGTACTGCTGGAACTAAACTCGGAAGGCAGTAAAAACGTATACGTACTGCTGGAACTAAACTCGGTAGGCAGTAAAAACGTATACGTACTGCTGGAACTAAATTCAGTAGGCAGTAAAAACGTATACGTACTGCTGGAACTAAACTCGGTAGGCAGTAAAAACGTATACGTACTGCTGGAACTAAACTCGGAAGGCAGTAAAAACGTATACGTACTGCTGGAACTAAACTCGGTAGGCAATAAAAACGTATACGTACTGCTGGAACTAAACTCGGAAGGCAGTAAAAACGTATACGTACTGCTGGAACTAAACTCGGAAGGCAGTAAAAACGTATACGTACTACTGGAACTAAACTCAGTAGGCAGTAAAACGTATATCTCCTGCTGGAACTAAACTCGGTATGCAGTAAAAACGTATACGTACTGCTGGAACTAAACTCGGTAGGCAGTAAAAACGTATATCTACTGCTGGAACTAAACTCGGTAGGCAGTAAAAACGTGTACGTACTGCTGGAGCTAAACTCGGTTGGCAGTAAAAACGTATCTCTACTGCTGAAACTAAACTCGGTAGGCAGTAAAAACGTATATCTACTGCTGGAACTGAACTCGGTAGGCAGTAAAAACGTATACGTACTGCTGGAACTAAACTCGGTAGGCAGTAAAAACGTATATTTACTGCTGGAACTAAACTCGGTAGGCAGTAAAAACGTATCTCTACTGCTGGAACTAAACTCGGTAGGCAGTAAAAACGTATACGTACTGCTGGAACTAAACTCGGAAGGCAGTAAAAACGTATACGTACTGCTGGAACTAAACTCGGTAGGCAGTAAAAACGTATACGTACTGCTGGAACTAAACTCGGTAGGCAGTAAAAACGTATACGTACTGCTGAAACTAAACTCGGTAGGCAGTAAAAACGTATACGTACTGCTGGAGCTAAACTCGGTTGGCAGTAGAAACGTATCTCTACTGCTGAAACTAAACTCGGTAGGCAGTAAAAACGTATACGTACTGCTGGAACTAAACTCGGTAGGCAGTAAAAACGTATCTCTACTGCTGGAACTAAACTCGGTAGGCAGTAAAAACGTATCTCTACTGCTGGAACTAAACTCGGTAAGCAGTAAAAACGTATATCTACTGCTGGAACTAAACTCGGTAGGCAGTAAAAACGTATCTCTACTGCTGAAACTAAACTCGGTAGGCAGTATAAACGTATACGTACTGCTGGAGCTAAACTCGGTTGGCAGTAAAAACGTATCTCTACTGCTGAAACTAAACTCGGTAGGCAGTAAAAACGTATACGTACTGCTGGAACTAAACTCGGTAGGCAGTAAAAACGTATATCTACTGCTGGAACTAAACTCGGTAGACAGTAAAAACGTATCTCTACTGCTGGAACTAAAATCGGTAGGCAGTAAAAACGTATATCTACTGCTGGAACTAAACTCGGTAGGCAATAAAAACGTATACGTACTGCTGGAACTAAACTCGGTAGGCAGTAAAAACGTATATCTACTGCTGGAACTAAACTGGGTAGGCAATAAAAACGTGTACGTACTGCTGGAGCTA
Organism: Coleophora flavipennella; assembly: GCA_947284805.1. Lineage (NCBI taxonomy): Eukaryota > Metazoa > Arthropoda > Insecta > Lepidoptera > Coleophoridae > Coleophora > Coleophora flavipennella. The sequence goes on along the minus strand of OX369305.1, from coordinate 472,841 downwards.
AACTCGGTTGGCAGTAAAAACGTATCTCTTCTGCTGAAACTAAACTCGGTAGGCAGTAAAAACGTATATCTACTGCTGGAACTGAACTCGGTAGGCAGTAAAAACGTATACGTACTGCTGGAACTAAACTCGGTAGGCAGTAAAAACGTATATTTACTGCTGGAACTAAACTCGGTAGGCAGTAAAAACGTATCTCTACTGCTGGAACTAAACTCGGTAGGCAGTAAAAACGTATACGTACTGCTGGAACTAAACTCGGTAGGCAGTAAAAACGTATATCTACTGCTGGAACTAAACTCGGTAGGCAGTTAAAACGTATCTCTACTGCTGGAACTAAACTCGGTAGGCAATAAAAACGTATACGTACTGCTGGAACTAAACTCGGAAGGCAGTAAAAACGTATACGTACTGCTGGAACTAAACTCGGTAGGCAGTAAAAACGTATACGTACTGCTGGAACTAAACTCAGTAGGCAGTAAAAACGTATACGTACTGCTGGAACTAAACTCGGTAGGCAGTAAAAACGTATACGTACTGCTGGAACTAAACTCGGAAGGCAGTAAAAACGTATACGTACTGCTGGAACTAAACTCGGTAGGCAGTAAAAACGTATACGTACTGCTGGAACTAAACTCGGAAGGCAGTAAAAACGTATACGTACTGCTGGAACTAAACTCGGTAGGCAGTAAAAACGTATACGTACTGCTGGAACTGAACTCGGTAGGCAGTAAAAACGTATACGTACTGCTGGAACTAAACTCGGTAGGCAGTAAAAACGTATATTTACTGCTGGAACTAAACTCGGTAGGCAGTAAAAACGTATCTCTACTGCTGGAACTAAACTCGGTAGGCAGTAAAAACGTATACGTACTGCTGGAACTAAACTCGGTAGGCAGTAAAAACGTATATCTACTGCTGGAACTAAACTCGGTAGGCAGTTAAAACGTATCTCTACTGCTGGAACTAAACTCGGTAGGCAATAAAAACGTATACGTACTGCTGGAACTAAACTCGGAAGGCAGTAAAAACGTATACGTACTGCTGGAACTAAACTCGGTAGGCAGTAAAAACGTATACGTACTGCTGGAACTAAACTCAGTAGGCAGTAAAAACGTATACGTACTGCTGGAACTAAACTCGGTAGGCAGTAAAAACGTATACGTACTGCTGGAACTAAACTCAGTAGGCAGTAAAAACGTATACGTACTGCTGGAACTAAACTCGGTAGGCAGTAAAAACGTATACGTACTGCTGGAACTAAACTCGGAAGGCAGTAAAAACGTATACGTACTGCTGGAACTAAACTCGGTAGGCAATAAAAACGTATACGTACTGCTGTAACTAAACTCGGAAGGCAGTAAAAACGTATACGTACTGCTGGAACTAAACTCGGAAGGCAGTAAAAACGTATCTCTACTGCTGGAACTAAACTCGGTAGGCAGTAAAAACGTATACGTACTGCTGGAACTAAACTCGGTAGGCAAAAAAAACGTATACGTACTGCTGGAACTAAACTCGATAGGCAGTAAAAACGTATACGTATTGCTGGAACTAAACTCGGTAGGCAGTAAAAACGTATCTCTACTGCTGGAACTAAACTCAGTAGGCAGTAAAAACGTATACGTACTGCTGGAACTAAACTCGGTAGGCAGTAAAAACGTATACGTACTGCTGGAACTAAACTCGGTAGGCAATAAAAACGTATACGTACTGCTGGAACTAAACTCGGTTGGCAGTAAAAACGTATACGTACTGCTGGAACTAAACTCGGTAGGCAATAAAAACGTATACGTATTGCTGGAACTAAACTCGGAAGGCAGTAAAAACGTATACGTACTGCTGGAACTAAACTCGGTAGGCAGTAAAAACGTATACGTACTGCTGGAACTAAACTCGGTAGGCAATAAAAACGTATACGTACTGCTGGAACTAAACTCGGAAGGCAGTAAAAACGTATACGTACTGTTGGAACTAAACTCGGTAGGCAGTAAAAACGTATCTCTACTGCTGGAACTAAACTTAGTAGGCAGTAAAAACGTATACGTACTGCTGGAACTAAACTCCGTAGGCAGTAAAACGTATATCTCCTGCTGGAACTAAACTCGGTATGCAGTAAAAACGTATCTCTACTGCTGGAGCTAAACTCGGTAGGCAGTAAAAACGTATACGTACTGCTGGAACTAAACTCGGTAGGCATTAAAAACGTATACGTACTGCTGGAACTAAACTCGGTTGGCAGTAAAAACGTATACGTACTGCTGGAACTAAACTCAGTAGGCAGTAAAAACGTATACGTACTGCTGGAACTAAACTCGGTTGGCAGTAAAAACGTATACGTACTGCTGGAACTAAACTCAGTAGGCAGTAAAAACGTATACGTACTGCTGGAACTAAACTCGGTAGGCAGTAAAAACGTATCTCTACTGCTGAAACTAAACTCGGTAGGCAGTAAAAACGTATACGTACTGCTGGAACTAAACTCGGTAGGCAGTAAAAACGTATATCTACTGCTGGAACTAAACTCGGTAGGCAGTAAAAACGTATCTCTACTGCTGGAATTAAACTCGGTAGGCAGTAAAAACGTATATCTACTGCTGGAACTAAACTCGGTAGGCAGTAAAAACGTATCTCCACTGCTGAAACTAAACTCGGTAGGCAGTATAAACGTATACGTACTGCTGGAGCTAAACTCGGTTGGCAGTAAAAACGTATCTCTACTGCTGAAACTAAACTCGGTAGGCAGTAAAAACGTATACGTACTGCTGGAACTAAACTCGGTAGGCAGTAAAAACGTATATCTACTGCTGGAACTAAACTCGGTAGGCAGTAAAAACGTATCTCTACTGCTGGAACTAAAATCGGTAGGCAGTAAAAACGTATATCTACTGCTGGATCCAAACTCGGTAGGCAGTAAAAACGTATACGTACTGCTGGAACTAAACTCGGTAGGCAGTAAAAACGTATATCTACTGCTGGAACTAAACTCGGTAGGCAGTAAAAACGTGTACGTACTGCTGGAGCTAAACTCGGTTGGCAGTAAAAACGTATCTCTACTGCTGAAACTAAACTCGGTAGGCAGTAAAAACGTATATCTACTGCTGGAACTGAACTCGGTAGGCAGTAAAAACGTATACGTACTGCTGGAACTAAACTCGGTAGGCAGTAAAAACGTATATTTACTGCTGGAACTAAACTCGGTAGGCAGTAAAAACGTATCTCTACTGCTGGAACTAAACTCGGTAGGCAGTAAAAACGTATACGTACTGCTGGAACTAAACTCGGTAGGCAGTAAAAACGTATATCTACTGCTGGAACTAAACTCGGTAGGCAGTAAAATCGTATCTCTACTGCTGGAACTAAACTCGGAAGGCAATAAAAACGTATACGTACTGCTGGAACTAAACTCGGAAGGCAGTAAAAACGTATACGTACTGCTGGAACTAAACTCGGTAGGCAGTAAAAACGTATACGTACTGCTGGAACTAAACTCAGTAGGCAGTAAAAACGTATACGTACTGCTGGAACTAAACTCGGTAGGCAGTAAAAACGTATACGTACTGCTGGAACTAAACTCGGTAGGCAGTAAAAACGTATATCTACTGCTGGAACTAAACTCGGTAGGCAGTAAAAACGTATCTCTACTGCTGGAATTAAACTCGGTAGGCAGTAAAAACGTATATCTACTGCTGGAACTAAACTCGGTAGGCAGTAAAAACGTATCTCCACTGCTGAAACTAAACTCGGTAGGCAGTATAAACGTATACGTACTGCTGGAGCTAAACTCGGTTGGCAGTAAAAACGTATCTCTACTGCTGAAACTAAACTCGGTAGGCAGTAAAAACGTATACGTACTGCTGGAACTAAACTCGGTAGGCAGTAAAAACGTATATCTACTGCTGGAACTAAACTCGGTAGGCAGTAAAAACGTATCTCTACTGCTGGAACTAAAATCGGTAGGCAGTAAAAACGTATATCTACTGCTGGAACTAAACTCGGTAGGCAGTAAAAACGTATACGTACTGCTGGAACTAAACTCGGTAGGCAGTAAAAACGTATATCTACTGCTGGAACTAAACTCGGTTGGCAGTAAAAACGTATACGTACTGCTGGAACTAAACTCAGTAGGCAGTAAAAACGTATACGTACTGCTGGAACTAAACTCGGTTGGCAGTAAAAACGTATACGTACTGCTGGAACTAAACTCAGTAGGCAGTAAAAACGTATACGTACTGCTGGAACTAAACTCGGTAGGCAGTAAAAACGTATCTCTTCTGCTGAAACTAAACTCGGTAGGCAGTAAAAACGTATACGTACTGCTGGAACTAAACTCGGTAGGCAGTAAAAACGTATATCTACTGCTGGAACTAAACTCGGTAGGCAGTAAAAACGTATCTCTACTGCTGGAATTAAACTCGGTAGGCAGTAAAAACGTATATCTACTGCTGGAACTAAACTCGGTAGGCAGTAAAAACGTATCTCCACTGCTGAAACTAAACTCGGTAGGCAGTATAAACGTATACGTACTGCTGGAGCTAAACTCGGTTGGCAGTAAAAACGTATCTCTACTGCTGAAACTAAACTCGGTAGGCAGTAAAAACGTATACGTACTGCTGGAACTAAACTCGGTAGGCAGTAAAAACGTATATCTACTGCTGGAACTAAACTCGGTAGGCAGTAAAAACGTATCTCTACTGCTGGAACTAAAATCGGTAGGCAGTAAAAACGTATATCTACTGCTGGAACTAAACTCGGTAGGCAGTAAAAACGTATACGTACTGCTGGAACTAAACTCGGTAGGCAGTAAAAACGTATATCTACTGCTGGAACTAAACTCGGTAGGCAGTAAAAACGTGTACGTACTGCTGGAGCTAAACTCGGTTGGCAGTAAAAACGTATCTCTACTGCTGAAACTAAACTCGGTAGGCAGTAAAAACGTATATCTACTGCTGGAACTGAACTCGGTAGGCAGTAAAAACGTATACGTACTGCTGGAACTAAACTCGGTAGGCAGTAAAAACGTATATTTACTGCTGGAACTAAACTCGGTAGGCAGTAAAAACGTATCTCTACTGCTGGAACTAAACTCGGTAGGCAGTAAAAACGTATACGTACTGCTGGAACTAAACTCGGTAGGCAGTAAAAACGTATATCTACTGCTGGAACTAAACTCGGTAGGCAGTAAAAACGTATCTCTACTGCTGGAACTAAACTCGGTAGGCAATAAAAACGTATACGTACTGCTGGAACTAAACTCGGAAGGCAGTAAAAACGTATACGTACTGCTGGAACTAAACTCGGTAGGCAGTAAAAACGTATACGTACTGCTGGAACTAAACTCAGTAGGCAGTATAAACGTATACGTACTGCTGGAACTAAACTCGGTAGGCAGTAAAAACGTATACGTACTGCTGGAACTAAACTCGGAAGGCAGTAAAAACGTATACGTACTGCTGGAACTAAACTCGGTAGGCAATAAAAACGTATACGTACTGCTGGAACTAAACTCGGAAGGCAGTAAAAACGTATACGTACTGCTGGAACTAAACTCGGAAGGCAGTAAAAACGTATACGTACTGCTGGAACTAAACTCGGTAGGCAATAAAAACGTATACGTACTGCTGGAACTAAACTCGGAAGGCAGTAAAAACGTATACGTACTGCTGGAACTAAACTCGGAAGGCAGTAAAAACGTATACGTACTGCTGGAACTAAACTCGGTAGGCAATAAAAACGTATACGTACTGCTGGAACTAAACTCGGAAGGCAGTAAAAACGTATACGTACTGCTGGAACTAAACTCGGAAGGCAGTAAATACGTATACGTACTGCTGGAACTAAACTCAGTAGGCAGTAAAAACGTATACTTACTGCTGGATTTAAACTCGGTTGGCAGTAAAAACGTATACGTACTACTGGAACTAAACTCAGTAGGCATTAAAAACGTATACGTACTGCTGGAACTAAACTCGGAAGGCAGTAAAAACGTATACGTACTGCTGGAACTAAACTCGGTAGGCAATAAAAACGTATACGTACTGCTGGAACTAAACTCGGAAGGCAGTAAAAAATTATACGTACTGCTGGAACTAAACTCGGAAGGCAGTAAAAACGTATACGTACTGCTGGAACTAAACTCGGTAGGCAATAAAAACGTATACGTACTGCTGGAACTAAACTCGGAAGGCAGTAAAAACGTATACGTACTGCTGGAACTAAACTCGGAAGGCAGTAAAAACGTATACGTACTGCTGGAACTAAACTCAGTAGGCAGTAAAAACGTATACGTACTGCTGGAACTAAACTCGGTAGGCAGTAAAAACGTATCTCTACTGCTGGAACTAAACTCAGTAGGCAGTAAAAACGTATACGTACTGCTGAAACTAAACTCGGTAGGCAGTAAAAACGTATACGTACTGCTGGAACTAAACTCGGTAGGCAATAAAAACGTATACGTACTGCTGGAACTTAACTCGGTAGGCAGTAAAAACGTATACGTACTGCTGGAACTAAACTCGGTAGGCAATAAAAACGTATACGTACTGCTGGAACTAAACTCGGAAGGCAGTAAAAACGTATCTCTACTGCTGGAACTAAACTCGGTAGGCAGTAAAAACGTATACGTACTGCTGGAACTAAACTCGGTAGGCAATAAAAACGTATACGTACTGCTGGAACTAAATTCGGTAGGCAGTAAAAACGTATACTTATTGCTGGAACTAAACTCGGTAGGCAGTAAAAACTTATCTCTACTGCTGGAACTAAACTCAGTAGGCAGTAAAAACGTATACGTACTGCTGGAACTACACTCGGTAGGCAGTAAAAACGTATACGTACTGCTGGAACTAAACTCGGTAGGCAGTAAAAACGTATACGTACTGCTGGAACTTAACTCGGTAGGCAATAAAAACGTATACGTACTGCTGGAACTAAACTCGGTAGGCAATAAAAACGTATACGTACTGCTGGAACTAAACTCGGAAGGCAGTAAAAACGTATACGTACTGCTGGAACTAAACTCGGTAGGCAGTTAAAACGTATACGTACTGCTGGAACTAAACTCGGTAGGCAATAAAAACGTATACGTACTGCTGGAACTAAACTCGGTAGGCAGTAAAAACGTATACGTACTGCTGGAACTAAACTCGGTAGGCAGTAAAAACGTATCTCTACTGCTGGAACTAAACTCAGTAGGCAGTAAAAACGTATACGTACTGCTGGAACTAAACTCCGTAGGCAGTAAAAACGTATATCTCCTGCTGGAACTAAACTCGGTAGGCAGTAAAAACGTATCTCTACTGCTGGAGCTAAACTCGGTAGGCAGTAAAAACGTATACGTACTGCTGGAACTAAACTCGGTAGGCATTAAAAACGTATACGTACTGCTGGAACTAAACTCGGTTGGCAGTAAAAACGTATACGTACTGCTGGAACTAAACTCAGTAGGCAGTAAAAACGTATACGTACTGCTGGAACTAAACTCGGTTGGCAGTAAAAACGTATACGTACTGCTGGAACTAAACTCAGTAGGCAGTAAAAACGTATACGTACTGCTGGAACTGAACTCGGTAGGCAGTAAAAACGTATACGTACTGCTGGAACTAAACTCGGTAGGCAGTAAAAACGTATACGTACTGCTGGAACTAAACTCGGTTGGCAGTAAAAACGTATACGTACTGCTGGAACTAAACTCAGTAGGCAGTAAAAACGTATACGTACTGCTGGAACTAAACTCGGTTGGCAGTAAAAACGTATACGTACTGCTGGAACTAAACTCAGTAGGCAGTAAAAACGAATACGTACTGCTGGAACTAAACTAGGTAGGCAGTAAAAACGTATACGTACTGCTGGAACTAAACTCGGTAGGCATTAAAAACGTATACGTACTGCTGGAACTAAACTCGGTAGGTAGTTTTGCGCGATTTTATGGTGCGGGTTGTGCGGGGGAAGATATAGAGCTCCGCCCAGACACTCAAGGTCGCCAGCTCAAGCCAAGTCTTAAAATGAATGAATAGACTTACGTTCGATATTATTCTAAGTATTCTAACACGTACCAACCTGCTCGGATTGAGTCATCTTAAAGCCTTAAATTACCATTCGTAACTATAGCGGTCGAAAAAATACGTAACGTGCCTACGCCCTAGGTATATTATACGTTACGTGCCTACGCCCTAGATATATTATATGCACCTAATGATGGACCTTTGTTCATGATAAATAGAAAGAAAGGAAGTCCATACATAATTTTCTTGCTCAATTTTTAATTTTTTTTTAGGTTTTTTTCTTTCTTGATTACTTGACGTGTGTTTCGCAGATGAGGGCGAGGCGACGGTGCCCGAGGGCAGCAGCGGCCGCCACGAGGGGTGCCGCTGCGACGTGTGTCGCATGCACATCGTCGGGTATGTCTGCGATACTATACAGATGAGGGCGAGTTGACGGTGCCCGAGGGCAGCAGCGGCCGCCACGAGGGGTGCCGCTGCGACGTGTGTCGCGTGCACATCGTCGGGTATGTCTGCGATACTATACAGATGAGGGCGAGGCGACGGTGCCCGAGGGCGGCAGCGGCCGCCACGAGGGGTGCCGCTGCGACGTGTGTCGCGTGCACATCGTCGGGTATGTCTGCGATACTATACAGATGAGGGCGAGGCGACGGTGCCCGAGGGCGGCAGCGGCCGCCACGAGGGGTGCCGCTGCGACGTGTGTCGCGTGCACATCGTCGGGTATGTCTGCGATACTATACAGATGAGGGCGAGGCGACGGTGCCCGAGGGCGGCAGCGGCCGCCACGAGGGGTGCCGCTGCGACGTGTGTCGCGCGCACATCGTCGGGTATGTCTGCGATACTAAAGTCAGGTCAAACACAGAACCGTCAAGGATACTCTTTCATTCGTCTGCGGACACCCAGTGAATACATACGCTTGCTTGTCGTTTGAACATAGACAGTGATTCTCAATCTTTCGGTGACGCAATGTTTACGTTTTATAAAACTCATCATCATCATATCAACCGAAAAACGTCCGCTGCTGGACAAAGGCCTCCCCCAAGGATTTCCACGACGACCGGTCCTGCGCTACCCGCATCCATCGGCTTCCCGCGATCTTCACCAGGTCGTCGGTCCACCGCGTGGGAGGCCTGCCTACGCTACGTTTTCTGGTGCGCGGTCGCCACTCGAGAACTTTACTACCCCAACGGTCATCTTTTATATAACTACTAGCTTTAGCCCGCAGCTTCGCCCGCGTGGACTTCGTTTTTATGACTGTCTTTTAGGGTGAGTGGTGCGCGGACATGAGTTTTTGTCAGATCCCTCAGGAACGTTATCGGGCTATTTTGATAAGATGTCTATGCCACTTCCCACCCCCTCAACCAATTCTATACAAAAAAACACTTCAGTCCGTAGCTCCGTTGCGACGCTGACGTGCGCGTGCGCGGATTTGAGTTTTCCCCAGATCCCTCGGGAACATGTCAGCATACTATAATTAGTAAATTATGTCATTTTCCATCCCCACAGCTATCTTTGCACAAAAAATCACAGCAATCACTTACCACCAGGTGAGATGTTGTCAAGGGTTTACCAATTGTGAATAAAAAAAAAACATTGTTCTGTTGCAATGTTAAAGAAACTAACCAAAAAAGAGTATATTTTCAGTTCCCTCAGGAACTATGCTATTTTCACAGGATAAAAAGTAGTATATGTCCTTCCCAGTGACACAGACTACCTGCATGCCAAATTTCATCAAGATCGGTTAAGGGGTTAAAGCGTGAAAAGGTAACAAACAAATAAACACATTTTTACATTTATAATATTAGTAAGGATTGATTTTCATTTAAGGTTTTCACTTACACGTGGTAAGAAACTCTTTAATTTTTTAAATTTGCTTTGCCAGTTGCATTTTGTGCAGCTAATTATTGCAGATTTCAGCATTTTGTGCAGCTAATCATTGCAGATCTCAGCATTTTGTGCAGCTAATTATTGCAGATTTCAGCATTTTGTGCAGCTAATCATTGCAGATCTCAGCATTTTGTGCAGCTAATCATTGCACATCTCCGCATTTTGTCACCAAAACACGCGGAGCTGCGCCTGCCATGATAATGTGCCATTTGTGCGCAGTACAATCATTTACAAATGACACCAACTGAAATGAAACCAATTTTTTTTCTTATCTGTGGATTTGATATATACATACAATAAAACTGTAACGAGGCCGTGTCTTCACATAAAATATTTTTGGAAAATTATAAATGTAATAGACGTTACTAACGTAACGATATAGAGGCCAAAATAACTTTTAGAATTTTTGTCCGCCTGTCTGTCTGTTTGTATGTTCGCACATCACGCAAAACCTACTAGGCCGATTTGATGAAATTTTGTATGGTGGTTCCTTATAGCCCGGGTTAACATATAGGATACTTTTTATCCCGGAAAATTCAAGAGATCCCGTAGGAAAATTCAAGAGTTTCCGTGGGAAAATTCAAAACCTCCACGCGGACGAAGTCGCGGGCACAGCTAGTACCTAATAAATTACCTGTTGTTGTCCGCGACTTCGTCTAAAAAACCCTGCATAAAGGTGGGTACTACAAGAGTTATGAAAATAGGGTATTAGTAATATATAAGTCACTGGTATTATCTTACAAGCAGGGGGGCAAGTACGAGAACCTCCCCCTATTCTTTTGTATTGTAGAGTTTTCTACTTCCTGGCCCATACACAGATCCGTTTTTTTTTTTCATCAGTAACTGTATTTTTCATTCTAAGATTTTTCTTCAAGCCAGGGGGGTACAATTTCACCCTCTTGCGCCCCATCCCGGCCCCCGCGGATGATGAGCTGCATTCTACTGTTCGGCAGGTTCCGCTACGCGTGCGTGGAGTGCCCTGACTTCGACCTGTGCAGCGCGTGCGAGGCGCGCGCGCACCACGCGCACCACTACATGCTCAGGGTGCCCGCGTCCAAACTGCACGTAAGCCATTTTGATAATAAATAGCCGATGGCGCCTGTTTTCGTGTATTTTTGATATTTTCTGAACTTGTAAAGAAAAACAAGCAGAAAGTCATACTATGTGGTGACTTTAATATTGATAGACTAAAGCAGACAAAAGTTAGGAATGAATTTGAAATTATCCTTAAATCTTGTAACTTTCACTTAACAATATCCCAACCAACTAGAGTAACGGCTACTTCAGCTACATGCATTGACAATATTGCTGTCAACTTCAGACTTGCAACTGGCACTGCTATTGTTTACGACATACACCTATCAGATCATACGGCTCAAACAATTTCCGTGCCTGTAAACGCTAAAAAACATATTAAATATTGGTATACTTGGAAGAGGGATATGTCGTTTTCAAACAGAGTTAAATTTAAAGAATGTATGGATAGCCGTAGCACAGTATATATATTAGGCCGTAGTTTCAATGAAGTGTATACAAGCACTGATACAAATGAAGCTTTTGTATGCTTTCATGATCTGGTGACTCTATTTTTCAATTTATGTTGGTTAAGATTAAAATTCAGCGATACAGGAAAACTAAATGGGTCACAAAGGGTATAAAAAAGAGCATCAAAAAATAAAAGGACTTTATACAAAAAATATATAACTAATCCTACAGACTCAAATAAGCAAACATATAGAACATACTCTAAAACCCTAACGAAATGTATAAGACGATCTCACAAAGTAACAAATACTAGACGTATTCTTGTCTCTAAAAATGTCGTTAAAGCTACATGGAAAGTAATTAAGGAGTATAAAAAATCCACAAGTAACTACATTAGTATAGATAAAATAATTGACAGTAATATACATGAACCTAAATTAATCTCGACTGCTTTTAACGATAAATTTTTGAATCAATTTAAAATAAATTCTAATCTTAATTCTAATCTTAACGATGACTTTCTATCCCAATATCAGAATCTACAATATTTCTCAGACCTGTTACTTCCACAGAAGTATAGAAAACAACTATGACATTGAAAAATACTAATTCAACCGACTACGACAACATAACTACTGACGTTATTAAGGACAATAGCATCGTACTCTGTAACACACATATCCTAAATCTCTCCTTTGAACAAGGAATCTTTCCTGAAAAACTAAAGTATGTATTAATAAAACCAATCCATAAAAAAAGAAGCAGGCTTGATACCGATAACTATAGACCAGTTTCTCTTATATCGATATTTTCTAAAATACTTGAAAAGATGATGTACTCACGTGTCATTGATGAAACAAAAAAATATCACCAACTCTCAATTTGTCTTTAGAAAAAATAAATCTACGTCAATGGCTGTATATGAACTTATAAAAATAGTGACCACTTGTAGAGATAACACGGTACCTGCAGCTGCGATATTCATGGATATGTCTAAAGCGTTTAATAGAGTATGTCATGAAAGACTTTAATCTAAGCTTATTAATTACGGCATACGTGGAAATTGTTAAAACTTGCTCAAATCGTATCTCCAACAAGGACGTAAACAATGTACGTTGGTATCATCATTTGTTCCAAGAACAAAGTATCCAAGAAAAAAGAGTACAGATCAGAGTATCGCGTGACTAACTATGGTGTACCACAGGGCAGTATCCTAGGGCCTCTTGTTTTTACTGTATATTAACGACTTACCTTTTGTAACAAAACATAAAGTTATACTTTTTGCCGATGACTGTTCAGTTGTTGTTTGTAAAGACAATGCATCTGATTATAAATATGAAATAAATAAAGTTTTCAATGATTTAAATAAATGGCTCGAGATAAATAATTTAAAAGTCAATCTTACAAAGACGAAGTACATACAATTATATGCTCCACAAGATAATCAGTTGGATATTGAACTATGCTATGAGGGTGAAAAAAATTCATGTGCCAGTAACACTAAGTTCCTTGGAATTGTTCTCGATCGTTTTACAGATTGGAAAAATCATATTGAGTACATCGTTAATAAACTAAGTAATTTTGTGTATGCTTTAAAACGACTAACTGATGTCTCCACGAGAAAAACCGCTATTCTTACATTTCACTGTTATATTATGTCCAACCTTCGATATGGAATATTACTTTGGGGTAATTCCACTAACAAAGATCTGGGTTTCAAACTTCAAAAGCGCTGTATTCGGGCTATTTTTAATCTCCAACAAATAGAATCATGTCGTCCTTACTTTAAGGAGAACAAAATATTAACATTGCCGTGTTTGTATATTTTCGAGGTTTGTATGTTTGTGAAAAATAACCTAAGTATGTTCAAATCAAAACAATCAACTACTAAATTTTCCTCTAGATTTACTTGTGATTTAGTTTTGCCAAGGTCTAAATCTGCGTTATTCCACAAAAATGTAATCTATATGAGTGTATCCTTATACAATGCGCTACCAGGAAATATCAAAATGCTGTCTTTTCCTAGGTTTAAAACAAGTGTTTACAATTTACTGATTGAAAAATGTTATTACAGTATCGATGAATTTATGAAAGAAAAAGTGGACCGATTTTGTAAAAATTGTCTCGACTTAGTTAGAAGATTATTTTGATTAATTTAATTCTTTGACATTATCTATAATTAATTAACATATAATATTGCATGCTTTCTTAAGGCAGGTTATTGCGAACATAGTACAATTTATTTAAGACCTAATGTAAACCAATAATCAGCAATAAAATATTTGAGTTTGAGTTTATCAATCCCGACTTTACTCCCTGTGTGGAGCATGGTCCAACCTTACAAAGTGTATGGCACAGATGGGATACAAGTTCCTTCGTCTACGGGTTCTACTTCACCCCCCGAGTTCCACCTCAACAGTAAGTGGACAAATGTATGTCAGCACACTGAGTAGACAAATGACTGCTAATGAATATATACACACAGGACTTAAGTTGTTTGGAACCACGTGGAGCACACTGATTAGACAAATGACTGCTAATGAATATATACACACTGGACTTAAGTTGTTTGGAACCACGTGGAGCACACTGATTAGACAAATGACTGCTAATGAATATATACACACTGGACTTAAGTTGTTTGGAACCACGTGGAGCACACTGATTAGACAAATGACTGCTTATGAATATATACACACAGGACTTAAGTTGTTTGGAACCACGTGGAGCACACTGATTAGACAAATGACTGCTAATGAATATATACACACTGGACTTAAGTTGTTTGGAACCACGTGGAGCACACTGATTAGACAAATGACTGCTAATGAATATATACACACTGGACTTAAGTTGTTTGGAACCACGTGGAGCACACTGATTAGACAAATGACTGCTAATGAATATATACACACTGGACTTAAGAGGACTGTGATCATACGGAGAAAATTAGACTTCATACAAACGGCGATAGCGATTTTCACCTCTAAAGGTTAATAGATTTTGACCAATTTTGAATAGTTGACATTCAGGTCAAAAGCTTGGTCTGTAGGTTTCGTATTTTGTGCGTCACTCGGGCCCAGAATATTTTATTTACGGGCGACGTACATTGAAATCCTCACTAAGCTCAGGATTCCACTTGATATTCCCTCGCTGCGCCAGGTAAATTACTAGTATCTAGAATCCTTTGCTTAGCTCAGAATTTAAACTAACGCGCTCGGAACAAAACATCACTTTATCCCCTCGTTACACAAGCAACTGTTTGCATGGCTCAGTGTTGGTGCTGTAGGAACGGTGAGCTTAGAACTGTGGCAAAGTATAACGCAAGCCTGTTCATTTCAGTCGGACGTGCGAGCCGTTGTACACAAGATACGCGAACAGCTGGTGAAGGACGGCAATATTGGGGAAGACAAGGGCGACACTATTGGAGAATACAGGTGAGAAATACAGGCAAATCGGTGAGTTGGTTTAGAGCTCAATGACTACCTTGTCGGTCCAAAGCCTCGAGCATCGCCGCAAAGTCGCCTGTCTATCGGTGTTCTACAGGATTCATTTCAGAGAGTGAGTCCTGGAGCTTCACGACCTCATTCCCCCCTCTCCATTTCATCATTGGACGACCAGGCGCGGAGGGCGATTCCACCCCTTTGTCGTTTTAATGTTCCACCTTTACGCACGAAGCGTTTTGCTTCGTCGTTAATGATAATGATGCGAACGGCCAAGGAGTGGAATGTATTGTATATGCCGGCATATGAGTGAACAGGCACTATTTGCTCTATCCAGTTTCCCTCTACTTGTACTGTCGGCACAAATGTTTTTAACAATATTTATGTACTTTTATATTTTGTGAACTCATAGCTTCCCGGATGCTGTCATGTGATATAGAATCAAAAGCTACTAGCTGTCCTGGCGAACTTAGTACCGCCTCACAAACTCTACTTTACACTACACTATACGCTACATGCTTCACGCTACACTAAACTACCGTTTTGGAGGAGATCAGTAACATATAGATTGCAGCGCCACCTACCGGGTCCAATTTTGTTTTCAAACCATTTAGGGACCCACTGCAAAAATATACACAAAATTTCATCTACATCGTTCCAACCGTTTAGGACGATTCCGAGAAGATAAGTGACATAACGACACCAGCGCCACCTACCGGGTGCAATTGTGTTTTGAAACCATCAAAGAACCCACTGAAATTTACATACAAAATTTCATCCAATTCGGTCCATCTGTTTAGGAGGAGCTAGGTGACAAACATACGTAGGTACAGAAGAATTTTATATACTCGTATTAAGATGAAAGCTAACATACGAGTACAAGGGTCTGCGAAATTACAAATATTTCTCAAATCACGTGGTCGAGTACTTGAACATGGTCCGGCGGCGGCGCTTCTAACGGCTGGTGTCGGGTCTGGCGCGCGTCGATAGCCGGGATATTGTGTCCAGCACGCTGCACGCAGCAGGAGGTCAATAATTTGTAGAGACAAGGCATGAGGCTTATCGGCCGTTCATCGAGACACACGTTATTCAGTCTGTCCGCCAAGTTCGAAAAGAAAAAGGCGACGCCGGCCGTAGGTTATATTACACGAACCATTTCGGGCCACTTTCGACTTACCTGTCACTTAAATCTCATTTACCTACGCACTTGCTATTTTGTGTGGCTAGAACCTCTAGATCACCTAGAATCCCAATTTTCATAAATGTATCTTGTACCATTTCTGAGATATTAACGTCCGAAAATCAGTATTCTTACGACTCACTGACTCATCAAAATTATAGACCACCTCTAGTTGACTTAGAAACTTGAAAAAAACGGCTATGTGTGAGTCGTACTCGCGCACTAAGTATCCTTAACACCACCACTCAGCAAAATATGTAGACCACTTCCAGGTAGGTAACTTATAAACTTGAAATTTGAAAAATTGGCCAAGTACGAGTCGGACTTGCGAAATTAGGGTTCCTTACGACTACTATTTATCAAAATGATTGACTATTTCCAAAAGACTGAGAAACTGGTTTGGCAGTTTGACTCCTTTCCTAGAAATATATTCTAATCATGTGAAGTTGTATCGCCTTACACACACTTGCAAACCTTAATAAGAGCGAGTGACAAACCTGTAGGTTAGACGAGGACGCATTTACAACACCAACCTTATAGAATAGTAGGTCATCTTTGCTGTCGATTGGTTGGGCAAAGATGATCTATTTGTAGAGTCCATATATGAATGTCCGATCCGATAATGTCTGCACTAAACTTCGACCATACATAAAAAGTAGACTAACACCGACGTGAGGTGGATGGAACCAGAATCTAAACAATGTGCGAAGATTCTTAACTGTTCAGAATGATAACATGATATCTATCTACCCACAAATTTAATTCAACAAGTTATTTTACTGATTGCTGCTTTGTATACTTCGAAACTACCACCAGGTGAGATGTTGCCAAGGGCTTACCAATTGTGAAAAAAAAAACTAACCTCAAATCAGACATAACTTAGGTACTGTACAGGAAACTACAAAACAAACGTCTGATTTTGATTACGTTTGAAAGTATGATATGACTACTCTTTTGTGTCCAATTTTGGATGTCTTACAAATTTATAGGCTTCGCAACGGATCTCCATAGAAAAATCGGCAATCTCACTTATATTTATTGTTTCTCTTTTATATCTTCCTTCATTTCTGCCATGTCTTGTTTTTGTTGCTGCATTTTTAATTCATTTGTTTTACTTCTTTCAAAGTGTAAGGGTCTAGACCCTAGGGGTCCAGACATACGGACTGCATGCCAGCTGCAAATTCGCAGTTTGGATGCGGTTAAAGCGCAAATTACTAGAACTGCATCCAAACTTCGAACTTGCAGCTGGCGTGCTGTTCGTGTGTCTGGACCCTTAGAGACACAGAACACTATTACTCCACAAGGGAGACTTAGAGATGTGACACCCAGCGACCTCTATGAGAACTATTAAGCACGTTTTAGTGTATTGGAATCGCACTCGCTGTGGTTTAGTCTTTTAGTGGATGAAGCTTTTCGTTATATGTGGTGATTAATGATAGCGACGAGTGACGATAGGTGGCAGCAGTAATTGTAACTTAAAAAAATTAAAGGCGCTCAATATTTTAAAATAAAAAAAAAGCTAATCCATTTGTGATAGGCTGCCTGGGGGAGGGGGTTGCGATGAATTTCAATAGATGGCGTTGCTATTTTGTTTGGTTGATTTAGTTCGTCGTTAATTTTCATTTTTGATTTCTGCTTTTGATGTCGGCGTTTATGTGAGCTATGTCTTTTATAGGGTTCCGTACACCCAACGGGTAATAAACGGGACCCTATTACTAAGCCTCCGCTGTCTGTCCGTCTGTCCGTCTGCAAGCGGGCTGTATTTCATGAACCGTAATAGGTAGACAGTTGAACTTTTCACAGAATGTGTATATCTGTTGCCGCTATAACAAAAAATACAAAATTTTTTAAAAATTAAATAAATTAAGGGTTGGGGGCGATCTCTGTAAAAAGGCGTGTTTTTATAATATACAAATCTGTATTGTAAAAACGGTCATACATACAAGTGTGAAACTTGGTGCGATTATAGTACTAATGTACTAGTACTGCAGTAAAACAACAAATAATAAAAATCCCCCAAATGTGAGTCGTACAAATTTTTACAGATTTAACATTGTGGTCCGCGTGATATTATCCTAGCACACTTACATGCAATATGCACTGTTCTATGATTTTGCACTTTTTACGCCTTTTGTACACTTGGCTATTTACCCCTCCCACCCCCGCCCCCGTCTTACGACTACGAGTATCGTGAGTAGACAACGCCTCTAGTCACAATATAGATACAGAACTTCATCGACACGTTTAAGTGTGAAAACAATATTTGTTTATTTTATCGATCCGCACAAGAAATGGATTTCTCTCCTAGGTTAAAAATCAAGTGTCGTAAATTTGGTGATGAAAAAAAGACTCAACTATATTTTCACTATTTCCAGCATTAAAATTGAAATAAAGGAGGAAGATATGAAACAAGAGGATCCCCTGGAGCAGACAGCTGGACCATGTGCTGGACCACTGCAGGGTGCCGGCGCGGGCGCGGGCGGGCAGGTGAGCCATGCGAGAGTTGCGCCGCGCGCGGTGTGCAGGGGGCTACAAAACTGGGGCGTCCATCCATCACACTGAATAATAATCTCCCAGAGAACAATACAATATAGTCCATTCTAAAACTTAAATCAGTTTATCGATTTTCCACGAGTTTTCCAACACCAGTAAACAAGTGGTCTTTTTACCCGACTGCGCCAGAAGGAGGGTTATGTTTTTCGAGAGTATGTATGTATGTATGTATAATTGTTTGGCATGCTCTGCCGCCTGAACGGCTGGATGGATTTTGGCTTGAGAGGTGTTGTTAGATTCGTATTTACTGTGAGAGTGACACTGGGTATATCAAAATAAAAAAACCAAATGGCGGATTTTTGGCGCCAAATTCCAATGTTAGGCACGCACTGCAGCTTGAACGGCTCGATAAATTTTAGTTTGAGGGGTGTCGTTAGAACGTATTTACTGTGTGAGTGACACTATATCAAAATAAAAAAACGAGACCTACAGTACTCGCATATGATGTGTAACATGTGACAAAATACTTATGAAATTAATTAATTATCGGGTCGTACATTCACGGGCCGACCCTTCGAATAGTAGTGTGTCATCTTTGCCTTTGCCATCACACTAGGCGGCATGGCTATGACAACCTTAGTTTTCGAGAGTTAAAAAACGTTCGCATTTCCTGTTACACATTTCCGTCCCATTTCACGAAATCACTCCCACAAATTGCTGTGCGCGAGTCCGACCCGCACTTGGTCAGATCGAATAGCGCGCGCTTTCGCGACTTCCTGTTGCACATTTCCGTCCCATGTTACACATTTCCGTCCCATTTCACGAAATCACTCCCACAAATTGCAGGAAAGCGAGAGCAAAGATGTTACACATCAATAAAAAAAACAAAATGGCGGATTTTGGCGCCAAATTCAAATGTTTGGCACGCTCTGCAGCCAGAACGGCTCGATGGATTTCAGCTTGAGGCGTTTCGTCAGATACGTATTTAATTTACTGTGAGAGTGACACTGGGTATATCAAAATATAAAAAAACGAAATAGCAGATTTTCCGGAGAATTACAGCAAGCGGTATTTGTTGACGACCGCACAATAAAAAAATTATCAACCAGGAGCTCGTATACGGGTTTAACCATGTACGATTGATTTTGACGCACTTCGAGGACAAGGAAAAATTTAACGCAGGATGTTGCCCTTATTCCTAAGTTGGGCTATAACTGTCCACAAACTTCAGGGTACTACACTCGATTTGACACTTGTGGACCTCGGCTCACATAGATTTGCTAAAAGTCAAGCATATGTAGCTCTTAGTCGAGTTAAAACATTAGCTGGACTGGTCATCTGTACACTTGATCCTAAAAAAACTTGAATCGGCCACACGATTAGAATTATTTTATAGAGCTTCAACGTTTACGAGAATATTATTCTATCAACTGATAAGTTAATAATCTGCGTAATCTTAATTTGTGTCATGTGTATATATATATAGGTTACTATACAAACTCATTCAATAAAAAAAAGTGTGTGTGTCAGCTCCAACGCACGACTGGAGTTTACTACTTAAGTACGATTGTCTAAACAGGCACAAAACAGGGCTTGACTTTAGTTTTAAGTTTACTCTGCACAGTTTTTATAACTAATCATTCCAATTTCCGGCCTCTTTTCATAGCTGATGTGTCAGGTGTTTTAGCTCCCATGGTCGCAGTTACTAATGATCCATTTGGTGTTTGGCAGCGACTAACCTCGTATGCTTTAGATGCGGTTATACGAGCATATCTTAGGTCATACCATAAAGGGCTCTAACATAGGTTTTGTGTTGACTCTTCAATTAAATCAAGAGCATTTTTGTTAAGTTTCTCTTGTAATGTTTCTAGTAATTCAAATCAAATCAAATCAAATATATTTTATTTAAAAACGTACGATATACATACAAAATTGATACAGTGGTCCCCACACTAGGCTGAGCCTGTATCGTGGGAACCCATTACACATGAACATATAACTGATGCCGATTTAAAACGAACAAAGAGAATAATTTAGAAATTAGAGCATGCAATAAAATCTAGAGTGCAGAATAATTTATGTAGATAACAATGAATCAATAAAGAAAAAAATTTTGACATCTTTCTTTATATCATCACTCACTTGAATAAGGAAATGAAAACTGTCGAACATCACTGTGTTTAAAGTCGTTCTGATACTTTAAAAGTTCACAATTCATAATTTTCTTCTTTTTTGCTTCTTGCAAGAAACCCGTGGAAAAGGTCTGTGCTGGTTTCATGATGTGGAGCTGTTTTTTTTATCAAATTTGATATACAGTGACGTATTTCATAGTAGTCCCTACTCTCGAGAGGACGGGTTTTTTCCAGTAACATTCACGCAAGGAAGGTTCTTCACTGCGACGATGGGTCCACATCAAAAATGCCACTGCATGCTTACAACCACCAGCTAAAGCTGCACAGTCCAAGCACTGGCAACTGACGATTTCACCTTTAGTCTCGTCTATCACCATAGTGAATTTGTATGAACTAGCCCTCACTTTGTTGCACGTACCCAATAGCATCGTCACCATGAGATTCTCGTGCAGCCCTGAAAATGCAAACTAATTACTTACTGTAAACAAAATTTATTCTTTATAACCTAAAAAACTACTACTGAAAGAAAGACTATTATTTCGCCTATAGCAGAATTAAGGTTACTTACGTAGGTAGTGTTATATTATTTTATAGTACTTACATTGCTGTTTTTACATTTCTCAGCTCTGCAGAATAAAAATCGGGGTTGTTTTTAAAGAACATGATTGCGTCCACTTTGGGCAAGTTTCTGCTATCTGCTTTCACAAAATTGACACCCATGATGGAGTGGAATACCAAATTATATAAAAATCACAAATTTTAAAATCATATCAGATCAAAAATTGTAAGACTGCAACAATAACAGATCTGATTTGATTACTGTGTTGTGACTTCATTTTAGATTTCGTAGTGACTTATATTCTTTTTGTCAGATTCAGCCAATCCTGACTGTTTTGTATCACGTGACAGAGGTGCGCACAATAGGTTGCGCGTAAAAAACGTAACGCGCAAAGAGAATATAACAAACTACGTTTTCGATCACTAGATTTTACTCCTCATATTTTTTTCATACCGGGCGCCTTATATGCAAATCGATTCTTAAGGAGTAAACTCCAATAATATTAAAAAAGTTTTTAATTAGTTACTGGACCGATTGCTTCCAAAATCGATATCTGAGGGTCCCTGAGGTCCCTTATCACGAATCCGTTGCCCGAATTAAAAAAAGTGGCCGCCATTTTGAACTATTTAGTTACTAGACCGATTGCTTCCAAAATCGATATCTGGGGGTCCCTGAGGTCCCTTATCACTAATCCCTTGTCGGAAGTGAAAAAAGTGGCCGCCATTTTGAACTTTTTAGTTACTGGACCGATTGCTTCCAAAATCGATATCTGAGGGTCCCTGAGGTCCCTTATCACGAATCCGTTGCCCAAATTGAAAAAAGTGGCCGCCATTTTGAACTTTTTAGTTACTAGACCGATTGCTTCCAAAATCGATATCTGGGGGTCCCTGAGGTCCCTTATCACTAATCCCTTGTCGGAAGTGAAAAAAGTGACCGCCATTTTAAACTTTTTAGTTACTGGACCGATTGCTTCCAAAATCGATATCTGAGGGTCCCTGAGGTCCCTTATCACTAATCCGTTGTCAGAAGTGAAAAAAGTGGCCGCCATTTTGAACTTTTTGATTTTGATTATTGGACTGATTGCTTCCAAAATCGATATCTGGGGGCCCTGAGGTCCCTTATCACGAATCCGTTGTCAGTATTGAAAAAAGTTGCCGCCTTTTTTAACTAAATAGTTACTGGACCGATTGCTTCCAAAATCGATATCTGGGGGTCCCTGAGGTCCCTTATCCCGAATCCGTTGTCAGTATTGAAAAAAGTGGCCGCTATTTTGGACTATTTAGTTACTGAACCGATTGCTTCCAAAATCGATATCTGGGGGTCACTGAGGTCCCTTATCACTAATCCGTTGTCGGAAGTGAAAAAAGTAGCCGCCATTTTGAATTTTTTAGTTACTGGACCTATTGCTTCCAAAATCGATGTCTGGGGGTCCCTGAGGTCCCTTATCACTAATCCGTTGTCAGTATTGTAAAAAGTGGCCGCCATTTTGAACTATTTAGTTACTGGACCGATTGCTTCCAAAATCTGATACATATGCACACTCAATTGCAAGATCTGCCCCGAGCACAAAGTGAGGGCTAGTTCATACAAAGTCACTATGGTGATAGACGAGACTAAAGTTGAAATCGTCAGATGCCAGTGCTTGGACTGTGCAGCTTCAGCTGGTCGTTGTAAGCATGCAGTGGAGTTTTTAATGTGGACCCATCGTCGCAGTGAAGAACCTTCCTGCACCGAGGTTGAATAGTAGGTACTGGAAAAAACCCATCCTCTCTAGAGTAGTAGAGACTACTATGAAATACGTCACAGTAGATCAAATTTGCAAAAAAACAGTTCCACATCATAACCCCAGCACAGACCTTTTCCACGAGTTTCTTCAAGAAGCAAAAAAGAAGAAAATTATGAATTGTTAACTGTTGAAGTATCAGAACAACTTTAAACACAGTGATGTTCGACAGTTTTCACTGCATCATTTTCTTATTCAAGCGAGTGATGATAAAAAGAATGATGTCAACAAATTACTAGAAACATTACAAGAGAAACTTAACAAAAATGCTGATGATTTAATTAAATGAAACTGAAACCAATGTAAGAGCCTTTTATGGCATGACCTAAGATATGCTCGTATAACCGCATCCAAAGCATACGAGGTTAGTCGCTGCCAAACGGATCATTAGTAGCTGCGATCATGGGAGCTAAAACACCTGACCCATCAGCTATGAAGAGAGGCCGGAAATTGGAATCAACAGTTATAAAACTTGGCAGAGTAAACTTAAAACCAAAGTCAAGCCCTGTTTTGTGCCTGTTTAGACAATTGTACTTAAGTAGTAAACTCCAGTCGTGCGTCGGAGCTAACACACACACTTTTTTTTAATGATTTTTCAAATGGTAAAAGTTATGATGTAACATATGCCCAAATACTATGAAAAATACCGGCCAAGTGTAACTCGGGGCACACAGAGTTCCGCATCATAGCTTTAATTGCCAACAGAACAAGACCTCTCAAAGTCTCGGTATATACAATGCTCCAGGTAACGAGGGGTATACATGTGGAACTTTGGGAATTACTTTTCCTTTGGGACTTCAAGATTTTAGGCCCCGTAGTTTCGGAGATAAGGGTGATCAATTTTTGCCTTTAACTTAAATATTTTCAAAACTATTTGTTTAAAAATTATAAGAAAAATATATTTGAGATTATCACAATAAGCCCTTTTAATTGATATGTTACACGGAATGGTTTGCAAAACTTTTATTAAAAAAATCTTATTTGCCCCTCAAAAGTGGCACCGAGTTTGAAAAATATTTATTTACGTTAGTTGTCCGTCGTTGAGTAACCGACTTACATATCATTACCAAATTTATACTCAATCGGTCCAGTAGTTTCGGAGCAAATCGGCTGTGACAGATGGACGGACGGACAGATAGACAGACGCGCGAGTGAATGGTTCCGTTTTTACTTTTTGAGGTATGGAACCCTGAAAATGGTGCCAGTACTAATTTCACTTGACGATCACAAAATGAGTTGAGTCACTCGGCCGGCCGGTCGTTGTTGACATTCTTCAGTTTTAAATAAATAAAAACAACATTTGAGATAATTATAACGATTATACTGTTAAAATACATACATACATAAGTACATAACTCACCGATTGCTTTAACGGTGAAGGAAAACATCGTGAGGAACCTGCACACACCTGCGAAGAAACTCCAAGGTTGTGTGTGAAGTCGACCAAACCGCACCGGGCCCGCGTGGTCGACTAATGCCCGATCGCCCTAATTCAGGGTAGGCTCGAGCCCCTCGGTGGGGACGTATATGAGCTGATATGATGATGACTGTTAAAATAATTTTAATAACGCGGACCGACCGGCCGACCGACCGACCTTTAAAAGATGTATCTTTTGAACCGTAAAAAGTAGCGGCTAACATTCACACTCGGCGTGAGTTTACTACAAACCTATAGTAAAAACCGGTCAAGTGTGAGTCGTACTCGCCACGCGCCACGCGCCACGCGCCACGCGCCACGCGCCACGCGCCACGCGCCACGCGCCACGCGCCGTAAGGATATCAAACTGAACGTAAATGCATCATTGTTTAGGGACTTGGTAAGGTTCCTTACCCAGAGATGTGTAGGACAGACTGACGACTTGGTAAAGGTCACGGACTGCCGATGGATGTGGGCAGCGCAGGACCGGTCGTTGTGGGAAATACTTAGGGGAATCCAGCAGTGGACGTCTTTCGGCTGATATGGTGATGATCCAGAGGTGTGGGGGTACTCTTCTCTGCACGCGGTCTAGGGACATGTGCGATGTCTCTTGTAACGACTTGGAACAGAGTACCCTTGCTCGTTACCAGAATGTTTGCACTGCGTGGTAATCGAACCCACGCCCCCACGGCCTTGCAGTCAACCGCGCCACCCTCACAGCCGTGAATATCTCGTTTTCCAATATTAAGTATATACCTTTTTACAGGATGCTCAATATGAAGAGAGTGAAGACTCAACGGCTGTGAAATTTTTGGGTCTAAGCGAGGGAGGGGGGCTGCCTGTCTTCGAAGTCCCGCTGTCACATCAGCCTGCAGTGTCTCGAGTCCTGTCTCACGCGCCTACAATTATGTCTCACCAGCCTCAAGTCCTGTCTCATCAACCCGCAGTACCTCAAGTCCTGTCTCATCAGCCTGCATTACTATCTCATCAGTCTACCAGACCAGACCAGACTAAAGTGCAGTCGAAACGAAAAGTCCTATCCCATCAGCCAGCAGCACCCCAAGTCCTGCCTCATGGATCTCAAATCCCACACCAGGATAGACCTCTGATGCTTGAAGGTAACTACTCGTTATGAAATTCAGTGAACCAATTAACAGTTTCATAAAAGTTTAAATAAAGCTCTATTTTTACTTTTGAGCGACGAACGAGTGAAGAAAACATCTATGTTTTTCAAAAATGGCTCTAACGATTTTAATGAAACTTTGTGAATAACTAGGACTTATTGAAGCCTACTGTACTGGGTACTATGTTATTTCAGGAAAAATCCGAGTGAGGTCTCTCCGATACAATCAGAAATTATTTATAAATGTATCATAGCCTTGCACTCTTTGCTATTAAGTAAGTGTAATGTTTATTGTTGACTTGTGTTTGCCCCACCACGAGCACGACCACGAACACGACCACGACCACGACCACGACGACGGTGAAGGCTTCGCGAGAAGTATGCGCAGCGTGGCTGTACTATTTGTTTACACATACGAATATTTAAAATCCGAAATGTCTACAGCTTTTGTTGATTTTTTTGCTGAAACTACCAAACCGATGGCCCTAAAATTTGGAAACGAGCTCTAAAAGGTGGAAGATTTCTCAAAAAATCTCTAATGAGTGCTTACGAGTAGGAGCGTACCGCGGCTCCCGGCTCCCGGCTCGCGCACAGCAAACCTTCAAGACGTCGGTCGTAAGAACGACATCCATCAACGCAAAATGCAAATGTGAGCCATTCCGACAATGTTGTATGTTTTTTTGTAGTTCAAGGCGTGGACACGATTCGCGTGCTGGCAGGAGCCTCGGGGGCGACGGGGGCAGCGGGAGGGGAGGATCGTAGTGGGGGGAAGGGTGCGGGAGAGGAGGGTAGCTACGCAGTGTACACGCACCACGCCCACCCCAGCCGCGATCCGCAACACCAGCGCGCCCAGTCTGACGGTAATGTCTCTCTCCTGTCTTGCCGTGTGGTGTGAAAACGGGGCGATGGTGTCGGCTGGGATGGTGAAGGGTGCGGGGTGCGGGGTGCGGGCGATGAGGGTAGCTAAGCCGTGCACCACGCACCGGCGCGGGCGCACCGCGCGGGTCCCAGCCCCTGTTTGCACCTTCATATGTTTTACAAGCATAACATTTAGTACGATTGATCTCGAGGCCATGTAAATCAATTCTGGTGAGAAATGAAAGAAAAAGTAAAAAAATATATTTGAAAAGAGTAAAATACTTTTAAATAATCCCAAAGTGTAGGTGTTCATTATGTTACAGATTAGTATTAACAGTGTGCTAGTCCTGTGCAATAGGTATAATCTGAATGTAGTGTTACCCACGTAGTACATTATACATACCGGGTGTAACAAAATTAGTGTAGGTCCCGTTAATTGGGGCTTAACTCATCTACGACTTTGCTGAAATAGCAAAAAAAAATTAACTCTTCATACAAATCGATCAGCTGATCGATAAATTTTGTGCATTTTTGTATGGAGGATTCAATTTTTATTGAGAATTGTCAATGGGTTCCTTGGGGAAAGTTGTTCAGTATGTTGAGTCCTACACCGATTTTGTTACACTCTGTATACTTATTGATTTTTTCTTTTTTTTTTTCTTGCAAACTATGAAAGGTATGTCTTGTCTCGTTACAGGTGGCTTCCTGAAATTCTCACAGAATATGTGTTAACATAGGAAATTTCCTAACATATAAAAATTTTACAAAAACCAACGCGGGACTCTGTTTTTTTTTTATTAAAAATTTGAGTGCGTTTGACTATATTTCACCTGATGGTAAGTGACGATGTAGTCGAGGATGGTACACGCTAACTCAAATAATGCCTATATATGCCTACTTTACGATATATTAATCTGTCGGAAAAATACAAAACTAAAAAAATGAATAAATGAAAATTTCTCGCAAACTATATGTAGGTACTACTACGTTTTTGGTGAGACTATACCACAGGTGAGATACTTCGTAACTATACTCAAGTTACGTACGAGTATGGTGAGACTATACCACAGGTGAGATACTTCGTAACTATACTCAAGTTACGTACGAGTATGGTGAGACTATACCACAGGTGAGATACTTCGTAACTATACTCAAGTTACGTACGAGTATGGTGAGACTATACCACAGGTGAGATACTTCGTAACTATACTCAAGTTACGTACGAGTATGGTGAGACTATACCACAGGTGAGATACTTCGTAACTATACTCAAGTTACGTACGAGTATGGTGAGACTATACCACAGGTGAGATACTTCGTAACTATACTCAAGTTACGTACTAGTATGGTGAGACTATACCACAGGTGAGATACTTCGTAACTATACTCAAGTTACGTACGAGTATGGTGAGACTATACCACAGGTGAGATACTTCGTAACTATACTCAAGTTACGTACGAGTATGGTGAGACTATACCACAGGTGAGATACTTCGTAACTATACTCAAGTTAGGTACGAGTATGGTGAGACTATACCACAGGTGAGATACTTCGTAACTATACTCAAGTTACGTACGAGTATGGTGAGACTATACCACAGGTGAGATACTTCGTAACTATACTCAAGTTAGGTACGAGTATGGTGAGACTATACCACAGGTGAGATACTTCGTAACTATACTCAAGTTAGGTACGAGTATAGTGAGACTATACCACAGGTGAGATACTTCGTAACTATACTCAAGTTAGGTACGAGTATGGTGAGACTATACCACAAGTGAGATACTTCGTAACTATACTCAAGTTACGTACGAGTATGGTGAGACTATACCACAGGTGAGATACTTCGTAACTATACTCAAGTTACGTACGAGTATGGTGAGACTATACCACAGGTGAGATACTTCGTAACTATACTCAAGTTACGTACGAGTATGTTGAGACTATACCACTATACCACAGGTTATTGGTTTTGCAGTCCTCTGAAGACGCTACTCAGTATCGGCAATTAAACAGGCAGATCTCTAAGTCCCTTACTCGCGATTTACGCCAATATAATACAAATTGTATTAAAGAGGCGATTGAGCACAACAAAGGCTCAAAAGTGTTCGCGAGAGATCTGTCTGTTGGACAAAGCCAACTGACCAAGCTGAAGACTGAGGACGGCAGGACCATATCGTCTAAGACTGAGTTGCTGGAAGAAGTTGAGAAGTTCTATGGACAATTGTACAAGACCACACGTTTGCCTGTCAGCGATCTGGCTGAAGACCCAAGAGCCAGACTAACCCGACACTATAACGAAGATATCCCGGACGTCAGCCTGTACGAGATTAGAATGGCTCTCAAACAGCTCAAGAACAACAAGGCACCGGGTGATGATGGAATTACGGCTGAACTTCTGAAAGCAGGTGGATCACCGGTACTAAAAGCTCTTCAGAAGTTATTTAGTTCCGTTATATTCGAGGGACAAACGCCTAAGGCATGGCACAGAAGTGTGGTCGTGCTTTTCTTCAAAAAGGGTGACAACACCCTGCTGAAGAACTACAGACCCATCTCACTTCTGAGCCATGTCTACAAGCTGTTTTCGAGAGTCATTACGAATCGTCTCGCACGCAGGTTTGACGACTTCCAGCCTCCCGAACAAGCCGGTTTCCGAAAAGGCTTTAGTACCATAGACCACATACATACGCTGCGGCAGATTATACAGAAGACCGAAGAGTACAATCAGCCACTATGCTTGACGTTTGTGGACTATGAGAAGGCCTTTGATTCAGTCGAAACCTGGGCTGTGCTACAGTCTCTCCAGCGGTGCCAAATTGACCATCGATACATCGAGGTGTTGAAGTGTCTGTATGAAAACGCCACCATGTCGGTTCGCCTCCAGGACCAGAACTCGAAACCTATCCAGTTGCAGCGAGGGGTGAGACAGGGAGACGTTATATCTCCGAAACTGTTCACCGCCGCCCTGGAAGATGTTTTTAAGCTTCTGGACTGGGGTGGACTCGGCATCAATATCAACGGCGAGTACATATCCCACCTCCGATTCGCTGACGATATCGTGGTCATGGCTGAGACTATGGAAGACCTAAGCACAATGCTCGATGGCCTCAGTAAGGTCTCTCAACAAGTGGGTCTTAAAATGAACATGGACAAGACGAAAATAATGTGAAATGTCCGTGTCGCACCCACTCCTCTAAAGGTTGGACACTATACACTGGAAGTTGTTGACGAATATGTATACCTGGGACAAACAGTCCAGCTAGGTAGTTCCAACTTCAAGAAAGAGATCAATCGACGAATTCAACTCGGCTGGGCAGCGTTCGGGAAGCTTCGCAATATCTTCACGTCCCAAATACCGCAGTGTCTCAAGACTAAGGTCTTTGACCAGTGTGTGTTGCCAGTGATGACTTACGGAACTGAGACATGGTCGCTTACTATGGGCCTCATAAGAAGGCTCAAGGTCACCCAAAGGGCAATGGAGCGTGCTATGCTCGGAGTTTCTCTGCGTGATCGAATCAGAAACGAGGAGATCCACAGGAGAACTAAAGTAACCGACATAGCTCACAGAATCGCTAAACTGAAGTGGCAGTGGGCAGGGCACATAGCTCGTAGAACAGATGGCCGATGGGGCAGTAAAGTTCTCGAGTGGCGACCGCGCACCGGAAAACGTAGCGTAGGCAGGCCTCCCACGCGGTGGACCGATGACCTGGTGAAGGTCGCGGGAAGCCGATGGATGCGGGCAGCGCAGGACCGGTCGTCGTGGAAATCCTTGGGGGAGGCCTTTGTCCAGCAGTGGACGATTTGTGGCTGATATGATGATACCACAGGTGAGATACTTCGTAACTATACTCAAGTTACGTACGAGTATGGTGAGACTATACCACAGGTGAGATACTTCGTAACTATACTCAAGTTATGTACGAGTATGGTGAGACTATACCACAGGTGAGATACTTCGTAACTATACTCAAGTTACGTAGGAGTATGGTGAGACTATACCACAGGTGAGATACTTCGTAACTATACTCAAGTTACGTACGAGTATGGTGAGACTATACCACAGGTGAGATACTTCGTAACTATACTCAAGTTACGTACGAGTATTGTGAGACTATACCACAGGTGAGATACTTCGTAACTATAGGCAGTGCGCGTGATACTGGTTCTGAGTCAGTGCTTACTTAAAAATTCTTGTTAAAGTAATTATGGCACCTATAAGCCTAGATTCAATAGAAAAACTTATGACCAAGTGTTTAGCACCAGTTATGATAAAAATTTGTGCCCTGGAGTCAAGTCTGAGGACGCTAGAAGAGAAAATTGACAAGATAAGTGACCTATCGTTTGACAATATGGCCGACCAACGGACCGTAGACTCAAAACCGCAAGGTAAGCCCGATATGAAACCCTCTCGCGCTCGTCTATCAGCATCCATGACGCCGACGGCAGTCCAGAGCACCGGAGCCAGTGCGAGAGACCAGCGAGCAGAAGCCAGGTACCAACGCCGGCCAACAAAGGGAAGTTTAGATAATAAGGCACCTGCACAACCCAAGACGTACGCCGTGGCAACGACGAGCTCAGAGGATGTGCATAAAAAAACGGGAAAAAAAATTCCACAAAGCCGCTTGAACACGCTAATCTTCTTCAAGATGCTAAACTAACGAACAACGAGACAACACCGCAAATGAAGGTAGACCGGAGCTCTTTGCTAACCAACACCGCGCCTCACGATGACTCACAACCGCAGTGGCATACTGTGCAGTACGGGAAACAGCGGAAACAGCGATCGAGAGAAGTAATAAAAGGCACTGGATCGGAAGACACTGAGCTGCTTGCAGTAGAACGAATAAAAAAAATTCACGTATGTTTTTTAAAACCTGAAACAACTACGGAGTCACTTTTAGCATACATAGCTAAAAAGAATCCATCCAATAAATACCACGCACTGAAACTAAACCTAAAACATGACCATTACGCTTCATTCGTCATCACGGTACCGTCCAGTACTTATGCCTTCTTCATGCGCGCGGACAACTGGCCGCCGCGCATAGAAGTCAGTGAGTGGTTTCGCGGCGGCGCCGGACGGGCGGGAGCCCCGTCCTCATATCAACACAGGAGCCGAGAGCCTCGTGACGCCCACGCCCCTCACTCCGCCATCGCCCGTACGTCCACCGCGAGCGACCGGTCAAGCAGCCCCCACCGCATCAGCGGCGCTGTCCCCACCACCACCGTGCCCGCGCCGGCGCCTGCGCCACGACAGTCCGCCTCACTCGAACAGCCGCCTCAGTAGACGCATGCCTCTGACGACGACGACGACAAGTACCACTTTAGCAACAACGTATGACTCACCCGACGAGCACACCTCGCGCTCACGTAAGTTGGTTGTTTGTCACCAAAATGTGCAGTCCATTAATAATAAAACGCATAAAATTGAAGTTCTACTCAAAGCTGAGTTACGATGTGACATCTTAGCTGTTACCGAACACTGGCTGACTAGCGACCAGCTTAAGTGTATTAATCTAGACGGGTACACTTTGTTATCTTGCTATTGTCGTAAACAGCACATTCATGGTGGGTCAGGTATGTTTATAAAAGACAATCACAGAGCTATTGAATTAATTGACTTTTGTAATCTATCCAATGAATTATTTTGTGAAATTTCAGCAATTGAACTTATCGACTTTAATTTAATTATCATATGTGTTTATAGGACAAACTTAATAAGTGCTACTGATTTTTTGACTCACCTTGAAGGTGTGCTCGAAAAAGCCAGCGAGAGCGGAAAAGACTGTGTTATAGTAGGCGACATGAATATTAACGTAATAATGGAAAGTACTGATTCCAAAAAGTTATTTGATCTTTTGTTGACTTACGATTTCAGCAATAAAGTTGATTTTCCAACGCGAATCACTCAGGACACGAAGTCTAGCTTAGACCTTGTCTATACCAACGCACAGGCGGGAACGGTATGTGCATCCCCAGTCACAACTAACCTCTCTGATCATATTGCGGTGCGCACAGAAATTGCGCGTCCGAGAATCGAACCTACACCAGCCCGCGTTGTGCGCGACTACTCTAAAAGTAATCGCGCCAATTTTGCGATGTCTATTGATAGTATCAATTGAGTTGATGTATGGGAAAGAAGTGGCGGCTCTGCTTTGAATATGACGATATCTATGATAAATGTAATTTGCAATAAATTTGACATATGTTTTCCCCTTAAAAAGAAGCCTACTTCAAAAAATAACTCCTGGGTAACTGATGATATTATTAATTTAAAATTTTTACTATTTGATATGATAAAATTAAGTTGCGTATTTCCTTATAATGACGACTTAAAGAGAAAAATAAACGACATGAATTTATTATACAATAAATTAATATCGGAGAAAAAATTTGATTATTATTCCAATTTAATAAAAGGCAGTCAAAATAAAAGTAAAATGATGTGGCACATTGTAAACAAGGAGAGAGGTAGATCTACTCACCCTCTTACCCAGTTTACAGATATAGTTGTATCAAACGGAATAAAATTTACTTCAAAATCGGACGCTGCGAGCGCTATGAGCGCTAGATTTGTAGGAGCCGCTGCTTTGTGCGGAGCCCCGCGCGCTGACACAGTGTTAGCCTGTACTGCATTGCGCGCCGCCCGCGCGCCGTCGGACCGCTCACTGCGCCTGACGCCTTTCAGCGCGCAAGAAGTTTACCACATCATCAGCACTCGTATACCGCATAAGCCCACAAAAGATATATATGACATATCTATGGAGCTACTTAACTCGGTTGCAGCAACGCTATCGCCGGCATTGGCCGCACTGTACAATCAATGTCTTAAAGAGGGAACCTATCCATTACCCCTGAAAGTGAGTAAGATCTCT
Organism: Coleophora flavipennella; assembly: GCA_947284805.1. Taxonomy (NCBI): domain Eukaryota; kingdom Metazoa; phylum Arthropoda; class Insecta; order Lepidoptera; family Coleophoridae; genus Coleophora; species Coleophora flavipennella. Next base: position 439,608 of record OX369305.1, on the reverse strand, counting down.
CCACTTTATAAGGGAAAAGGAAAAAGGGAAGATTTCGATTGCTACAGACCAGTGTCTATAATACCGGCGATAGCAAAAGTGCTGGAAAATGGGTTATGCTCTCGTTTAACCGAGCATCTCGACGCGACGGGCGCTCTGTCGGAGCGGCAGTTCGCGTACCGCGCGGGCCGCTCCACAAGCGCGCTGGCGCGGCGGGTGGTCCGGCGCGTGCTGGAGGCGTGTGAGCAGCGCCTGCAGGTGGCCGTGCTGTGCTGCGACCTGTCTAAAGCGTTTGACGTAGCAGATCACCATGTTCTCGCCGCCAAGATGCAACACTATGGAATCGGTGGTCGTGCTGCCGACCTATTCGCCGACATTCTTAGTGACAGGTCGCAGGTGGTGGTGTGCGACGGGGGAGACGTAAAGTCAGACTCTTTGAACACTACGATGGGTGTAGCCCAAGGATCATCGGTATCGAATATTCTTTTCTCGTTACTTTTGAACGATTTACCTGAAGCGGTGCCAGCTGGCGACATCTACATGTACGCTGACGATGTAGCCAGTATCGTCTGCGCACCGACTTTGGAAAAACTGGAACAACGACTTAACGATGCCATGATCCAGCTCTCGCGGTGGTTTGTCTGCAACGGACTAGCCTTAAATTTAAAAAAGACGCACTTTCTGCACTTTCACCTGGGAGGGAAGCTTCCGAGGGATCTGTCGCTGAGTGTGAATGGAGTACGTGTTGAGCAGGTGAACAGCACCACCTTTCTTGGATTCGAACTGGACCGCGGCCTGACTTGGGAATCTCACATAACCAAGCTGTGTGGGAAAATTGGCGGAGTCAGTTTCGCCCTCCGACGGCTGGCTCGGGTGGTCCCGAGAGAGGTGGTGCGGTCCAGCTATTTTGCGACAGCACAGTCGCTCTTGCAATACGGGGTAGAGCTGTGGGGGTGCGCTGCCGAATGGGAGCGCGCCTTCCGCATGCAGAAAAAAGCCGTACGAGCGATTGTGCAAGCATCGCGCCGTACATCCGCGAGGCCGTTGTTTAAAAGCCTGGGCATACTTACACTACCATCCTTAGTAATCCTTCAGCTGGCTACCTATGTATATATCCATCGTGAAGAGTACCAGACGCCTAAAGATGTACATAACCGCAACCACCGCAATATGGACAGACTCCTGCCTGTGCGATGCAGACTCGCCAAGTCAAGCAAGCTGACGCATGTGCTTGGACCGGCAATTTTTAACAAACTCCCGGTAGAAATTACTGAAGCTCCCTCATTAACAACTTTTAAGACAAAACTCAGACGCTGGCTCATTGAGCACACGTTTTATTCATTACAAGACTTTTTAAATTTACACAATGTGTAAACTATTTTTTAGTTGGTAGTTCTTTCAAGTACCTAAATATAAATATTTTTTATTAAGTATTATATTATTTAAATATGTGTGTTATTGACAATTTAATTGTTCATATTATTTCGAAACAATTTATAAAATGACCTGTAAAATATTTTTTACCAATAAATTATTATGATTATGATTATTATGATTATACTCAAGTTACGTACTAGTATGGTGAGACTATACCACAGGTGAGATACTTCGTAACTATACTCAAGTTACGTACTAGTATGGTGAGACTATACCACAGGTGAGATACTTCGTAACTATACTCAAGTTACGTACGAGTATGGTGAGACTATACCACAGGTGAGATACTTCGTAACTATACTCAAGTTACGTACGAGTATGGTGAGACTATACCACAGGTGAGATACTTCGTAACTATACTCAAGTTACGTACTAGTATGGTGAGACTATACCACAGTTGAGATACTTCGTAACTATACTCAAGTTACGTACGAGTATGGTGAGACTATACCACAGGTGAGATACTTCGTAACTATACTCAAGTTACGTACGAGTATGTTGAGACTATACCACAGGTGAGATACTTCGTAACTATACTCAAGTTACGTACGAGTATGGTGAGACTATACCACAGGTGAGATACTTCGTAACTATACTCAAGTTAGGTACGAGTATGGTGAGACTATACCACAGGTGAGATACTTCGTAACTATACTCAAGTTAGGTACGAGTATGGTGAGACTATACCACAGGTGAGATACTTCGTAACTATACTCAAGTTAGGTACGAGTATGGTGAGACTATACCACAGGTGAGATACTTCGTAACTATACTCAAGTTAGGTACGAGTATGGTGAGACTATACCACAGGTGAGATACTTCGTAACTATACTCAAGTTAGGTACGAGTATGGTGAGACTATACCACAGGTGAGATACTTCGTAACTATACTCAAGTTACGTACGAGTATTGTGAGACTATACCACAGGTGAGATACTTCGTAACTATACTCAAGTTACGTACGAGTATTGTGAGACTATACCACAGGTGAGATACTTCGTAACTATACTCAAGTTACGTACTAGTATGGTGAGACTATACCACAGGTGAGATACTTCGTAACTATACTCAAGTTACGTACGAGTATGGTGAGACTATACCACAGGTGAGATACTTCGTAACTATACTCAAGTTACGTACGAGTATGGTGAGACTATACCACAGGTGAGATACTTCGTAACTATACTCAAGTTACGTACGAGTATGGTGAGACTATACCACAGGTGAGATACTTCGTAACTATACTCAAGTTACGTACTAGTATGGTGAGACTATACCACAGGTGAGATACTTCGTAACTATACTCAAGTTAGGTACGAGTATGGTGAGACTATACCACAGGTGAGATACTTCGTAACTATACTCAAGTTACGTACGAGTATGGTGAGACTATACCACAGGTGAGATACTTCGTAACTATACTCAAGTTACGTACGAGTATGCTGAGACTATACCACAGGTGAGATACTTCGTAACTATACTCAAGTTAGGTACGAGTATGGTGAGACTATACCACAGGTGAGATACTTCGTAACTATACTCAAGTTAGGTACGAGTATGGTGAGACTATACCACAGGTGAGATACTTCGTAACTATACTCAAGTTAGGTACGAGTATGGTGAGACTATACCACAGGTGAGATACTTCGTAACTATACTCAAGTTAGGTACGAGTATGGTGACACTATACCACAGGTGAGATACTTCGTAACTATACTCAAGTTACGTACGAGTATGGTGAGACTATACCACAGGTGAGATACTTCGTAACTATACTCAAGTTACGTACGAGTATGGTGAGACTATACCACAGGTGAGATACTTCGTAACTATACTCAAGTTAGGTACGAGTATGGTGAGACTATACCACAGGTGAGATACTTCGTAACTATACTCAAGTTAGGTACGAGTATGGTGAGACTATACCACAGGTGAGATACTTCGTAACTATACTCAAGTTAGGTACGAGTATGGTGAGACTATACCACAGGTGAGATACTTCGTAACTATACTCAAGTTAGGTACGAGTATAATGAGACTATACCACAGGTAAGATACTTCGTAATTATACTCAAGTTAGGTACGAGTATAATGAGACTATACCACAGGTGAGATACTTCGTAACTATACTCAAGTTAGGTACGAGTATGGTGAGACTATACCACAGGTGAGATACTTCGTAACTATACTCAAGTTAGGTACGAGTATGGTGAGACTATACCACAGGTGAGATACTTCGTAACTATACTCAAGTTACGTAGGAGTATAGTGAGACTATACCACAGGTGAGATACTTCGTAACTATACTCAAGTTACGTAGGAGTATGGTGAGACTATACCACAGGTGAGATACTTCGTAACTATACTCAAGTTACGTAGGAGTATGGTGAGACTATACCACAGGTGAGATACTTCGTAACTATACTCAAGTTAGGTACGAGTATGGTGAGACTATACCACAGGTGAGATACTTCGTAACTATACTCAAGTTAGGTACGAGTATAGTGAGACTATACCACAGGTGAGATACTTCGTAACTATACTCAAGTTAGGTACGAGTATGGTGAGACTATACCACAGGTGAGATACTTCGTAACTATACTCAAGTTAGGTACGAGTATGGTGAGACTATACCACAGGTGAGATACTTCGTAACTATACTCAAGTTACGTACGAGTATGGTGAGACTATACCACAGGTGAGATACTTCGTAACTATACTCAAGTTAGGTACGAGTATGGTGAGACTATACCACAGGTGAGATACTTCGTAACTATACTCAAGTTAGGTACGAGTATGGTGAGACTATACCACAGGTGAGATACTTCGTAACTATACTCAAGTTAGGTACGAGTATGGTGAGACTATACCACAGGTGAGATACTTCGTAACTATACTCAAGTTAGGTACGAGTATGGTGAGACTATACCACAGGTGAGATACTTCGTAACTATACTCAAGTTAGGTACGATTATGGTGAGACTATACCACAGGTGAGATACTTCGTAACTATACTCAAGTTAGGTACGATTATGGTGAGACTATACCACAGATGAGATACTTCGTAACTATACTCAAGTTACGTACGAGTATGGTGAGACTATACCACAGATGAGATACTTCGTAACTATACTCAAGTTACGTACGAGTATGGTGAGACTATACCACAGGTGAGATACTTCGTAACTATACTCAAGTGACGTACGAGTATGGTGAGACTATACCACAGGTGAGATACTTCGTAACTATACTCAAGTTACGTACGAGTATGGTGAGACTATACCACAGGTGAGATACTTCGTAACTATACTCAAGTTACGTACGAGTATGGTGAGACTATACCACAGGTGAGATACTTCGTAACTATACTCAAGTTACGTACGAGTATGGTGAGACTATACCACAGGTGAGATACTTCACTACATAGTATAAAACAAAGTCGCTTTCTCTGTCCCTATGTCCCTTTGTATGCTTAAATCTTTGAAACTACGCAACGGATTTTGATGCGGTTTTTTTTAATAGATAGAGTGATTCAAGAGAAAGGTTTATATGTATAATAACATCCATTAAATAGTAGAGAAGTACTGTTATTTTTGAGGTTTCTAATGTGATGTCGTAAATAATTTCATTTTTTCCGCTTACATTGCAAACGCAGGCTGAACCCTACGAGTTTTATCAAAATAATGTACTAAGTATTGTACACATTGAAAAGGTCTACAGAAACGTCCGTGATGGTATATGTCTATCTCTTATGGATAACCCACAATAACTTTTTTTTGTCATTTACTTTTTACGAAAAATAATGGCTAATTTTCGAAGCGATTTTAACCAATACAGCATTAATCCTTAACCAATTAAATACCTTGAATACATTGTTCATTTAATATAGATCTATATGGCCCGTTACACCGTATGATTTAAGTGAATATTTTCGAAGATATTACAGATTAAAAAAATGCGGGACGTAGCGTTTGCGGCGGTACCGGCCGGCCGCACGTTCTCAGTTTTTCTGTAGTGTATTTAATATCAGCATTGCACCCGTGCGAAGCCGGGGCGGGTCGCTAGTCGTAACTATACTTAAGTTAGGTACGAGTATGGTGAGACTATACCACAGGTGAGATACTTCGTAACTATACTCAAGTTAGGTACGAGTATGGTGAGACTATACCACAGGTGAGATACTTCGTAACTATACTCAAGTTAGGTACGAGTATGGTGAGACTATACCACAGGTGAGATACTTCGTAACTATACTCAAGTTAGGTACGAGTATGGTGAGACTATACCACAGGTGAGATACTTCGTAACTATACTCAAGTTAGGTACGAGTATGGTGAGACTATACCACAGGTGAGATACTTCGTAACTATACTCAAGTTACGTACGAGTATGGTGAGACTATACCACAGGTGAGATACTTCGTAACTATACTCAAGTTACGTACGAGTATGGTGAGACTATACCACAGGTGAGATACTTCGTAACTATACTCAAGTTACGTACGAGTATGGTGAGACTATACCACAGGTGAGATACTTCGTAACTATACTCAAGTTACGTACGAGTATGGTGAGACTATACCACAGGTGAGATACTTCGTAACTATACTCAAGTTACGTACGAGTATGGTGATACTATACCACAGGTGAGATACTTCGTAACTATACTCAAGTTAGGTACGAGTATGGTGAGACTATACCACAGGTGAGATACTTCGTAACTATACTCAAGTTAGGTACGAGTATGGTGAGACTATACCACAGGTGAGATACTTCGTAACTATACTCAAGTTACGTACGAGTATGGTGAGACTATACCACAGGTGAGATACTTCGTAACTATACTCAAGTTAGGTACGAGTATGGTGAGACTATACCACAGGTGAGATACTTCGTAACTATACTCAAGTTAGGTACGATTATGGTGAGACTATACCACAGGTGAGATACTTCGTAACTATACTCAAGTTAGGTACGAGTATGGTGAGACTATACCACAGGTGAGATACTTCGTAACTATACTCAAGTTACGTACGAGTATGGTGAGACTATACCACAGGTGAGATACTTCGTAACTATACTCAAGTTACGTACGAGTATGGTGAGACTATACCACAGGTGAGATACTTCGTAACTATACTCAAGTTACGTACGAGTATGGTGAGACTATACCACAGATGAGATACTTCGTAACTATACTCAAGTTACGTACGAGTATGGTGAGACTATACCACAGGTGAGATACTTCGTAACTATACTCAAGTTACGTACGAGTATGGTGATACTATACCACAGGTGAGATACTTCGTAACTATACTCAAGTTAGGTACGAGTATGGTGAGACTATACCACAGGTGAGATACTTCGTAACTATACTCAAGTTACGTACGAGTATGGTGAGACTATACCACAGGTGAGATACTTCGTAACTATACTCAAGTTACGTACTAGTATGGTGAGACTATACCACAGTTGAGATACTTCGTAACTATACTCAAGTTACGTACGAGTATGGTGAGACTATACCACAGGTGAGATACTTCGTAACTATACTAAAGTTACGTACGAGTATGGTGAGACTATACCACAGGTGAGATACTTCGTAACTATACTCAAGTTAGGTACGAGTACGGCTGTAGAAGAGGACTATACATTTGATTACACAATTTCGTCAATGTAGTTTCGATTTCAATACCTTCCATCCCTTCATAGAATACTACTACTCAGCTCATTTACGTCCCCACCGAGGGGCTCGAGCCTACCCTGAATTAGTACATTTTGCCGTGAGTGTCAGTTCTGTGCGATACTGGTAACACTCCTTCACTCCTTTGTTCCTCTGTTCCACATCACGTACCTATTCTATGAGCGGCGCTACGTACTGTGTACCCGTCGACATGCGATGTTCGTAAACGATAAAGTACAATTAAAAATAATAATTGTTGTTCCAGAACCAACTTCCGGTGGCGATGATACAAAACCTTGTCGAAAGAAAAGAAAGAAATAGCAATGTGCGAGTTACAACACGTTGGCGCAGAGGCCGGACACTGTGAAGACATTTTGTTTGTTCTGTGGTTTTGATTCCAATGTTCATTTGTTTTGAAGTGGATACGTGTTTGTTCGGGGTCTGGTGATTATATTATTACGTTTTTTAATCAATCATGATTCATGATTTAGGCACATATTACTAAATAGCTTACTTATTTAGGTACCGTTAAATTATTCATGTTGTGCGGCATTTATTTGATCGAAATAATAAAGTTATTGTAAATGACGTCGCAGGCAAATGCGCCGCTGTGAATTCCTCCCTCTGATTCGAAATTGCTGGAGCGTGAGCGTGAAGAGCGTGCTAAGGAGTATCCACTTGAATAATTGAAGGTTGTATCTCGGACACGACCCGCTGCTTCCTGTCTTTGTTTCATGATTTGATTTCATTAATTAGTAATAAGGGATTACTATATGCTTAATACCTACTTAATAAAGTGATATTTTTAAGTTTTATTTTATTGTCATTGACTTGTTTCATAGTAGGTACGTTGACGTCATCGAGTAATATAAATATGACAGTGATTATATATTTTTGCAAACAGGTAACTATGTCGTCAACAAAACGGCGGCCGCCGGATCTTTAAAACTGTTTATTATTTTGTTCCGTAGATCATCGAATTCAGAAAATGGATAGAAATGTGGAGTCACTGAAGTGTTAGTGGGCGGGGCACATAGCTCGAAAAACAGATGGCCGTTGGGGTAGTAAAGTTCTCGAGTAGCGACCAGGCACCAGAACACCTAGCGTAGGCGGGCGTCCTACGCGGTGGACCGACGACCTGGTGAAGATCGCGGGCAGCCCAGGACAGGCGTCGTGGAAATCCTTAGGGGAGGCCTCTGTCAAGCAGGGGACGTCTTTCGGCTGATGTGATGTAGAGTGTGGAGGGAGGCCGCCCGCGCCCCCCGCGCCCCCCGCGCCTTGTCAGTGTTTTGTATCTAGACTATGCTGAGTTGAGACAAATCATTAAAATAGTAGTATAGCGAGATGAATGCACAAATAACTCATTTTTCAAGGATAATCAATGTAACTCGTGTCACATTGAGGACAAGTAATATACTTACATGTACTTAATGTTAATAATAATATACTATGTGAATGAAAACGCACAAAAAGCTGTCGAGACAGAGATCAGTCCTTTTTTAGGGTTCCGTAGTCAACGAGGAACCCTTATAGTTAGTGAAGTCTGTCTGTTTGTCTGTCTGTCTTTTTAACCGTCATAAAATCCTGTGGTTACCACTTACAGATTTGATTGTAGTCTCAGATGATAGCCTCATTATCTGGCTATAAATTGGCATCATTACTTTTTCGTTTGGATAAATATTTTTTGGTTAAATGACTTCCGAATGAAAAATGGGATTTTGGGCAAGTCTCCCCACCCACTGGGAGAGATGCCCATAGGGTTGGGGAGATTTGCCCATGGTCTTCTTTTTGAAGGAAAATTGTGGAAAGTAATGCTTCACATCTTAAATTTAATTTTAAATACTTAAATTACCACTAACAAAAGCATATAAAGCAATTAGTCATGAGAATAACTAAAAAAAATATTTTACATAATCATCATTTGGTTAAAATAATTGTGTATCTTGAAAGCCTCATTAATAGTAAAAATAAGCATTAAACTTTTAATTATTTTATTTATTCTATGAAAAACCGCTGGTTTCATCATCAGATGAGCATCGCGGTACCATAATGGCCAACCTTTGTGTGTGTAAACACTTACTTACTTAGTAGAGGGACACTTGCTCACTGGGCAAGTCACCCGCTTCCGCAATGGGTCAACTCTCCCGCACCCTACCCTCCGGAACTTATTCTTTTCTCACTGTCTATCCCTAAATCGTAGCCTAGCGACACTTGGCACTCGTCAAAATACGATAATTAGGTGACACAATAATAACTGCACACAATACGTACCTTTGAAAACAACTGTGCAATCCTTCTTGCAAAAAAATAAAAAATATTCACTCCGGAGCACCAAATAAATAAATATTTTGGGACAAATCACACATGGTCATCTGGCCCCAAAGTAGGATTCCCTGTGTTATTATTACCAAAAACACGTTACCTTCGATAACTCGCGAACCAAACTGACAGCTGGCAAAATGACAGGATGCATATCAACGGCTGCTCGCGGGCAACCAATGAGCGCAGTTGCGTTCCTGTAGCACTAATGTAAGTTGGAAAACGGTATGGGTGGGCGAGTCTCCCACATGGGCAAGTCACCCGGTTTCCCCTAATTTGGTATACATGTTAATCACGCCGACAAAGTGGAAAAAAAGGAAATTTTAGGGGACATGTAAAGAGGGAATGATTTTAATTGTTTTACGTACCTATCGATCGACCCTATCCACAGGATATCGTTGAATATATCCCAGTAGTTCGAAAAATGCTAAAACCATTTTTCGAATCAGGGATCCGTTTGCGAAATATTAAGCTTTAAAGTATAAAAAATCTTAGAGTCAGTTCCCTCCCCCCCCTACCTGCTAAGTCGCTATTTCAGAATATCCGACAAAAATTGAAAACAGGACATTTATGAAATATAAATAAAAGGAAAACTATTACGGCTAAGAAGGCTTTCTTAGTAGGTATATTCCAGTTGCACCAAAGAGAATTTATCTAGTAAAAACTTGTTTTTCTTTCTTTCATAATAACTTATTTTATTACAGTCGCAAGTGAACAAAAATGAAATGAAATGCCGCCATTTCCATTTTTTATTGAGTAAAGAGTGTTCTTAACATTGTATATGAAAAATGAAATGCCGCCATTTCCATTGTTTTTTTTTTCAGTAAAAGTTTTCTTATCATTTTATAAGAAAAGAAATTGTTTCACTAAGGAGTTTTGCATAGCTTGAACTGTAAAGTTCACTTTACAATTCTAGCATAGTGTGACGTAGTGATTTGAAAATGGAACGTCTAAAGAAACAATCCATTGTGTTGCAAATGCCTCTTTGTACAGTAGTAAATTCCACTTATTGAGCATGTATGAAATAAAAAATATTTTTACAATTTTTACCTGTCCTTTTGACGGCCGTGGAAATTTATGAAATTTTAATATTTTATTCATTATTGATAAGGAGCAGCATTCTCTCATGGCACATGTAGTTTGCACCATTTTAAATATGCGACGTGACGACCCTCAATGAACTGTCCCAGCAAGGTCCCACCGCACTGAACAAACGGTGGCTATGGCCCAGTGGGCTGTACCTACCCGCCCCTCAGCCCCCGCACGGTTGCCCTATGTAGATGTCTCCGTTGGATGACAGTACTCTACTCACCATTTAATTTCAACCTCAATTTGCAAAATCTACCTGCTGAGAGCCGACAGATTGAATACAGCATGCTGCGTGTTATATCGTTAGCCGCTAGCAATCCGCAAATTGTCTCAACAGATTGAGTACGTGTTGAATGGTGAAAAGTGCTATTGCCTCAATCTCGACTCAGTTGCGCTCGTGCCGTCACGGTGAGTAGAAGTGTTATCTTCTGTAATATAACTGGTAATAAAACTGGTAATAATGAAAAAAAATATCTTCTGATTCCAAGTAATGTTCAGCTAGATTTTATTTCCTAATAAACGCTACTTATCGTCCCATTATAATAGTCGCTTCCCTTAGTGTCATATAGGACCCGAAAAGTTCTTTTGATGAAACCAGTACCAAATTTTAGTATGTGTTAAGCATGTTATTTTGACTAAAAAACCACCGGGAGACAGTTTCTAACATGGTTGAGTCACCAGCTACGACGTCATCAAAATGGCCGCTGCCGCGTTCAGAATATTGCGTATACAACAGAAAGTATGTCACACATAAGCTTGTGGGTGGTGTCATAAAAAGCAAAATTAAATGCGCTACAATATTGTTTTTACATTTGACCTTGTAAATACCATAGTTTGCGAGAAATTTTAAGTTTTATTTAAATTTTTCCAAAAAAAACTTTTGTTTTTTGTTTTTATCAACTTTACTAGTAACTTTACAGTAAAACATTGTCTAAAGATATGATAAGCTATAAAATGCCATTTAAATTTTGAAAATCGGTTTATAAAAAAGCAGAGTACATTAGTTTTGTTCCGTATCGGATGTCACCACCAAGACTCGATTTATTTTTTGTAACATTCAATTTCTATAAAAATAAAGCAATCACACATTTTTTATTTCTTTTTCCTAAAAATTTTTTTCGATGTAAATACAAAATCTTTCTGCCTTGCGAAAGGTAATTACTTGCGCAGCGTCTGGCAACCCTGTTCGCGAAAACGGGTGGGGGCGCGCGCCGCTGGCGCGTCCGTGTCAGTGGTCATTCTTTGTTGGCGCGCGGTTAACCTGTAGCTATGTCATTGCTTCATTTAAGTATCTGTCGTTTTTTTAACAAATAAGATAATTAGTCCGTGATAACGAGAAACGGTGTGTTCTCGGACTCTCATCAACTTTTCCACATAACGGCATCAACTCTTAAAATTGTATAAGATATTCACCGACATGCAGTTTTGGTACAAGATGAAATTATTTTAAAGAACTTGCACTCTACCGATTTAGTTGCCATGGAAGCCAAGTATCACAAATCGTGTTATATTAAGCTACTGAACAAAGTTCGCAGTATTAAAAGTCAGCAGTCAGTACCTGAACCAGAAGTATCAGTTCAAACGGCATAGGGTTCTACGTTGAGTGAGTTAGTAACGTATGTACATGCAAGAGCGTTACTTGTACAGTGCTGAAGCTCCGGTTTTTCGTCTTGCTAATCTAACCACCATGTTTAAGAAAAGAATGCAAGAGCAAGGTATCGAAAACTTTGAAGTCAACAGAACGAAACTGAAACAACAGCTTCTCGAGTTCATTACTAGTCTTCGTGAGAATAAAGTTGGTCGAGAAGTTTTACTTAGTTTTGAAGATGATGTTCGAAGCGTTGTTGAAATTGCTTGCCAAAACAATGCAATGAGCGATGGTATGTGCTTAGCTCGTGCTGCTAGAATTATTCGTGACCAAATGTTCAATGAATATCCGAAATTCAACGGATCTTTTCAATATTATTTTACGGGTGAAAACTGTGTTCCTAAACAATGCGTTTTGTTTTGCCGAATGGTACTACTTGGCAACGCATTCAGTGAAAATTTTGAAAAAAGAGAAGAATCGCAAAGGGACATTAACGTGGTCGCGAAAAACATTACCTGACTGATCAGATTTAACTGCAAAAAGAAAGTTACCCAAACTAGGACCAGTCAGCGCCACTCACTAGGCCGAGAAACATCGTTACCTTTATATATTGGTATTTAACTGTACAAAGACAATGTGCGAAAAGAAGTGATTGACAACATGTGTGTGCGACCTGGGTTTGAGCGTATCATATAAAAGGGTAGTTTAAGTATCTAAATTAGTGGCTAGTAATGCGTGTAAGGTGAGCGCTGCTACAGTAACGTCGTGCGCATAGCGGCTTCGTTTTACATGGGACGATTTAAGCATCCCTTCGGTTCTGCCTGGTGTAGTTATACCGGCCTCCACTAAATTATCAGTCCAGCCATTGTCTTTCAACAAAGTGCCAATCATAGATATTACTGCCATTTCGATATGCTATGGGCCTAGCATAACAATCGGTTTATCTTCCTCATATATTTCAGGATATCACCATTGGATTTGTTTAGCGATGGCGTATATTGGTTGATGAGCAGTAATGACCGGTAACTGTCCTAGATTAGTTTTTTCGTGATTGTCATAATAATATTCATAGTATGGCGAACCATAGCATGGGAGTTAATGCTTTCTCGCAATATGGGCAAAATATGTGACTGACATTTGTTTTTTCAGGATTATCCTTGCGTGCATGGTATACAGCCCATGGCAGAGTTTCTTCATCATTTTCTAGTGCTATTTTAGTATGGTCTAGCTATTCTTTCAATTCTGCAGTAAGACTTATTGCACTGCAATCTCCGAAATTGTAGTTCACTGTTTGCATGGGAACATCCGACTGCTTTTTTGGTGTGGGTAGTATATTAGTATACGAATCGGGAAGAGAGATTTCGTATTTGTTTTTCTTCGTTAGGTTTAAAGAGGGCTTTGTATTTCTGTTTTCTTCTGGGTGTAAAATAACGGATATAGTTGTACCGTGAAAAGAGTCCATTGAAGTGTTGGAAGAAGTATTATGATCAATGTTTTCGATAGCCGCACATGTAAATACGTTTTGTAGTATACTTTTGGGACAAACAAACCCCTGCTCCTTATATAGATCACACGCATTACTAGCCACTATTTCAGACAGTTGATCTTTTATATGATACGCTCAAACCCAGGTCGCACATGTTTGAACTGTACAACGACAATGTGCGAAAAGAAGTGATTGTCTTTTCGCACATTGTCGTTGTACAGTTAAATACCAATATATAAAGGTAACTGTGTTTCTCGGTCTAGTGAGTGGCGCTGACTGGTCCCAGTTTGGGTGACTTTCTTTTTGCAGTTAAATCTGATCAGTCGGGCAATGTTTTTCGTGACCACGTTTATGTCCCTTTGCGATTCTACTCTTTTTTCAAAATTTTCATTGAATGCGCCGCCAAGTAGTACCATTCGGCAAAACAAAACACACAGGTTAGGAACACAGCTTTCACCAGTAAAATAATTTTGAAAAGATCCGTTGAATTTCGGATATTCATTGAACATTTGGTCACGAATAATTCTAGCAGCACATACCATCGCTCATTGTATTGTTTTGGCCAACATTTTCAACAACGCTTCGAACATTATCTTTAAAACTAAGTAAAACTTCTCGACCAACTTTATTCTCACGAAGACTAGGAATGAACTCGAAAAGCTGTTGTTTCAGTTTCGTTCTGTTGACTTCAAAGTTTTCGACACCTTGCTCTTGCATTCTTTTCTTAAACATGGTGGTTAGATTAGCAAGACGAAAAACCGGAGCTTCAGCACTGTACAAGTAACGCTCTTGCATGTACGTTACTAACTCACTCAACGTAGAACCGTATGCCGTTTGAACTGATACTTCTGGTTCAGTTACTGACTGCTGACTTTTAATACTGCGAACTTTGTTCAGTAGCTTAAAATAATACGATTTGTGATACTTGGCTTCCATGGCAACTAAATCGGTAGAGTGCAAGTTCTTTAAAATAATTTCATCTTGTACCAAAACTGCATGTCAGTGAATATCTGATCCAACTTTAAGAGGTGATGCCGTTCTGTGGAAAAGTTGATGAGAGTCCCAGAACACACCGTTTCTCGTTATCACGGACTAATTATCTTATTTGTTAAAAAAAACGACAGATACTTAAATGAAGCAATGACATGGCTACAGGTTAACCGCGCGCCAACAAAGAATGACCACTGATACGGACGCGCCAGCGGCGCGCGCCCCCACCCGTTTTCGCGAACAGGGTTGGCAGACGCTGCGCAAGTAATTACCTTGCGCAAGGTAGAAAGATTTTGTATTTACATCGAAAAAAATCTTTTTAAGAAAAGAAATAAAAAAATGTGTGATTGCTTTATTTTTATAGAAATTGAATGTTACAAAAAATAAATTGAGTCTTGGTGGTGACATCCGATACGGAACAAAACTAATGTATTCTGCTTGTTTATAAACCGATTTTCAAAATTTTAATGGCGTTTTATAGATTATTAATACAGCATTCATATCCTGAGACAATGTTTTACTGTAAAGTTACTAGTAAAGTTGATGAAAACAAAAAACAAAAGTTTTTTTGGAAAAACTTAAATAAAACTTAAAATTTCTCGCAAACTATGGTATTTACAAGATCAAATGTACAAAAAAATATTGTAGCGCATTTAATTCTGCTTTTTATGACACCCCGCACAAGCTTATATGTGACATACTTTCTGTTGTATACGCAATATTCTGAACGCGGCAGCGGCCATTTTGATGACGTCATAGCTGGTGACTCAACCATGTTAGAAACTGTCTCCCGGTGGTTTTTTAGTAAATACAATTTTAGTAAAAACAACATACTAAAATTTAATTAATATTAATATTAAAATTTGGTGCTGGTTTCATCAAAAAAACCTTTTTTCCCCTAAGGGAAGCGACTATAAATAACGAGTACGTCTATACGCTGTGTCGTTCAACCTCGGAATGAAATTGTGAGCGCTGCTAATTCGTAAGTATAGAGCACGGTCAACGGCGACTTTAGCAGATTAAGCCAGCAAATTGTGATCGAGAATGAATCGTGAGGAGGCTGTTCTAAGTAGCCTACTCACCATTCAATCCCAAACACAATATGCTATCTCAATCTGTTGAAGGTGTTGAAGTTGCAGTACTATGCATGTTAGGCACACACCTACTTATTTAAGATTAAATCTGTCGGCTCTCAGCAGATTGAGTCTGCAAATTGTGGTTGAAATTGAATGGTGAGTGAAGTACTTTAGACTTTGCTACTGGCAAAGAAGTGTCAATACAACACGGAACTGCTGCACAGTGAATTGTTGCCATTTAGGCTACTCGGGATGGAAATCGACGATGAAAAAAATAAGAGTGTGCTTTAGACCACACGACTAAAGTAAAACTTCTTTAGCTCCATCTACGACGCCAGCAACTAGTATGACATACGCACTCACTTCAGTTGGTTGGGTCTCACTAGGTATAAAATCTTGCCTTGAATATGTTGTCTTACACATTTTAGGTACCATTTCCGTACGTAATTTCATCCAAGTTGATGGTCCTGGAGCACCGCTTTCATATTCAAAGTCTGTGTCGCTTCCTGCCATAATTTACTTTACCCGAAAATTCACATATTAATTTCTAAAATTGTTCAAGAACGAAATGAAATTACGGAATAATCAAGAAACCACCTTTCGCGTAACGCTAGCAAACTCGCAAATGAGAGGAACAGAGAAATAAAATATGTGCGCGCGCTGGTCGCTCTTGCTTCTACAGTAATATACGAAACGTAACTCTCTCTCTGTTTCTATCTTCACTAACTTATATCTCCCTCTCAACTTCCGTTAACGCTTTCGTCACGCATTCACCAGCTTACTCCCCAAGTCAAGCGTGCCGAGCGTGCGTAACGAAGTTTTACTTCAAAAATCTGAAAGGCCTTTCCTTTTGCTACTTCAGGTGACAAACAAGGTACTTAGTAAGTAGGTAAGTACAAACTAAATGATAAGAAGATAGTATGGCTACGCACAATTTGGTCCCACTGATGCGCCCCTGGAAGGAACACCTGTGAAGTGACTCGGGCTACCGACGACCTGTGCCACCCTCTCAGTGTGTGTGTGTGTGTGTGTGTGTGTGTCCGTGTGTGTGTGTGTGTGTGTGTGTGTGTGTGTGTCTGTGTGTGTGTGTGTATATGTGTGTATGTGTGCGTGTGGTATAGATGTGTTGCGCTGGTTCAGCGTTGCGATGCACTAGGTGTGAAAAGTAAATACTGGCCAAGCGCGAGTCGGACTCGCGCAAAGTAGAGTGTCGTGGTCTTTTCAAAAACAAATGTATATTTTAAAAAAACTAAATTACATTTGCAGTTGGTAATGAGCAAAAATTTTTAGAAGCCAGGCAGACTGTGAAAAACATAATACAGAAAACCAATACTTACTACTACAAATCATTTACAGACTGCAAGAACAATCCCTCAAAAATGTGGGGTCTAATAAATAATCTCTCTAACAATAAGGTCAAGTAACTCCAGGTCCCGAGCAAACTCCAAATTGAATCGGAAATTATCACAAATAAATTAGAAATCTGCGAATGCTTCAACAAGTCCTTTTATCTATTGGGTCACAACTTGCTGAACAAATACCCAGAAAACATCACAATAATGACACCTATACATGTTCTAGAAAAAACACTAAAAAATTGCAAATTAATTACCTTCTATGGAACTTGCAAGTGCCGATGAAATAATCAAAATTGAACTTGAAATCAAATTCTAGTTCAGGTATGGATGGTATTACCACAAAATCTATTATACGTGTTAAGAAAGTTATAGTTTCTGAACTGACTAATTCTGGAGAGTGGCTTCTTCCCCGACAACCTAAAGATTGCTAAAGTATCGCCAATCTACAAAGCTGGACCTAAAACCGATCCTGGCAATTATCGTCCCATTTCGGTCCTTCCCGTTATGTCAAAGATCTTTGAAAAGATAATTTACACTCGTCTTGAAAATTATTTGGTATCGATAAACTTTCTTTATGGCAAGCAATTTGATTTTAGGCCCAAATCAAATACTGTCTCGGCAACAATAGACCTTATAACTAAAATAAAGATGAATATAGACAAAAAGCAAGTAGCACTTGGAGTATTCATCGATCTAAAGAAAGCTTTTGATACGGTGAGCCATGAAATACTGCTTAAAAAGTTAAAATATATTGGCATCACAGGCATGGCTCTTACTTAGTATGTTTAAGTCTTATCTCTCAAAACGTTACCAAATAGTCAAAATAGGTGAACACAAAATACAAATACAGAAAATCAGATTGAGAAATGCTAATGACATTTCGGCGCCCCCGCAGAACAATCCCGTAAGATACTAATACGGGGTTTATGCTTTTATTTCAAATTTGGCATTTGGAGGGCTTCTTACACCTTGTAATTTTTTTTTATGGGTTTTTGATTGTAAATCACTGAGATAATTTCTTATACATAGGAGAAACTTTGATCTAAAAAGTTAGTGGACTTGCCAGAAAATCAGCAGCCAAGTCGACGACGTCACAACAAATTGATGACTCTCATGATGTAACGTTTGAAGTTACCATGTAATTATAATGAAAGTGAATTTACTAGGTGAACGTATTGTTTACTACGGGAGTGTCAAAAGTGAATAACATACGAATGAACTATGTAGAGTACCTATATAGCTTTTTGAAATTAGAATCAAAATTTTGAACAAATTTTTTCAGTACAGTTACAGCTGAAATATAACGATCAATGTATCATTTTCTTAAGTTATAAAAGTTGAAAATAATGGAATTATTTATGATTTATAATTTATATGGTGTAGGCATTTGACAAGAATTAGAAAAACAGGAAAACCACGACCGTTTCATTACCGAATATAGTTAAAGCAATTGAAATGTGTCTATTGTTTTTCATTTTATGGCATATTGTGACTAATTAGGTCATAGTTATTAACTTGCGTTGAAACTTTGAATATACGTAAATTGGCAATATGCCAACTCGCCCAATAAGTAGGAGTCGGCGTGGAACTCCAGTTTTTACTCACAAAAATACTCTGCCTTTTTGAACTATATTTATGAGTATTTTTTTCACTGAATAATTGTAAAAGCGCTCGTAAAAGCCTTGTTAGATATTTTGGTTTATTAATTATGTTCTAGAAAGTAATAAGAGATTTTATTTTAGTGACTCATACATGACGTAAGAATCCAGCGCTATGAAAATAGCGTATACATTAGTGCGAAGTAATATCTGCTGAACTTAAATTTGATAATCGACTTTCGCTGATAAAAATCAGATCATTGGATTCGCCATCACATTTTAACCTAATGACTATAGTTTGTGTCCGTTTCGATGTTTCGAGTTGAAAAATCTACTCATGGTATTCTATAGCAGCATCAGATCCTAGATCAGATCTAATGTTTGCTGTAAACTGATCAATCCTGATTTGATTCAACGATCGAGCATCGTTTCTTTCATTTCTCCACTTGATGATTTTTCAGATTTGAGACGAGAAATAACAGCGAAAATAGTTACGGATTACATCCTTAAGTTTATTGAAAGTTTAAAAAAATTTGGATGTGTTGTCTGTCTACACAATTATTAATCTTAATGACTGTTGACAATATAAAAATACTTAATTTATACATAAATCTTAGCCTAATTCATCTACAACTAAGCATTTGGTACACATTCATAAAAACTACAATAAAATACATTGAAATTTCATAGAGATCCATTTTAGCCTTAAGTAAATTACAAATTACAATACTGTTCCATTAAGGAAATACTCATACAAAGCATTATAGCAAACGTAGTAATGAAGCGTGTCGGACAAACATCTGTACCTCAGTTGTCTTAATTTCGAAACAGTGGAAAATACATTTTCTTTCTTCTTCCGAAAATATTTTGCAATTGAGATATCGATTGCGCAGTAGACCATCGTCCGATCCAACCCATTACTGCAGTGCACCAGGATTGGCTTTAGTATTCCATGGCATCCTTCAAAATGCATTTTATTTTCTCTATATTTCCTAACCTTCAACAGCATCTTTATAAAATCATCTGCATGGGGCAAGATATCGCGATTTTGCCAATTGGAGTATGAAAAATGGTAAACGGACGATGAATCTCCCTCTTCGTCAACTACCACGAGCTTCGTAATCTTTAGAGTTGGTTGAGCTATCCAACTTTTGATGGTGCCGACTGTTAGTCTTCCAAATCGCAGCGATTTTCCATTTTGAGGATGCCAGTAGAGATAGCCACTCTCGTGTTCTTCAGGCTTGTTGAGCATCACTACAATGTTGGTTTCATGCTCCAATACTGTTGTCCAAAAGGCTTTGGCTTCCTTTGCAGACTGCGGCGTTTCGGTGGCAATATACGCCTTGAATTGCTTGTCGCCTTCGATGTAGCTGGCATTGATCACGGTTGAGACTTGTCCAGAAAGATTAACGCGGTTACTCTTGAAGAGAAGCCTTTTTTCGGGTCCAGCAGAAGCGTATGCCTTGAGCTTCGATGGTACTTTAGTCTCCATAACGCGCTCATGCTCTTCGAAGAGACGTTTGATGAAATTTGGTTTATTCATCCGGTTGATGAAGTCCTTCGAGGTTAATGAGTTCGATTTTAAATTCCACATGATGAATTAGCACAGAACACACAGAAATTACTGAAGTTTAAGACGTTGCGATTTCCTATTTATACGAGTCCACTGTTGCTGTGATACATCGGTGATGATTTATTACGTGAAATTGGCAATAGAAATACTCCTCTGATGAAATAAACATGTTCCAGTTTGACGTCACAGGAAACCGCAATTGTGGTCGAATAGTCACAAATAAAAATGTATCTTGTTTGTCAAATGACTTTAGGTATCATATGAGTAATCTGTTTTGCATGAAACATCAAAACACTAATTGTTTTTGACGTCACTAGTTAATCATTATTACTTCAATTAATAATTACAGTCGATAAGTGACTGAAACATACAGTGACACTCAAGATTATCGATCTTATTTATCAACCATCAACGTCGACTTTTATTTGCCGTTTTAAGAGTAACCATGCCACGAAACTAAAGCCTTGCTTGTATTTTAGGAAGTCGAGTCGTTAGTGTATTGTTGGTAGCTAAGTAAATATAACTCAAATGGAATAAATTAAGGTCACTATCATAAACCAATGCTTAAGTCACGTTTGAAAAGCAAATATTTACTGTTCCCACCAACAGCGACTATTGTTTTACCATGTATAGAAGAAATAATAACATTACATTAGAAAACAACTAGGACTTTAGGTAATATTCAGCCTGTTGCTAAGAAAGAAGGTTCTGGAGGCGACACCTATTGGATTATTTCATAGACTACTAATTCTAATTATACTAGACAGCCGATAAGTCGACTTTCATACTTAAGCATATGCTCTAACTCACCACAACCATTACAGGTGCAATTATGAAGAATCAATCAACAAGCAGGTAGTCACGTTACATAATTGTAGAAGAAAGTTCAGTCACGGTTTCGCACGTGCGGTTAATGCCCCGACGTTACATAAATAAACTTGCACTTTCGTACAAAAGAAAGTATTATTCCTTACGCTACATCTCAATTTATAATGAAGATAGACAAAAATGATCGTCTTTGGAATTTTCCTTATAATTCCATTGAAATATTTTAAAGCGCAGCCAATAGTTTTCTAGCTTATTAGAAGTTCTAATTACAACATGATTTCATAGAAATGTTAATGTCTGATTAACAAATGTAATCTAAAAGTCGACTTATCCTCGACTACTTTTGATATTTCAAATCAGTATAAAACATGGGTGGCCAACCGGTCGATCGCGATCGACTGGTCGATTGCGACTGTTAGTTCAATCGATCGTGGCAAGGCAAAAAATATAAATACGTAGAACAGACTGCGCAAAGTACCTAATAACTAACTGCTGCACGCATCATCTTGTATCTTTTTTCAATCGCCGTTCCGTCACGTTATTAATCCTCTCTTCTATGCAGTATAGCTCTCTTTCGATAATCCTAATAACGAAATAATTACGCTGCGCTACGACATATTTCTAAAAGCAAGACCATCCTTAGGTCTAGAATTCTAGGCATTGGTTTCCAACGAAAAATATCTAAATTTGAAGAAATGTGTTGAACAACTGCATTCGTGTTTTGGTTCAACATATTTATGTGAATCAGCATTTTCCTACTTAAAACAAACAAAAAAAACAACTTTCTCGCTTGATAGACGCTTACACATTAGATTCCTTAAGGTTACCAGTTTCCAACTACAAACCGGATTTTGCTAATCTAGCGAAAGATGCTCAAACGCAATGCTCACACTAATATAAATAAGTAGTTACTAATAATAATTTTCAATTTTATATTTTCCCTCTTATTAAAATAAAAAATACTACATAATTGTGTACTGCACTATGCTGTATCATTTAAGATTTCAAGAAGTATGTAATTGGTAGATCGCACTGGGTGTCGTCAGTGAACAGTAGATCTTGGGTCTCACCAAATTGGCCATCCCTGGTATAAAAGTATCATAACACAATTGGGCAATTATAAATTGAGTCTTGAGAAACGTGTTGTTCAAATGAGTGCCACTTACGAGTGTGATGACTCATTGATAGTTCATGTGGATCAATTGAATAAATCAATTTTGATGCAATTCAAAGATTCAATTATCTGTTGAGTATTTGATTTTATGATAATATGTAAACAACAATCATTATAAAAATTTGTTTATAGGTTAAGAAAACTTCATAGATTATATTGTAGTGTAATAAATCTCAAAGTAACTGGTACATAACATTTTATTAAGAAATACAGCATAAATACAAAAACTAGTTATTTGAAAAATCACTCAGCAAAGAATAATGATGTCTGAAGAACATTATCAACAGGAAAATATATTTATAGCATTTATCACAAAACAGAACTTCTCATAATTGCGTTGAAAATACTCCGTTTGCTTCAATACAGAATTAATCTGACAGAATTATTTGCTGCGATCACACGTTTTGTGTTTTCATCTCGTACTTTTGGATTTCTACCATGGCTGTTAATCTCTCAGCAGTTTATAGAGCTCGCAATTACGTGCAAAGATCAAAAGACCCGAAAAACCATGAAATACTCCTGCGAGAGCACTTGGAAATCATCAAAACGCCAATCGAAGGAACTACTGACAACTTTCAACTGCCTCAAAATAAGAAGAAGAATCGCAACTTGGATTACCCATGCTGGGACATTTCTCGAGTGGTTTTGAAATCCTTCCATGATTCAGACTACATCAACGCAAATTATGTGAGGGGGCACGACTTCACTTGCAAATTCATCGCAACGCAGCAGCCAATGTTCAACACTTTCGACGATTTCTGGAGTATGTGCTGGCAAGAGAACTCTCGGGTGATTGTGATGCTTAATGGTTCTAAGTCAGAACCATCAGGATCATCAGAACCATCAGGCCTTCAGTACTTCCCTACGAGTCAAGATCATATTATATTGAGAGAATTTATAATCAAAACAGAAAGCATCAGGTTGGTACCCCAGTACACCAGTACAACGTTGAGTGTTATTCACAAACAGACCGGAGAATCAAGGACAATACATCACTTCAAATACTTGGAATGGCCAGAAAATGGTGTTACGGATCCACAATCGTTCCTTGAGTTTCTGCTACCTGTCAATAGGCAGGACCAGCAAAATTTAATGGAAGTGATACAGACCAAGCAGCCTTTACCCGGTCCAATTGTAGTGCATGGTGATTATGGTGTAAGTAGAACTATAGCATATTGTGTTATTGATATGTGTCTGTACCAGTTAGTACATACTGCGTCTGTTTCAGTGCCGTTGACAGTTTTAAAAGTGAGACAGCAACGGAACTTCAGTATTCAAAATCCAATACATTACTTTTTTATCAATCATGCCTTGTTTCACTTTTTGGACGCCATTAAATCAAATAGTACAATGTACGCTGAATTTCGCATTCATTTGACCAAAAAGGATCTTCACTTGTTATCGTTAGATTGTTAACCAAACATGTGATCTATTGAGAATAAAGGAACTATTAGCATTTATCAGCGTATCATTTTTTAAGCCAATCATTGCTGCCATAGGGGTCAAACCATGAGACTCATGGTCATAGGACAATTTCTTATTTTTAAAATATCTTTTTGTTAACAACAAATTGCTAACATACTAATGTAGCATACGTTGAGTCAAGCATTAACTAGATGAGTCATTAGTCATTACCAATGAAGGCAATTCGCCCCGCCATCTTGATATACACGTTTCGTATTGTGTAACCATGAACAAAACCAATGGGCATAAGGTTGAGTACCTGTTATCGGTCACAATGTGCGATGCGGCTCTCACTCATAAAACGTGTTTGGTTGAAGCTATTTTTTGCGAGTTATTTATAAACGTTGCTGTAGAGTGAATGTGCTTAGGTAGCGATGACTGTATGTGATGAAATGAAATGAAATGATCTTTATTCGCCTTGAATTGGGTAACATTACATGGAGGTACTGCATAAAATTAGAGCGCCAACTCAGCCATAACATATAGCATGCAAACATTATATAACACATTTTAGATAACATTTAATACTATTATTATTCACATATACGAGTAGGTATCATATTTATTTATAAAACTAGATTTACAGTTTATGTTCTAGAAATTCTTGAATTGAATAAAAATTACGCTGAGACAGCTATCTATGCAAGCTAGTTTTAAATTGAATCAAAGGTAAACTCGCTCATATTTGCTGGAAGTCTGTTATAGATTAACCTGCACATCCAGTAACAATTTTTGGTATATCTAGTAGTTTTAGGAATTTCATCATGGACTAAGAATTCCGGAAATCGTCTACTTCTTGGCACTGTGTCCTTTGCCTGTGTGTAAAAACTGGACTGATATTGTTTCACAAATTTTGCACATTCAAAAACATACAGACATGGGAGCGGTAGTACCTTCAGCGACTTAAACAGGGGTTTGCATGATATATCAGGAGCAACGTTACAAATTGCTCGAATGCACTTTTTCTGTGCATTAAATGCCTTAGAGATATCAGTACTATTACCCCAGATTATGATACCATACCATAAAACAGATTCAATATAAGCGTAGTATGCTGTCATAGCTGTATGTCTACTTGCAATTTGCGTCAACTTATACAAGGGAAAAATATATCTATTAATTTTACTACAAATCTTCTCTATGTGACCCTTCGAATTTAGTTTTTCATCAATTACTATGCCAAGAAATTTTGTAGTTATTTCCCTCGAAAGAAGTTCATTGTTGTAATTTATAGAAAAAACTTTGTTATAATTATTAAAATTTATGTACTTTGTTTTATTTATATTTACTTTTAAATTATTATTATTTTATTATTATTATTATTATATCAGCTCATATACGTCCCCACCGAGGGGCTCGAGCCTACCCTGAATCAGGGCGATTAGGCCTTAGTCGACCACGCGGGCCCAGTGCGGGTTGGTCGACTTCACACACAACCTTCGAGTTTCTTCGCAGGCGTGTGCAGGTTTCCTCACGATGTTTTCCTTCACCTTTAAAGCAATCGGTAAGTATGTACGTAAGTTTTTGAAAAACTCATTGGTACATTGGCCGTCCAGATTTGAACCCGGTACCTCTGGTTAGATGGACCGAGTCGTTACCGGTTGAGCCACCGACGCTTCGTATTATTAAGCCATTTTATTGTTGTTCTCAATACATTATTTATGTCAATTTCGTGTTGTTCCCATGTCATAGTTTTATTCAATTGAAATATCATCCGCAAATAAAACACTATCATGCTTCGTCATTTCTGACAAGTCATTAACATAAACTAAAAATAACAGAGGCCCAAGGATACTACCCTGTGGAACCCCAAATAGATTTTGTCGAAATTCAGAACGAAAAGTCAAGCATGTATGTTTTTTGTTAATTTTTTGCACCTCAACGCATTGTAGCCTATTCTGCAAATATGTTTGAAGCCAATCAAGGGCTGGCCCTCTTATTCCATTGTGATGCAGTTTACAAAGTAGTATTTCCTGCGAAACAAAGTCAAACGCCTTTGACATGTCAAAGAATAACACAGTTGTATGTGATTTTTTGTTGGTACTTTGTAAAATCGTCTTTATTAAAGAAAACGTTGCCAATGACGTGGATTTTTGTTTTTGAAAACCAAACTGATTTTTATCGATAACGTCATATTTAGTAAAAAATGCCATAATTTTTCCATGCATAACTTTTTCAAAAATTTTTGAGAAAACTGGTATCAAGGTTATTGGACGATAATTTTCCCTTAATGTCTATTCACCTTTTTTGTGAAGTGGTTTAACAACAGATAACTTAAGTTTGTCAGGGAAAGTACCTGATTCCATGGAGAGGTTCACTAAAAAGGCTAAAACTTTACTGATTTGGTGACTACATGCTTTTACTACCTTCGTGCTAATGTTGTCATAACCCTCAGCATTTGTGTTATTTAGGCTAAATATAACGTTATTTATATCTGCTTCGTCGACAGGAGTCAAATATATAGTGTTTTGTATTTTGTTTTTCAAAACACTATTTCTATTTCTACCACACACATTTTCAGTAGTATTAGTTAGGTTTATGAAAATGTATTAAATGATTCAGTTATAGCTTTAGGTTCATCTAACATTGTACCATTATCATTAATTGTATCTTTATATTTATTCGTATTTAATACTCCGGTTTCACTTTGAATAACATCCCAAGTTGCCCTTACGATATTTTTGCTTTTAGTAATATATTTATTGTTTTTGTACTTTTTAGCATGACTAACGCATTTCTTAAATAGTCTATTGTAGTTAAGATATTTACGTCTATTATAATCGTTTTTATTCGTGTAGTAATTGAAGCGTAGGTTCCTCTTAGTATTGCAACTCTTTTTAAGGCCTTTTGATATCCAATTCAAAAATGGTTTTGTGTTTGTTTTAACTTTGATGATGGGAAAGGAGAGATTATAAAACAATTGAAACAGTTCATAAAAAATATTAAAAGCAATGTTTGTGTCAGTTTCAGAATATATTTCGGAAAAGGAAAGGCTATCCAGACATTTTTGGAGCTTCATTATATTCTCCTGTGAATAATTTCTTTTATACTGGTTAATCGATTTCGTAATATTATTTTTACCGCGTACAGAAAATTGTAGAATTTGAGCGGTGTCGTGGTCTGACAACCAAAGAGGAAGAGTCGTGGCTTTTGTGTTTTTATGTTAATAATGATTTGATCAAGACATGATTTGCCTCGCGTTGGCACACTAATGTGTAATCGTAAATTCCAACTATTAACTATGTCTGTAAAATGCAAAGTACTATTGTTATTTTCCAAGATATTTATATTCATATCGCCGGCTATCACTATTTTCCTCTTTGGATATCTCTTTATACAAAATTACATCAGGGCACATACACGAATCAAGATCTGAAAGAGTAATTTCTACTAGCTCCTTCTTTGATAAAAATCTTTGTATGTTTTGGTGAAATATAGTAAATTGCAAATTAGAGTTTAGGACGAAAAAATGTTGATTCATTTTCATTGTCAGTGTGCACCGGTGTCAGTGGAGCCGATGACATTGACGACTGAATCTGAACCAGTGACTCTGGATTTATATTCGGAGTAACAGAGCCTACGCCAGGTTGTGTATGTATGGGTGAAGACTGCTGCGGAGCTGATGACGTCGACGGCAGCGGTAACGGGATCTGAACCCGTGACTTTAGGTTTACTTTCGGGGTGATAGTAGAGCCTACATCAGGTTGGGTATGCACGGCTGCGGGGTTACTTGTTAGTAAAAAGTAATACGGTATTGTACCTTTTTTGGGTAATTTGTCCCGATTGCTGGTAGTTATTTTTTCTTCTGGTAGAGACAAGTTATTATTAATAAATTTAATTTTCTTATACTCCATAGCATTCTTGAATGTCAAAAATTGCAATTCGTAATCAGCAGTGTCAATTAATATATTTATTTTAAAACAGATGTTTCGCAGGTAATCATATTTGTCAGAATAATATTTCACGTCAATGAATGTGCAGGTTTTTCCCAATTTACTCCAAAGTTTTAGATGATAATTAAGCTTATGCTCATTGAGGGAAGGATTGTTGTTTACTGGTAAAATATAAATAGAAGCTTCCTTTAATATATCGAGTAACAGACACAGGTTATAGTGTAGTAATTCTGGATATTTGTCATGACTTCCTAAACTTAATATTATAATGTCATCTTTAGAGAAGTTTTTACTGTTATATTGACAATATTTCAATATTTCTGAACTTGAAGCATCGTTCATAATAAAACCAAGTGGAATGTAGTGGTCGTTCCATTTTCCTGTTCTTGATTTCCTTAGCGCCGCTGACAGGCCTATTAGTTGTTCATCCCCTATTAGGTGAATATTACGATGTGTGCTTTGTTTGAGTGAGTGATGATGGTCATGATGATGATGATGAAAGAAGGATTATTGTTTGGTCTCCAAACAATTATTAGCAATTATTAACAATTATTAGCCTATACATTGTACTAATTACCTCAAAAACAATGTTATCAGCAGACCGCAAAAGGAAGTCGCTAACAAATGTTATTTATATCGAATGTTTGTCATTAAATGAATTGGTTAATGATTCACGAAAGTCAATAACGTACGTTAATTTTAATATCAGTTTCTGCGCTGCGAATAATCAACTAATATACTTATTTACGTAGTTCATACTTTTGAATAAAAATGTCTGTTGAACCGTGTGATTTTTATTGACCATATAAGGATGTTATCTTTAAGTTCGAATGACATAATGGTATTCAATAAATACATCGAATGCTAATCTCGAAGCAATCATAGCTTTAAGTTGAAAACAGGGACAAGCCTAAGGCCAAGTTGGCAGAGTCTTTTGCGTTCAAAATGATTTAAATCATTTTTTGATCTATAAACTTTCGAAATCATTAATTCTCACGCCGTTGGCCAGGAATAAAAATGATTAGAATGAACCTTATTTGTGCCCTGGCTCCGAGAAAACTCAATCGTTAGAGGTATGGAAACATCTGATGCAAGTGCAGTGAAAAAGGCGGTTTTAGATGCTTTTGCATCTGACAGATGTTTCAAATTTCAAATTGACCGCAAATTCTGGACGTAAAATTTTTTTTTTCAAAATTGATGAGTTTTTTTGAATTATAATTTTTAAATTTGTACATGAAAATCATTCATGTTACCGGTTTATTCTTTTACTTTGTAATATAAACTGTTTACACGAAAAACTCGGTAGTGTATGTTTACGTTTATGTTTTTAACTAATTAAATCGGCAAATCGTTAATACGCGCTTATTCGTGGGAAGAAAGAGCGGCAGTAATATCGTACAGACGCTTACGATATTGTTCGTGGAAGAACGGCAACAATAGTGGAATCGTAATAAGTTAATACGTGTTTATTCGCGGGAAAATACTCGAGCAATAACATCGTATTAGGCGTTTACGATACTTTTCGCGGGACAAAGACAAGAATAATAAAATCGTTAGGTTTTTACAATATTATTCCTGTAAAATTATGTATTTTCCTTTTAAAATATTTATCGTAACATGTCAATACTGTAACTTATTTCAAAATGAATAATCGTATCAATGCATAACAATACTTTGAATGGATTTCAAATACCTCGCAAGCAGCTATTACCGAACGTAATTCAATCAATTATAATCCATACTGTCAAGTACATAGGGTATGGTGTGTAATTTACAATTTGTATTAGCTTGTTACTGAACCAAGCCCCGCCCACTTTTATCTCTCTTTCTCGTCGCAATGATTGTTTACTTTATTTTTCAAATTAGTGTGAACTTTGTCGTCCCACGGAAAGGTCGCGGCTGCGCAGGAGTAAATATGCATATCACTTAGTACTACTGTGATTTGATTCAAATTCAATTGGATTCAATGTATCTGCCGAAATTAAGATCGGATGTTAAATCTACGCGAAGGAGCTCAAGATGGTCGGAGATATGAATAGATTCAGTCAGGCTAAAAGGACTCCTTTTTGCAGTGAATAGACACGCCTGCGTTTTAGAGGCATTAAAACTAACAAGATTGGCATCGCCCCAGTCAGAGATTGCCTTGAGTGTTAGGTTCACGTGCTCAATCATGGCCTCTCTCTGAGATAGTATATCCAGACCCCTAGCTCGAGCACTAGACAGGTATCTCTCCGCAACCGTGCTGTCGTCTGCATACCCAAATATACCAGGTTTCAGCAGATCGTTTATGTGCAGCAAAAACAAAAATGCGGAGAAAACTGAGCCCTGAGGTACCCTGGCATCAATAGCCAATATGTAAGGCGAGCAGCCATCGACGACCACTCGAATGAACCGCTCCCTCAGGAAGTCAGATATCCAGGTGCACAAACCACTAGGTAATCCGTAGGAAGGAAACTTACCAATAAGGCTAGCATGCCAGATCCTATCAAATGCCTTAGAGACATCGAGAGATACGGCAAGAGCTTCACCGTGCTTCTCTATGGCTTCACCCCGTACATGCGTAACATAAACTAAAAGATCTCCCGTTGACCGGCCCCAGCGAAATCCATGCTGACGGTCACTCAGGAGGTCATTTTCTTGTAGGTATGCTAAGAGGCTGGTGTTCAATACACGCTCCATAATCTTACAGAGTGTGGAGGTGATTGCAATAGGTCGATAGTTGGATGGGTCAGCACGTCTACCCTGTTTTAGGCACGAGCTGCACGTTGGCAAGCTTCCAAGACTTTGGAACTATACCGGTTTAGAGAGAGAGGCGGTACAGGCGTGTCAGCACAGGAGACAAATCAGGAGCACAGAACTATGGCTGAAATACCGTCAGGACCGTCACATCTAGACTGCAAAGAGTTTTAAGTACCTCTTTTTGGCGAATACGCATGGAGGTATCTGAAATTTACAGTTACTATTATTTGCAGTATCCAGACACGAATTTTCAGCAAATATACAGGCAAATAAATTTGCCTTGTCTGCAGCGAAGTGAGCCAGCAATCCGTCAGGTTTTACCAGTGGAGGCAAAGACGAGCGGCAAAAATTCGACTTGACCGACTTAGCCAAGGACCAAAATGAATTCTCCCAGATGGGTAGGAGGCAAGTTTTGATCCAATATAGCTTATGTGGTCAAAGCGTGCCCTGCGCAGTGTCTTTTTGTAGGACTTGGCAGTTTTATTAAAGGCTTTCTTCCTGGAACGCGTTTCCGGAGCTTTGCGAGCTCGAGCGTCAGCCCAGGCCTGATAAGCCGAATGCTTCAGGGCCTCAGCCCTGGTACACTCAGCATCAACCCATGGGCGCGCTTTGTATTCCAGAGGAATGTCGGAAATTGGAATGTAGTATTCCATTGCAGTACATATAACCTCTGAGATTGCTATCGCGCAACTCGACGGGTCGCTGGAAGAAAAGCACGTTTGCCGCCAAGGATACGATGTAAAAAAGTGGCGCATCTCATCCCAGTCTGCTGACTTGTACCGCCATACCCGTCTAGGGCCCTTAGGACTAAGATCAGGAGGTGAACATGACAGCATAGAATTCACCAGACAGTGGTCGGAAGTACCCAAAGGAGAGGATACTGACACACTATATCGGTCTGGTTCCGTTGTCAGCAGAAGGTCCAAACAGTTAGCCGTTTGGTCGTCAACGTCAGGTACACGCGTTAGCTGATCGACCAGCTGGGAGAGATTTAGCGTTAGGGCAAGTTTGAACACCTCTCTTCCAGCGTGATCAGTCTTCTCGTACGGATAGAGCCACTGTTGATGGTAGACATTAAAGTCCCCGAGAAGAACCAGCTGCGCGGTTGGGTTCAAAAGTTAATATTCTTTTGGATTGAGGCCCCATACTCCATTACAATATATCTAATTGTATGAGCAGAGTCAGGCAATTTATGGCCTTCTGCTTGAAACAGTTTTCGTAAGTCAATGTCGTAAGCCTTGAGAATGGTATGCCATTCTTAGCTACCAGTCGTGATATTCTATTTCCATGAAAAACATTTTTGACTTTGAAAAGAAATCTGTGATGACTTTTACCTTTTTCGCTTTAGTTGAAGTATTTCGTTGTGAACGCTGCT
The DNA here is from genome assembly GCA_947284805.1 of Coleophora flavipennella. Lineage (NCBI taxonomy): Eukaryota > Metazoa > Arthropoda > Insecta > Lepidoptera > Coleophoridae > Coleophora > Coleophora flavipennella. The sequence continues at coordinate 407,960 of OX369305.1, read as the reverse complement.
GAGAAGAGCTTGTACTGACGGTTTCTATAAAGGATTCCTCTGTCATCTTATGCTTCGAACGCAAGTGTACTTGCAAGCCCTTGGTAGATCGAGCGTTTATTTTGATGATAGCAGGACAACATTTAAACTGAGCAGAAAGGCCATCTTGTTGAATTTTATACTAACTCTAGAGACTGTTTTTACTTATGTAAAGTATTTGAGAATGGTTTAAATTAGAAATAAGCATAAAATAGTGAGTTTCCTGAATAAGCAAGTAGATTTTTAAATTATGAGTTTTTTATTGTAATTTTTCATAGACGTATCTGAAAATTGTATGAAAATAAAATTTCACAAAGTTCTAACAAAAGTGACGTATCTGTTTTAAATTCTTGTAATTTAGTATTTAACAATAATTTTAAAAATATATTTATAGACAGATTAATTGATAAACTAATTAATTATAGCTTTTTTATGTTCATCCGTCACGTAAAATTTGAGTAACAATTCAACAAACATAGCGCGAAACCGAAAAAAGCTTGTTCTGAAACGTCACCTCTATGTTAGTTGCGTCAGTTAGTCAGATCAGCGACGATATGGAGTGAAAGAAATGGAACAGACCGATATTCTTAATATTAAAAGCCTTGTCGTGGACAAAAAATGGAAGAAATATATTAAAGGTGAAACCATCCGCTGGCCCGAGGTGGTGGAAATCAGCGTTAACACCAGATCGCCTTTTTTAAAGATATAATTTTGATGATGTTCCATCCGAATTAGATACTTCTGAGCCGACTCCAGTGCTGCGAGTTCGTGGCCGTAATCGATGCCGAGGACGAGGCGAAGGTTCAATGTCTTCAGAACAACAACAGCCTGAAACACTGCCTCAATTAAAGCCTGTATACACTCAGTTGTTACCAATCTCAAATGAGTTAAACAACGATCTTCAAAGCTTATTCAAATCTTCGGCAATTCCTCCCCACTACCACTCATTTTACAACTCACTACGAAGTGTTAGTGACACAAATAATTCTAATGCAATTGATGATGACGACGGTGATAAAAGTGGCTAATAATAGTAATTATTCTGATTAATAATTAGTATTCCTGTACCTGTTTTAAATAAAGTGATTAGAATATATATTTTTGAATTTTTAAACACCAAAATAATATTACAATTCAAACGATCAGCTTTCTTTTAATCAGTATTGTTTTATTACGTATCAATATTTAAATAAATATTATAAGAACAACCCCGTTACATTGCAATACCGAGTACAAAAAATATCGATTAGACACGAAAAACACAGTAAGGAATTAATGTGCTCGCGCAATTTATTAAATTTTACCTAGAATAACATTGTATTGAAGTCTTACGGATTCTTAAGCATTACAAATTTACACGAATAATATCGTAAGTCTTAACTATAACAGATTTTACCTTTTATTTCCGGTATTATTTATTTTCTGAAACAACTCAGAATATGAGAAGAATGATTAAATAAAGATTAAGTACAATTACGGCAAAAAAAATTAGCTTTGATTTGATGTATAAATGATCTTTGTGTAGTAAGTATTTACGAAGTTATTAAAGATTTTCAGTTTTTTGCCTCTCCTGTAAAATTTTGATTTTCCTACTACGGGATTATTCTGCGAGGGCGACGATTTTACTAAGGCCGCCGTGTACAAATTATGGCAAAAAGTCTATTTTATATGATGGTTCTCAATTATATAACATGCTCCCAAAAGAAGCAAAAGAATCTTAAACTATGCATAGTTTCAAAAAATGCTTGAAAAATTATATTGTACACAAAATCACAGATTACTAAATAGTTACTTAAATTACCTACAACCATCCATACCTGATCTAAGACGTCACTTCCAGTTTGATAGCTGTATATCCGTGTAACATTCTGTGAGTACTGGCACGTTACATTATGTGGCAGGCGTTTTGAATGAAGGTGTCAATGTTTGTTATTGATTGCTCTTCTGTTTAATATGGTCTGTCTGAGTAGAAAGATAATACAATTTTTATTTCAATATGTTTATTGTTGTTTCGATCCATGCTAAATCTCTCACAAATTGATAGCAGAGCGTGGTTAAAAAACTAAACTAGTGAAATAAAAATGTCCACATCGACTAGTTATCGTAGCATTGAGCTGCTCTCGAAGGCCAACTACGATACCTGGTGCCTGCAAGCACAGGCAGTCCTAATAAAATGTGATTACTGGGACATCGTGAGTGGAGAAAGAATTTTAAAACCTACTGCAGATGCGGCGGAAAAAACGTCGTTTCAAAAAGATGACCTGAAAGCAAGGGCCGAAATTTTACTTTTGTTATCGCCACCCGAATTGAAGCAAATCGAAGGATGTACGACTTCAAAACAGGTATGGGATAAACTAAAAGGAATTTACCAAAGTTCGGGTCCCGCCAGACAGGCAACTTTGTTAAAGCAATTAGTTCTAAAGAGAATGACCAAAGAAGAAGATATTCGTGATCACATAAATAATTTTATGGATATCGTGGACAAACTTGCCGACATGGACATTTAAATACCATCGGAATTGCTTAGCATAATGCTTTTATATAGTCTGCCAACAAGGTTCGAAAATTTTCGAATAGCCATAGAATCCAGAGACACACTGCCAAGCACTGATGATCTAAAAATTCAAATCCTGGAAGAATACCAGGCTAGGAGTGGCAGTGAACAGCCTGAAAGCTCAGAAGCATATCACACTAAAAGAAAAATGTTTTGTAAAAACTGCAAAAAGAAAGGACATGCTACAGAGACATGTTGGACTAAGAAAAAAGTACACAATGGGAAGGAGAACAGAAAGCAACATAAAAACTTTAACGTTTGCTTAAGTACTGCAGATTCGGATACAACAAAAGAGATGTGGTGTCTAGATAGCGGCTGTTCATCTCACATGTGCGGAAACAAAAACATGTTTTCAAATATGACCCCTGAAAAAGGGATATTAAAGCTGGCATCAAGTAAATACACCAGTCAAATCCAAGGTAAAGGCAAAGTTACTGTGAGTACTAACAAAAATTATATAAACTTTAATGATACCCTGTTTGTTCCCGAAATTTCGACGAACCTATTGTCAGTGGGAAAAATAACAGACAGAGGGAATAAGGTTGTTTTTAAAAAAGACAAAGCCTACATAATAGAACAAGACGGTGAGTTAGCGATGACAGCAAAACGAAAGGATGGGCTCTACTATCTTGAGTTAAATAAAAAAGAGACTGCACAATACACATCAAATAAAGAAAGACAAGATAACGATGTCATGGAATGGCATCGAAAACTTGGTCATGTCAATGAAAAAGATTTACTAAAAATGGCAAAAGAGGATCTTATGTATGGTTTAAACTTGACTGAAAATAAATTTGTAACCTGCGAAACATGCATCAAAGGCAAAATGTCAAGACTGCCATTCAAAAGACATGATGATCTTTATTCAACTGAACCCCTTGAAATAATTCATAGCGATGTTTGTGGGCCATTAGAGTGTGAAACATTAGCAGGCTCAAGATACTATGTTACTTTCATAGATGATTTCACTCGTTACTGTCACGTTTATTTTATCAAAAGGAAAAGTGACGTGTTAAATGTTTTCAAAGAATACAAAAACAAAGTGGAGACATTCAAGAATAAGAAGATAAAAATCTACAGTCGGATAATGGTACAGAATACCGCAATAACGATTTTGATGACTTCCTTAAATTACACAGAATCAAAAGGAGATTAACGACAGTGTATACACCACAACAGAATGGGATTAGCGAAAGGAAAAATAGATCCTTGCTAGAAAAAGCCAGATGCTTGCTAAATGAAGCGAATGCTCCAAAGAAGCTATGGGCGGAAGCAGTGGCGACCGCTAATTACCTTATAAACCGCTGTCCATCTAAAGCCTTAAAGGGTGAAGTGCCATTTAAAAAATGGGTTGGCAAAACTCCATAAGGTAACCACATGCACGTTTTTGGTCGGAAGACATTTGTTTTAAGAAAAAACAGAAAAGGGAAACTCACCCAAACCGCTAAAGAAGGCGTTTTCATGGGATATTCGTTGACTTCAAAAAGTTTCCGAGAATTTATACCTGAAGAAAATGATGTTATAGCTAGTAGAGATGTCAAGGTCATAGACAAAATGTACTATGAAGAAAAAGAAGACAACTATGAAAACCTTATAAATGAAGAGGCACATGACTCTAGGAAACCCGAAAAAGAAAAGTAAAAATAAGAGAAAAAATACAGAAATTCAGCAAATAGAAGTTGAAATTTTAGAAAATAAAAATGATATCATGACGCCGAGCCCAAACACTGTGGAAGAGGAAGATGAATCAGAGTCTTACGAAGAGGCTCCAGAAGTTGTAGAAATGCCTGAAAATGGTAGGCCGCAAAGAGAAAAACACCCGCCGGCGTAGACAAATGATTACGTGTTGGCTGCAACTGAAGAAAGTTTATTAACTTATGATTTATCTTACCTGAAAATGAAAACGAGGAAGATGAATACTGGCATGAAGCTATAAAAGCAGAAATAAGAGCGCATGTAAAGAATGACACCTGGAAAATAATCAAAAAATGCATGAAAATAATCGACTACAAGATGGTTCTCAGAAATAAAGTGGGACCAGACAGTTGTATTACAAGGAAAGCAAGACTTGTGGCACGGGGGTTTACTCAGCGACCAGGCGTTGATTACAACTAAACGTTTGCTCCCGTCGCAAAACTTAGTACGATCCGTTCACTAGTTGGAGTAGCAACAGATCAGAGATTGCAACTTAACCAAATGGACGTAACAACTGCGTGCCTTAATGGTGTATTCTAATACACCTGTAATACACCGGTGGTTCAACCGGTAACGACTCGGTCCATCTAACCAGAGGTACCGGGTTCAAATCTGGACGGCCAATGTACCAATGAGTTTTTCAAAAACTTACGTACATATCATTACCGATTGCTTTAACGGTGAAGGAAAACATCGTGAGGAAACCTGCACAGGCCTGCGAAGAAACTCGAAGGTTGTGTGTGAAGTCGACCAACCCGCACTGGGCCCGCGTGGTCGACTAAGGCCTGATCGCCCTGATTCAGGGTAGGCTCGAGCCCCTCGGTGGGGACGTATATGAGCTGATATGATGATTGCGATATAGAAGCGGATTCAAAAATAAATAAATAAATAATGCCAATAATCGTTCCTGCAACGCACAATTATACTAGAACAACCGTAACTAAAATAAAATGTTTTTTTTTTAAATTTTTCATTAGAAATTTAAAAAATTCGAGTGCGCTTGCCATCATCTCACCTGATTTTAGGTGACGATGCAGTCGAGGAAGGCACACGCAGACTCATACAATGCCTGTTCACTCTCGCCTTGAAGATCCCCAAATTCAGACAAATAAACCCAAAAAAAGGCAGGTTTAAATTAAATAAATAGTGGAAGTAGCAAGAAATTAACAAATAGAGGAATTAAATTATTATCTGACAGTGTGACTTCAACTAAACAACCAACCTGAACTAGTTGCTAAAATTCCCTATTACAAAGAGGATACCGCGGTTCTTGCCTTAGAGACATAGGTTAGTTGATTAATATGACTCACCTATTCAGAGTAGAACAGTGTGCGAGTACTTAAAGTACTTAGGAATATACAATAAATTAAATAGGATAAATTAAGTAGGAGGATAAGGTAAGGATTACGTAATGGTGGCGGAATATTGTTCCAACACGAAGTCGCTAGTTACCGAAAGCTACCCCGGAATGCAGTTGTTCTATGTTTAGGCAGGACAAACGTGTTAGAGCAAAGTCGTGCTGAATACCTGTGGTTAGCATAACGCCAAACTAGTTTATTGTAAAGATACTCAGGACGCTGTGTACAAAAAGAAGAGAAGAATAGAAGAGATGCATATAACAAATGCTAACGTCCCTTCATTTTTACTATGTTAGAGGAATTTAAGTAAGGTGTTACATGAGTCCTTGGAGGAATATTAAAACAAAACCTCGCACACGCATTTTGCACTAGCTGTAAGTAAGTAATTCTTTATTCGCTTTTATGTATTAGCCTATGAGAATTCTGAAGAAGGCAAGGTCCGTAGACAGTCAGACAGTAATTAAGCTTGGAAAGGACAAGTGACTCGCATAACAAAATTCGCATGTCAACATTAATTTAACGTCGTATTTTATAAAGAACTTTTAACCGGAGAAAACAATTTCTCACCAAGTCGACAACGTGGCTTTCAAATCGTAAAAGATCTTCCATTAGAACTCCCAAATTACGTGCCTCGGACACTTGTTCTATAGGTTTGTCATTAATCTTGATAGGAAGTGGACCACTACACAGATTCTTTTGAATTTGTGTACGAGTACCTATAATCATATATTTTGATTTGGAAGGTTTTAGAACTATACAATTACGAAGAGACTACAGGTACACACGATCAAGATCACTGTTTATATCCGCAACGGCACCGGCAATGTTAGATAGATCAACTGAAGTGTAAACCTGCAAGTCGTCCGCATAAATGTGGTAAAGACATTTATTAAAACAGCTATTTATGTCGGCAGTGTATATAATAAACAGCAAAGGCCCGAGGATCGAACCCTGGGGCACTCCTCTGTCTACTGAAAGAATGTTAGAAGTAAGAGACTCACCACATGACTTAAATATTTACTACTTGTTGACTCCCTAAAGTAAGATAGCTGTTAAACCATTTGACAATGTGAGCATCAAAGCCGTAATACGAAAGTGTGGAAAGCAACAGACAAGTGTTAATAGAGTCAAAAGCCTTCAAGTAGCGTAAGAACACTACTCCTACCCAAGTCTACCGATGCTAGCAAACCATCCACTACATGTAGAAGGGCAGTGGCTGTGCTGCGGTTCCGGCGGAAACCCGATTGCAATTCCGGAAATAAACTGTTGGATTCACAATATTAGACAACTTGGTCATATATATTCAAAGCATAAACAAAAACTTGGATCAGTTTTCAGTTTTCCTCAAAAGATTACAATTTATGCCTCATGTAATTGTGCTTATTGAATGTAGACTAGTTGAAAATTCTCCGAACTATTACCTGAACAATTATGACTATCACTGTTCCAAAAACTACTTAAATCAGAACGACGGGCTTGTCATCTTTACTAAGATAGGACTTAGTGTGAAGATACTTGAACCTTCTTTTAGAGATGCCAATTGTCTCAGTATCCAAATAAATAATATCTTCAGAATCATAGCTCTTTATAGATCACCTTCTCTTAAGTTCCTAGATAATTTTATTAATTCACTAGAAGAAACTATTTGTAACTATGACAATGGTACATGCATTGTAACCGGAGACATAAATATTGATATTTTATCAAGTAACTTAAAACACGTAGCAGAGTATTTAGACCTCTTGGCACATTATGGGTACATTCCAACCCATGATCGCACAAGCCTGGACCATATGTTCATAAAATCTGCCAACAAATCCGAAGTCGTTGTATGTTTATCCGATGTAACCGATCATGATACAGTCATGTGTGGAATTCAATATTCGATGACAAATACAAATAATTTAACTACGAAAACTATTAACTTTGGAGCCCTAACAGAAGACATAAAAGATCTAAATTTGAATGATATACTTGAAAAAGCCGAAGCATCTACTACGTTAAGCCTTTTTACTAACAAAATCAATAACTTAGTAAAAAAAACACATCAACTAAAACACAATCAAATGCTCAATTTATTAAACTCCCTTGGATGACTCCTGGTGTTTTAAAATGTGCAAGGAATACAATGTGCAAGACGACCTGCACCAAAAAGCAAAAAAATACCCAAATGACCAAGACATAAGGAGTAAGTACATACAATATAGAAACTACTGCAATTATATAATTCAAAACTTGAAACAAGAATATGAAAAGCAGCTCTTATTGGACATTAAAGGAAATAGTAAAAAGACTTGGGATGTAGTCAAAAGTATTTGCAATATAAAGGCTAAAAATATTTCGAATTTAGAACTTCTCAACTCAGGCCCAAATCCTAAACAATCACTTAACCATGTAAATACTTATTTTTCCACCGTCGGCAAGAACCTGGCAAGTACAATACTTTCACAATTAAACAAAACAGAACAAGATTTCGCGGGTGCAGTACCTATAAACAATGTTATCTCGCCTTCCAATTCATTTTTTATGAAAACTAACAATCCAGCCGAAGTCTTACAAATAATTAATTCTCTGAAACTTAGGTCTGCGACTGGTTTTGATAGCATAAGCAATAAAATACTCCTGCAAAATAAGATGTACTTAGCTGTACCACTTGCACACATATGCAACTTGAGTCTTTCAAGTGGATCAGTACCACATGATTTAAAAGTAGCAAATGTTAGTCCTGTTTATATTTTTTTTAAATTGGACCATTACGGTGTTAAAAATAAGGCTCTAGATCTTTTAGAATCGTATTGAATTAATAGGATACAAAAAGTACAAATAAATAATACGAAATCAATGGGTTCTCTGGTTAAGATGGGTGTGCCTCAAGGTTCTATTTTAGGACCTTTCCTTTTTTTAGTTTATATTAATGATCTACCATTCATGGTTGAATCACTGTCGAAAGTTGCGTTGTTTGCGGATGAGACATCGCTAGTTTTTAAGGTTGACAGAAAAACTGATATGTATGACGAAGTAAAAGACACTCTTTCAAAAGTATACAATTGGTTTACTATAAATAACTTAGCCTTAAACGCAAAAAAAGACCAAATGTATTAAATTCATATTACCTAATGTTATTGAAGTAAACAACAATGTATCCTTAGCTGGTAATATATTAGAATTTGTAAATCAAAGCGTGTTTCTAGGTATAACTGTTGATTCAAAGCTTCAATGGGGCCCTCATATAGAAACGCTAGCAGGCAGGCTTAGCTCAGCCGCATACGCAGTTAAAAAAATCAGGCTCCTTACAGATACAGACACCGCAAGACTGGTATATTTCAGCTACTTCCATAGTATTATGTCTTATGGGATACTTTTGTGGGGACATGCAGCTGATATAAATACCATATTTTTTCTGCAAAAAAGAGCGGTTCGCGCGATTTATGGAATGCGTTCTCGTGAGTCGCTCCGAGATTATTTCAAAGATATTAATATACTGACTTTCCTCTGTCAGTACATTTATGAAAATATAATGTATGATCGTAAAAATCTGCATCTCTTTTCACTGAATAACGACAGGCACAGTCGTAATCTTCGGAATAGGAATAAACTTCAAGTAACTTATACCAGCGTCGGTGGCTCAAAAGCGTCGGTGGCTCAACCGGTAACGACTCGGTCCATCTAACCATAGGTGCCGGGTTCAAATCTGGACGGCCAATGTATGTACCAATGAGTTTTTCAAAAACTTAAGTACATACTTACCGATTGCTTTAACGGTGAAGGAAAACATCGTGAGGAAACCTGCACACGCCTGCGAAGAAACTCGAAGGTTGTGTGTGAAGTCGACCAACCCGCACTGGGCCCGCGTGGTCGACTAAGGCCTAATCGCCCTGATTCAGGGTAGGCTCGAGCCCCTCGGTGGGGACGTATATGAGCTGTAATGATGAACTTATACCAGACTTAGCAAAATCAATCAATCAATCAAATATGCTTTATTGTACAATTACAATAAGTCATTTGTGGGTCAATGCACACTCATGTATATCAAATTACCTGTTGATGTCTTAAATTTGTCAGAAAAACAGTTCAAAAATTGTGTCAAAAGAACTCTTTGTAAAAAAGGTTATTAAAAGACATCCGAATATTTAAATGACAAAAATGTATGGGTAGACAGTGTTTCTTCTATCAACGCTACTAATCCTGTTAAATAGTAATAAAATGAAGATCAAACTAAGAATTGACGTGAAAGCGACAAGACATGACAAGTTATACTTCTTTCAATTAATATTTTTATCTTAGCATTGACATGAGTGGTGCACGCTCGCTTAAAATATGTTCGTGCGGATGGTGGCGCATCGGGAGTCAGGTCGTTCCTTTCCCTCTAATATGGTTGAGAGGAGCGATGGCTGACACTCGCGTTATACTCGTGACCGGGTGCTGTCCGTGTGAACTGGCCTACACTTGTCAAAGGCGTTCATGACATTCAATAATTTTGATGTACCTTTAACTTCTCGTGTCATCAACATCGTCACTTACCACCAGGTGAGTTGTTGTCAAGGGTTTACCAATTGTGAATAATAATAAAAAAAAATGTTCTAATGAAATATTTTTTTTTATATCACGGATTGTATTTTGACGTATTTAACTAATGATTGTTTATTTCTTGATTTTTTACAAATGAAATTATGTAATCACTATTCTATGACTATCAGAAAGAGTGTAATTTGCACCTATTTTGAATAAATATCTTGAATCTTAAATCTTGAATCTGTACAAAAATCCGGCGACAAAAAAGACCTTCAAATTACCGCTCTATTTCCCTTTTAACAGAAGTCTCTAAAATAATTGAGAAAATAGTAAACAAACGATTACTTAATTATTTAGAAAATGGCAATTACTTAGTTAGCAATCAATATGGATTTAGAAAACCAATCTCTTCTGAGGATGCAGTTACTGATCTGGCAGATATGATCGCAAAAAAACTTGACCAGAACTATCATTGCACTGGTGTTTTCATCGACCTAGCAAAGGCTTTCCATACCGTTTCCCGCCCTATACTACTAGCAAAAATAGAGGCAATTGGTATACGCGGCATAGCTCTGGAATGGTTCGCCTCTTATTTATCTGACCGTTACCAGAGGGTAAAGATGGATGACCAGTTTAGTGACTTTCTTGCAGTTGATTTTGGCGTTCCACAGGGAAGTGTTTTGGGTCCAACCCTATTCTTGATTTATATTAACGATCTGTGTAAAATGAATATCAAACAGGCAAACATTTTCACCTATGCAGATGACACTGCTATTGTCTTTTTTGCAAAAACCTGGAAACAGTTTGTTGACGTTGTGCAAGTTGGCCTAACACAAGTAGCTTTCTGGTTACAAAACAACTTATTGACTCTGAACGCTTCCAAAACCAAATACATCAACTTTAGAATTACCAATCATACTGCACCTAATGAACCACTAAATATAACGCTGCACACATGTACCGAAATACAATCAATCGCCAAAATTTGTAATTGCTCGACAATTACAGAAGTATGTTACATTAAATACCTCGGTGTCGTAGTAGACAACAAACTAAACTGGGTAAAACACATTGAATCAACTTGCACTCGGTTGAAGAAACTCACTCATATCTTTCGTAAACTAAGATCTGTTGCGGGAAAAGAGACGATTAACCTAGTTTATAATTCTCTGTGCGAATCAGTTATCAGCTATTGCATAATAGCATGGGGAGTTTCCGGCAAAACCACAATGATTGAACTTGAACGTGCACAACGCTCGATCCTAAAAGTGGCTTATCGCAAGCCGATCAGGTTCCCTACGAACGAATTATATAAACTCTGCTCGGTTCTAAGAGTACGACATTTTTACATAATGGCCACTGTGCTCAAATATCACATAAAAGCCCCACATACTTTCATAAAGACTTTCAGTTCGCGGCGGCGGCACGAACCAGCACGGTCCGCGCCGCCCACGAGAATTACTTTTGCAGATCACTTTTTCTTTCACATGGCGCCTTTTCTTTATATTCGTGTTAACAAAATTCTAAAAATATATGATTCATGTAGATACAGCTGTAAAAAACAGTTAGACAATGGCTACTAACCTTGGATTATGACGATACTGAAGAAATTATGCATGCTTAAGCAGTCAGCAGACTGCTTAAATATTTATAATTTAGCAAAGCAGGAATACACACACCACACCACACTACACACACACACGCACACACTCACACACACCTACGCAACACGCACTCATCCACACACACGCGCACGCACACGCACTCACACACTCAAATATATGCACGAACTTAATCTTACCCCGGGCATGGCACGCCATACTTTTGACTACATACTCTGTAAATTTAGTAGCTATTCCAAGTGCCTTTAAGCGAGTTTTAAAGCAGCGGCAGCGAAACCTTTTGTTGTTATAGTATGTCGTGCGTGCCTCAATATCACGTAGGTATGCAAGTTAACAGAAGACTGGACACTAATTATATATCTACCCACATTTTTATTTATTTTTTATAGACGAGACTAAAGCATTAAAACTTACTTTTTGTTCTTAAATTGGGAAAGAGACTGGTTACCCACAACACAGGGAATCCTAGTGTGGGGACCACGGATACTTACTGTGCTTTAGCTATAAGTCTCTTTTTGGTGCAATAAAATATTTTTTAATTTTAATTATTTTTTATTTTAATTTTAATATAATTTTCTCAAGGATTTTTGAAAGGTACGGCAGGATACTAATGAGGCGGAGGTCATTTAAAACTACAGGGTTTCCTTTTTTGGGAATCGGGCGATCCAGAGCTGTCTTCCAAAGAGCAGAAAAGGTAGCATGACTGATCGATTTGTTAACAAGAGCAGTAATTGTGCTCAATGAGTAGGGTAGGGTGAGAATTATCATATCCATGTTAATGGCATCTACTCCGAGAGCATTTGATTTAAGGCCCAGGATGACCCTGGCAATAACATTTTCGTCAACAGTCTCTAATGTAAAGGTTGCATTACTGAATTTATGGTGCTCGAAGTATGTGAGCGTAGAAATGTCGATTGAGTTTTGTCCGGGAACATTAAGAAAATGGGAATTAATGAGATTGGGATCATTGAAAGTTCAGGAAGGTCATAATTATTTTTAAAGTCAGGCTTTTAAATTTTTCCAAAATAATTTTGAATTCGCAATTTGAGAGTTAATGTTTTGTGTAAAGTACGACACTTTTTCAGCACATAAGCAAGAATTGACTAAATGTTTAAGTTCTTTATATTGTACTTTGTGAATTTCGGACCTTGACTTACGATACTTTTTTTGCATGTCGTCACGTAACTTCATCATATTACGCACGTTACTTGTGAGCCACGGTAGCTCTCTATCCTTTATGATTATAGATTTCTGAGGAGCAAATGTATCAAAGATTTCAATTAAAAGTTGGTTGAAAGTCGATACCTGTTTCGTGAACATAATGGGGTCTTTAAACTTAGTATATAAAGGCCCAAAGTTAGTTTTGAATAGATTTGATTTTATATTTTAAAGTTGTACATAAAGGTGTTAATTATATGACGGTGAATTAGCTAATGAGTTAGTTATAAAATTGTGTATTGCATAGGCAAAGCGCCTGACAAAACATTAGGAGCAAATACTAAACGTGTTGATAATAATTAATATTGGCTGTAGGCGTTGGCCGCAACATATTCCCCCCTCGCTGAAAGGTCCACCTTTCAGGACTCAGATGAAATTGGATGCAGAGGACACAAACGCACCAGCGGACGGCGAACACAACCTCTCATCGTCTTGACATCCGCTACTCTTGTGATGCCGTCAGGGCCCGGGAACAAACGATGAACTCGACCAAGACGCCAGCTGAGTGGTGGGACGTTGTCTTCTTGTAGAAGTACCAAGTCACCAATCTCCAGTTTTCTAGCATTATTGTCTTTCCATTTCTTTCTTTGTTGTAATTTAGCTATGTACTCTTTTTGCCATCGGCTCCAAAAGTGCTGATTGATTTTTTGAAGGCGAGCATAGCGCGTGAGGGATGACTCAGCACGGGTTTCCAATGAAGGCGTAGGCAGCGCAGTTAACGGCCGACCCACGAGAAAGTGCCCTGGAGATAGGAAACGGAAGTCGTCAGGGGAATTGGATAGGGGACAAATTGGGCGACTGTTTAAAACCGCTTCCACATGGGCAAACAAAGTCATAATTTCCTGAAGGGTTAGGTGCGAGTTGCCCATTACTCGTTTTAAGTGATGTTTGGCGGACTTAACTCCGGCCTCCCAAATGCCACCAAAGTGAGGAGCGTAGGTGGGTATGAAATTAAATTTAATTCCTCCTTCGGCTACAAACTCAGATATATCTTTGTTTACTTGTTTTAAAAATTGTGACAACTCTTTAGCTGCTGCTACAAAATTGCGACCGTTATCGCAAAATATTTCGGTTGGCTTTCCTCGACGTGATACAAACCTTCTCAAAGTCATGATAAAGGCGTCCTTTGAAACCGCTTCCAAGTGCATACATTTGTATTTTAAACATATAAATAAGCATAAATAGCATTTTATCAATCTAGCGCCCCTACCTTTTCTATTTAAAATTAAGAAGGGACCGGCGAAGTCTAGTCCTACACACGTAAAGGGAAAATCTGCCTTTAATCGTTGAGACGGAAGGTCACCCATTTTTGGTTGTATTGTTTTGTATTGTAATCGACTGCAACGGACACAGTTGCGTACAGTACGCCGCGCAAGTCGCCTTCCATTAATCGGCCAAACAAACTCACGTACAGATGACAACAAAAGTTGCGGACCTGCGTGTAGGTTCCGTATGTGCTCTCGTTGAAATAAAAGTTTAGTTAAATGGTGAGTTGCATCTAACAAAATGGGATGTTTTTTGTTGTAGGGGTAATCCGAGGTACCAATTCGACCACCCACTCGTATCACATTGATATCGAAGAAAGGTGAGAGTGACAGAATTTTGGACTTTTGTTTCAGTGGGGCTTTGTTTAATAATAATTTGTACTCGTCGGGAAATGCTTGCTGCTGGGCTATAGAACACAGGTAATTAAATGATTTTTTTAATTCTTCGGTAGTTAACCAATCGGTACATTTATTTTTAGGATTTTTTAAGTTGTGAATATATCTTTGAACGTAGGCAAAGGTTCGCTGTAATTTATTTAATGTAGAAAAATTTTCAAATTGTACTATACTTTCGAAATTTGTATTTAATGTTTTTGTTTTTCTTTCAGGCGAAGTTAGATTCTCACTGCTTAATGAGTATGACGTTTTAGGTAAGTTTTTAGTTTTTATGTTAGTTTCTTTAGTTTTTAATTTAGTTTCTAAGTTTTTTGTTTCAGGTAATTTCTCCTTTTCGATGTGTGAATTTAGCACGGGCCACTGACCCTCTTCATGGCGTAAAAAGCTAGGGCCTGACCACCATAAGTCAGAGTTTAGCAGCTGACTGGCGTTGACTCCGCGCGAAATAAGGTCAGCTGGGTTAGACTCGGTAGGTACATATCGCCAGGAAGATGACTCAGTCAACTCGTTTATTTCGCCTACCCGATTCGCTATAAAAGTTTTTAGTTTACTGGGGTCGGATTTCAACCAACCGAGTACCACACTCGAATCACACCAATGTATAATTCGTGTAGGTGTATAGCGAATTGTATCTGTGATTGCACGACTCAATCTCGCAGCGAGTAGCGCCGCGCATAACTCAAGCCTAGGGATCGTAACCGGTTTAAGGCTCGCGACTTTTGATTTAGCGCATAATAATTTCACAGTTACGTCACCGTTAGGTATTGTTCACAGAACGTATGTAAACACAGGCGCCGTAGGCACGCTGCGAAGCATCGCTAAAGGAATGCATTTCTATGTATCTGGGGAGATCGCATATGACGTGTCTAGGTATTTTTAGATCCATAAGATATGGTAGACCTTCGACAAACTCACACCAGTCATTTATGGTTTTTTGGGGTACAGGCTCGTCCCAATCAATTTTTTGTGACCATAAACTTTGTAATATCATTTTTGCTTGCATGATAAATGGACTTAGTAGACCTAAAGGATCAAATATTCTAAAAGAATTCGACATAATGACCCTTTTCGTAATTTTTTCACTTTGGGATGGGAACTTAATGGGGAATGGAATTGTGTCACTGGAAGGGTTTCATCCGAGGCCGAGCGTGTTTGATGACTCACTTATAATTAGATTTTCTTGGGTGTCTAGATCAGATGATTCGAATATTGTGGGGAGGTTACTTTTAAATGTTCGTAAATTAAAACCAGCTGCGTTTAATGCAGTCACGACTGATGACTTTATGTGAAGTAGTTGGGACTCGTCATTACATCCAGTGTATAAGTCATCGACGAAAAAATCCTTTTGTATAATAGTTTTAATACTATCATCTTCGCATTCCTCGCCTATCTGCCAGAGGCAGCGAGTGCTGAGGTAACTCGCAGAGGCGGTTCCGTAGGTAACTGTATTTAAACGCATGGTTTTTATAAGGTGCGACTCGTCTTCTCGCCATAGTATTGACTGAAGATTGCGATCGTTATCAGTGACTAGTACTTGGCGGTACATTTTTTCGATATCGCCACTGAAAACGTATTTGTATTGTCGCGCTCTAATTAATATATTAAAAAGTGAATCCTGTACGTTCGGGCCAACCATAAGTATATCGTTAAGTGAGTAGCCAGACGACGTCGGATTTGAGCCATTAAACACAACGCGGATCTTTGTTGATTCGCTGTCTTCTTTGAAAACAGCGTGGTGGCATAAAAAATATGATGTCTGCGGATTTTTAATAGGGGATTCGGATAAGTGACCCAAATCAGAATATTCGCGTAAAAATTGTACATACTGTGTTTTTAAATCTGGATTTTTCCTAAATCGTTTCTCTAAAGAAAATAGTTGTTTTTTCGCCATATTGTATGTGTCACCTAGACACTCCGCAGAACTAATTAATGGTAGTTTTACGCAAAATCGTCCCGTACTTAGGCGTACAGTGTTTGCAATGAAATGTTTTTCACAAGCTTTGTCATTATCGCTTAATATGCGTTTATTGGGGAGTTCTTCGATCTCCCAGAACTTTGGTAGGTATTCATTGATCATGGACTCATTAGGCAAGTCAGAAATTATGGCATGATTGCAATGAACACTTTTGTTTGTAGATTGTTTTTCTGAATTTGTGTATATGGGGCCAGTGATCAACCAACCAAACTGGGAATTGAGTAAATTGGGGCACTTTTGGCCCAGAGAGCGTCTCTCGGATCTCACAATATCCCAGAATAAATCGGCTCCGATGAGAACATCAATGGGAGCTGGTTGATAAAACGTAGGATCAGCTAGTCGGATATCTTTAGGTATGTTTATGTTTTTAATATTGATAGGAGCTCTAGGCAGCTCACCGGTGAGTTCCCGCATGACTAGGCAGGAAAGCTTCACCTGATAGGAGTTGTCGGTAGAACCTAATTGGGCAATGCAACTCTCTTTAACCTGATTGGCAGAGTTGTTGCCAATACCGACAATTTTTATAGTGTCGACTGAATTACTTTGTAAAGTCAATTTTTCTTTTAGACTTTGGCTTATAAATGAGGATTGGCTGCCACAATCTAATAGGGCACGTACAATCTCACTTTCATTTGTGATAGGGTTGCAAACTTTGATTTGTGCCGTGGACGGCAGTACTTGTGTGGTGTTTTGATTGGAAAATGATACTATTGCCTCTTGGGAAGTATTATTTTCAGTAGATGGCGTCACCTTTGACTCATGTAGAAGAGTATTGTGACGTTTTTTGCATTCGCGACAAGGGCCCATTCTACAATTATTGGTAGTATGTCCTCGTCTCAAACAGTTTATGCAGAGATTATGTTTCTTTACATTTGAATATCTGTCTTTAATGCATTTGGCTTTAAAGACAGCACAGTCATAAATTTTGTGATTTTCATTGCAGATTATGCATGTTAGGTTCGATGGTTCTTGATTTGCACTAACGAATGTAGTGGTAGAATTTATTTGGTTAGTGCGGAGAAAATTGGGGCGAGTTGAGGTTTGCTCACGTGTAGTAAAATTATGACGTGTAGTAAAATTATGTGAGCCACTACTAAATTTGTTCCTATTCAAGGCTTCTAATACATTTGCTCGATCAGTTAGAAATTTATTAAACATAACTAGACTCGGAATAGAATCTTGAGCATTCCTTAACTCTTCCCATTTTACTAGCGTTCGAGGATCAAGTTTTTTGGCCAATATGAATATAAGCAAAACATCCCATTTGTCTGTTGGCAACCCTAGCGTGCTTAAGGCGCGCAGATTTTTGGTTACGTGATCAACGAGAAAACGTAACGATTTTTCTGATTCGCGGGGCATAGGCTGAATGTTGCACAAGGAATTAAGGTGGTGATCGATCAGCAAACGCTTATTATCATAACGTTCCTTTAATAAGGCCCAGGCATTCTCATAATTATCAGATGAAATTTCAAGATTTGATACTACTCGGGCAGCATCACCCTCTAAATATGAGTGCAAATAGTAGAACTTCTGTATAGGCAACAGTTGGGAGTTGTCATGAACCAGGTTCTTAAACGTATCCCGGAATTCCAACCAACGGAAATAGGAACCATCGAATTTAGCAATTTGTATTTTGGGTAATTTAATGTTGGTTTCGTTAGAATTGCGAAAGCATTGATCAATGCCCATCGATTGACGACGCGTTTCATTTGATAAATCGTTAAAACGCTGCAAAAGGCTCTTAGCCGTGGCAATGTTTATTATTAACTCTTGTTCAATGCTTTCTCTAATATCAACCTCGTTTTCGAAATTTTCACAATTTAATATCTCTATCTCAGTCTGCAAGTCATCAAATTTTAAGGATAAAGCTTCCAACTTAGTGAGTTTAAGATTTAATTCTGTCAGTTCAATATTTGAGGGGTTCTGAACATGTGTTATTTTGTTAAGATAGTTTTTGAATTTTGTTATTTGTCCTTTAATAGAACTGCGTTTTATTATGGCAACCTTTAATGGGTCGCTATTTGTTTTTGATTTATCTTCAGACATGTTATGGGTATGTATTTAAATCTTAATTAAACAAAATATATCTCTTAAAATTTGATGAGACCTGGACGCTATAAGGATGAGGTATCGACGCGTGGCCTACAAGCTGGGCTCGATCTACGTCCGCTTTCATGAGAGTAAAGATGGAGCACAACCATCAATCTCTGCAGCTGTCTTCGACCCGAACTCAGTACGAGAGGTCCGCAAGGATCTAGAGTCATCGAGTACAGCGCCCTCGACAAAGGAGCGCCAAACAGAACTTGTCTCAGATTCTGAAGGCTGCACCGACCCACCCACCACGGCTGCTACTGACATTTCTGAAAAGGAATGCAGAGGGCATCCTGGTGAGGCAAGGGACAAAGGGGTCATGGAAACGGACAAGGAGAGGCTGCTGGGAAGCGACGACGCTCCTAGCTCGCCTCTTTTTTGTCTTTAAAGTCCTACAAACAAACCTCCAGCACAGCCAAACTGCAACGGCTAACCTGCGCAGAACGCTGGAGGTCGACACCGAGACCGTTGCTCTAATCCAGGAGCCGTGGATTACAAATGGCAGGATCTGCGGTCTCAGCAACATTGGGGGCAAGTTGCTCCTGAACACAACAGTAAGTAACCCGGGTACATGTATTTTTGCTCCAAAACATGTTACCACCATACTAATGACTGAGTTCTGTTCCAGGGATCTGACTACCATCAGGATCCCGAGCAACCCCTCTCAGGGTCTGCCTGATGTGGTGATCGCGTCTGCCTACCTTCATGGTGACGCAGACATTCCCACGCCCGAGCTGACCACGCTGGTAGATCACTGCGAGCGAGAGGGACTGGAGCTGATAATCTCCGCAGATTCCAACACACATCACCCGCTGTGGGGCTGTGTGAGCTCCAACCGTGCTCCAGCGTGAAGAACTCTTAACCTTCTTTTTAACAACTTCATTAAGTATACTCAATCGGGGTTCGAAACCGACTTTCGTCACTCGCCGAGCCCAGACAATAATCGACCTAACCCTAGCATCGGAGCACATTTCTCGATACATCTCAGACTGGCATGTGTCTGGACTATTTTTGGACTATTTTTGTAAAGATTGAACGAATAAATTATTGGTTTGATAAGTGAAAATGAAGGTTTGAGAAGTTATCCGTATGGTTCCCGGCTAAGAATAGGACCATCCCATCTCTTCCAATGGGTGTCGTAAGAGGCGACTAAGGGACTTAAAACCGGAGGATGGGCAGCAGCGTCTTTCCGTGCATTGCAACACACCTGCAATTAAACTGCGATCGCCAACCCGCCTGCCAAGCGTGGCGATTACGGCAAAACCCCCCCTATGAATTTCACACCCAGAAAACGGCCCCTAGTCCCCGGCAGCCCCGCTATTCCTGGCTCCGGTAGCAGTCATGGTAACGGCGGGGTAGGGGGTGCGAAGAATCCCCGGCAGATGCTAGGCTACCAAACCCAACGACCTTTGGCCCTGGCAACTTACAACACGCGCACACTGCGGACTGACGAGAAACTTGCAGAACTCGAAGAAGTATTGAGCAGGTTACTGTGGGATATCGTAGGTTTATGTGAAGTCCGAAGAGAGGGAGAGGACACCATGATCCTTAAATCCGGAAACCTGCTCTATTTCCGGGAGGGCGACCAACAGTCCCAGGGTGGTGTCGGGTTTCTCGTCCACAAGTCCCTCATCAACAATGTGGTCCAAATCGTGAGCGTTTCGACAAGGGTAGCATACCTTATACTCAGAATCACCAAACGGTATTCGATGAAGGTCATACAGGTATACGCGCCGACAACGGAACACTCCGACGACGAAGTAGAGACTATGTATGAGGACATCTCTACAGCCTTACATTACACCAGGACCCATTATACCGTTGTTATGGGGGACTTTAACGCGAAACTGGGCAAACGAAGCGATGGTGAGCTGAGAGTGGGGCAATTTGGATATGGAGTAAGAAATGCACGTGGCCAGATGCTGGTCGACTTTATGGAGAAGGAGAGCCTCTTTATGATGAACTCCTTCTTTAAAAAGTCAAAACAGCGGAAGTGGACATGGTTGCATCCCAATGGCGTAACAAAAAACGAGATAGACTTCATCTTGTCGACAAGGAAGCAAATATTCAATGATGTCTCCGTGATCAATTCAGTCAAAACAGGAAGCGATCACCGGATGGTCAGAGGTACATTGAATCTAAAGACCAAGCTAGAAAGATGTCGACTGATGAAGTCTACGCTCCGACCAGCGCCCATCCAGCTCCAAAACCCCGAGAGCTTTCAGCTCGAGTTGCACAATCGTTTCGAATGCCTAGGAGACTGCGAGAATGTGGACGATTATAATGACAGGTTCGTGGAAATTGTTCAAACGGTCGGGTCTAAGATTTTTAAAACTCGCCGTTCAAACAGAACCAAAAAAATCTCCGACTTCACCAGCAACCTCATGGAAGAAAGACGCAGATTGGTTTTGCAGTCCTCTGAAGACGCTACTCAGTATCGGCAACTAAACAGGCAGATCTCTAAGTCCCTAACTCGCGATTTACGCCAATATAATACAAATTGTATTAAAGAGGCGATTGAGCACAACAAAGGCTCAAAAGTGTTCGCGAGAGATCTGTCTGTTGGACAAAGCCAACTGACCAAGCTGAAGACTGAGGACGGCAGGACCATATCGTCTAAGACTGAGTTGCTGGAAGAAGTTGAGAAGTTCTATGGACAATTGTACAAGACCACACGTTTGCCTGTCAGCGATCTGGCTGAAGACCCAAGAGCCAGACTAACCCGACACTATAACGAAGATATCCCGGACGTCAGCCTGTACGAGATTAGAATGGCTCTCAAACAGCTCAAGAACAACAAGGCACCGGGTGATGATGGAATTACGGCTGAACTTCTGAAAGCAGGTGGAACACCGGTACTTAAAGCTCTTCAGAAGTTATTTAATTCCGTTATACTCGAGGGACAAACGCCTGGCATGGCACAGAAGTGTGGTCGTGCTTTTCTTCAAAAAGGGTGACAACACTCTGCTGAAGAACTACAGACCCATCTCACTTCTGAGCCATGTCTACAAGCTGTTTTCGAGAGTCATTACGAATCGTCTCGCACGCAGGTTTGACGACTTCCAGCCTCCCGAACAAGCCGGTTTCCGAAAAGGCTTTAGTACCATAGACCACATACATACGCTGCGGCAGATTATACAGAAGACCGAAGAGTACAATCAGCCACTATGCTTGGCGTTTGTGGACTATGAGAAGGCCTTTGATTCAGTCGAAACCTGGGCTGTGCTACAGTCTCTCCAGCGGTGCCAAATTGACCATCGATACATCGAGGTGTTGAAGTGTCTGTATGAAAACGCCACCATGTCGGTTCGCCTCCAGGACCAGAACTCGAAACCTATCCAGTTGCAGCGAGGGGTGAGACAGGGAGACGTTATATCTCCGAAACTGTTCACCGCCGCCCTGGAAGATGTTTTTAAGCTTCTGGACTGGGGTGGACTCGGCATCAATATCAACGGCGAGTACATATCCCACCTCCGATTCGCTGACGATATCGTGGATCATGGCTGAGACTATGGAAGACCTAAGCACAATGCTCGATGGCCTCAGTAAGGTCTCTCAACAAGTGGGTCTTAAAATGAACATGGACAAGACGAAAATAATGTTAAATGTCCGTGTCGCACCCACTCCTCTAAAGGTTGGAGACTCTACACTGGAAGTTGTTGACGAATATGTATACCTGGGACAAACAGTCCAGCTAGGCAGGTCCAACTTCAAGAAAGAGATCAATCGACGAATCCAACTCGGCTGGGCAGCGTTCGGGAAGCTTCGCAATATCTTCACGTCCCAAATACCGCAGTGTCTCAAGACTAAGGTCTTTGACCAGTGTGTGTTGCCAGTGATGACTTACGGAACTGAGACATGGTCGCTTACTATGGGCCTCATAAGAAGGCTCAAGGTCACCCAAAGGGCAATGGAGCGTGCTATGCTCGGAGTTTCTCTGCGTGATCGAATCAGAAACGAGGAGATCCGCAGGAGAACTAAAGTAACCGACATAGCTCACAGAATCGCTAGACTGAAGTGGCAGTGGGCAGGGCACATAGCTCGTAGAATAGATGGCCGATGGGGCAGTAAAGTTCTCGAGTGGCGACCGCGCACCGGAAAACGTAGCGTAGGCAGGCCTCCCACGCGGTGGACCGATGACCTGGTGAAGGTCGCGGGAAGCCAGGACCGGTCGTCGTGGAAATCCTTGGGGGAGGCCTTTGTTCAGCAGTGGACGATTTGTGGCTGATATGATGATGATGATGTGTCTGATGAGGCTTCATGCTCCGATCACCGCTGGATTAGATACAACCTCCTACTAAATGTCAAACCCGCGGAAGCTCGGCGCAACCCTCGCAAGTTTGATCGCATTAAATACAGTGTGTTGAAGGCGAAAAAATTGTTTGAGGCAGTTGCAACACCAGCATATGGTAATGTTTCCGACATTGATAACCACGTTCATTATCTCACATCAACTTTAATCAACAGCTACGAGGAGACATGCCCACTTGTGACACCAAGGACTGACCAATGGTGGGGCCCAGTACTTGATAGACTTCGTCGCAAGGTAAGAAAACTGTTCAATAAGGCGAAAAATACTCGTGCGGACCACGACTGGACCGCATATAAACAAGCTCAGTACCAATACAAAAAACGTATAAGACTCAGGAAGTCGGAATGCTGGAGACGTTTTGTAGCAGCATCGAAACCAACAACCAGGCAGCCAAGGTAAAAAACATTTTATGTAGTGATCCTGAGCACAACCTTGGGTACTTAAAGAAGCCTGATGGAACTTACACGAAAACAGACTCTGAAACTTGCGAATTGCTTTTGCAGACCCACTTCCCCGGATGTCTCATTATGAACGATCCGACCTGGGAAGATGCACACTGCAGCGCACCAGAGGATGCAAACTGGACCACGGCCCATAAAATTGTCACTACAGACAAAGTCAAATGGGCAATCAACAGCTTCCTCCCCTTCAAGGCGGCAGGGTTAGACGGTATCTTCCCCGGCCTGCTAAAATGGTGTGATGCAACATTGATAAAACATCTCGTTGCCATCTATAGAGGGTGCATCGCCTACCGATACGTTCCTCCACACTGGAGGGAAGTCAAAGTAGTATTTATACCTAAGCCCGGCAAAGGGGATTACACACAGAAAAAATCATTCAGGCCAATTAGCCTCACATCCTTTTTACTCAAGGTTTTAGAAAGGTTATGTGACAGGGAAATAAGGAGCACCGCTCTGATACGTAATCCCTTCCACCCAAACCAACATGCCTACTCTATGGGTAAATCAACGGAATCGGCGCTACATGCGGTGAGTTCTCGCATCCAAGCCGCCATTTCATCAAAACAATCAACACTGGGTGTCTTTATTGATATAGAAGGCGCCTTTGATAATACTAACTTTACCAGCATCAGCCAAGCTTTGCTCAGACATGGTGTCGATGCCACGGTTGCCGGGTGGATAGACAACATGCTGAAATACAGAGCCATACAATTCACTGTAAATAGTACCACAAGAGGGGTTGTGGCACGGGGTTGCCCTCAGGGAGGCGTCCTTTCAACTCTCCTCTGGAACCTAGTTGCCAACGAATTAATCTGTTGGCTTAACGAGGAAAGGCACTTTACAGTGGGCTATGCGGACGACTTGGCGATTCTCATGAGCGGGCCAGTGGAATCTGTGCTCTACGATCTTATGAGATCTGCCTTAGGAGTCGTCGAAAATTGGTGCACAAAGCACCAATTATCAGTGAACCCTTCCAAAACGGAACTAATACTGTTCACACATAAACGACGGCTAGGCAACTTAGTGTTACCGAAGCTTTTCAACACCAGTCTAACCCTAACGAACGAGATTAAATACCTGGGAGTTATTCTCGACAGCAAATTGTTATGGAATAGACATATAGATCACAAGCTGCAAAAGGCTTGCATAATATTTTGGCAATGTAAAAGGCTATTAAGCAAATCCTGGGGCATATCGCCAAAAATCATCACATGGCTTTATACAGCTGTTATTAGACCAATAATCACCTACGGTGCTATAGCTTGGTGGTCGAGAACCGATCTCCGCACCGTGATTAACAGCCTGCAACGATTTCAGAGACAGGTTTGCTCTGCTATTACAGGTTGCATGCGGACGACCCCCACAGCAGCCCTAGAGATGATCCTAAACCTACCACCGCTTGACCTCTTTGTCCAACAGGAGGCTACAATGGCGGCCATTCGTCTCAAACAATTGGGCCTGTGGCACAACTTAGAGGGTCCACACCAAACTCTGCTACGTAGGGCGGTTGAGTCTCACCCGCTCTTAGAAGCCCCCTGTGATAGGATCCCTACAAAACATGTGTTCGATAAGCATTATCGGATACAACTCTACGAAGAAGACGGGGACCAATCGGGTATCAACGAGGTTCGCATCTACACTGACGGCTCTTAAATGAAGTCCGGCACAGGTACAGGCGTCTTCTCATTAGATTTAAATATCCAAGTATCATTGGCACTGGGTGAACTTAGTTTCATATTCCAATGCGAATGTGTTGCCATCACCCATGCTGCTACCACGGTCATGAATAGGGGTATCACGAACCACGGCATTAGGATACTCTCAGACAGCATGCCCGTACTATTGGCTCTGGAGAGTAATACTATGAACTCCAGCCTAATACACGAGTGTCACCTTGCACTGGAGCGAATAGCTTCAGTCAACAGGGTCACCTTGCAATGGATAAAGGGACACAGCAACTCATTGGGAAACGATGCGGCCGACGAACTGGCTAGAAGGGGTTCCGAAACTACAGTAGCCGGCCCAGTGCCACTCTTACCAATCCCTTTTAGCCAACTGTGCTCATGGACAAGGCTGCAAACCGTCCATCAACACAACGCCCGCTGGACCGATCTAACTAGCTGCAGGCAGTCAAAGATGGTTTTGACGAAACTCAAACCACGAATGGCCCGGAGAATACTCAGCCTCAACCGACGCGAGCTTCGAATAGTTGTAGGTACTATCACCGGGCACTTACCCTTGAATAAGCAACTATTCATCATGAATGTCACAGACAGTCCGCTCTGCAGGGGTTGTCTTGAGGCAGAAGAAACAGTCAGACATGTGATCCTGGAATGCACTGGTCTGGCCGAATACCGGGCAAAAATCCTCTATGACATGGGGTCACTCCTAGAAGCCTGTGAATGTCCCAGGAGACTTCTGTGCTTCTGGAAGGAGCTGGGTTGGCTGGACTAGCCAACCATACCTGCACGCATAAAAGACCAAAAAAGAGTCTAAATGCGGAAACGGGAGCCCACTACCAATACCAATACCAATACCAACGTGGCACTATGGACCGTGAAATGAGTCGGTTCATTAACATAATTAGAAAGAGACGTATAGGTCATAAACTGCTTAATCTGGGAGGACTTAATATCATTCCCCAGTAAGTCAATATTGAAATCACCTACTAATATAACATGATCAAAACCACTGAAAGAAGTTATTGACTCGCATAGCGAATCCAAAAATCTATCAACAGCAACCCACTGCGAACGGTATGCAGTACCAATCAAAATATCAATGGAATTCACCCTCAAACAAATCCACTTCTGTTCAACTTCAATAGTAGTTACCGGGTGAGTACAAGAACGTACATTCAAACCACGCTTAACATAAAAACCTACACCACCGCCCTTTAATTTACTAAGACCGCGAGGACGCGCTATGTGGCGAAAGCGGTAGCCAGGAACAGTAGGAGCCAACACACCTTGTCCATCCTTTAACCATGTCTCATTTATAGCCATAATATCCGGAGACTCACGTATCATCATCGCCTGTAATTCATCATTTTTATTGCCTAGAGAGCCTGCGTTAAAAAGGCCAATTTTTAGATACTGTGATTTAATAACCATAAAGCGTATTGCGTATTGCTGGGCACTACGGACTGGTGTGTTATCCGACTTAGGTACCTTAGCGCGACACACTGGACATGTCCAGCTCGACTTGCGAAGCATTAGGTTGAAAAGCCTTTCGGTCATATCCGCACATTCCAGGTCATAGATGAGTTTGCATTGTGAGCATACCAGGAAATGATTAGATTTAATCAAATTATTACATCCAGTACATTTCTTTTCCATATTTGCAAGCAAGCCAAATAAATATGTAGGAGGGTACACAAACAAAATGTTTTAATAGTTTATATCAAGTACGCAAGCGCCGGTGTGAGCGGGAACGTCTAGTGTTATAATATGGATAGTGTCATGTTATTATAAAACATGGAGCACATCACTATGGTGTGTGCCCATCCCTAGTCACGCTAAGTAAAAAATGTATATGGTGTCGGGTGGTAAAAAAGATTAAATCTTCTGAGTATTTGCAATACATCTTTAATTTAAATAGTCCCAAACAACAAAACATGATATGGCGCAGCCGGCAGTAGTAAATTCAGTGACACATGGACTCCCGTTGGCGCAACCTCCGCCATTATCATTCGAGGGGGACCTGGCAAAAAATTTCAAGAACTAGCTAAGACGAGTGGAATTATATATGCTGGCTAATGAGTGCGATAAAAAAACCAGCCAAACAAGAGCAGCTATCCTGCTGCACCTTCTGGGAGAAGAAGGTTTGTATAAGTTCGAATCTTTGGACTTGCCCGAGCGTGACAAGAAAAAGATTACGACAAGGATCTCGGTGCACTAAAGGAATATTGTTACCAAAAACAAATGAGAGTGTAGCGACACACTAGCTTTCATTGTACTGTCAACATTTTTGTATGGGCGAACCCCCCGCTTCCCGTTTTACTGTACTAAGCAGCCACACACAATGTAATAAAATTAAATCAAATAAAATATAAATTTAATCCTAAAATAACTTTGACATTTAATTAGCAACTTCTGATTAGGACAATTAAATAATGATATAAACCAAGATCATTAAAGTGGTGACCCGCGTTTGAACTAAACCATCCGTGAACCATTAAATTTTTGTTTATACGGATTACGTTGTGTATAGTGAAAAATGTCTACGGATCCTGCTACTGTAATACCGCCGGCCGCCGCATCCACCGGGGTTCCTGACCTGGCCTCCATTACCGTCTCATCGCGGTTTCCTGAATTTTGGGTCCACCAACCGAGGGTATGGTTTATACGGACGGAGGCAATACTGGGCCCGCAGAAACTTGGAGACGGCTCAAAATTTGACCTTGTCGTATCAAAATTAGGCGCTGACGTCATTGGACAGATCACCGATTTTCTTGTGAATCCACCAGAAACCAAAAAATATGAAGCTCTGAAAAGTAAGTTACTTACGCTATTTGAAGATTCGAAAAATCGGCAAATAGAGAAATTAATTAGTGAAATGGAGTTGGGCGATCAAAAACCCTCTCTGCTCCTGAGTAGAATGAAAGAGCTCGCCCGTGACAAGGTTCCCGATGACACCCTCAGAGTTCTTTGGCAAAACCTGCTTCCACCCACGGTCCGTGCTTTACTTACGGTTACGGAGAACCGTGACCTTGAAAAGCTTTCGGTCGTAGCTGACGATGTATACGAAGCGACGAAACTAGGCACCGTGGCAGCCGTACAACAGCAACCCCGTGCCTCAACTTCTTCAGAGACATCCATCCTAGCTGAAATAGCAAAGCTTAGCGCACGTTTTGACCAACTGGAAAGGCGTGCTACAGATAATAGATCACGTAGCCAAAACCGCCAACCACGAACGACCAAGAGAAGAAGTAATTCACGACCTGCATCAAGAAAACCGGATTGGCTTTGTTGTTACCATTTCCGCTATGGAAAAAAAGCTCGAGACTGCGTAAAACCTTGCGCGTGGAATGAGAAACCGGAAAACTAGAGAAGGTGCAGCCAGCGGCGGAAATCTGCACCATCACTCCAGCCCACCGCCTCTGTGTATCCGACGTGAATAGCGGTTTAAACTTTTTAGTGGATACAGGTGCTAATGTTTCGGTTATACCAGTGAATAAAAGAAATAGGTCAGTTCCGAAGTGTAGTTATAAGCTGTACGCAGCAAACGGTACGGAAATATTAACCTATGGTGTTAAGTCCCTAGTGCTGAATTTAAAACTACGTCGCAGTTTTCGTTGGGAATTTGTAGTTGCAGATGTTAAACAACCTATCCTTGGAGCAGACTTTTTGAGTTATCACAAACTCTTGGTAGATGTCAGCGCGAAAAAGCTGATCGACCAAGTGACCGACCTAAATGTTAAAGTTTCAGTTGTAAGTAGTTGTACTCCATCTGTAAAAACTTTAGATTGTAATCAGCCTTACTATGATGTAATTTCCGAGTTTCCCGAAATTACTAGGCCCACGTCTTTCAATGACCCTCCCAAACATTCAGTCTGTCATCATATTGAGACAACCGGACCACCGGTATATGCCCGAGCAAGGCCATTACCACCCGACCGGTATGCTAAAGTTAAAGAAGAGTTCAGGGTCATGCAAGAGATGGGAATATGTAGGCCTAGTAAAGGTTCCTGGGCTAGTCCTTTACATGTTGTACCGAAGAAAAATGGTGAAATAGGACCGTGCGGCGATTACAGGAGACTCAATGCTATTACTAAGCCGGACCGTTATCCCGTGCCACGATTACAAGATTTTACCTATGTACTGGCGAACAAAAAGATATTTACTCGGTTAGATGTTAATAGAGCGTACCATTTTATACCAATCCATCCAGATGACATTGAAAAGACAGCCATTATTACACCTTTTGGCCTTTTCGAATTTACTAGAATGAGTTTTGGTTTGCGCAACGCGCCGCACAAACTTTTCAAAGATTTATCAACTCGACTGTACTGGAAGGACTAGATTTTTTATTCGCATATATTGATGACGTAATCATCGCTAGCGAGAGTGAAGAACAGCATAGAGAACATTTAAAAACTGTTTTTGAAAGATTTAAAAAGTTTGGATTAACAAGTAATATTTCAAAATGTACATTTGGTCAAACTAAAGTTGACTTTTTAGGCTTTGAGGTTTCGAACAAAGGTATTAAACCTTTAAAGTCGCGAGTACAAGCAATTTTTAATTTTCCAAAACCAGAAAACGTTTTAAAATTGCGTAGATTTTTGGGAATGGTGAACTTTTATCGTTCACATATTCCGAGGGCAGTAGAGTCGCAAATAGAACTCAATAAGTTCATACATCATTCCAAGAAAAACGATACGACTAAAGTACAATGGGACGAAAAAGCGAACACTGCATTCGAGCAATGTAAGCTTAGCCTACAACAGGCGGTTACATTGACACATCCCCGCGGCGATGTACCTATCTCACTTATGTGTGACGCGTCAGACACTTGCGTAGGCGCAGTTCTCCAACAGCAAATTGATGGGAAATGGGAGCCGTTAGGATATTTTTCTAAAAAGCTTTCTGATTCGCAAAGAAAATACTGTACTTATGATCGTGAACTTTTAGCGATTTACATGGCGATTCAATACTTTAGAAAGTTATTTGAAGGTCGAGAACTTATTGTATTTACTGACCATAAACCATTGACCTACGTTTTTTCGAAATTGAACAGTAATTCAGAAACGCCAACTCGTAATAGACATTTGCTATACATTAGTGAATTCACAACGGACATCCGACACTCAAGTGGTACACAGAACATAGTTGCTGACTCGTTATCACGTGTAGCAGAAATACATTGCCCGACAGCCATCGACTTCGCAGAACTAGCTGTGGCACAGGAAACTGACGACTACATTACACGAGTGTCAAATGACTGTAATACAAACAGCAAAGTTGTTATTAAAAGAGTAAGTAGTCCGATTATAGGTAAATCCATTTACTGTGAAATGTCTACTGATACAGTGCGTCCTTACCTACCTGAAAAATTTAGAAAAACTGCTTTTGACAATATCCACAACTTAAGTCACCCTGGAATTCGAGCGTCAAAAAAATTGATTACACAGAAATATTTTTGGCCAAGCATGAATAAAGATATAGGTAGATGGGCTAAGGCTTGTATAGGATGTCAAAAAGCTAAAATTGTAAGACATACTATATCAGATTTAGGACATTTTCCGAAATTTGATAGGTTTGAACACATTCATATCGATTTAATAGGTCCGCTTGCGATGTCTGAGGATGGTTACAGATATTGTTTAACCATAATAGATCGTTTTACTAAGTGGCCGGAAGCTATACCACTGAAAGATATAACAGCAGAAACTGTTGCTAGAGCGCTTCATAACGGTTGGATTGTTCGTGTTGGATGTCCTATTAAACTTACCAGCGACCAGGGCAGACAATTCGAAAGTAACTTGTTCCAACAGCTAATGAAAATAATGGGTATTGACAAGATTCGAACAACAGCTTTCCACCCCCAAAGTAACGGGATGGTAGAACGGTGGCATAGGTCACTGAAAGCCGCCCTTATGGCTACTCTAAGTTCAGAATCTTGGGTCATGGAATTACCTACAGTTTTGTATGGGTTACGAGCAGTTATCGGAGGTGAAACCCGACACAGCGCTGCAGAATTAATTTACGGTCGCCCTATTAGATTGCCAGGAGATTTTTTCGCAACTAACCGAACGGAAATACAAGACTTTGATAGTTACGTTAGTAAGCTCCGCGAAACTTTTAAAAAGTTTAGACCTACGACTAGAGAAAACAAAGGCCGTACTCTGTTTGTACATCCGGACTTAGAAGTGTGAAAATATGTTTTTGTTCGTAACCAAACAGTACGCAAACCTCTCCAAGCCCCATATGATGGCCCATTCCGCGTCATAAACAGGAGAGACAAGTATTTCAAAGTAGAAATATCAGGTAGAGAATCGTGTATTTCGATCGATCGGCTGAAACCAGCCTTTTTATTAAATGAAGACGATTGTGATACAACCCCAAATGTATCGGATAAGAAGATATGTAGAAATAAGAGTAAAATAATATCGAAAAATAGTGTTTTACCTAGCACAAGGGTTGAAAAAGAAACACCCCTTCCGAAAGTAACGCGCAGCGGCCGAGTGGTTAAGAAAACACGATTTTTCGACGAAAAATAGGTACCTAGGATAGCTATCTAAATAGGTTATAATTTAGTCTACATACAATTTTTAATAAGTTTATTATAATTATTTTTATATTAAATGTTGTAACACTTGTGAACGCGACATTACTTCTACGCTTTAGCGATTGTTTTTCGTAGTGAGTGAGTCAACTAGATGTTGGTCACGTAAATGTATTGTTTAGACTACGTAGTGCCTACTTACCTAGTGACCCAATGCCGAGTTAATAAAAATCTTGTTATGCTAAAAATTCTGTACAAACTGATCACTTGTACATTTTGCCATAACGACATTTTTAGGTAAAACCTAGTTATTTTACTAAGTAAGCATACATAAGCTACATAAATTAAGATTTTCAAACTATGTCATTATTTCCATCAGAAAAACACTCAAGACCAGTTCTTATCTTATTTTACTTTTACCTTAAAAATGGGAAAACAGCAAAGTAAAAACGCTGACGTTATAATTGCACAAAATGGTGCTAATGAAGCATCAACAACAAATTTGGAGAAGAAAATGGAAATGTTCGGAATTTTCACAATATTTTTGATGGCAACCTGATAATTATACTTTTCTTTTTGATTTTTAAATTTTGTGGACGGAAAATCAGAAAAGTTTTGGTCAGCGACATTGTGTCATCAATGGAAAAAGGACAGATTCCCCAAATTCACCAGAAAACAGTTCAGCAACCACCAGCTCAAGTGATTAGTCAAACATACTAGTTAAAGTGAAAAGTGAGTGTTGTTCTGTTGAAAAACTTTTATGTTTAGGTTAAGTAATGTAACCTAAGTTTTAGTGTAATCTCTAAATTTTGTAATTTCTGACCTGATTTGTTACATTTACTTATAAAACGAACACATAACTTACATTTACTTTGTATCGAGTCGGTTCATTACATTATAATATTATTTGCTTCAAACTTGACCAAGCACTCATGTAATCGAACACCTAGCGATAAGCGCATGTTTGCATTTTGATGATGTGTAACATTCGTTTTACTTTCAGAGTAATTGATACTTACTTACAGAGTGTACCTATTTAGTTTAGAGTTAAAATTTGATATGCAGTTGAATAATGAGTTGTATGTTCCTTAATTTAAAAAAAAATAATATTTTTTTTTATAAATCGGCATTTGTTCTTCGAACGCAATCAAAAACAAGGAGAGTCGTTCAATGACTATTTGGTGGAATTGAAAAAGTTATCTGCTACTTGTGGATTTGGCACTCTAAGGGACAGCCTAATAAAAGATAAGATTATAAGTGGATTATATGACACTAAAATGAAGGAACGCCTTCTGAGAGAGTCAGATTTAACACTGGAAAAATTTATAAATATGTGCAGAACAGCCGAGGTTGCTACGGGTTACCTACAGAAGTTGCAGGAGGAGAAAACTTAAACAATAGACAAAATAAATAGAAATTTCAAGGGTAAGGCCTCAACAAGTACAACATACAAGTGCAGAGCTTATGGTTTTGACCACCAACCTCGTCAATGTCCTGTGTCTAACGCCACAATAGGTTTTCTAACAAAGATGCCCTATTACTAAATCATCTTTGTCTAATTTAATATTTGGTCATCTTCAACAATAATAGGTCATCTTTAACAATAATAGGTCATCTTTGGGTGTTTCAAATTATCTTTGTATGTGACATTAAGTTGGCTTTGTTTTAGCGGCAGATAGCCGAACTAAAATTAATTCTGTTTTAAGGAAGCTGACGCACGCGTCTTGTAACTTGTAAAGAAATCGAAAATAAATAAATTAAGTATATTTTCATCCGAGACCGACGTTTTCATTAACGCTAAGGGCGACAGCAACATTTGGTGACCCAGAAGAAGGAGCAACGCTCACGGAGTCGAAGAAATTGGAAGGTTGTTCACCAGCACGTGGGGCGTGGGTCGCGTGGCATCGCCCATCCAAGACCAAATCCTGGAGAAAAAGGGGCGAGAGGCTACAAGGAGACGGTAAGTGGCCTACGCATAACGGATACCTACCTTCCAAAGAACAGAAATTACCAAATCTCAGAAAATTCTCAAGTACGTAACCAATCTACCAAAACCACAAAATGGCGGACAGCTCGGATGACGAAAAAGATCAACTAAAATTAGGTCAAATGAAAGACCTGAACGCCAAACGAGGCATCCAAAAGCGAAAACTCACAATTTTCAAAAAAATTGTCACTCCATTAGCACATGTTACAAATTTGTCAGCGGAAACAGTAATTGACTTGAGGGAGAGAGTGGACAGGCTATCACAAATATTTTCACAATTTGAGGAAATACAAGACCAAATTGAACTAAGGAGCAGCGACATGGACGAGCAGATGGCAGAACGGGAATCCTTTAAAAATCTTACTATGAAAACCTTGCGTCTGCACGTCAGATACTAAGTCAATATGAGACTAAACCCGAAGAACCAAAACAACAAAAATGCTGTTCTGCAACAACAAAGGAAGCAGACCATGATGCGGTGAAGTACCCAGATATTGTCTTACCAACGTTCAGTGGTGAAAGAATGGAGGAATGGTTAGAATTTAGGGACACATTTGATGTTCTTATTAATCAGACTAATTTAAAACCTATCCAAAAGTATAAATATTTGCGTAGCTCTCTGAAAGGGGGTGCATAGGAGGTTATTAGTTCTCTTGAATATTCTGACAAAAGTTACACTATAGCTTGGCAGTTATTGTGTGAAAGGTATAACAATCCCCGTATCCTAGTTCATAATCACTTAAAGGCCCTTTTTGAGGTGCCATAGGTACCCTCAACGCCCTCTGCGCTGAGAGGTTTTGTAGACAACATCAGTAAACACCTCAGGACACTGCAGTCCTTAAATATTAGGTGTGAAGAATGGGATGTATTAATAGTTTACCTCTTATCTGCAAAATTGGAAAAACCATTGCAAAAAAATGGGAAGAACGGGTTAACACTTAAGGACACGCTACTGGGTCTAGTGGACCCAGTCCCTTGTATTTTGTTGAATTACTTAAAAATTATGAAGTTTGCGACGTTGCTGTTCTTAGTACCTTTCGACCATAGTATAAGACGGTAGATTACCATCTAAGGCTTAGATTCTAAGCTGTCAGTTAGCGCGCATAATAAAAAAGGAAAAATAATAATAATAATTATTATAAAAAAGAAAGTATATAATAATAATAATAAAAATATATAGTGTATATATATATATATATAGTATAATAATAGTAGATAATAAGTATAGAAGATTTTGTTTGAAATAGATAGTTACAGAATTTATAACTATTAGTTTATGTTTAGTTAAAAAACTATGCCCAAATTCCTTCAATTTTTGTAATGACTATTTGATTCAGTAAAAACAATAAATATTTGTTCTTTATTTAATATTTGTTTACTTTTTGCACATTATTAACTATATCAAAAATACCAACCACTTTTATTGAGCAGTTTTGAAATAAACACGTGATATTGTAGTGGGTCCGATGTACCCGGTAGCGAGGGTTTGTGTTACAAATTTAAGCGCGGGTCCCTAAGTGTTAATTCAAGAGATTTGCCAACTTTGCAGGACTTCAAAACATTTCTACGAGCTAGAGCTGACTTAATGGAAACAATGCAACCGCGGGAGTCCACGGAACAAAATAATAAGACACTGGTAGCCACGTCGAGCTTCGCTTCTCCACAAAACAAGGTAACGGGCAATCATAATTCAAACCAATGCCCGTATTATTCAGGCAATCATTACATTAATCAGTGCCAAAAATTTTTAGCTCTAAATATAGTAACACGTAATAGGGCTGTACGAAAACTGAAATTGTGTATTAACTGTTTACACTGGAATCATGGTGTATCAACTTGTCATGCCAGCAATTGCAAGGTGTGTAGAGGAAAACATAATACTCTTTTACATTTACCAAATCATACCAATATACAATCAAAAATGCAAAATCATACTAATATGCAACGGAATCACAACAATCAACCAAATATGCAACGTCATACCAACACTCAAACAAACAATCAATCATTTGTACAAACTCATTCACAATCTCAACCAACAACAATGTACACTCCTCCAGTGGCTGAAACTCTGCCTACTCCTACTATTAGTACAAAAACAACAAACAATCAAGTTTTGAATACAACCATGAGTGTTAAAAATGAAGAATGCTAACAACCACAAGAAAAATACATAATTCTTTCAACTGCACAAGTTCATGTGTTAGACAAAAACCAAAACCTAATAAAATTGAGGGCATTGTTAGATTCAGGCTCTCAGTCAAATTTTATTACTGAAGGTGCATTCAAAAAATAACGAAGAGTAACATTGACATGGAGGTGAACGGTTTCAACAACAGTTCATCAAAAATAGATTCATTCTGTAAAATAGAACTGCATTCAACTCAAGATACATACCAAACGAACATTACTTGTTTTATTGTTCCTAATATCTGCAAATTAACAACAACAATACCAAAAACATATCTGAAACTTCCACAAAATTACAAACTTGCAGATGAGCAGTTTAATGAGGGAAATAGATCTTATACTAGGGGCAGAGCAATTCTTTAGCTTGTTGTGTATAGGGCAACATAGACTTGGAGACGGACTACCAATACTTCAAAAAACTCGCTTAGGTTGGGTAATATCAGGTCCAATTAATATTCCCACAAAACCTTAGATAGTTAAATGCAATTTTACATTAAATAAACAACTGCAAAGGTTTTGGGAAATCGAGGAAGGCTGCGATGAACCAGGATTATCAAATGATGAAAAACAATGCGAGGAAATATTCAACAACCACTCGCGCAGTTCTGATGGTAACTTCATTGTGGACCTTCCCCTTAAGTCACCGGTAAGTATCCTTGACGAATCAAAGCATATTGCATACAAAAGATTTATGGGCCTTGAATCCAGATTCTCTCGTAACCCAAATTTCAAAGAAAGGTATGTTAGTTTTATGCGGGAATTTGAGAAGTCCGGTCATATGATTAAGATAGATGAATCCCACGATACCCAAAGGATTTTTTTACCACATCATGCAGTAACAAGCGAATCCCCTACCACTCCACTAAGGGTAGTTTTTGATGCCTCATGCCCAACAATTACGGGTGTTTCCCTGAACGATATACAGTATAAAGGAACCATAAAACAAGATGAGTTGATTAACATTTTACTTAGGTTTCGACAACATCAATTTGTTATTAATGGTGACATTGAAAAAATGTATAGGTTTATTTATTAAAACCCTATACAAAGGTCTCTGCAGTGCATATACTGGAGGGAGGAACCATGGCATAAACTGCAGGTCTACACCCTCACCACATTAAGTTTTGGCCTAAAATCAGCCCCATATCTAGCAACACGCTGTTTGTTGGAGCTGTCACAACAGAATAAAGAAAGGTTTCCAGAAGCTGCGGAAGCTATTGCAAAGGAATTTTACATGGACGATTATCTTTCTGGTGGTGATGATGAAAACCTGGTAGTACAGACAGCAATGCAAGTAGACGAGATTTTATGTAGTGCAAACTTTAAACTTAGAAAATGGAAATCAAATTCTCAAAAAATCCTTGAAAGGATAACCTCAAAATCTATGCATACCGACACACCTCCAACCGAGTTTGGAGACTACACTCAGAAAATTTTAGGCTTAGCCTGGTCATGCTGTGATGATAACTTAATGTATTCTATAAAGAATAAACCAACACAGAAAAAATGGACTAAAAGAGAAATATTGTCAGTAATTTCTTCAATATTTGATCCCCTGGGTTTGTTGGGGCCTGTAATGGTCTCAGCAAAAATGTTTATGCAAAGGCTGTGGAAAGAAGAGTCAGACTGGGATGATACACTACCAAACTGTATAGTAGAAGAATGGAAGCAATATTACCAAAGTATATCCGAATTAAATTCACTGAAAATACCAAGACATGTAATAATAAATCATCCAAAAAAAAAATTAATTATTAGGATTCGCAGATAGTTCGCAAAGAGCATATGGTGCTGCCATTTATATTCGATCAGTAGACAATCAAGATAACATTAAAGTAAATTTATTATTTGCAAAATATAAGGTTGCACCAATAAAACCACAAACAGTACCACGCCTAGAGCTGTGTGCTGCTGAATTATTAGCTAAAAATATCAATAGAGTTAAAAAGGCTATCAATTTACCAATTAAAAGGACTTATTTATGGTCAGATTCCAATATAGTATTAGCATGGCTGAAAACACCAATATACAAACTACAAAGTTTTGTAGCAAATAGAGTGACTAGAATTTTAGAAATAGTTAATGTTTCTGAATGAAATTGGGTAGCTTCTGCAGAAAACCCGGCTGATTTACTTTCAAGAGGTGTAAAGGCAAGGAACCTAGCTTCCACAGCATTGTGGTGGCAGGGTCCATCATGGCTAAGTGAATCAAAGGAAAAATAGCCAAGTCAAGGTCATGTGAATCCTGAAATCTTACCTGAAACAAAAATAATAATTAGTAACATCATAACAAAAAATAAAAAAAAATTTCAGTCGAGGTTTATTTGAAAAATGGTCAAGTGACATTAAGTTAAAAAGAATTTGCTTATGTGAATAGATTCATATACAATCTTAAGCTTAAGTGCCGTACCTCCCCTCAAAATAAGGGAGAATTCTTGACGAGACCCTTAAATACAAAGGAATTAGATGCATCAATGATAAAATTAATACAAATAGCTCAGATGGAAGCGTTCCCAAATGAATATAATTTATTAAAAAATAAGAAAGACTTACCAAAGAACTCTAGTTTTTTGAGTTTAACACCATTTTTTGAAAATGGGGTGTTAAGAGTAGGAGGAAGAATAGGACTATCACAGTTCCCATACAATAAAAAACATCCAATGATATTACCTGGTGAACATACACTTACCAAACTTATTATGTCAAATGAACACAAACGTCTTCTACATGCCGGCCCTCAGCTGCTGCTGGCATCGATTCGTGAAAAATTCTGGCCCATTAAAGGGAAAATAATAGCAAAGAAAATATTTCGTCAATGTGTTACTTGTTTTAGAGCTAACCCTCAAACAACCACGCCAATAATGGGTAATTTACCACCTAATAGAATAAACCCTTCACCACCTTTCTATAACACTGGTTTGGATTATGCTGGCCCGTTTAATGTGAGGGACCGCAGGGGACGTGGCTACAAGGTTTATTAAACGTACATTGCAATTTTAATTTGCCTAGCAACGCGGGCAGTTCATTTAGAATTAATTACAGGTTTAGAATCAGCTGCATTCATAGCAGCCCTGCGCAGATTTATTGCCAGGAGGGGTAAGCCAACGGAACTGATGAGTGATAATGCCACAACCTTTCATGGAGCTAACAATGAGTTAACTAATATGTATAAATTTTTGAATTCCAATTCCAAACAAATAATAGATAACTGTGTAAATCAAGGCATTCAATGGAGATTCATTCCGGCATACGCGCCACATATGGGAGGCATATGGGAAGCAGCCGTCAAGAGTTGTAAATTCCACCTAAAACGGGTACTAGGACAGGCACTGCTTACATATCAAGAATTTTCCACGGTTCTTACCCAAGTGGAAGGATCCATGAATTCACGTCCATTAAGTGTTATATCTGATTCAGATGACATTTCTGTACTGACTCCAACCCATTTCCTGGTGGGGAGATCTCTTGTAACGGCTCCTGATTACGATTATGAAGATGTTTCCAGTAATCAATTACAGCATTACCAGCAGCTTCAACAACTGCATCAGCATTTTTGGAAGGGATGGTCGCGGGACTATATCAGCCATCTCCAGCAACGCACAAAATGGAGGAGCTCGAAGGGACCTAACCTGACAGCTGGGACCATCGTTCTGGTGAAGGATCACCGCTTGCCACCTTGCCAGTGGCTTTTGGGAAAGATAGTGGAAACGTGCCAAGGCCAAGACGGTGTATCTAGGGTCGCAGTCATACAAACTTTGAAAGGAAACATCAAGAGGGCATTTAATAACATTTGCCCACTGCCGAAGCCTCAAGATTAAAAAATAAAAATCCTAATTTAAGTTTAAAATTTAATTATGTAATTTGGTAAGGGCAATGCTTAAAATGCATGCACCCATGTAATCTACTTAATTAGACTAGGTTTATAACCATTGTTAACATAATTGAAAAACAAATTATGACTTCAAGTTGATAGACAGGTAGGAATGTACAAGGTTTGTGAAATCATTTCCCCTTTCTTCCCTTAACCCAAGGTAATATTTGGTTATGGTACTGGGTACATATTTTTTTGCAAATTTGGAAAAATATGTACTCAAAACTAATTCTCTCTTGAAACAAATCCCAAGGTAATATTTGGTTCATGGTACTGGGTACATATTTTTTTGCAAATTTGGAAAAATATGTACTCAAAACTAATTCTCTCTTGAAACAAATCCCAAGGTAATATTTGGTTATGGTACTGGGTACATATTTTTTTGCAAATTTGGAAAAATATGTACTCAAAACTAATTCTCTCTTGAAACAAATCCCAAGGTAATATTTGGTTCATGGTACTGGGTACATAAAGCGTCGGTGGCTCAACCGGTAACGACTCGGTCCATCTAACCAGAGGTACCGGGTTCAAATCTGGACGGCCAATGTACCAATGAGTTTTTCAAAAACTTACGTACATATAATTACCGATTGCTTTAACGGTGAAGGAAAACATCGTGAGGAAACCT
This sequence comes from Coleophora flavipennella, assembly GCA_947284805.1. Taxonomy (NCBI): domain Eukaryota; kingdom Metazoa; phylum Arthropoda; class Insecta; order Lepidoptera; family Coleophoridae; genus Coleophora; species Coleophora flavipennella. The sequence goes on along the minus strand of OX369305.1, from coordinate 367,582 downwards.
GCACACGCCTGCGAAGAAACTCGAAGGTTGTGTGTGAAGTCGACCAACCCGCACTGGGCCCGCGTGGTCGACTAAGGCCTAATCGCCCTGATTCAGGGTAGGCTCGAGCCCCTCGGTGGGGACGTATATGAGCTGATATAATAATAATAATAATAAAACTGGGTACATATTTTTTTGCAAATTTGGAAAAATATGTACTCAAAACTAATTCTCTCTTGAAACAAATTGCCCTGTTTCAAGGGGGGGAGTATGTCTAACGCCACAATAGGTTTTCTAACAAAGATGCCCTTTACTACATCATCTTTGTCTAATTTAATATTTGGTCATCTTCAACAATAATAGGTCATCTTTGGGTGTTTCAAATTATCTTTGTATGTGATATTAAGTTGTCTTTGTTTTAGCGGCAGATAGCCGAACTAAAATTAATTCTGTTTTAAGGAAGCTGACGCACGCGTCTTGTAACTTGTAAAGAAATCGAAAATAAATAAATTAAGTATCTTTTCATCCGAGTCCGACGTTTTCATTAACGCTAAGGGCAACAGCAACATCCTGCTTATGGAAAAAACTGTAATTATTGTAAAAAGCCCAACCATTTTGCCTCAGTGTGCAAGAACAAAAAAGAGGTACAGGAACAAAATGAAAGTGAACCGCTAGAAGAATACATTTTGGGAAATGTTAATATCAATGACTGGACTATTCAGGTAAACATTATAAATTCAGATAAAAAAATAAAATGTAAACTAGATGCAGGTGCAGGTTGTGACGTTATGAGTAAAAATACATTGGAAAGTTTAGGTGTAAACTTAGTAAATCTCAATAAATCAAACTCTATATTAAGAAACTATAATAATTCGAAAATCAAAATGTTAGGAACAATTAACCTGCTATGTAAAATTAATGAAACAACAGAAATAATAAAATTTTATATAGTAGACTGTCAATCTGCTTCGTTGTTAGGGCTACCTACTATCCAAAAACTCAATTTATTGATGTTGCTGTGTCAAATACAAAAAGATAATATTATGAATAAATATCCTTCTTTATTTACAGGACTAGAGAAGATAAAAGACTATGTCTATGATTTCAAACTGATTCCCAATTATACTGGAAAAGTAATACCTTATCGACCTGTGCCCATGAAATTGCTCGACTCTTACAGACAGGAATTACAGGGAATGCAAGAAAACAATATAATCCGCAAAATAGAAGAGCCCACAGACTTTGTAAATGCCGTAGTAATTGTAAGAAAAAGTGATCAATCTCTGCGTATTTGCTTAGATCCACAATATCTCAATTCGTGCCTCTTAAGGGAACATTACAAACTCCCAACGTTTGAAGAAATTTCTGCGCAAACGGCTAATGCTAAAGTGTTTAGTAAATTAGACTGTAGTAAAGCTTTTTATCAGATAAAATTAAGCGAAAACAGTTCAAAGCTAACTACATTTCAAACCCCCTTTGGTAGATACTGTTTCTTAAGAATGCCCTATGGTGTGAAGGTAGCATCAGAAACAAACAAACAATTTTCACGTTTATTCGAAGGAATACAAAATGTAGAAATCTTCATCGATGATTTAATAATTTGGGCAGAAAACCAAGAAAAGCATGATGAAATTTTAGAGATGGTCTTAAAAAAAGCAATGGAAAGTAACATCACTTTTAATGCAGAAAAATACATAATAGGAACAAATAAATTGAATTTATTGGGACACATTATTACTGAAAAGGGAATTATGATTGATAATGATAAAATTTAAAGTATTATAAAGATGGAAAAACCTAAAGATGTCACAGGGGTACAAAAATAACTAGGTGTTGTAACTTATGTTTCAAAATTCATACCAAATGTTGCCGAACTAACTGCTCCTTTAAGGGTATTGTTGAAAAAAGACCAGAATTGGGAATGGGGTACTGAACAGGATTATTCTTTTGAAAAAATAAAAAAATATTTGACGTCCTCACCAGTATTACAGTACTATGATCCAAATCAGCCTTGTTTATTAAGTGTTGATGCTAGTAGCAATGGGGTAGGTGCAGTTTTATTACAAAATGGTTATCCAGTAGCATATGCATCAAAAGCATTTACAGAAACACAAAAAGCATGGGCACAGATCGAAAAGGAAATGTATGCTATAGTGTTTGCGTGTGAGAAATTCCATTTCTATATAATGGGAAGAAATTTTCATGTTGAAACCGATCATAAGCCTTTAATACCCATTATGAAAAAATCTTTGGCGGAAATACCAATAAGGCTACAAAAAATGCGATTAAGATTGCAACACTATGACATATCATTAACATATAAGCCAGGCAAATTTTTGCAACTTGCGGATTACTTGTCAAGGACATTGTCCAAAGACATTGACGAATACATAAAAAACTGTAATACTTGTATTAAATATAGTTCTGAAAATCAAAAAGAACCATTAATGCCAATTAAGGTACCGACAGAAGCATGGCAAAAGTTGTACCGTTTTCTGGGTGTGGATTTCATAGGGGGGTTTTGCCGTAATCGCCACGCTTGGCAGGCGGGTTGGCGATCGCAGTGTGATTGCAGGTGTGTTGCAGTGCACGGAAAGGACGCTGCTGCCCATCCTTCGGTTTTTAGTCCCTTAGTCGACTCTTACGACACAAATTGGAAGAGATGGGATGGTCCTATTCTTAGCCGGGAACCATACGGACACGGACACGGACTTATCTATTAAACGTTTTATATTCAATTGTTTGGCTGGCTCCAACCTAAAAAAAAATTGTAGGCCCCTTATTATTAGATTCGCACCTACCTTTCATTGCGTTATTGTTTGTCAGTTTCGTATATTTCTATATTAAAGTATTACTTCATACTTTTGAGTAAACTTATTTTTTGAAATTAGTTTTTAGTTTTACTTTCATTATTTATTTTTAGCCACGGCGGAACGGAGAAAGGGTTTGCGTTTAGGATGAGAGGTTGTTGGTTTGTTTGTTTGGTACAAAAGAATTTGCCCATTTATCTCGAAAACTACTGGGCCGATTTCCTTGAGATTTTTCTCATTTAAAAGGTATCATTTCAGGGCATCATCTCAGATATATTATATGGCGGTAAACCACCAGGGGGTGCTGCAGCAGCCAGGATGGTTGGTGCTTGAGGTCTTCTCAGCAGCTTTGCAACCGATTCCGCTGCGGTTTTTTGCTTTGTATGTCATTTTGCATAGATTCGTGGAGCGACGTATGGCAATTACGAAGAAAATATGGAAGAACCGCAATATTACAAAAGCCACTAAGATCCGGCCGGTACGAACACTCATTTTCCCCATATTTCTATATGCTGCAGAAACTTGGACATTGCGAGATATCGAAAAGAAAATGATAGACGCGCTGGAAACGTGGTGTTGGCGAAGGATGCTTCCAGTGTCATGGACGGAATTTCGTACTAATGCTTCCATATTAAATGAACTCGGCATCAAGCAGCGGTTATCAAGTGCAGTACAGACTCGCACACTTAAGCTGTTTGGTCATATCTCGAGACGAATACATGACTACATTGAACGTCTTGTTGGCCAAGGCAAGGTAGAAGGCACTTGACCACGCGGAAGGTCCCCAATGCATTGAACTGATCAGGTGAAGTCGCTGGTTGGCGAGCCTATACACGAGTGCACCAGAACGACTGCAAGCAGGGAGAGATGGCGGGACATGGTGCGGCGAGCTCCACCTGCCCCCAGAGTCAAACAACACGTTGACCGCGCCCACTCTGTCAGGAGTGGTACGAATAGGAAGGAAGGAGATGTAATTTTTACCAGTCTGCCCAAAAAGGAGGGTAATGTTTATCGGGTGTATGTATGTATGGCCGTTTCGTTGGCTGAGCCTGTAGCCTAAACGGCTTGATGGATTTTGGAGAGCGAGGTGTCGTTAGGTTTTCTTAACCTGTCAGGCCGTAACGGAACCTAATGGCCCCACGGTAAATGCTAACCCGCTCGGGGCATAACGGAACCTATTGGCTCCGGAAGGGTGCACGCCATTTTCAGCCCTCACGGTGCATAAATACGTATCAAAGAAGGGTCGGCGCGCGCAGGGCGGCGGTGCCTGAGGTAGTATTTGCTAATATAGTAGGGTGCTTGACAGGTTCCTTCTGAGTGAACTTTTTTTTGACTTCAAAAAGAAATTCAATGAAAAGTTTGTAATAATATTTTATGTGTGTTACGGACGACGTGCAAGAAAGACGCAGCGATGTTACGGAATGTTCTGAGTGAACTTTTTTTTGACTTCAAAAAGAAATTCAATGAAAAGTTTGAAATAATATTTTATGTGTGTTACGGACGACGTGCAAGAAAGACGCAGCGATGTTACGGACGACGTGCAAGAAGGGCGCAGCAATTAGTTTATATACCTTTCTCTTTCTAGCATGGCCTCACTAGGAAGCCTGCTAGTTGCGAGGTGTAATTTTTAGATACAAATAGGCACAATTTGTAAGCAAAATGTTAGTTCGGTAGCTCGGAACAGTTAAGAAAATTTGCAATAAAGAAAACTGGAAGCGATCCTTTCCTTTGACCTGCAACCTGCGAGTTTCATTTAACAATACAGTCCACGCTAGAACAAGGAAGAGCTGGTGATGTCTGCAACAACCATGCAAGCCAGAGGACCGGTGCTTCTGAAAGTATGCCCGGTGACAGTACGAGGACCCGGAGGTTTGTAAGTGGAAACATACGCACTGCTGGACGATGAAGGGGCAACGATATCGCTCATCGACGAAGAGCTGGCACGAATGCTACACGCCGAAGGCCCGACACTTCCGTTGCACATACACGGTGTCACCTCATCACAGCGGGAAATGAGCCAACGAGTACGGCTCAACCTGCGAGGACAAGGCGGCAACAAGGAGTATGACATCGAGGCTTACACCATGAAGAACTTCAAAGCCGGTTCACAGACTGTGGACAGAGAGAGCCTCACCTACGTACATCTGAAAGGACTGCCGGTACAAGACATGGTCTACGAGCAAGCGGCGCCTAGACTGCTCATCGGGGCTGACAACTGGCACCTCATAGTGTCACGGAAGCTACTCACTGGGAAAAGGAAAGAGCCAGTGGCTTCACTCACGCTGCTTGGATGGACACTTCATGGCACTCTTCCTAAAGGGCGAGCTGATGAAGACGGCACAGTCCTCCACTTAAGGACAACACGAAGAAAAGAAGAGACAGTCTTCACAAACGAAAATGAGAAGATAGAGGACCTACTGAAGTCCCACTACGAGATAGACTCCCTTGGGATATCCATCACAACGCGACCAAGGAAGTCTGATGAACGAGCGAAACAGATCTTCGCAACCACCGTAAAGCAAGTCGATGGAAGATACAAAGTTGGACTGCCGTGGATCCAAGTCGAGACGAAGATGCCACCCAGTTACGACATGGCAAAGAAGCGGCTGAGTCACATAGAGAGGAAGATGCAAAGGTCGGAAGCATTCAAGACGGCTTACTCGGCGCAAGTCAAGAACCTACTGGACAAAGGGTATGCGGAGTTGGCGAAGGGACATGAATGGAACAGCAACTTGAACTGGTACCTGCCACACTTCGGCGTCGTTAACCCACACAAGCCAGGGAGGCAAACTACGGCTGGTCTTCGACGCTGCTGCTCGCGCCAACGGGGTCAGCCTCAACGACCGGCTTCTGGATGGACCTGATCTGTTGAGATCGTTACCTGGGATCCTGTACAGATTTCGAGAGGAGAGAATATGGAGACGAAAGAAGATCGGTTGGGACGACGCGCTGCCAGAGGAAGCCGCCGAGGAGTTCGCTACCTGGATGCGAACGATACATGAAGCGAGGCACCTGCGACTTCGGAGACGCTACTCCTGCACGGGGGGAGTGCGAGAACGACAACTGCACATCTTCAACGACGCAAGTGAGCAAGCGTACGCGACCGCGGCATACTGACGGTTCGAATACGAAGACGGCTCCGTCAAGGTGACCCTGGCTGCAGCAAAGGCAAAGGTAGCGCCTATCAAGACGCAAAGCATCTCACGACTGGAGCTACAAGCCAACCTGATAGGAGCAAGAATGGCAGACGACATCACGAGAGAACACCGGATAAAACCAGACCGGACGGTGTTTTGGTCAGACTCGACTGCAGCGCTGAATTGGATCCGCAACGACGAAGTGCGATACTCTCCCTACGTTGCGCACAGATTGGGAGAAATCTCGGAGAGAGTCACACGAGACCAATGGCGCTGGGCACCTACCAAAGAAAATGTCGCGGATGAAGCAACAAGAGCAAACGTCGTCTCTAAGACCCGTGAAGACCGATGGTTCAGGGGCCTGCGTTCTTATACGAGAAAGAAAAAGCCTGGCCGAGAGAATGCGAAGCCAACCAGATAATGCACACGAGAGAAGAGGAAACAGAGCAAGGGGATGCAAACCAGAAGGACTACTGGCTCCCGGACCTAGCCCGCTTCTCATCATTCGAACGACTTATAAGGGCTACAGAAAGGGCTCTTGCCTTCATGGACATCTGTCGGCAGCGAGCAACCAGGATGGAGTTACGTCATCTAGAGGAAGCGGAACGTCACTGGTGGAAGAAGATGCAGAACGACGCATTCGCCGAAGAAGTCAAGAAGCTCGAGAAGGGGCAATCCATAAACCCTCCAGCAGAATAGCGAAGTTGGATCCCATCTTAGTCGACGGAATACTGCGCGTCCGTGGGAGAACCGAAGCCACTGAAGTAAAGGAGCACACAGCGAGGCCAATCATCGTGGAAGGACGACACCCCATCCCGAAGCTGCTGGCAATGGACTACCACAAGAAGGCGTTACACGCGAACAAGGAGCGTGTAGTCAACGACTTAAGGCAAACGTACTGGATAACCCGCCTGCGACCAACAGTACGAGTCATAGAGAAGGACTGCCGATTGTGCCAGCTGCGAAAGAAGAGGCCGAGGACACCAGTCACGGGGAACGTAACACCGGAACGACTAGGGGCCTACGCAAGGCCGTTCACCTACTGGGGCGTAGACTACTTCGGCCCTATCATGGTGACAGTGGGCAGACGACACGAGAAAAGGTGGTGTGCGCTATTTACCTGCTTGACCGTGCGCGCCGTCCACCTGGAGTTAGTCCACAGCTTGACAACAAACAGCGCCATCATGGCGCCCAGGAGAATGGCTGCCAGAAGGGGATGGCCGAGGATCGTCTACAGCGACAATGCCACCAATTTTCGTGGCTCAGATACGGAGCTGAAGAAAGCCATGGAGGAATGGATACCAACCCTGAGGGACTACGCGCTTCAGAAGAGGATGGCGTGGAAGTTTATAGCACCCGGAGCAACCAACCAAGGCGGCGCATGGGAAAGACTGGTGCGATCGGTCAAAACTGGACTCATGACCGTCCTAAAAGAGAAGTTTCCGAAAGAAGAGGTACTCCTGACTCTGCTTGCAGAGGTAGAAAATTGCGTCAACTCTCGCCCTCTGACACACGTATCAGTCGACGTGAACGGCCCTGACACCGAACCACCTTCTACTGGGGAGTTCAGCTGGATTGCCAACTACCGGCCCCTGCAGTGCCGCCGATCGACGCACATGGAGAGCGGTACAAGGATTGGCCGATGAATTTTGGAGAAGATGGGTCAGAGAGTACCTGACGTCCCTGCTGCCGCGAGGGGAGAGCCGCAGCAGCCAAGAAGAGGAAATAAAAGAAGGCACGCTGGTTATCATCGCGGACGAAACACTGCCGCGCAACACATGGCCCCGCGGAGTGGTGACACGCATCTTCCCTGGACCAGACGGAATCGTACGTAACACCGAGGTCCGTACCCGAGGAGGACTTCTACGGCGGCTGATGATGGAGTCTCCGAAGATCTGCGACGGGGGGAGGATGTTACGGACGACGTGCAAGAAAGATGCAGCGATGTTACGGACGACGTGCAAGAAGGGCGCAGCAATTAGTTTATATACCTTTCTCTTTCTAGCATGGCCTCACTAGGAAGCCTACTAGTTGCGAGGTGTAATTATTTAGATACAAATAAGCACAATTTGTAAGCAAAATGTTAGTTCGGTAGTTTGTTTAGTTCGGTAGCTCGGAACAGTTAAGAAGATTTGCAATAAAGAAAACTGGAAGCGATCCTTCCCTTTGACCTGCAACCTGCGAGTTTCATTCAACAATACAGTCCACGCTAGAACCCCCACAATGTGTATATGAAATTAACCATCAGTAAACAAATCAAAGGTAGGTACGGATTAAATAAGGCGCCTTCAATTTATTTTGAGGCAGATACCAGAGCGCAGCTACTACGAGTACGTATCAAATGGTTCAGATTTGATGGCTCGGCTGGCGCCGACCTCAAAAAAAATTGTAGGACCCTAATTTGATTCGTACTTACCTTTGATTTTGTTATTGTTTGTTAATTTCGTGTATTCATATATACAATTATTATTTCATACTTTTTGAAGTCGGTTTTTTAGATTTTCAATCTTTTATTTTAATTTTTATTGATAATGCTATTTATGTAAAAACGTTAAACCCAATCACCTACTCGCCAATAGGAATCATCATATCATAATGCAAGTGTTTCATTAACCGATATAGTCACGGTCAAAAGGTCACATAAACTCACAATTGTCAAAATGTAATCCATCGGACATGTGGCGAGTTATTGTGCCGGAGACCGGGTGGGCGAGCGCCGGCGGCGCCTTGGAAGTCCTGGTGAGCAGCGCGCCGGGCGCGGACGTCGCGGAGCGCGCGCGTGCCGCCGCTGCCACGCTCAGCCGCTTCTACATCGAGGCCAACGGCAGTTCGGCAGCCTGCCCTGACCCTGCTAGAGCGACCACCTACCTGAATAAGTTTCTGGAAAGTACACCTACCCAGATGTACGAGCATGAACCGTTTTCATTGGGCGAGGAGTTTTTGAAAATCGTAGGAGGTATAAAACGTAAGCACTCTAAAGACATCAACGACATGTCAACGTATGTACTGGACTACCTACCACCAGTTGTACTATCCCTGATATGCATGCTATGTGCATCCAGTCCGGTGTGTATCCTGATAGTTTAAATAATGTAAAAGTGCAACCTATTTACAACGGAAAAGGGGAAATGAACTTGTACAAGAATTCCTCATACCTGTAATATCGAAAATCTTTGAAAACATGCTCAGCAAGAGGCTCATGTCATTCTTCACTACTAACAACCTGTTGAATAAACAACAATACGCGTACCAGACGCGCCGGTCCAAAGTAGACGCGACTCGCGACATGCTGGAGCGGGTGATCGGTCACCTCGAGGGCGGGCGGCAGGTCGCAGCGATCTTCTGCGACCTTTCGCGCGCTTTCCAACTGGTTAGTCACCCGCTGCTCCTACAAAAACTGAACGCGTACGGTATACAGGGAAACTTCCTTCAAACAGTTGCCGCCTTCTTAAGACATCGCAAACAGAGCACACAGGTACACGAACATAAGTCGAATCTCGAAGTGATGGGTGACGGCGCTGTCCCCCAGGGCTCAGTGATGGGAAACAACCTATTTTTAATATTGGTAAACAACAGCTGCTACTGATGAAAGTGAATTTGTAATGTTTGCTGATGATACTTGTATCATAGTAGCAGCTGACAACTTGGATAGACTTAAATTATCCCTGGACTTAAATTATTTAATTATATACTATTTTCAGCTTAGAAAAACGAACACTGACGCCTTAAACATTCCATGTAAGGGCTTAAATGTACCGCAAGTCGAAAAAACTAAATACTTGGGCTTTACAATTGATCCTGGCCTGTCCTGATCCGACAATATTGATGTCGTCTGTGGCCGACTATCCTCCGCCTGCTTCGCCTTGTCTAGGCTAACTCCTACCTTGACCACTGAAAACGTCATGAAAGCTTATTACGGGTACTTTAGCTCAATACTTACCTACGGCCTTGACCTGTGGGGTGATGCTGCGGATAGGCTACGGGTATTCAGACTATAAAAACGTGCTATGCGCATAATTGCAGGTGTTCCAAATGACCATCCGGCTCGGGAACTATTTAAAACATACAAAATACTCACGATGCCGAGTCTGTACATCCAAGAAGTAGCTAAATACGCTAGGAAACATATACACATGTTCGAAACGGTCGGCCAATCGCATCAATTTAATACTAGGCACCAAAATCGACTTCTATTACCGATACACCGACTAGTTAAGTCGAAGATGTGTATAAAGGCAATGGCACCGAAGGTGTACAACAAACTACCGCAAGGAGTGATAGACAGCCCTAGCTACGTGACCTTTATTACTAAATTAAAGGAAATGTTGGTAAATGCGGCATTATATGCCACAAATGAATTCCTTAATAAAACGTGGTCCAAGTGACTCAGCACTACGAAGGTTTATATTTTATTTTAATTAATGCTATGCTTCGGTGGCTCAACCGGTAACGACTCGGTCCATCTAACCAGAGGTGCCGGGTTCAAATCTGGACGGCCAATTTACCAATGAGTTTTTCATAAACTTACGTACATATACTTACCGATTGCTTTAACGGTGAAGGAAAACATCGTGAGGAAACCTGCATACACCTGCGAAGAAACTCGAAGGTTTGTGTGAAGTCGACCAACCCGCACTGGGCCCGCACGGTCGACTAAGGCCTAATCGCCCTGATTCATATAGGCTGATTCTGATAGGCTCGAGCCCCTCGGTGGGGACGTATATGAGCTGATGTAATAAAAAAAATGCTATGTTTTAAATTGTGACATGTAAATTTATTCAAATTTATAAATAAATGATTGTATTGTATTGCATTTGGGACCACCTCTAGGACACTCACTGACATTGACATTGCATATCCTGTACAATATTTTTTGGTCCTTCGTAAAAAGTAGTGACGTCGCGAGTGCACTGTTATTTTTACTTTCGCGAGTGTTGTGTAAGACGTACGTTTAAGTTCGAAAGACAGCAGCCCTTTCGGAAGGAAGCAGTGTTCCCGCCCTACGTCCTGCGAACCAGTTGCATCATCGAAAGAGAAGTTCTGCTAATCCAGTAAGATCTTTCCTTTTTTTTTACTTACAATGGAGGTACTCATTCAACACCAAGCTGGAATTTTAGAGGAGATTAAGATAATCCATACTAATTTCAAAAAGGATTCGGCAAGTAGGAAAGATGCTGATTACATCAAGCGTCGTTTGGATTCATTAGACAACCTGTGGGCGGAATGTGCGCTGAATGACACGAATTTGATGACCCAGGAAGATAAATCTCATCAATACTATATCGAAAACATCATTAAGGTAATCCAGAATTGGTACCAGGGCGTGATGGAGTGGAAATCACAGGAAGCTGCGGGCAATCCATTGACGACAGGTGATGGTAAGGGAGTTACCGTCCGTTTCGACAGCTTGCACTTCGGCGCAAAGGTGGATGACAAGGTGACAGAGTTACAGCAGTTGCAATATGCTAATTTCAGAGCATTAAAGAGGTTAGTAGAGAGTATTTGCATTGACGAAATTTCCGAAAAATGGGAAATTGAGGACAAGCTTAAAAGTTTGGAGATCCGTTGGAAAGCCATTGACAAATTACACTTGCAAATTGATGGTTTATTAGTAGGGCATGATGACGCTTACTATTATGAATTTGTCCAGCACGAAAAGCGTTTTGAGGAATTAAAACGTAATTTAAATATAAAATTAAACACGTCTGTTCAGCAGCAACGGTCTACGCCAAAGTTGGATATACCTGTGTTTAATGGGAACTATACCCAATGGCCTACTTTTTATGACTTGTACTCTGAGACCATTTACAAAAATCCTTCACTTTCTAAAGGTCAAAAAATGCAAAATTTGAAGGGAAAATTACGAGGCGAGGCTGAGAAGTTAGTCCAGCATAAAATTTCAGCAGAAAATTATGACACATGCTGGGAACTACTTTACTATAGATATAATAATAAGCACGTTCTATCTACAAAAAAAATTGATAATTTTATGAAAAAGCCGTCACTAAAAAAGCAGACATCATTTGAGTTGAAACGTTTATATGACATTACGAACGAATCCATTCATGCTATATTACATGTATTGTACACAATCTGGGAATCGACACGTCGACTTGGGACCCCATGCTTGTGTACATTTTATGTTAAAAGCTTGACCCGAAAACCTATTCTGAATATTCCAAATCTAGATCAGACCCGCGGAAAGTTGCCTCATATGAACATTTTATGGATTTTATTGAGAGTAAATTCATTGCATTGGAGCCCTTGCATAAAAATAAAAATTAAAGTATTTCAAAACCACAGCCAAAAACTCAATTTCATAATGTGCCCTACCCGTTCAATAAAACACAAAAATCTGCAATTCAGCAACCTACACAGAGTTCTATAATACCTATAATTCGAGTCAATATAATAAAATAATCTGCCCATTATGCAACGATAATCATACTCTGTTTCAATTCCTAAAGTTTAATGACATGACAGATAATTACAAATTAAAATATGTTATAAAAAATAAAATATGCAAAAATTGTTTATTTGTACATTCCAAAGGTTACTGTGGATCTCAAAAACGTTGCAAAGAATGCGATGAGTCCCATAACACACTTTTGCTCAAAGCTATCCTTTGTTCAGGGCATTTGCACTTAACGACGCCCGCTAAGCCTAATATTATATTAGTCGAGCCTCAGAGGGGCCGTCGACAAAAAATATGCAAAACAATTTTGTATCAAGCAATGATGACGAAATTTTGTAACCTACTGCCTTAGTGCAAGTTCAAGCCTATGACGGTAATTTCATTACATTACGCGCGCTGGTTGATCAAGGGTCACAGATCACATTAATTAATGAAGACGTGGCCCAGAAACTAGGGTTAAAACGTAAGCAAATGCATGCCAACGTAAGAGGAATTGGTAACTTATCTAATAAGAGTAAAGGAAAGTTGAACTTTGAATGCAAATCTTTACATAGCGACTTTTAATTTACAACTGAAGCGTTGATTATGACACGGGTTGTAAATAACTTGCCAAACAACACAATTGACAAAAACCGTGGTCTCACGTGACAAATATTACTCTGGCTGATCCTAACTACAACATGTCTAGGCCCATAGATATACTTTTTGATGCACACGTTTATTCTGAAATATTAATGAGCGGTCTAATTAAAGGTGAAGGTCACTATAACCTATGGCTCAACAGACCCAGCTGGGCTGGATACTGTCAGGCAATGTCAAGACCTACAACTGTCATGTAGTTGCGAATAATCTTGAGGACTTAGCATGACATTAATATTAAGACATTGGGAGGTCGAAGACATCAGCGGTGAATCAAAACGTATGACGTCACAGGAGCAGTACTGCGAGGATTTATACGTAGCAACAACGAAACGATTAGACGACGGCAGATACGCAGTTCGATTGCCAATGAAACCGAACTTTACAGAGCTTTTAGGAAAATCTAAACCACGCGCGATCGCCCAATTTATGCAACTAGAGAGGAAAATACACTATTGTCTACTAGCTATACCCAATTCATGCAAGAATATATAGATATGCAACATATGAAGAAATGTAAAAATGACATTAAACCCTTCTGTTATCTGCCACACCATGGAGTGTTAAAACAAGATTCCTTGACAACTAAACTACGAGTGGTTTTTGTAGCAGTAAAAGATACAAATTCATGGATTCTGCGATTCATCAGAAAATATTTACTCATGTGCAATCTACTTACGTATCTTGAATGACAACAACGAGTCCATAGTAAGACTAATTGCTGCTAAATCAAGTTTAGCTCCTATAAATAAAAAATTGACACTTCCCCGTCTAGAGCTATGTGGAGCATTGTTACTTGCAACACTCATGAAACAGGTCCTGAAGGCATTTAAGTGGGAAAAAGTAAGCAAAAATACGTACGCGTGGACCGACTCTATGATCGTTCTAGGTTGGTTACATGGTGATGCATCAAGATGGAAAACATTTGTGAGTAACAGGGTGAAAAAAATAACTGACGTCATACCGAAACATCACTGGAGCTACGTGAAATCAGAGGAGAACGCCGCCGACTGTGCCACACGAGGACTATCCTGTTCTCAACACTAACACATCCCTTATGGTGACAGGGCCCAGAATGGATATTTTTTTTGACAAAATGCAATACAGAAACCGGAAATAATACAAACACAGCTGAAAGCAAAACAAAAACAAATATGTGTTGTGCAGTCAAAGCCGTCCTCTATCATCATAGAGCTGCTAGATAGGTATAGCGACATGACTCACATTACACGAATCGTTGCGTGGGTTACGTCGCGGCATCACGACAGCCGATATGGGTCTACCGGAAGAGGTACACCGTTTTTATGTCAATAAGCGTTTAACCCGCCACAACCGTAGGTTATTTTACAAGTGCCGCAAAATCGCAGCAAATCAGAAATGGAAGTACGTTTGGACGCGCGACGGCAAAATTTTTGTACGCCAGGAACAGTCAGCGGTCAGACACCGAGCACGTACTGAAACGTGTCTAGTACAGAATTTTGGGCAAAGTGCGGTTGGCACTCAAAACAAAGATTAAGAGTTATAATAAGCATGTTCTGAGTACAGTCTTTGGCAACTTATACTGTATGTCTCTGTTCTGCGTCATGCTTACCATATTACGTATCTTAAAAACTGTAATTATCCTGGGGAAATGCTTATATATAGCATATTTAATATTTATATTCAATTATTTTGTCAAAAATGATGACCCGAAACCATTTTAAAGTTTTACAACCCGGGTTCACTTGGTACTTGCCACGATGAGTTTATAATGGCTATGGAACAACACTCAGTAGATTTAATAGCCATTAATGAAACATGGCTTCGGCCTGAGGAGGAAGGCAAAGCTCCGACAGTGCCTGGGTACCGCCTGCGCAGTGCGCCGCGGCCGGCTGACGTACGTGGTGGCCGTGGTGGTGGAGTAGCGTTTTATATTAAGCGAGGCGTAAGTGTACCGATTTGTCAGCATCCAGTTTGTAATACCGTAGAGCAGATGCGGCTTAGTCTAAATATCAACTCTAAGAAAGTAGTGATTAGCACATCCTATCGTCCCCTTTGGGTATATATTGATATATTTGTGGATGCTTTGACAGAATCTATTACTTCTTTTTTATACAGCGACTACATTATATTGCTTGGCGATTTTAATATAGATCTAATGACCAAGACCGACACAAAGGCATTAAAATTGCTTGATTTCCTTGACACTCTTAGTCTCCAGCAACATGTCGCATCTCCAACGCATTTTACAGAGTATAGCGACAATTATTGACCTTGTTTGTACGAATGCGCCGGTTAAGAAAGTGACTCTTGATGTTATAGGCTCAAAATTATCGAATCCTGCTTTTATAACTTGTCAGCTTCATTTGAAATCTGTGAAGTTACCACCAAGACGCTTAATTTACAGACCTCTGAAAGATATATGGGGAGCACTTTCAAACAGATATGAAAACTCTGTCATGGAGTAACATTTATAGCATGGATGAAAACTTTTAATAGATTGATTACTCAAATATTTGACGTACATGCTCCTATTAAAACAATACTTATTAAAAATTCTTCTTATCCTTGGATTACTGACGTTATAAGACTCATGATGAAAGAAAGGAAACAAGCACATGCAGAGTATCTTAGATGTAGAGATGAAAATAAACAATCCTACTACAAGGAATACAATACATATGGTTATAATGTATATAAAAAAAGTTTACTTTAATAATAATATAAATCGCTATGTGAACAATTCTAAAGCATTATGGAAAAATCTAAAACAAACTGTTTTACCTCCAAAACTAAATAATGATATCCCAACATTTCTTAGAGACCCGGAAACGGCTAATAAACATTTTCATACCCGGTGAATGCAATGCGGATATACCATTATTGACACATTATGAATTTAACAGATTTCATGACGAGATCGACGCAATTAAGGTACTCAAATATATAAGAGATTTTCAGACTAATGCTCAAGGTATCGATAATATTACGCTGGAAATGATACAGTTGACACTTCCTTATACAACTACATGAATAACTACTCTTGTTAATAAGTCTATTTTGTCGTCAACCTTCCCTGATATGTGGAAAATTGCACTAGTACGCCCCATCCCAAAAACAAGCAGTCCTACTAGTTTCAAATATCTGTATTTTAAAAGTTAGTATTCAATAATTTTGATGTACCTATAACTTCTCGTGTCATATTGTTTTCATGTTCTAATGACATTTTTTTTTATATCACGGATTGTATTTTGACGTAATTAACTAATGATTGTTTATTTCTTGATTTTTTACAAATGAAATTATGTAAACACTATTTTATGACTATCAGAAAGAGTGTAATTTGCACCTATTTTGAATAAATATCTTGAATCTTGAATCTTGAACCATGTTTGTCCAAAATTGTCGAGAAGGCCGTCTATTCCCAATTGTCAGACTTTCTCAAATCAAGTAATATATTGCCGGATGTTCAGTCGGGATTTCGCAAGACTCGGAGTACAGCGTCTGCCTTGCTGGATGTCACAAACAATAAACTTGAATCCCAGGATAATGGCATGGGAACTATTCTAGTTTTACTGGACTTTTCGCGTGCGTTCGACTACATAAATGTTTCTCTTTTGCTCTCTAAAATGGCATTTTATGGATTCGATCATAAAAGAATACTTTAGTTTCATAGCTACTTATCAAATCGCTTTCAAATGGTAGAAATGAAATACGATACAAGAGCCTTCAATTCTTCTTCCCTTACACTGGTTTCGCGCGGAGTTCCCCAGGGTTCTATTTTTACCGTTGCTCTTTATTCTACGTCTATATACATCAGATATAGTAAAGTGTATACGTAAATGTAAGTATCATATATACGCTGACGATCTACAAATTTATCTCTCATTTACTCATAGTGACACATCAAGAGCTTTGTGTGATATCAACGAGGATCTAAATAGGATAGTGGGGTGGTCCAATCAGCGTTCACTAACTCTTAACCCAGCAAAATCCAAGTACTTACATGCTTTTGGGCACAAAAAGTCAAATAGCGAAGATATCATCTCAGAATCCCAATTTACTTATAATGGGAGAAAACATAGAAAGGGTGGTCGAAGCACGAAATCTAGGCTTGATTTTGGACACTAACATAAATATGTCTGTGACACTAACCTTAGATACGAAAAACACATTGCAGCAGTAGTGCGTAATTGTTTTTTCATCTCTCCTGTTCGGAAAATTTAATTTTCATGAGTAGATAGCCGGGCGGAACATTGCTTTTCCATCCCTAGGGAGGAAAGTATTGTCATCCCTAGGGTGGAAAGTAATTTTTTTTATTGCCAGCCACGGAGTCGAAGATAATTGAGTTACATCATATTATTAAATTACATTAAATTAAGAGGTTTTCATATATCTAAACTCAACTAAACATTAAACGACGCGTTTTTTTAGATCTATAGGTTGATATTAAATCATTCTGCTGTGCGCCATATTGCAATGATAACATGACACTTTTTTTTTCAATTTTCGCCATGGCCACCTAGATGCACGTCGTGACCATCTCGATTAGGTACAATCTAGTCGGCCGTGGCAAGCGGCCATTGCGAAAAGGTTGGAGGCTGGGCATAGGTAAGCTTAAATTATTGATATCTAATTAATACTTTATATCATATAAGTGTGGGACGGAACGTAAGAAGGGTATGTAAGATGGATGCGTGAAATGGAACGAGTTGAAGTGTGAAAGAGATGAAAGACAGAGAGAGATGGAAGACGAATGGCTGACGGCAAGACGACGAACGACGGACGCTTGTGTAATTTTTCCGAAATAAACCTAGTAAAACAGTTTCCGCGAGTTTTAACTGCCTCCTCGATCCCAGATTTTGGGGGCTCGACCGGGATACACGAGGCAGTTCGCGATTTTGTTCAAAAACGACGATTACGACTTTACGACGAATCACGTGGAGGCACCGGCAAAAGAACGGACGACGACGCCATTTGCTGTGTGAACACCACGAACACGCAAGAAATACGACGAAATACGGAAAACGTGCGAAATTTTTTTTCTCATCTGAAAGATCTGAATCATCTCAAAAAACATGGACGACGACAAAGATGCTTCTGCTTCAGCACCAAGTGATGACGGGGCACGTGGTTTGCTTTTTATGATGGAGGGCTTGATTCCGAAGTTCAGTGGTCAGGAGCCCAGTTACCCAAGCACCCAGTGGGTACAGTATATCGAAGACAACGCAGAAATCTTCAAATGGACACCTATGCAGCAGTTACTCATGGTACTTCGTTCACTGACTGGCACGGCTGCACTGTGGCTAAAAAGTGAAAGAGCATTCAAATCATGGAAAGACCTAAAAAAATCCGTCTTAATCGAGTTTCCTGATAATTTGGATATTAAAAAGATTCACGAAATAATGAGTACAATGAAGAAAAAAACTGATGAAACATGCTTGGATTTCAGGTTACGAATGAAGGAACTGGGAAAAAGAGGAAACATGCCAGACTACGTGGCCATTAAAAACATAGTTGAAGGAATATCCGACTACGAATTAAATAAAATTATGCTGTATGGAGTGACTACATATAAAGACCTGAAAGAAAAATTGAAAATTTATGAAGCATTGAAAGAAAAAAATGAAAAGAAAAAATCAATGATGAGTAAGAAGCCGCCCCAAGCTAAAGAAAATTCTGTTTTTCGCGTTCGCTGCTACAATTGTGGTGAAAAAAATCATATTTCATCAGAATGTCCATCAAAAAGTCAAGGGGTGAAGTGTTTCAATTGCAATGAGTTTGGGCATTTATCGGTGAATTGTCCATTG
This sequence comes from Coleophora flavipennella, assembly GCA_947284805.1. NCBI lineage: Eukaryota > Metazoa > Arthropoda > Insecta > Lepidoptera > Coleophoridae > Coleophora > Coleophora flavipennella. Next base: position 348,813 of record OX369305.1, on the reverse strand, counting down.
AAACGAAGCAGTGGCAATGAGAACCCCAAGAGCAAGATGGCTGCGCCGGCTACGAAAACCAAGCAAGTTTATTTCAACACGGACACGGAGACATTTGGCAGCACTGGAAACGGAAACGAAGATTGCGACTCTGACGTAAGCGTAATGATGGCGAAGACGACGAACGTTCCATATTTTGATGTTGGCAGCACGGATTTACCGATGATTGGAAGTATCGGAACGCAACTCCAAAAGATGGCGGCGACAGAGAAATGTCAAACTAGCGATGACGTTCACGGCGTAAACAAAACAAAAGGACTTTGTCAAAAAAAGAAGAAACCAGTGAAAACAGTGAAAATTTTGTACGGAAATGCGATTAGTGCGTTAATTGATACAGGAAGTGATGTGAATTTGTTATCATTGAACTATTTTGAACAAATTGGTTCACCAAAATACGATACGAACAGAAACATAACCCTATCAGGTTTAGGACTTTCGAAGGTAACTACTTTAGGACATTTTTCGACATCTATTGAGATCGACGGTCACGAATACAGTGATGTGAGATTTTACGTGGTACCTAGAGACTGTATACCATTTATGATTATATTAGGGCAAGAGTTTTTGTGCAATGTAACAGCAGTGATGAAAGGCGGATCTGTATGGATGGAACCGAATGATTGGTTGCGTAAGGTGAATTGTTTTCCATGTAATCGTGATTTTGTAGGTCATATAGCCGACGAAGATATCAAGAACGAAGTGGTGCAGTTATTGGAAAACTACCAGCCTAAGCAAACCAAGGAAGCTCCTATTGAGTTGAAGATCATGCTGAAAGACGACATACCTGTTGCACAACGACCACGACGTCTTGCGCCTAAGGAACAAGAAGAAGTCGATCAACAAATCGAAGAATGGTTAGAACAAGGAATAATACGGGTGAGTTATTCTGAATATGCTAGCCCTTTAGTTTTGGTCAGAAAAAAAGATGGTACTTTGAGAGTTTGTGTTGACTATAGATTGCTTAACAGGAAAATGGTCAAGGACGAATACCCACTGCCGATCATTGATGACCTCATTGACAAGTTGGCCACGGCAAAAGTGTTTTCAGCTCTTGATTTGAAAAATGGTTATTTTCATCTGCGGGTAAATGACGAATCAATTAAGTACACGTCGTTTGTAACACAAAAGGGGCAATATGAATTTTTGAGGACACCTTTTGGTTTGGCTATCTGCCCTAAAGTTTTTACGAGATTTATCTCCATAATATTCAGAGATCTGATGACGAAGGGTATTGTTATCACATACTTAGACGATTTACTAATTCCAGCTAACGACGAGCACGAAGCACTAGAAAGACTACGTGAAGTACTGAAGACGGCGGCTGAGTATGGATTGCAAATAAACTGGACGAAGTGTCAGCTGTTGGTGAGAAGAGTGGAATTTTTGGGCCATATTGTTGAGGAAGGTGTAGTAAAGCCATCGCCAGGAAAGACAGATGCTGTCATTAAATTCCCTGAGCCTAGAAATGAGAAGCAACTACACAGTTTCCTGGGTCTCTGCTCGTATTTCAGAAAATTCATTGAGAATTATGCTTTCATCGCACAACCACTCACCGACTTGCTAAGAAAAAACACAAAGTTTGAATTTAATGACGTGCACCGAAGAATATTCAATATCCTGAAAAAGAAATTGACAAGCACACCAGTTCTGAAAATTCATGACACAAAAGCCGAAACAGAATTGCATACGGACGCTTCAAGTACAGCATATGCAGCTATTCTAATGCAAAAAGACTGTAACGGTGAATTACATCCAGTACACTACATGAGTAGACGAACAACAGATGCAGAAAGCAAGTACACGAGTTACGAATTAGAAGCCTTGGCAATAATAGAAGGAGTAAAGAAATTTAGACACTATCTGTTTGGGAAACGATTTAAAATAGTTACAGATTGCAAAGCATTTCAAATGACGCTTGACAAAAAGGATTTTTGATTTTACAATGAAACAAGCGTTAACTACGATAGCCGGTTTATTACTGACTTCATATCGCCGCGCCATGCACTTATAACATACACATCAATTCCTCCTTCTTTAATCTGCAAACCTGACAACAATGAAATAGTTAAACATCAGTTAAAATTTTAATTTATAATCTATATTTTTAAGCCTAGGTCTAAGAGCATAACGTGGTAGGGGTTGATCATTTCCTGGAATTTCAGTCCCTAAGTGTTCATAAGACCGAGATTCAATATCCCCAGCCACAGGAGGCGACGCAGAGGAACAAGCGCTCTCACTTCCCAAGTCCGCAGCTGGCAGAGTCTCCCTTGCTTCCTCTTGCTCCTCATCATCCTCCCCACCACTAGTCATCGACGGAGAATTTTGAATTACAGTAGGAAGCAAGGTTAGAGCTAAATCGATTGGCATTGGCAGTGAGCTATTCATGTCATCAGATGTACTAGGCACAGTACCCGACAGCTGTTGACTTGTTACGCGAGAATCACCTTTATACTTAATTATTTGATCCACGTGACGTCTACATAAAACATTATATTCAATAGCAAAAATTTTATACATTCTGTTACCAAGCTTTTTAACAATTGTTCATATTGTCCAAAATTCTTTTCTAGCTGAATACCACTTCAAGCACACGTATTCCCCAGTATCAAAATCTCTACTTATGTTTATTTGATTATCTTTTTCGTTAATTTTGGGTTTTTTATTTGGCAACACTAGGTCTAACCTTGAACGTAAATCGCGTCCCAACAATAATTTAGCGGGAGTAACTCCAGTGGAACAATGTATTGAGTTTCTATAATCAAATAAACATCCCATTAATTTCTCATCAATTGATTTTAATGATGTATTTTCCTGAAAAATGCATTTCAACATTTTCTTACAAGTTTTAACGGAATTCTCCGCTTGCCCGTTACTACATGGATGGTAAATGGGCGATGTGATGTATTTTATTCCATTTATAGAACAAAATCTATTAAATTCCTCAGAATTAATTTTTACATCATTATCGGATACTATTACAGTTGGAACACCATATCTTGAAAATAAATATTTCAGTTTCATTATAAGTGCCTGAGTCGAGGTACCGCAATTCATATGAACACATTCTAGCCATTTACTGTATGCGTCTATGACTATTAAATATACCCGTTGACCAATCGTCATATAGTCTATGTGTAAACGCTGCCACGGACCGGCGGGACGGGGCCACGCGGCGGGCGGCGCGCGCGGCGGGGCGCTGCGCACCTGGGTGCACGGGCCGCACGCGCCGACCCAGCGCTCGATATCACTATCGATTTTTGGCCACCACATCCTGCTTCGCGCGTTGTTTTTCGTTTTTACGATACCAAAATGACCTGAATGTAGTTCTCGTAACAACTGCTCGCTAAATACTGACGGCACTACAACTCTGTGGCCTCGAAACAAACAACCATCTTCTATTTCTAAATCAGTTTTGCAATGAAAATACGGCACGACGGACTGACAAGAGATTTTTCGCGGCCAACCATGTTTCATATACCTAATAACTTTTTGCAACGTTATATCATGGGAAGTTGCCTTTTTAATATCATCAAAAGATACCGGAGCGACATTAGCATCGAGAAATTTTAAAAATGAAAAATTATCATTTTCATCCTCTTTGTCCCATTCGTTTTGTGCTGGTATCGGTGCTCGAGAAAAATAGTCAGCAATTACATTATTCTCGCTCTTTATATATTGTACAACATAGTTATATGCAGATAAAATGATCGCATATCTTTGTAATCGAGAAGCTGCCATGACGGATATGCCTATTTTTTTTTCAAATATAGACAGTAAGGGACGATGGTCTGTTTTGAGAATAAATGGATTCTCGCGGCCATAAAGATACTGGTGAAATTTTCGTACACCGAAAATAATCGCCGTAGCCTCTTTTTGGATTTGGCTATAATTTTTCTCACTGGCAGACAAAGACCTAGAGGCGAAAGCAATAGGTCTTTCTATGCAATCTGCACCCTGCTGAGAAAGTACTGCGCCGAGCCCCGCCGGGCCCGCGTCCACAGTCGGCACCAGCTGCGCGGCCGGATCGAAGTGGGCTAGCACGCGCTCCGACGCGAGCTCTTTCTTAACGCCGTCGAACGCGTTCTGCTGTCTCTCGCCCCACTCCCACGCCGCGCGTTCGGCAAGTAACTCGTTTAAAGGAGCTAGTATTGCCGACGCGTTGGGCACAAAACTACGATAATAATTTATAACGCCAAGAAATCTCCTAACTTCTGCTACATTTTTAGGTTTAGGTGCTTTCAAAATGGCATCGATCTTGCTTGGGCACGTCTTAAGACCAGTTTTATCTATATTATATCCTAGATAAGTCACACTATCTTGGAAAAAACTACATTTTTCCTTTTGCAAACGAAGGCCCGCAGCATGCATTCTACTCAACACCTCTCGCAATCTACCTAATTCTTTTGTTGGGCCTGTAACACACACATCATCTAACCAGCAGCTGACACCTTCTATCCCCGCCAGTAAGGTTTCCATAGAACGTTGAAAGATCGCTGGCGCGTTCGCAAGGCCATATACTAGTCGCGTATATTTAAACAAACCTTTACTAGTATTGATGGTAGTTAGGTCTTGTGACGTTTCAGAAAGAACAAATTGGTTATAAGCGTTACATAAATCTAACTTAGTATACTGTTGCCCACCACCTATTTTGGCAAATACCTCCTCTATACGAGGCAACGGGTATTTATCTATGTGCATATCTTTGTTTAGTGTTATCGAAAAATCACCAGCGATGCGTACTTTCCCGTTTTCTTTCAAAACTGGTACTATTGGGGTGGCGTAGTTCGAGTGACTAACCGGCACCAGTATGCCTAAACCTACCAATCGATCAATCTCTTCTTCTACCCTACTTTTTAGTGCAAACGGAACTGAACGTGCCTTAAAAAATTTTGGTTCGGTACCTTCCTTTAACTTTAAATGTACTCTAAATTTATTAAAAGTTCCCAATTCATCTTTAAATAAATCACTATATTCAATCAATAATTGTTGTACCTCGCTCAGGTTATTTTCTGTAGTTACGTAAATATTGTTATTAACTGTCGTAAAGCACATTCCAAATGCGGCCATGAAATCACGCCCTAATAATGGGGGACCACCATTTTGAACTACATAAACTTTGATCGTTTTGGATAAATTAGAATAAGTAATATTTGGCTCAAAAAACCCAAGAGGCGTGATTTTATGTCCGTTGTATAAACACATTTTCATATCACAAGGGATTAAATTGTTTTCTGAAAAATATTCATCATAATTCTTTTTGGAAATTACTGTAGCACCCGACCCCGAATCAAGTTCCATTTGTAATCGTACATTGTTCACTAAGACAGATATAAAGATAGGTTCATGAGTAACGTACCTCAAATTATACAACTGGCACTCCTTGCACTCTTGGCTTTCGAAACATTCTGAAGCCGACCCACCTTCCGTTTCAATATTATGAACGCGCACTGGATTTTTATTTTTACACACTTTAACTAAATGACCTTTTTCACCGCAACTACGACATCGGTAGTTTTTGAACCGACATTTATCGGCGTGATGACTTTTGAGTCCACACACAGCACACTGTATCACGTTACCGCCGCAGGCCGTGCCGCCGGCGCCGGCCGCGCGAGCCGCGCCGCGCGAGGCTCCAGCCTGCTGGCCGCCCACACGGTATACCGGTTCCTGCTTGATGTGAGGAGAAGCCAGCGCTCCCGCGCACGCCACCGCCTTGGCCTGACGCGCGAATGCCGCCTGCTGCGCCACTTCCACCGCCTTCGCGAACGTGAGCACGGCTGCGTCCTGCTCGAAAAGCTTGTCCCGCTCGGGACCAGCACTCATGCCGAGTACAAACTTGTCCCGCAGCAGCGAATCGAGCGTACTCCCAAAATCGCAATGAATCGCAAGCCCCCTTACGCGTGCCGCCCAGGTTTCGACGCTTTCCCCCGTTGCCCTCGACGCCTCGTAAAATTTTGCCCTTTCAGCAAAAATACACTTTTTTGGCTTGAAGTGGTCGTTGAGTACTTTAACCAGCTCCTTGTACTTAACACTTTCGAACGTCTTTGGGTGTAGCAAATCACGAGCCAGACGGTAGGTATCGTCTGACAAATAAGTAAGCAACAAAGCACACCAGTCGTCGTCTTTAACACTATTCAACTTAAGGAATTGCTCTAATCGACCATAAAAAACATCCCAGTCTTGAGATACATGGTCAAAAGTACTCAAATTCCCTAAAACATTACTCATGATTCACTTTTTTATTTTTTATTTATTCCGCGTGGGTAATCCCGTTCTCGGCGTCACTGAGGTGTTTTACAATGAAACAAGCGTTAACTACGATAGCCGGTTTATTACTGACTTCATATCGCCGCGCCATGCACTTATAACATACACATCAATCTAGCAATGTCAACGAAAGTTGCACGATGGATAATAACGCTTCAAGACTATGATTTCACCATAGAGCACCGTGAAGGCTCAAAGATGAGGCACGTTGATGCTCTAAGCCGAAACCCATATGTAGGAGCTATATTTTCAGACTTTCATAGTGACTTACAATGCGCTCAGAAATGTGATGATGGACTACGAGCGATCATAGAAATTCTGAAAGAAGGAAAGCCCTACACTGATTTCTGTCTACAAGAAAATTGATGCATTTACAAAGTTTGTTTGGCTATTCCCTACTAAGAGCACCACTACGCAAGAAGTTTTAAACAAAATGGAAATTCATCAGCAAAATTTTGGAAATCCGTCGAGGATAATTACAGACAAAGGCACAGCATTTACAAGCAATGAATTTGCACAATACTGTGAACGAGAGAACATTCAGCATGTAAAGATAACTACTGGCGTTCCACGAGGAAATGGACAAGTGGAGAGAGTCCATAGAACGATAATTTCTGTGCTTACGAAGCTGAATATTGAAAATCCTAGTCTATGGTATTAGCAGATTAATAGAGTGCAAAGAGCATTGAACAGTACTTACCAGAGAAGTATTAACACCACACCGTTTGAACTTCTGATTGGCACGAAGATGAGAAGTAAAGAGGATGTTGAAATTCTAGAGCTTTTGGCACAAGAAACCAGAAATACCTATAACGAAAATAGAGAGGAATTAAGAAAGAAAGCAAAAGAACAGATATTAAAAATTCAAGAGGAAAATAAATGTAATTACAACAAGAAAAGGAAAGAAAGTAGACAGTACAAAGAAGGCGATATAGTGGCCATCAAACGCACCCAGTTTGGAGCTGGCTTGAAATTAAAACCGAAGTTTTTGGGACCGTATAAGGTGACAAAATTAAAAAGAAACAACAGATATGACGTGGAGAAGATAGATACACAGGCAGAAGGCCCAAATAGAACTTCTACGGTAGCTGATTACATGAAGGCTTGGCCTGAAGCCGATGAAGCTGAATAAGTGCTAAGATGGTTATTTTTTTTTTTAGTACATTTTGGATGAAAGATGATGAATGAATGATATTTTTTTTGTACTAAGAAGCCCTAATATTATAATAATAAGTTGCATTGTTTCTAAATGTTACTACTTTGTTTCTAAAATGTAACTAAGTTAAGATTTCTTACATAAAGTAAATAAAACACAAGATGTTAACTTTCAGGATGTTTATTTAAAATTTAAGAATTTAGTTGATAAAGTGAACAAATTCTTTTTGTTAAGTTCATGATGTTGTTATCAAATATTTAGTAGAGTGCAAAGAGCATTGAACAGTACTTCAATGCTCTTTGCACTCTATTAATCTGCTTATACCATAGACTAGGATTTTCAATATTCAGCTTCGTAAGCACAGAAATTATCGTTCTATGGACTCTCTCCACTTGTCCATTTCCTCGTGGAACGCCAGTAGTTATCTTTACATGCTGAATGTTCTCTCGTTCACAGTATTGTGCAAATTCATTGCTTGTAAATGCTGTGCCTTTGTCTGTAATTATCCTCGACGGATTTCCAAAATTTTGCTGATGAATTTCCATTTTGTTTAAAACTTCTTGCGTAGTGGTGCTCTTAGTAGGGAATAGCCAAACAAACTTTGTAAATGCATCAATTACTGTCAGTATGTGATTATACTGCTTCCGTGTGTCTGTCAACGGTCCTATGTGATAAAGAGATGAAAGAGAGAGAGAGAGATGGAAGACGAATGGCTGACGGCAAGACGACGAACGACGGACGCTTGTGTAATTTTTCCGAAATAAACCTAGTAAAACAGTTTCCGCGAGTTTTAACTGCCTCCTCGATCCCACATAAATAATTCATTTCCTCACAGTCGAAATGAAAAGTATAGTGTTTAACTCGGGTGAAATGACCCATTCCACCCTCGAACTATTGGCGCTCTCACTTCGTTCGAGCGCCAGAAATATCTCGAGTGAAATGGGTCACTTTCTTCCCTTGATTAACAATCTACTATTACCGTCTTGAAATTTTGTATAAAATCTGCATCTATGTGAGTGTCCAATTAAGAATACGCTTGAGTGACTCGTTAGTATTGTCTAGGCTAAATTATGCCGACACAGTTTATGGACCTCGCCTGCTAAACAAGACTGAGCGTCTCATTCAGCGAGTACAAAATTCGACAGCGCGTTTCTGTTTTAATATACCTCCAAGAAGCCACGTGACACCCTTCTTTATGATGGAAATATACTAAAGATGGTTTCAAGGCGATATATGCACCTGGCCTCACTATTATTCGGTGTAATTAAAAATCGATGTCCGCTTTATCTATTTTCTAAGCTTAACTGGTCTAGTGATTACAATAAATACTGTACAAGAGCATCTAAGTATACTTTGATGATTCCCAGGCACAAGACGACTGCTCTTAAGGGTAGCTTTAAGTAAGCAGCAAGCAAGATATGGAACAACCTTCCGCCACCGATCCGAGAAAGTGACTCTGTGCTTGGTTTCAAGAGGAAACTAACATTGTTCTGTCTAGAAGAGCAAAAAGAAAAACGTACTGCTCACTTATCTATGACCAGCGTACTTTAGGCTACAGCCCCGCTGTGCATTAACAACTACCATAGACTATCATCATATCAGCCGAAGGACATCCACTGCTGGACAAAGGCCTCTCCCTGGGATCTCCACGACGACCGGTTCTGCGCTGCCCGCATCCAGTGGCTTCCCGCGACCTTCACCAGTTCATCGGTCCACCGAGTGGGAGGCCTGCCTACACTACGCTTTCCAGTGCGTGGTGGCCACTCGAGAACTTTACTGCCCCAACGGCCATCTGTTCTACGAGAAATGTGCCCCGCCTACTGCCACTTAAGTTTAGCAATTCTGAGAGCTATATCGGTTTCACACGCGTAGCATAATCTATAATATTGTACATATTATAGCTACTTAGTAGATCGTCCAATTGACGTCTGAGGCTATTTGGGTAAGGTAATCCACTTTAATGTCTCCAACTATGATGAATCTTTTGTTTTCGTCAGTTATTTTGCGTAATAATAGTTCCAGAATGTTAATAAAAATATTAAAATTCCCATGTCCAGTTCTATATGTACAAACAATTAACAATTCAAAATGTAAAATTTCTATTATAGTAAACTCGCAGTGATATTCGACAGCGAGGCTAGTCGCTAGTCGTATCGCTACTACCGTACCGTATCGTGTGTGCCGACCACAGATAAGAAAAATTTTTTGCCGCTCCGATAGATTGCTGAAGGAGGCGTGGCAGCGAGTTAGCTTCATGCACAACGAGATATGTATCTGTCATTCGTAAATGATTGTACTGCGCAGAAATTGCACAATTTCATGGCAGGCAGAGCTCCGTGTGTTTTGGTGTCAAAATTGCCGAAATGGTCAATTATAAGGTGCAAAATTGCAACTGGCAAAGTAAATTTAATAAATAGAGGAGTTTCTTACCATGTGTCAGTGAAAAACCTAAATGAAAATCAATAATTATATAAAAATATGAATTTCTATTTTTGGTTTCTTGTTATTTAGTGCGAGGATGTTGTCGATATTTTTCAACGATATTTTTTTTATTTTCCCGAATTGAATGAAAAGTAGATCAGAACTACAGAACGTAACAATTTGTTTCCTACAAAATCAAGCACTGTTTACTCAAAGCATTTCAGCGATGATGACTTTGTGGTTACACCACACAAGAAATGCATAGTGTTCTGCACTGCCTCATGTAGACGTTTGCATACTGTTTTCAGTACGAATCGGTCGTTTATTTTTTTGATGTGTAACATCTTTGCTCTCGCTTTCCTGCAATTTGTGGGAGTGATTTCGTGAAATGGGACGAAAATGTGTCCCATGGGACGGAAATGTGTAACAGGGAGTCGCGTTTTTTCAGGCTTTAAAAGCGCGGAAAAGGCAAAGGTATCTATGACCATACAGCCTAGTCTGCCGTATCTTTGCCGTCCTTTTTTCAGACTTTAAAAGCGCGGAAAAGGCAAAGGTATCTATGACCATACAGCCTAGTCTGCCGTATCTTTGCCGTCCTTTTATAAAGTATTTTGTCACATGTTACACATAGAGAGTACTGTAGGTCTCGCTCGAAATTTTTTTTTCCTCTTTACCTATTTACAACCCATAGTACTGAAAAACATAGTTTGGGGCTAGATGGCCGTGTTTGATTTGTCCATGAATATTTTTTTCTGTAAGTAGGTTTCTTTTAAGTAGTAAAAATTATAGTTTTAATAGAGTTTTAGTTTAGTTTTCTTTGAATGAAATAAATCATTAGTACAGGTAAGCATTAAAGTATTTCCAGGCTTAAAAAAACATACAAAAAAATATATAAATGTAGGTATGTGGCGTAAAAAAAGTAATGATTTGTTTCCCACTAGTGAAAATAAAAAAAATCGAAATCAACAGAATAATGTTGCTAAGCAACGCATATATTAATAGTTATAAACAGCAAACATTATTTACTCGTACATAGCGCAAGTAAGAAGCCCGCGGAGTACGGTAAATATAAAATATTTGGTAGCAAATTATTACTTTTTTTTGAAAGTACAAAGGATTTATGTAAAGTGTGTAGTTACATAACATTGTATATAGTAACAGGGCCAACTAAGTAAATCGAGTAATCTTGATAAGGAAAATAAAATATATGTTATAATAAAATGAAAGTTATGAGAATGAAATTTGAATAAACTCCAAATCGATATCTGAAGGTCCTGGAGGTCTCTGACAACGAATTTTCATAAATATATGAGTCATACGCGCGCACCTGCGTATTCCGTCAATAGAAGTAGTCAATCAGCTGTTACTCGATATTCAATTAAAGTGCAGTGTTCATAAGATCGAATACCAATTTTTCTGCCTTTTTGAGGAAAGTGATAAATTAATTTTACCTAAATAACTCTGTGACTGTGATTACTGTCTGGGCACATACGTAAAATGGCGCTTTTACCACGCACTCCCCCCGAGTTGAATGCAGCTATGTCGGATCCTGAGTTCAGTGGTCAGAATAAAGGTCAGTCTACACCTAATTATGTCAACCAACGTAGACCCAAGGTTTTACCAAACCAATCAGAGGATGGCAGCCAGACTAGTCCCCTGGACAGCTTAATAAAGAGCTTGGACTCTAATAGTAACTTTATGGGATCACTCGAGGATTGGAAATCTAAATTAGAGGTGAGCATTTCTGAGACCATCGCCGCAGCGGTAAAAAAATCTCTGTCCGAGGGGTTGGGTGAAGTTATTTCGTCTATCCAGATGCTTGAAAAGGAAGTCAAATCATTATCATCTGATTTTAAATCCATGCAAAGCTGTGTCACCGAGATCCAATCTAGGGTTTCCGTGCTTGAAAATACCCTCCCACCTGGAAAACTCGACTCAATTCAAAATGAGCATAACCAACAGATAGCATCCCTACAAAACCAATATGCTCTCCTTTCAAAAAAACTAGACGATTTTGAACAATTCTCAAGACAGGCAAACCTAGAAATACGCAATCTTCCCGAAAAGAAAAATGAGAATTTGTTATCGATTATTGAGGGTATCGGTAGAATTATCAAAGTAAACATTCAACCCAGCGACATAGTGTTCGTGCACCGTGTGCCGCACGCACACACCCAGCCGAGTGGCACTGCGCAGTCACCTAAGAACGTGATTATTAAGTTCTACTCACGCACACTACGCGACAGTGTTATCGCTGCATCTAAGCTGCACCGCGGTGGGATTGATATAGAGCACCTAATACCGTCTAATAGTTCGACCAAAATATTTATTAACGAGCATCTCACTCTCCAAAAAAAAGCTTTACTGCGACAGGCTAAAATGAAATGCACTGAAAAATATGTGTGGACAAAAAACGCTTCTATTATGTGCCGAAAAGAAGACGCCTCACCTGTTTTGTTCATAAAAACAGAACTGGATCTAGCAAAAATAACATGACTTTATCTAATATTCTAATTGTGTTTTGGTTGTGCTCATTGCTCTGTGCTCATAAAAACTATTTTCTATTAACTTTTACAAAATTTTTGTGTGCTACATTTAAAAATAATATGTGCTTATTTTGCGACTTAATTGTCGACGCTAAAGTGCTGTGCTATGCATTATCTTATAAATTAAATTCCTTAAATTATTATATCGAAGTTATCTTATGTCTTGTTAAGGGTGGTTTGAACAACTCTATATACATATTAATATCATTGTTATTGTTTGGTTGTAACTCTGGATGACTTAACCGTTTTTTATCAGAACTGTAATGGGCTCAGGACAAAATTAAATACGTTATATTTTAACATTCTTGAAAATGATTTTGACATGATCATACTCACAGAAACAAACCTAACACCCAGCATATCATCGAAAAAATTTATAGATAATAGGTATCGTGTATTTAGATGTGACAGGAACTTAAGTAATAATACCAAAGTAAGCGGTGGTGGCACACTTATAGCGGTTAAACGGGAGTTACGCGCAACGCAGTTAGTATGTCAAGAGGTTAGTTCGATTGAATCGGTAGCCATCTCTATACCTATAAGGGCCCAATCTACTCAGAATAGCAACAGCTGTTTATTGTTAGTTGCCACCTACATTCGTCCTAACTCCCCAGCCTACATCTATAGTAACCACTTTGACATAGTTTGTGACCTTCACACAAATATAAACCCTACTTACTCACTTTTTATAGGTGATTTTAACATTTCTGACATTGACTGGGTACAAACAAACAACAATAGCTACCTCGACCCCTCAGTTGAAACTGCTTCCAGCACACATACATCATTATTTAACTCCATGTCATATATGTCGGCGCGAGATCATCCGATGCGTGAGATCATCCGATGCGCGCAACACGTGCAACGGTAGACGTAAACAACACCTGCATGCCCCACTCCATGAATCAGGCGAAGAAGCGGTCGGCCGGCTGGTATTTAAGCAGCGCTCGGATGGGGTGCTGAGCGGCTCAGCAGACGCACCCGTGACACGCCAGAAGCGCCGCAGAACCCGCCGGAGGAGGAAGAGGCCCTTAGCCCCCGCTTCCGCCGCCCCCACCGCCGCCAACACCACCACCGTGCCCTCCCAGAGCGACCTCCTGCAAGCTCTGGGAGTACTTCAGCAGTTACTCGCCCCAACCGGGGCTGGAGTGGCTGCCAAGGGCCCCGCGCCCACCCAAGGACCCGCTCATCGTGATGAGCGGCGGAAGCAGCCACGTTAAGGAGGCCTCGCCTCGGGAACGTTTCCCCGTCGCCCCCTTCGGGGGCAACGAGAAGAAAACCACGGAACGAGTCTCTTTGACTCTGGCAGCCGCCCCGGTCACACCTCTGTGCGACACGGACCGAGCCTGAATCATAAATAGTTTCTGTTTCAAACAAATTACTTATGATTTGTAATTATTGATATTTTGATTAAATCGTAATAATTACAACCTGATTATTCCTAATTGATCTCAAAATGGGAGACAATGATGGCCTAGGCGAAGAAGACCATAGCCCCAAGTCACCAATCCTTGGGTTGAAGCGACCTCACTCCGATATATATGTCCCTTAATCAGTTTAATTATTTACGTAATTTAAATAACAGAACATTAGATTTACTTTTGTCGTCCACTCCGGTCAAAATGAATGGGGAAGTTAATCCATTAGTAGAATTAGATCGTCACCACCCTGCTTTTTCGTTTGATCTGTCAATCCAAACCACAGTGGGTATGAAAAAACATGTATCTTCTAAATACTGTTTTTATAAAGCTGATTATGAAGTAATCAATAAAGAAATATTATCCGTTGATTTTACTAGTATATTGCTGGACAAATCTGTTGATGAGTCTGTACAAATATTTTATGAGTACTTATACAGAATCATACGGAGTTTTGTTCCGGTAAGTCAGGCTAAACCAGCCGGTTTTCCAGTCTGGTTTAACCATGAATTAATCAAATTGTCTAAACTTAAGCTAAAAGCATGGATAGCCTACAAGAAAAATGGAAGCAAAGATAATTACACATCTTTCTCTATGTACAGGGCGCATTTCAAATCTTTGTTAAAATTAACTTATAATAAATATATACACAATACTGAGACATTAATAACAAAAAATATTAAACATTTCTGGCAGTTTGTTTCATCAAAAAAAGATAACAAGAGCGCGTATCCTGAAAGTATGTCCTACAATAATAGAACTGCAAATGATCCGCTCACTATTTGTTCTTTGTTTTCTACTTTCTTTCAATCCGTTTATGAAGACTCTCAACTTGACTATGAGACATGGGAACCCTGTGAATTGACTTCAGACCTGGCTAGTAATATAACTAACATATATCTCAGTATCGATAACATCGAAAAAGAACTTCTAGCTTTGGATCCGAACAAAGGCTCAGGGCCTGATGGGATTCATCCACACTTTATCAGACAGACAGCTAGCAGCCTTAAATTTCCTTTGTTTATAATCCTAAACAAAAGCTTAGAACATGGTACCTTTCCTAATATTTGGAAGATTGCCAATATAACTCCTGTATTCAAAAATGGCAATAAATCAGTTATTGAAAATTATAGGCCTATATCAATTTTGTCCGCCTTATCTAAAGTTTTTGAGAAACTAGTTCATAAATCTATCTATCCATTGCTTTCTAATCAAATCTTGACTAACCAACACGGATTTGTAAAAGACCGTAGTACCTGTAGTAATCTTCTGTTATTTACATCATTTCTTTTTAACACTATTGATAACAACGGCCAAGTGGACTGTATTTACACTGATTTCAAAAAAGCATTTGATAAGGTTGACCATTTAATCCTTTTGGAAAAATTGGCATTTAACGGGATCAAAGGATCATTACTTCGCTGGTTTACATCATATATACACAATAGAAAGCAGAAAATAGTAGTGAATGGTTATGAATCCAGCTCGTTTATAGTCACATCAGGTGTGCCACAAGGCTCCATTTTAGGGCCATTTTTATTTATTATTTACATAAATGACATTAATAGGTACATTAAATATTCAAATTTTATTATATATGCAGATGATTTAAAAATCTATAAATCTATTAACAATACAAATGACTGTACTCTGTTACAATTGGATTTGTTATCCCTACAAAATTTCTGTGACATAAACAAAATTTATTTAAGTTATCCTAAATGTCAAGTTATTTCATTCACGAGAAAAATTAAACCTGTTAATTACAATTACAGTCTGGGGACTACAAATTTACAAAAGGTTTCTACTATAAGGGATTTAGGAGTAATGTTAGACTCAAAACTGATACTCAGAGATCATGTTAATACGATAGTCAACAAAGCATTTAAGCTTTTTGGATTTGTAGCACGTATTTCTAAGGTTTTTAAGGAACCCAGTACATATATTTACTTATATTGTAGTCTTATTAGGCCAATTCTTGAATACTGTGTAATGGTTTGGGATCCGTATTATAATATTTACACTCACGCTATTGAAAGGGTACAAAAAAAATTCTTTAAAATGATCAGTTTTCGTTGCTATCGTCGCCGTTGCAATAACTATAACGAACTGATTGACAAATTTAATATTATGTCTCTAGAACAACGCCGTATTCAGCTAGAGCAATTGTGTGTGTATAAACTGATCAACAATTATATTGATTGTCCTGAGCTCGTCAATAGTATTGGTTATCGCGTGCCGGCGAGGTCTCTCGGGTCTAAGCGGCTCTTTTCTGTAAGCTTTTGTCGTACCAATGCAGGAAAGCGATCGCCAATTTATAGAATGCTTAACAAATATAACGAACAGTTTTCTGATCTCGATATATTCAGCACACCCTTGACAAGATATAGAACAAATATTATCTCTTTACTTAACAGCGCATAGAATAGCACTTTTATCGTCTTTTATTGTTTTTAACATACTTTTTGATTCTTAGTTTTACAAATATTTTTTTTCTCTAATAATTATCCATTCTTTTTACTTATATTTTGTTGTTTTCTAAATGTATTTTATAGTTTTTTAATGACAGCTTTTTGACTGTTTATAGCGGTAGATTGATAAGTAGGCTTATATTTTTAAATAATTGTGGAACTCGTTGTTGGAATGTATAGACTTACCTTTCTATTTATATTTTATCCCTTAAGTATCAATGTACATTACCGTTTGTGTTCTCCTAATAAAAATAAAATAAAAATAAAATAAAATAAATAAAAATATATCTTTTACCATAATATGGTCATATTATTATCTAAGATATTAACGTCCTAAAATCACTATTTTTACGATTCACTAACTCATCAAAATATATAGTCCACTTCCAGGTGACTTAGAAACTTGAAATTTGGCACCGAGGTAGGTTATTGGAAGTACACAAAGGAAAAATTTCGAAAAATGGCCAAATTTCAGTCGTACTCACAAAATTTGGGTTCCGTACCACCACTCCTCATTGGAATAATTATATGGGCCACTTCCAGGTGACTTTTTTAAATTGAGATTTGGAATCGCAATGGGTTTATTGGACGTATTAAGTAAAAATTAAAAAACTAGCTAAGTGCGACTCTGGCTTGTGCACTGAGGGTTCAGTACCACCAAAAATATCTTATATGTATTAAGTAAGCTCCTATTAGTTGAATAAGGATAGGAAATTAGTATTTGTATTAGTAGTAGTTCTAAAGTGGTTTCTAAATCATTGCTACGAAACTTCAGTAAGAAATATTTATTTTAGACTTAAACTGAAAACCGTTGTACTATTGTTTTGTTTCTGCACTATATTTATCACAAACATCCTGTGTATTTTTTAGTTAAGGAAAATATATAAGGCTAATAGTTTATAATTATAATGTTATAGTAGTTATAATATATGTTATAATAAAATGAAGGTTATGAGAATGAAATTTTAATAAACACCTGATCGATATCTGAAGGTCCTTGAGGTCTCTGACCACGAATCCGAGGTCACTTTCGAAGCAATCGGCGTAGTAATTGAAAAACCTATCATACCTCGCATTCCTAATATAATCTATCGATATTAAAAAATGCCTAACTATAACCACAACACTATGAAAATGATACCATCTTTGGAAAAAATATTGCACGGAAAGTTTCAACTGAATAACTTTACTTAATAATAATAAATAATAATAATAAATTTATTAACAAAAGTAATTTACAATAGCATCTTAAACTAAAGGTTTTAGAGATACACTTGTTTTCTTATGTAATTCACGATAATATTAAGATATTAAGTACGGTAGGCAGGTAAAAGTTAAATTGATACGGCTAATGCCTACACTAGGAAGACCTGTGTCGTAGACATCAGCAAACCTTATTGTGTCGCCTTAGGTATAATGCAGACGTTATCGTGAGTGACAATATACATTTTAAATGGTCTTATTTCAATGGATAGGGTAGGTTAGTAGTCTTACGATTTGAAATTTAATTCAAAATAAATATTTTTTAAAGAATTGCACAACATTACATATTATTTCTTTAGTTCTAAATAATCACTTTATAACCATTCAGGGCCACGTGTCGGATCTCGCTGCTTCGGCCCAGGTCTCATAAAATTTATTATTATTTTCGAATATAAAACTAGAGCCTCTCTGCTCACTCGGCACGAGGCGAAGTGGCAGGAGCACCTACACCGGAAGCACAATCGGCTGGAGTTCAGTGCGACGGGGAGAGAAAGCGAACTGTTTTCTGCATTGCTGCAATTATTGGTCTGCCTCGGAGTTCCAGCCGCCTTAGGTGACGTTCAAGGTCGGCTGAAATTAGCCCGTTCACGGATAGGACTACAGGGATGATTTCGGTAGATTCCACTTGCCACATACAGTAACCTCGTGTGCCAGGTACTTGTTCCTTTTTACATGGTGATATCCACCAAAAACACCCTTGACGGCGCCCGATTCATCAACTCAATATCAAGCTTATTCGAAGGAATCGTCCTGTCCGTGATGACGAGTAGGTCCCAGTAGAGCTTGGCGCGGTCGTTCTCGAGAACCGGCTCCGGCGTGTACTTGTAATACGGCAACAATACCCGCATGATCTGCTCTCTCGCTTGTGTCACACAATCAACACAGCAGGTTGGTCCAGTGACCTATATAACTTATTCTGATCACTCATGAAGAGGCGATTCTGTCGAAACCGATCTACCCGCTCCGAGTATCGGCGAATACGGTTTGCCCACGCAGCAATCCGTTGCTTCAGGTCGTCGATGCGCTCTGTCACTAACGGCATGACATTACGTTCTGCGAGATCAAAGTCCGATCCCGCAAATGCGAGCCTGACACAGCGCATCACTCGGAGCCTACTGTTGCCCGACCTGAAAGCAATCAATTTGCCAATGAGGATTCTAGCCTCAGCAATCAATCCTTTTCTGCCATGTAGGTTTTTCCCGTTAAAACGGCCGACTACCATAGCAGTGCCAAAGAAGATTGAGTTCGTATCACTGAGGTCGCTGCTGTTCGCCAGATATTCAGGCAGCATGCAGTTTACGGCCTCAACGACATCCAGATTTCGGAAGCTAAGGGGCAACCTTGGAATCCACGGTCTCTTCTCGGGAGGCAAAACACGGGGTTCCTGAATCGCCTCCTCTTGAGTACTCCTAATTTGCTCCAATTTCTGGGAAACCGTTTCCGTCTCATGATCCCCACCAAGTAATGGTGGTGGCTGTTGGGTACATGTGCCGACAAACGGCGTGAGCCATTTCATAAGGATCTTGAGACGGGAACGATCTCGCGTCGTATTCCTTCGAGTTCGGTCACGCTTAAGATGTTCGAGCGCAATATGTACCGAACTCGAACCGCTAGGTTTTGTTCCGAGACAGAGAATGTAGGTCTAATTGCATGAATGCTTGGTGCAGCCTCGCTCGGTAGCCCGGCCTACGAGGTTCTTGCCCCGTCACACTGTGGTACGCACGCATGAGGTTTTCATTTTGAGATCTGGTCCATCTCATGCGGTGTACTCCACCAGCGACGGGCGCCGCTCTGCCGACGCCAAGCGCACTGGTGGTGCTGATGGAA
Source organism: Coleophora flavipennella (assembly GCA_947284805.1). Taxonomy (NCBI): domain Eukaryota; kingdom Metazoa; phylum Arthropoda; class Insecta; order Lepidoptera; family Coleophoridae; genus Coleophora; species Coleophora flavipennella. The sequence goes on along the minus strand of OX369305.1, from coordinate 329,405 downwards.
GTGACCGGCCGGATGTTCGGGCTGGTCGTGGTGCGCCAACTCGCATTCTACTGCGCCTGGCATTAGCGTGGCCAGACGCGCCCCGGCGGCCCCCGGGCAGCGGCCCTATACGTATTTCGTTATTCGGACTTTCCATCATCAAGTACAAAGTAACCGTTACGGAGCCCAATATTTTTATACCCGGGGTCAACTAGGAGCTCAGCACGGTCAACACTGAGTCCAAGGGGTACTGACTGACTACACTGATGAAGTCGGTACCCCTTATTTTTTAGTTATTATTAGATATTTTTATTGCAAAAACATTAATTAAGGCTTAGATACTTTTGACTTTTCGAGAGTGTCGGTGGCGTAATGGCTAGGGCCGCTACCTCCTATCCGGGAGGTCGTAGTTCGTATCCTGCCACGTACCAACGTGTTTTCGAATTTCTATTTCATATGCTTGAGTTAAAATATATCTGATATTTATAGTGAAAAGTCGAATATATACCCTACAAATTGTGAAAATATAAATATCAATAGAAGACGAGGAGCGTACCTATTAGAAAATAGTTATTTGTACAGCGGTTTTATGGGAATAACACATTTGCAATCTACGTCCTCAGTAACCGAGGATACTCTTACTAATATCGAGAAATCATCAGGTCAGGAGAATGATGCTATCGCACTCTTACAAGCTAACAATGATATATCCGTCCAACAAAAAAACAGTAATAACGATACCGGAACGCCACTATCTGAGAAGCACGTGTAGGCCCGAACCACGGTATCGCCAGTATTACCTGCCAGTATGGCCCGTACCGCGGTTCCGACAGCCGACTGCATAACATCGAAAAACGTGCCCGTGTAGTGAAGAGGTCCGCTTACGCATGCAAGTTGCCAAGGACCGCACGGAGCTATTTGTTCAACGTAGTAATAATGGCGAACTGTTAGACGAGGTTTCACGGAGCTTGTTTTAAAAAAACTTTATTGTTCAAAAACTAGATTTTTATTATAAAAATTCACAAATAAATCGATTTTTACAAAATGTGTGAGGAAGTCAGTCCAATTGCGCGGCGGTCGGGGCAGGACTGGCTAGGAAAGAAGGTTGCGTCATACAGGCTTATGGAAAATGATGATTAGGCAAATGGAAGATGCATCTATGCGAATATATATACAAAGGAAAGATATAACAGCCCCCCGCGGAGGACTAAACTTACGCCTTTAAAAGCGAAGTTTATGGATAGGATGTTTATGGAGAATAAGACAGGAGAACCTTAGGTCATTCGGATCCTGGGAGCTGGTACAGGATTTTCGCGCTCTGCGAGTTCAATGTCTGTCTCATTAACCTTGTTTCGTTTAAGACACTTCTTGACAGAACCACCTTTAGTAATCAGTAAATACAGTATTACACAGGCTATAATCAAATTAAATATTATCATTGAAATGGGATATCCAGAGTGGTATCTCAATAGAAATGGTTCGGGTTCTCTTTCGATTTTGTCCAAATTGTCAAAAATAATATTTGATGTTTTACTAAATTCCTTAAGTTTGTCCAAATTTACATTAGAAATATTAACTGGGTTTATAAGGGGAGAAAACGTCCTAAGTTTAGATAAATTGCAACACGAGTCATTTATGAGATTGAACTCTGAATGTACTAAATTAAGGCTTAAACTAGGTTCATATTTGGCAACTAACATATTAATATCCTTATAATATGCTACACAATGATTTTTTTATTCTAAAATACCAGTACCTAACAATTTTATTTCCTTGAAATCGTCTTTGTTACAGTCTATTGCTATTTTGGATTGGTCAGATTGAACAAAAATCCATCTTTTTCCTTTAAGCTTCTGCCAAATATCAATTTTGCCATACAAAAATTTAGTATTACATAACTTGGGTAATGAGGTGACGACCTTGGCAATGATCTCGGTCTCACAGCTAGGGTTATTTGCAGTAGAGTACATGTTCTGATTATTACATATGAACAGCTGATTAGCGATTTGTTTACAAGAGCTCAAGTCTGTTATGGTATAATAAGTGGCCTTATCTTTACTTATGGCTATAAAGTTACTAGATGGGACAATCATCACAAATGAGTTGGGGTTTGCTAAATCTAATGGAATCGGTACTGGAATATTTTTATATAAATTATATTCCATGTGATGAACTAGTGGAATTTTGACAACAAATACAATTTTTCCATCTGAATAATAACAAATTATCTCCGACATGGAGATTAAGGGATGTATATTTTCTAAATCTATTGTTATAGGGAACTCTTCATAGAGCTGCCTCGGAGATATTATTGAAGGATGCAAGGTATGACTTTTAGTAAACAATATAGCGTTAACTAAGTCTTGGACCTTAAATGACAAAGTAAGTAAATTAGATTCTAAGATATTTAACATTTGATTAATACTAGTTCTAACACTAATTTCATTTGTTATCACACTAAGATTCTTAAGATTTAAAGACAATTGATCAACGGCGCTATTCAAACGTGCCTCATTTACATTAATTATATTTATAGTTTCATTGAAGTTTGCTATTGCCGAGTTTGCTAGTAAAATATTTTGTTTTAATAAAGAGGCTAGATTTTTATTATTCTTATCTAGTATTTGAAGAGCGCTGTTGTATTTGATAGCATCATCCTCATCCATGGTTCCAAATATGAGTTTAAAAATTGTTCCTATGCCAGAGAACCACGCGGCTCTTCTAGTACGAGATAAAATTAGATGAGACAGGGTGTAAAATTCTTTAATAATGTCATTAAATCGTGCCACAAGTGGTTCTAAGACGTTATGGCATTCAGAGTCAGGAATAACAGTGTTCTGCTGACACAGGAACCGAGATGTGCCGATTACACTTTTTATGTTATCTATATGGGGCTTAATATAAGATAATAAAAGTAAGTGTAAATAAATAAATAAATAAATAAATAAATAATATATCTACAGGGATAACTACACTAAAATAATCATTAACTAGCTTAGTATGTCCTACGGGGTCAAAGTGGATACCGGGGCTACTTTGAATCGGTGTGACGTACTGCCCATTGGTTTGCGTTACTACTATGGTGCAGCTGAAAAGATAAAGTTAATATTATAATAATAAGAATAGGACCATCCCATCTCTAAGAATAGGACCATCCCATCTTGTCCGTATGGTTCCCGGCTAAGAATAGGACCATCCCATCTCTTCCAATGGGTGTCGTAAGAGGCGACTAAGGGACTTAAAACCGGAGGATGGGCAGCAGCGTCTTTCCGTGCATTGCAACACACCTGCAATCAAACTGCGATCGCCAACCCGCCTGCCAAGCGTGGCGATTACGGCAAAACCCCCCAATGAATCTCACACCCAGAAAACGGCCCCTAGTCCCCGGCAGCTCCGCTATTCCTGGCTCCGGTAGCAGTCATGGTAACGGCGGGGTAGGGGGTGCGAAGAATCCCCGGCAGATGCCAGGCTACCAAACCCAACGACCTTTGGCCCTGGCAACCTACAACACGCGCACACTGCGGACTGACGAGAAACTTGCAGAACTCGAAGAAGTATTGAGCAGGTTACGGTGGGATATCGTAGGTTTATGTGAAGTCCGAAGAGAGGGAGAGGACACCATGATCCTTAAATCCGGAAACCTGCTCTATTTCCGGGAGGGCGACCAACAGTCCCAGGGTGGTGTCGGGTTTCTCGTCCACAAGTCCCTCATTAACAATGTGGTCCAAATCGTGAGCGTTTCGACAAGGGTAGCATACCTTATACTCAGAATCACCAAACGGTATTCGATGAAGGTCATACAGGTATACGCGCCGACTACGGAACACTCCGACGACGAGGTAGAGAGTATGTACGAGGACATCTCTACAGCCTTACATAGCACCAGGACCCATTATACCGTTGTTATGGGGGACTTTAACGCGAAACTGGGCAAACGAAGCGATGGTGAGCTGAGAGTGGGGCAATTTGGATATGGAGTAAGAAATGCACGTGGCCAGATGCTGGCCGACTTTATGGAGAAGGAGAGCCTCTTTATGATGAACTCCTTCTTTAAAAAGTCAAAACAGCGGAAGTGGACATGGTTGCATCCCAATGGCGTGACAAAAAACGAGATAGACTTCATCTTGTCGACAAGGAGGCAAATATTCAATGATGTCTCCGTGATCAATTCAGTCAAAACAGGAAGTGATCACCGGATGGTCAGAGGCACATTGAATCTAAAGACCAAGCTAGAAAGATGTCGACTGATGAAGTCTACGCTCCGACCAGCGCCCATCCAGCTCCAAAACCCCGAGAGCTTTCAGCTCGAGCTGCACAATCGTTTCGAATGCCTAGAAGACTGCGAGAATGTGGACGATTATAATGACAGGTTCGTGGAAATTGTTCAAACGGTCGGGTCTAAGTTTTTTAAAACTCGCCGTTCAAACAGAACCAAAAAAATCTCCGACTTCACCAGCAACCTCATGGAACAAAGACGCAGACTGGTTTTGCAGTCCTCTGAAGACGCTACTCAGTATCGGCAACTAAACAGGCAGATCTCTAAGTCCCTAACTCGCGATTTACGCCAATATAATACAAATTGTATTAAAGAGGCGATTGAGCACAATAAAGGCTCAAAAGTGTTCGCGAGAGATCTGTCTGTTGGACAAAGCCAACTGACCAAGCTGAAGACTGAGGACGGCAGGACCATATCGTCTAAGACTGAGTTGCTGGAAGAAGTTGAGAAGTTCTATGGACAATTGTACACGACCACACGTTTGCCTGTCAGTGATCTGGCTGAAGACCCAAGAGCCAGACTAACCCGACACTATACCGAAGATATCCCGGACGTCAGCCTGTACGAGATTAGAATGGCTCTCAAACAGCTCAAGAACAACAAGGCACCGGGTGATGATGGAATTACGGCTGAACTTCTGAAAGCAGGTGGATCACCGGTACTAAAAGCTCTTCAGAAGTTATTTAATTCCGTTATACTCGAGGGACAAACGCCTAAGGCATGGCACAGAAGTGTGGTCGTGCTTTTCTTCAAAAAGGGCGACAACACCCTGCTGAAGAACTACAGACCCATCTCACTTCTGAGCCATGTCTACAAGCTGTTTTCGAGAGTCATTACGAATCGTCTCGCACGCAGGTTTGACGACTTCCAGCCTCCCGAACAAGCCGGTTTCCGAAAAGGCTTTAGCACCATAGACCACATACATACGCTGCGGCAGATTATACAGAAGACCGAAGAGTACAATCAGCCACTATGCTTGGCGTTTGTGGACTATGAGAAGGCCTTTGATTCAGTCGAAACCTGGGCTGTGCTACAGTCTCTCCAGCGGTGCCAAATTGACCATCGATACATCGAGGTGTTGAAGTGTCTGTATGAAAACGCCACCATGTCGGTTCGCCTCCAAGACCAGAACTCGAAACCTATCCAGTTGCAGCGAGGGGTGAGACAGGGAGACGTTATATCTCCGAAACTGTTCACCGCCGCCCTGGAAGATGTTTTTAAGCTTCTGGACTGGGGTGGACTCGGCATCAATATCAACGGCGAGTACATATCCCACCTCCGATTCGCTGATGATATCGTGGTCATGGCTGAGACTATGGAAGACCTAAGCACAATGCTCGATGGCCTCAGTAAGGTCTCTCAACAAGTGGGTCTTAAAATGAACATGGACAAGACGAAAATAATGTTAAATGTCCGTGTCGCACCCACTCCTCTAAAGGTTGGAGACTCTACACTGGAAGTTGTTGACGAATATGTATACCTGGGACAAACAGTCCAGTTAGGTAGGTCCAACTTCAAGAAAGAGATCAATCGACGAATCCAACTTGGCTGGGCAGCGTTCGGGAAGCTTCGCAATATCTTCACGTCCCAAATACCGCAGTGTCTCAAGACTAAGGTCTTTGACCAGTGTGTGTTGCCAGTGATGACTTACGGAACTGAGACATGGTCGCTTACTATGGGCCTCATAAGAAGGCTCAAGGTCACCCAAAGGGCAATGGAGCGTGCTATGCTCGGAGTTTCTCTGCGTGATCGAATCAGAAACGAGGAGATCCGCAGAAGAACTAAAGTAACCGACATAGCTCACAGAATCGCTAAACTGAAGTGGCAGTGGGCAGGGCACATAGCTCGTAGAACAGATGGCCGATGGGGCAGTAAAGTTCTCGAGTGGCGACCGCGCACCGGAAAACGTAGCGTAGGCAGGCCTCCCACGCGGTGGACCGATGACCTGGTGAAGGTCGCGGGAAGCCGATGGATGCGGGCAGCGCAGGACCGGTCGTCGTGGAAATCCTTGGGGGAGGCCTTTGTCCAGCAGTGGACGATTTGTGGCTGATGTGATGATGATGATGATGAATATTAAGAGGCGGGTTTGACTTCATCGAAATGATGTTTAACGTGTCTCCTGTTTATAAGTAGTGTTAAGGTGTTGTTAGGGTGAACCTTTACTATCTTAAATGGTCCTTTCCAAACAGGAGACAGTGCTTTTCTTAGACGGAGATGATTTTTAATATAGACGAGGTCACCGACCTTGTATTTGACAGGTCGTGTCCGTTGATCATAATATTGTTTAGACCTTTCTTTCGACTTGTTTATGTTTTCAATCGCCTTGTCTCGAGATAGCTTAAGGCGATGATGAAGCATTTTTACGTACTCGGGATAAGTGAGGTCTGGCCGTAGTTCATAGACTGAGTCGAGTATGAATGGTTTATGCCCGAAAATAAGTTCGTAAGGGGTAAACTGTGTTGTTGTGTGGATAGTGCTATTCTAGGCAAGCATGGCGGTGTAGACATTTTTATGCCAGTCGGTTTGGTTTTCATTTACATAGGATTTGAGATACTCTTTTAGAGTAGAGTGACTACGTTCTAAAGCGCCTTGTGATTGTGGATGGTAGGGTGTTGACCAAATATTTTTTATTTTCAGGAATTCACAGACCTTTTTGAATAGGTCTGCTGTGAAATTGGTGCCTTGGTCGGAATTGATGTATTTGGGTATACCAAATACGGTGATAAAGTGGACTAGACACTCACATGTTTCCTCAGCTGTTGCATTGGATATTGGGTAGGCATGTGAGAATTTGGTCAGGTCGTCTTGAAGAGTGAGGATGAACTTAAGTTTAGCGGTGCCGGCTTCTGGTAGTGGACCCACTATATCAAGACTGATACGCTCAAACGGGCGTGTCGATGTGGAAGTTATTGGGTATGATTTTATCGATTGTCAATTAAATAGATTCGATCACTAAATAAAAAAAATGAAATTCCCTAAATAGTATAGTTTGTACTCAAAATAGTAGATCTGTCACCAAAGTAAAGTGATCAAACAACACCAAAACAATACTCAAAAGGAAAAGATTTATCACCAAAAAAGTCTTTTAACGATTGTCAATTAAATAGCTTCGATCACTAAATAAAAAAATTGAAATTTCATAAATAATATAGTTTGTACTCAAAATAGTAGATCTGTCACCAAATAAATGCCTAAAATTACTAACAAAGGTGAAGGTGACTAACTCCCCGTACTACACTCTTCCTACAGTGTTGAGTGGTGGACGGAGCCCCTTCGGGGCTCCTACTTCTGTGTTCTCATGTCAAACCTAACACTACGACTGTGCGGGGAGACGAGCTTAGCTCGCCTCCCCGCACAGTCTCCGAACCTAACGCATCCGAGTCGGGGTGCTCCGAAAGTCCGAGCTCGCTTCGCTCGCTCCCGCTTCCATTTAGAACTCCCCGTACCACACCCTTCCTACAGTGTCACACGTATTTTTAATGACAGATCTATCAATTTGATGACAGATCTATCATTTTGGTGACAGATCTATCAATTTGAGAACGAAAATATTGAATAGAGATGAATCTATTTAACTGGGGACGAAAAATATAATTTGATGACAGATCTATCAATTTGGTGACAGATCTATCAATTTGAGAACGAAAATATTGAATAGAGATGAATCTATTTAACTGGGGACGAAAAATATAATTCCCGAAGTTATTTTCATAGGAGCTTTATTTATTTGACGAAACGCTTTGTTAGTTTGGCAAAGAGAGCGTTCTTTGACAAATCTCTCGATATCTGAACGCATGTTTTTCCAATAATATTTTTCTTTTATCCTGTTGTACATGCGTGTTGACCCTAGATGTCCAGCTATTGGGATATCATGGTTTTCCTTCATGATTTTGATTGTCTCGCTTAGGGTAGGATATACAATAGTGTTGTGATATATATTTATTCTTATACCAGTATTGTTGAAAAGGTATAGCAGTATATTGTAGATTTTCAGGAACGTTGGATTTTCAAATGAGTTTTTGAAGTCAGATATCGCTATTTCTTCTATATCGGCTGTAACTAGAAGTTCATTCCTTAAGTTTTTCAGGGACTGAAAAATATCTTGATATGTGCATTAAATAATGTTAATAATGTTAAATGTCCGTGTCGCACCCACTCCTCTAAAGGTTGGAGACTCTACACTGGAAGTTGTTGACGAATATGTATACCTGGGACAAACAGTCCAGCTAGGCAGGTCTAACTTCAAGAAAGAGATCAATCGACGAATCCAACTCGGCTGGGCAGCGTTCGGGAAGCTTCGCAATATCTTCACGTCCCAAATACCGCAGTGTCTCAAGACTAAGGTCTTTGACCAGTGTGTGTTGCCAGTGATGACTTACGGAACTGAGACATGGTCGCTTACTATGGGCCTCATAAGAAGGCTCAAGGTCACTGTAGGTTTGTTGCCACTGTTGTGTCCCTACAGTCACCCAAAGGGCAATGGAGCGTGCTATGCTCGGAGTTTCTCTGCGTGATCGAATCAGAAACGAGGAGATCCGCAGGAGAACTAAAGTAACCGACTTAGCTCACAGAATCGCTAGACTGAAGTGGCAGTGGGCAGGGCACATAGCTCGTAGAACAGATGGCCGATGGGGCAGTAAAGTTCTCGAGTGGCGACCGCGCACCGGAAAACGTAGCGTAGGCAGGCCTCCCACGCGGTGGACCGATGACCTGGTGAAGGTCGCGGGAAGCCGATGGATGCGGGCAGCGCAGGACCGGTCGTCGTGGAAATCCTTGGGGGAGGCCTTTGTTCAGCAGTGGACGATTTGTGGCTGATATGATGATGTGCATTGGTCGAAGTAGTGTACCTTTGTGAAAAGGAAGTAGTATTTCCTTTCACCTGTGTTTAGGAGTTTGAAGGAGTGAAGGTTTCGCTCTTCGTCCAGAAGGTCTTGGATGTCATTGCTATTACTGAGAATAGTTTCTACATACGGATTGGATTCGTCAAGGTCAATTGATGTGGGGATTATTACGATTTTTGAGTTAGTCTTATGGATGTCTTCATTAAATTGCTGAATGTTTACATTCGATTGGAATTTCTTATCACATATGGATTTCAGGCATTGACTATAGGTTTCGTTATCGTTAACGCATTGTAGAGGATCTAGTTGAGTAGGATTACGATTTGGACTTGGTGTAGGGTTTTGATTGGAGTTAGGATTTTGTATTGTGTCAGGATCATGACCTTATGATGGTGAAGGGTTCATGACGTGACGAGGAATTATGTTAAGAATCGGATCAGGATTCGTTACGGGAATGTCAGGGATAGTACTTGGCCCTGGGGTTGGATCTTGGTAAGGATCTGGATTAAGATCTGCAGTTAAATCGAATCCGCTTAAGGGGTCACTTTCATCTTCAAAATCACAAGCGAGAGGATTTAGGTCAGGGAAAAGATCTTCATTGATAGTAATTTCTTCGGGATTTTAGGTTATACCTTGAGACTCATCCTCAGGCGTAATGGATATTGGGTTGACAGGATATCTAGAGAGTGCGTCGGCAGCACAGTTTAATTTGCCCTTGCGATAGACTATTTCGTAGGCGTATTCTTCGAGATCACAACGCCAACGTTGGAGTTTTGAGCTTGGATCTGTATGATTCATGAGGTACTTGAGGGGCCTATGATCGGTTACAATTTGAAACTTTTTACCAAAGAGATATGGTCTGAACGTTTTGCACCCGAAGACAATAGCTAACAGTTCTTTTTCTGTCGTACTATAATTACATTAAAAAGCGTCGGTGGCTCAACCGGTAACGACTCGGTCCATCTAACCAGAGGTACCGGGTTCAAATCTGGACGGCCAATGTACCAATGAGTTTTTCAAAAACTTACGTACATACTTACCGATTGCTTTAACGGTGAAGGAAAACATCGTGAGGAAACCTGCACACGCCTGCGAAGAAACTCGAAGGTTGTGTGTGAAGTCGACCAACCCGCACTGGGCCCGCGTGGTCGACTAAGGCCTAATCGCCCTGATTCAGGGTAGGCTCGAGCCCCTCGGTGGGGACGTATATGAGCTGTAATGATGATAATTACATTGAGACTTGTTTAGTGTAGTTGATGCATAGGCAATGGGATGCTCATTTTTTTGAGAACCTTGAGAGAGAATTGCAGAGATAGCGTAGTTAGATGCATCACATGTGAGAATGAAAGGTTGTGTATAATCTGGGTATGCCAAGACCGGGGCAGAGATGAGTTTCTGCTTTAATGTTTCGAATGCGAGCTGCTGCTCATTGTCCCAGATATACGGCGCGTCTTTCTTTAGAAGATTTGATAAGGGTTTGGATATCTTTGAGCAATCTGGGATACAACGGCGATAGTAGTTTACAAGACCTAGAAAAGCCCTAATGGCTTTGGTAGAAGTTGGGACTGGGAAGTCATTGACGGCCTTGACCTTGTCAGGGTTCGGTTTTACTCCTTCATTACTGATATTATGTCCCAAGTATGAGACTTCCTTGCAAAAGAACTCGCACTTGTCAGGTTGAAGTTTGAGGTTATAACCTCGAAGTCTATCAAACACATCATTGAGGTCTTTAATGTGCCTTTTAAGATCATAAGAGTAGATAACAATGTCATCAAGATAGACAAAGCATTTGATGCCGGTTAGGCCAGAGAGACAGGTGTTCATAAGTCTTTGAAAGGTAGCCCGGGTGTTCTTGAGCCCAAATGGCATACGATTGAATTGGAAATGGCCTTGAGGCACAGAGAAGGCTGTTTTCTCAGCATCTTCTTTGGAAACTAAAACCTGATGGAAGCCAGAGGCTAAATCTAACGTAGAGAAATACTTGCTTTTCCCTAACTGGTCGAGGATTTCTGATATCTGAGGAATGGGGTATGTTTCCCCGACGGTGACATCATTTAATTTGCGGTAGTCTATCACTACACGCCATTTACGCTCACCGGATGCGTCTAGTTTTTTGGGAACCACCCAGATTGGCGATGACCAGGGAGACACAGACGGAACAATGATCTTTTGTTCAAGCATTTTGTTAATTTGTTTTTCCACTTCTGGTTTGTGGCATTCTGGGAATCGGTAGGTTTTTGTATGAATTGGAGTATCACTTGAGATTCTTATCTTGTGTTGGATTTTAGAAGTATAAGTCAGTGGTTCACCTGGTAAGTGAAATATGTCTGCACATTTAGAGCAAAGTTCGATAAGGGCATCTGCTTCTTCCTTGTTCAGGTTAGATGTCCTTAATTGACGCAAGACTTCATTTGTCCTATCAGTAGCATTTGCGCAGCAATAGGGTTCTTTACTCAAGGGAATAGCAGTACCACTAAGAGGTTCCAGTTGGAGCCTTAGGTCTGAACTAACAGAGATAGGTTTATCGGATGTGTTTACTAGTGTTATATTTACTCGGTTATTAGGTTTTACCTTGGCAATACAATTTGCCACTAGAAGTTCTTCAGAGATATGTTGGTCAGTTATTATACCTTCTTTAAGCTCAGGATTGGTAACTGTACATTCTATTACTGTTTCAGTTCGAGGAGGGATGGTATAGACTGGCTCACTGTGTTTCATTTTGATTACAACATTGCGGATTTGCAAGCTATTGCGATTATAGTCAATTTTGCAGTCTAGGTCATTCAGGAGGTCGCTCCCTATAATACCGTCATAAAAAAGGTTGATTTCTTTTACTACATGGAATTTGTACGAGATATCGGGCTCGGAATTTGGAAATAGGTTAAGTCTAAATTGACCTTGATTGGAGACAGTACTACCATCTGTACTAATGCCCTTTAGTTGAATTTTTTCCTTTCCTAGTTTAGGCATATGTTTAATGGATTCTTCTTTCAGAAGGCTCACGCATGAACCAGTGTCAACTAATAGACTCAGGGGTCTTTTAGAGATGTTGGTTTTCAACTGTACGTGGGGTAAGTATCTTTTGGTAGAATTAGAGGATATCTCATAGATTTTGATGTCTATTGCATTTGAGGGATTTATAGGTTTAGAAGTCTCACGTTTGTCGGGGTCTTTGATTTGGTAGACATACTTTCTTTTTGGGACTGGTTACCCTGTTGGTAAGTATGTGTGGATTCAGAGGACAGACTATCAGTTTGGGGCTGGTTACCCTGTCGGCAAGTCTGTATGGAAACAGAGGATAGACCGTCGGTTTGGGGCTGGTTACCCTGTCGGTTGGCCTTATTGGATTTAGAAGGAAGACCGTCAGTTTGGGGCTGGTTACCCTGTCGGTTGGCCTTATTGGATTTAGAAGGAAGACCGTCAGTTTGGGGCTGGTTACCCTGTCGGTTGGTCTTATTTGATTCAGAGGAAGGGCCGTCGGTTTGGGGCTGGTTACCCTGTTGGTTGGCCTTTTTGGATTTATTGACGCCGGCTTGTGCTAATGGATGCCTCGGGCGGCGTCTGATCGAGACATTTGGTAGTTTAAATTACTCTGAGAGGGCTCATCATCACAGGATTCGACTTGGTATGGGGTTTCGTTATCAATTTCCTCAACATGATGCATGGGCCTAGGTTTTGAGAAGTTAGGACGATTGTTTTGCCTCGGTGCAAAGTTTTGTTGTCTCTGTCTGTTATTGTATTCGCGTTTTCGACAATTCTCAATAGTATGTCCAAAGATCTTACAATACCTACATGAAACTGTATTTCCACTGCTATTAGGATTCACGGGGTTAGTGATCGCGAGTTGTTGAGATGTGTGGATAGAGGGTTTGTATGTGTGGTCCCTAGGACGAGGACGATCACTACCACTAGGAGTAGACTTATGGTAAGCATTTTGATTTAGCTTGTCTTCAGAGACAGCAAAGTTGATGGCTTCATTAAGAGTTTCTGGGTCTCTGCACCTTACAATAGTAGACAGTTTAGAATGGAGGCCCATTACAAATGTATGCAGGGCTAGGTCCTGCATAGCGGCGACCCTGCCAGCCAATTCGCCTTTCTTTTTAGTAGGTATTGAAACATTGATTTCTGTTAAAAGTTTACTTAGACAAGACTCGACACGTAATGCGAATTGGTTGACGGGCTCATGGCTACCTTGTTTACATTCTTGCAATTCTGTTAAATAAATAAATATTCTGGGACAATTCACACATGGTCATCTGGCCCCAAAGTAGGATTCCCTGTGTTATGGGTTACCAGAGACTGATATACATACTTATATACGTTTAAATACATTCATTTATAGATATTTAACACCCAGACACAGAGCAAACAAATCTGCTCATCACACAAATGCTTGCCCTGGGTGGGGATCGAACCCACAACCCTCGGATCAGTAGTCAAGGGCACTAACCACTGATCTAAGTGTAGTGCTTCTTTTCTCCGAAATGATCTTTTAGAAATTCTTCTAATTGTGCCCAATTTTCAAAATCTTTTATAGAGCAAGCAGCTTCTGCTCTGCCTTCAAGTTGACTTAGAATGTATTTAAATAATATGCCCTGCTGTGAAGCAGAGGATAGGTTGATTGCATTTTTACAGTTATTCAGAAAAGAGTTAAGCTTATCTCGGCTGCCATCGAATTTGTTAATAAATTTTACTAAAATATTTAAATCTATTGGTTCAATGTTCATATTTGTAGTTTCGTCCTTTGGCATTTTACAATCTTAGAAGCTCAGTTAGATAGAATAAACAGAATGTAGACGGCGGAGTGACACTTGATACGTCTTCACTTGAATACAGCGCTGCGGGCGGGCTTATCGCGCAGGTGTTTAGTTAACGCGCACTGTTCGAGATAACGGTTCGGAGTAATGCACTGCTTAACACTGTGTTAGGCGGAGTTGAGAGTTATGAGTTCACTTAATTTCTTCCTTTTATAAGTTGAGATTGACTTACAAAATTGCAAGGAGTTTCGGTCCCATGGTAGAAGTAGAAGAAGGTGACTGACCACACCTTGGAGACAGGATTTGACGGAGATTTGAATGAGTCCTGGATTTTGAAGACCTTGAGATTGGATTATGGAATTAGCCGCACTTTTTATTTTGATTTATGCACTTTTCACTTCACTTCACATACTGAGGCGATCCGAGGACCTGTTAGATCCCTTTACGCTAGCCACCAAATGTTAGACGAGGTTTCACGGAGCTTGTTTTAAAAAAACTTTATTGTTCAAAAACTAGACTTTAATTATAAAAAATCACAAATAAATCGATTTTTACAAAATGTGTGAGGAAGGACTGAATTGCGCGGCGGTCGGGGCAGGACTGGCTAGGAAAGAAGGTTTCGTCATACAGGCTTATGGAAAATGATGATTCGGCAAATGGAAGATGCATCTATGCGAATGTATATACAAAGGAAAGATATAACAGAACGCATTTCATGTTCACCGCCTAAAACAAAATCGTTTGCAGAATTGGCAGCGGAAAAAGGAGAATGGACTGATAAGAGTGCTTAAAAGGATGAAAGTTGGATTTTAGTCCAAAGAAACCGACTCAAAAACCGTTTTATTGGGAACAAAGGAAAGGCGAAAACTGAAACAATTGGGAGTTTTAAGGCGGCTGATGCGAGGATCCCTTTTTACATTTACAATATAGACCCAGGTGCTACATAGAAGGACATCACCGAATCATGGTTGTCCGAGTCATGGTTGTCCCTGAAATGATTAAAATGAAAAAGCAGAAGAGCTATGTAGGATAAAAATTTATGATACCGAAGGATAAGTTATCTATCTTCATGGATGAGAATATTTGGCCGGACGGAGTATCATATCGTCAGTTTGTTGATTTTAAACATTCAAGAGGAGAAACAACCGAGTCAGTGGACAATACCAAATTAACCTAGTATGGATAACAGCTGAAAAGTAAATACTAAATTCGTTAGCTTTAACTGTAAAAATGTGAAAAGATCAATGGAGTGCATTAGATCTCTCTGTAAAGACGTTGATATCATTGCACTGCAAGAAACGTGGTTATTGCCGCATGAGATACCTACTCTTGGTAGCATTGACCGTGAGTTCAGATATACAGGGAAATCGGCGGTGGACACGTCAGCTGAGCTGTTGCGCGGAAGACCGTATGGAGGCGTGGCAATTCTGTGGCGAAATAGTGTGTACCAATCCGTAGCAGTGATACAGTGTAAAAGTAATCGACTTTGTGCGATTAAACTGAATTGACGGATCGGCACATCATTGTTATTTGTGTTTATATGCCCACCGATTTATTGACTAACCTAGTTGACTTTACTGAGTGTATGGCTGAGATAGCAGCCACAGTGGAAAGTTGTAACGTGGAAGCGGTGTACGTTCTGGGAGATTTTAATGCTCACCCAGGAAAACTTTTTGGTAATGAAATGTTGGATTTCTCTAGTGAACAGAAATGGTCGTGCGTAGATATCATTCATTTACCCGCTGACACTTATACCTACATAAGTGAAGCGCACGGCACTAAGAGCTGGCTCGACCACTGCCTGGTCACGGAGGCTGCACTTCCATCAGTGGTGAATGTTCAGGTCTTTCAGGACGTATATTGGTCTGATCACTTTCCCTTAGAAATTACATGCAATTTAGACATAATTAAGCCGAAGCTTAAGGTTCAGAATAACTACCACAGTAAAGTTATTTGGGGGGAAAGAGACAAAAGTCAATTAAACTGTTATACAAAATTATGTTTTGAAAAATTAAGAGAAATAGATTTTCCTGAAGAACTTGGTAAGTGCTGTGATGATTTGTGCAAAAATCCAGAGCATAACCATGTAATAGATAAATTATATGCAAAGATTGTGGACAGCTTGTCGGAAGCTTCCATTTCTAGCTATGGCTTGAAACCTCTCGGGAAGAAGGGACGTGTTATAGGTTGGAACAAGTATGTAAAGGAAGCTCACCGGGAGGCGCGGCTTAGATTTCAGATTTGGGAACTGTATGGGAAACCATCATCCGGTCAGGTGTATAAAGAAATGTTTGAGTCGCGAAAAATCTTTAAAAAGAAACTTAAGTACTGTCAAGAAAACGCTCATCAAATAAAGATGAATATTATAGCCACACTGCATAAGGAGAAAATATTCAGTAAGTTCTGGAAGCAGACAAACAAATTGCAATCGGGGCCGAGTCCCCCGGTGAGTGTAGAGGGCACTAGTGACCCTGAAAAAATAGCTGAGCTTTTTAGGAATCACTTTAGGGTGGTACCTACACTTGACAGCGAGCGGGTGATCGAGGCTGAGGAAAGTGATGGGGCCCCTCCCATCCGCGTCTCTGCTAAGGAAGTTACTTCTGTAATTAAAGCAATGACGCGGGGGAAGTCCCCGGGACACGACGGTCTCAGCATCGAGCACCTGCTCTATGCTGGTGTTCACCTACCTCGAGTCCTGGCGATGCTTTACACGTTCTGTATTAGGCATTCATATCTCCCGGAACAATTTATGAGGACTATTGTGGTACCAATTGTGAACAAAACGGGAGATACGTCTGATATAAAAAACTATAGGCCAATTTCATTAGCTACAGTCATTGCTAAGGTGTTTGACGGTTTGTTTGAGCGTCGACTAAGAAATAACCTAATTTTGCACGATGCTCAGTTTGGCTTTAGAACAGGACTTTCAACGGAGAGTGCCGTTTTTACGCTCAAACAAACCGTCAGATACTATACTGATAGAAAGACTCCGGTTTATGCGGCGTTCCTAGACCTTTCCAAGGCTTTTGACCTAGTCTCGTATGCGAATCTTTGGCCTAAACTATACGCATTAGGATTGCCTTGGGAATTAGTCGAAATATTGAAATACTGGTATTCTAATCAAAATAATACGGTAAGATGGACTGGAAAGTTTTCAGGCATTTATAAACTGGAGTGTGGGGTGAGACAGGGGGGGTTGACTTCTCCTGTACTCTTTAACATCTACGTGAATCAACTCATCGTTGAGCTCTGCGGCACCATGGTAGGATGCTCTATTGATGGTACAATGATCAATAACATAAGTTACGCAGATGACATGGTACTGCTGAGCCCAGCGATGAGTGCTCTCAGAAAATTGCTGAAGGTATGCGAGGCCTAGGCGCAGTCGCATGGTCTACAGTATAATGTAAAGAAGAGTGAACTCCTGGTGTTTCGGGCGGGGCTTAAGCTGCCGGCTTTCGTACCGCCGGTGTCACTAGGCGGGCAACCTCTTAAGAGAGTGGATAATTTTAAATATCTTGGACATTATGTCACCGAGGATTTGTCAGATGACAAGGATATAGAAAGGGAGCGCAGGGCGTTGGCGGTTAGATGTAATATGCTCGCCCGCAGGTTTGCACGTTGCTCAAGCGAAGTAAAACTTACCCTTTTCAAAGCTTTATCACAGTCGTTCTACACGTGCAGCCTGTGGGTTAGCTATACACTGAAAGCCTACAACGCCCTGCGAGTCCAGTATAATAGCGGGTTTAGGATGCTGCTGGGGCTACCGAGATTTTGTAGTGCATCAGGGATGTTTGCGAAGGCACACGTTGATGTCTTTTATTGTCTTATGCGAAAAAGAGCTGCCTCCCTGATGTGTCGCATTCGCGCCAGCGCCAACAGCTTTCTGTCGGTTATTAAAGACA
Source organism: Coleophora flavipennella (assembly GCA_947284805.1). Classification (NCBI taxonomy): domain Eukaryota; kingdom Metazoa; phylum Arthropoda; class Insecta; order Lepidoptera; family Coleophoridae; genus Coleophora; species Coleophora flavipennella. The sequence goes on along the minus strand of OX369305.1, from coordinate 311,647 downwards.
AGATGGATAGCCCCATATTAAAACACTGGGTGGCTCTCCATCTTGCCCAAAACCGTAAATAATTTTCTGAAACATACTTACTAACATAGGATAAGGATAATTTCACTAACAATTCTATGGATTTGTAATGATCTAAAATAAATATTATTCTATTCTATTCTATATGTACGTGTATCCGACGCTCTTACGGTGAAGAAAAACATCTTGAGGCAGCCTGCACACACTTGCGAAGAAATTCGAAGATTGTTTGTGAAGTCGACCAACCCGCACTGGGCCCGCGTGGTCGACTAAGGCCCGATCGCCCTAACTCAGGGTAGGCTCGAGCCCCTCCGTTGGGACGTATGTTAGCTGATATGATGATGATAGACACTTTTGAGCAGTGTATTTTGCTTAATATGCAAGCCCATTTTGTTGCTGAACCACTCGTGGAATCTTTTTATAGCTAAATTGTATCATACCAACCTTTTTCGTCAAAAAATAGTATTTCAAATATATCTTTTTCTATTCTTTGTATTTTTTAATACTGCTTTATGACGTTTATTTATTGTTCAGTCACGGCTTTATGAAATCATGAATGTTTTTCATATAGTTATTATATTGATATTGATTTCGACAAATTTTCTTTATTTAATTCTTGCAAATGAATGCAGAAAATCGTTTGAAAAATGCTGCAAAAGTAAACCCAGCCAGCAGTGTAACCAAATTGATTGCAATTATTATTTAAAACACAAAACTGAATACGAGGACAATGTGGTAGCAACCTACAATGCAACTATAGTGTATCATATCTTGAACGAAACCTCTGTTTTTCTCAACGCAGGAACAAACTATTATTGTATGTCACCGAAGCACTTGGAGAACAGATTTATCCATGTAAGTAGATAAACAGAACAGGTAAATAGTTATTTCTCATACTTACACAAATGAAATAGTAGTTAGCTAAGCTGTCGCCGTTTAGTGGACTCGTTGCCGTCGTTCGCCTGAAGATTGTAGTTTGTGATTGTAGAAACGGTGTGTTCCTACTCTTCGAGAGCAAAGGTAGATATCTCTGGTGGTATGCCTGGGGTCCGGTCGTGGACCAATCGTTGATGGTTGGTATCTGTATATACAGAATTACAGGGAAAGTAGTACAGAATATTAAAGGATTATTTAGTTCATTTCTGATGGATTTTATTCTGTAATATGGTGACCGAAACTTTTAAAGAAACCGTTTTGGAGATGTTTAATTTTAAAGAATTAAAAAAAAAACATTAATTTTTTGACTTTTCATTGATTTTTTTTGAAATTGGAGATCCTAGGATCCGTTTTTTTATGTATCTAGTTAGAAGGCATGTAAATTAATAAAAATAATTAACAAAAACGGAACCTACTGCTAACAGCGTAAAAATACTGCCCGACAGCGGTTTAAATTAAAGAATTTCCACTAAGTTTTTAACTTTGAAGCGCTTTCATTGAAAAAATAAATGGAACTTATTCTGAAAATATTTTAGCAAATTTTAACCTCAAACTAAAAATACTACCTTACTATTATTTGGTTAACGTTTTGCCTGTTTAATAGCAAGTATTATACCTTTTTGAATAACTAATGAAACGTAGAAGTTTTAAATATATTTTTTTTAATTTTAAGTTTTTAATCCTGCAGTTAAGTTGGCGTCCAATATTGGCTCATAGGCATTCAAAGTGGCGTCAACCTGCTTTTGGCTTCCAATAAGCGGACGTCAGTTTTAAATTTCATTACAAATCATTACTTTTGACGGTTAGACATGGTTGGAATCTTAACATTTGTGACATATCAACATACCAAAAATGTTCTAGCATTAATCGATGGTAATAGTAATTAATTATTTTAAAAGTTAATTAATTAAAGTAATGACCCATTAGTTAATCCTGGGCAATATCTTTTCATTAAAGCCGGTGATATTAGTGTTTTAAACCTCACGTACTGTGATTTTTTCAAGATTTAGGCCCAGTATTTTCGGAAATCACGGGAGTCATGGGAAATTGTATTTTTTTTCATATTGAATAACTTCAAAACTACCATAAAATTAAAATATATGTGAGATTCTCACAACAAGCCCTTTTATTTGATGTGTCATACAAAATAGTTTGCGAAACTTTTTTTAATTTTATATTTACCCTCTAAAAGTGGCCCCCGTGTTAAAAAAAAACATCATTTTAAATTTAAATCTATATAATTCAATTTTAATATCATTTACTTACGTTACAATTCAGTCTTTGGGTCAACGACTTAAATACGAGTATCAAATTTCAACTCAATCAGTCCAGTAGTTTCGGAGAAAATTGGCTTTGCCAGACGGATGGACGGATAGACAGATAGACACGCAAGTGATGATTGTTTCATTTTTACCTTTTGAGGTACGGCACCCTACAAAGGCACACATTTTTTAATGCTTTCGTTGATGTCTTACGATTTAAATGAAAAGGTATAATTGTTGTTCTCGTATGGGCGGTGTGGAGCCATCGATACGCGAGTCTGACTCACACTTGGCTGGCACATGGCAGACTATTTTTAAGGTTCCGTACCAGGTAACGGGACCCTGTTACTAACTAACCCTGCGCTGTCCGTCCGTCTGTCTATCCGACCTTTGACAGGCTGCATCTTTGGAACCGAAATATGATCATCGCACAATTAAATGAGACTAAAAGTAAACAAACATGGCGGCTTGATAGAATCATAGACTAAAGTAGAGTTTTTAGATGTACTAAACATTTGGTACAAAATTTTGGATTCATCTATTCTTATATATTTATGTCTATACAGTGCTACTTTTTAACTCGCTCCCCCGACAAAACTTCACAGTGGCTTCTACTTCTGAACCACATACCTCAAAAAACCTATGGTGATTTCCTAAAAAAAAATATTTGAGAAAAGTTGTTCATTTTCATAGATCAAGTTTTCGTTACAAGTCCAAAAATAGCCAAGTATGTATCAAGTGAATTAATGTCCTTAATTCGACTTTTTAAATAAACGTTTTAATTGAAGACTGTCCAAACACGAACGCAATCCAAATCAGATACGAACTCCAAGTCCAAGTACACGCTAGTTTTTGTAAGGTTAAATATCAGTATCACAAACCAAATCACTTGCAAATCGGAGTCAGTCAAAGGGTTAGCCAATTCAAAAAATCAGTAAGGCAGGAAGATCACAATACGCAAACAAACAAGCGACGAATGATTGAACTAGACTAGGGATAATTCGGATAGAAGAAGTGTTGCTAAAAATATTTTTATTACGACTTCATTTTAAATTTTGCCAACGGACCTGAAGCAGTCTTTGTCTTATCTTAAAACATATATAAAAAGGTTTTTAATATGAAAAAGTTTTTTTCAAGGTGGGACTATGATTTGATTTTTCTAAAATATTTGATTTTTTTTAATAACCTCGCTCAATTAAAGATAAACTTATATGGCCACCCTATGGCATGGCCTTAGCTACGTTTCATTTCATCAGTTCGTAATAGGTTCGTCGTAGTTAATAATTACTTTAGAAAATATTTTATATAGTGTATTAAATGAACACTAACAACAGTAGTAAAAATACTCGCAGACGTGGACAAATATGTTCTTTTGTTTCATCAAAATTTTAAACACTTTATAATACGTATACTAACAAGGACAGTTTATTATATTTCATTTGCATAAAATGGAACGGCCAATGTCATTGATGGAAACCTGTTTCTTAACACTACTACGGTACACGCGCCCTGATTTTCTAATGTTTTACTCGCGTGGTGTGAATATTAAGACCATTTTCATTTACCTCTTTTAAGGTTAATGAAATGCCGGATGCCCGGGAGAATTTTTGATAGTTTGGTGACAGTAACTTTTTCTTGTGACTTTTTGAGAAAATGCTTTTATCCGGTAATGTTTAATACACTAAAACATCAATAAATCACCACAAATGATTGTAATTAATTTCAAACTAGAAGTCAGATTCACGTTACTATGCAATTTGACCAACGTTTTTTCTAATCTAATACGAAGGACTTAAACCAATTAAAGTACTAAATCATGGTGATAAGGTCGACACGTTCTTCATAATAAGGTTTTAACCACAAAAAAGTTAGCTCTAACTGACAAAGATCTTCATTTTTTTTAAATCACATTTGGTAACATTCATCTGTTCATGTGCCTGATCTAAAGCTAACCCAGAGAACTTTCGATTGCTTTTTTGGGCCACAAACTTTCCATTCTCGAAATGCTTTAGCAATTCCGGGTGGTTATTCCTCAAATTAACCAAATCTTTCAGATGAACTGACAGCCATCTGGCATAATTAATATGATCCAGGGCGAAAAACCACGGAAGAAGTTTTCTTATCGAGTCCATATACATCCAGAAATCACCACTTCTGATTGATCGAACAAATCGTAATATAATCAAAGCAAGATTTAATGCTTTATCCCAAAACTTGAATTGGGGAATCAGAGCACTTTTTTCCGATCGCCATTGTTCAAATGATACTGGGTTATCAGTGTCGTTCACATAGCAACTATAAGCTTTTTTTGTTATGAATACAGAGCAGCCGCAGTCACCTGAATGAAAGATACAGAGTTAAGAAAGATTAAGATGGATCCTATAAACAGAATGTTATCACGAGTATGTTGCTCAAACTTACTTAATGTAATTTAATTTAAAACAAAGTTTTTGTATTTATTTTATGTCAATCATCAAACCAAATATTGTTGGAAACATCAATACCTCATCAGCATATCTAGTACGACTGACATTCGTCGCCTGCAACATGGAATCGGATCTACCCTGAGTTTGTCACTTGCGCTTCCACTAAAGCTTCACACCAACCACTGTCTTTCAGCCACTGTCCAATAACCTTCAATGCTGCCATTTCTATATGCAAACTACCCATCATTATAAAAATGTGATGTTCACCATATTCTTCGGGTAATATAAACTGTAATTGTTTAAGCAAAGCATACAAGGGTAGATCTGCAACAAGTACTGGAACTTTATCTGGGTTCACAAATTTAATGGATTTCATAACTATATTCATAGTGTGAGCCTTCATAGCAGAGGTATGGGCTTGCTTTGTGAATAACCGCAGTAGAGCCACTTCTGTTCTGTGACTTATGAAGCCATTAGTATCTTCTACGCATGATGTGCAGCCCATGGTTTGAAATTATCAGTCATAGCACTGTCCAGCCATTCTGTTTCTTCGATGAGGGGTACTACAGTATTGGATTCAATATGTGTGCAAGTGTCCGATCGGGAGCATGTGTATTTACTCAGGTCTAAAAAACAGGGAGGAACTAATGCGTAGTCAGATGGTAGCTGCATAACTTTCTCACTGTTCTTTGAAACTGGGGGTGGTGGACGTGGAAGACCTGAAATAAAATTGTATGAAGCGATCACTGGTAAAGATTTAGAAAAAATACGGATAATAAGCAATATTACTAACTAACCGTCATCTTCTGGCATTTTATGATGCATTAATGTAATGGCTGTGCCATGAAATGAAGTTTTGGAAGTGGTTGATGTGGGGTTGTGATCGATGTTGTCCACAGCAGCAGTAGTAAATAATAAAATTATGAAGCGTCGGTGGCTCAACCGGTAACGACTCGGTCTATCTAACCAGAGGTACCGGGTTCAAATCTGGACGGCCAATGTACCAATGAGTTCTGAATCAGGGCGATTAGGCCTTAGTCGACCACGCAGCCCAGTGCGGGTTGGTCGACTTCACACACAACCTTCGAGTTTCTTCGCAGGCATGTGCAGGTTTCCTCACGATGTTTTTCCTTCACCGCTAAAGCAATCGGTAAGTATATGTACGTAAGTTTTTGAAAAACTCATTGGTACATTGGCCGTCCAGATTTGAACCCGGTACCTCTGGTTAGATGGACCGAGTCGTTACCGGTTGAGCCACCGACGCTTTTTGTAAGCCATAGATAAATAAATTTTTGAGTACTGTTCTCCGTTATGTAAGCGGGAGAATAAGTCCTCGATAGTGGGTAACGGGTATTTTTCCACGATCAGCTGTTTATTAATTGTCACCGAAAAATCCACACATAACCTGACACCACCATCTCGCTTTAAAACGGGAACTATAGGAGATGCGTATTGTGAATGTTCCACCGGCTCAATAATACTTAATTTTAGTAAACGATCTAATTCCAAATTTATTTTTTCCTTTAAGGCATAGGCTACTGTTCTTGCTTTTAGAAAGATAGGGGTCGAGTCGGGTTTTAAATGCAGATTGATTTTATATTTATTAAAACATCCCAGTTCCTCTGAGAAAAGTTTGGGATATTTGGTGATTATATCACTAATTAGAGATAAATCATCAGACCCAGACAAATAATTGACGGCTGGTTAGCTCCAAATTAAACATACGTATGAAATCCCGCCCAAGGAGTGGGGGGCCGCCGCCGCGCACTACATACATATCTAAACTATGTACTCGGTTATCGTATGTCACGTCGAGACGGACGGAACCTAATGACTTAATGTTACTGCCAGTATAGCTGGTTAGGCACTTCTCAGTGGGTGATAATGGTAAATGTTTAAAATATTTTAAATACGTATTTTCCGAAATAACACTGACTGCCGCACCGCTGTCTACCTCAAACTCCAAAAACAGGCCACCAACATTAAATCGCTCCGACATTGGCTTACCGTCAACACAACGAATATTAAATAAGGACTTACCGTCATCTCCAACGTCACCCAAACCTTTCTCAACGTAGTGTAATTTTTCTTTTTGGTCACACATTTTACGTAAATGCCCCTTGCAACCGCACTTTTTACACTTATAGTTCCTAAAACGGCACTTATCGGATTTATGATTGGCATAACCGCACACACTGCACTTATCTTTCTTGGAAATGCTATAGACGCCCTGCGCGAGATCCGAGCCGGCAGGGACCGTCGTCGCCGCCGCGGCCGCCGCCGCCGGCGCGCATTGCGCCGCCTGGCGTGCGCAGCGCACGCTTTCCGCCAGCTCCACTGCCTTAGTCAGGGTTAGTCCCTCGAGTTCCTGCGCGTACAACTTGTCCCGCTCAGGACCTGCTAGCGTGCCCATGAGAAACCTGTCTACTAGAGCTTCCTCTAAACTCTTGAATCCGCAGTGCGCCGCCAATCCCCTGACACGCGCCGCCCATTGAGTCACTTACGTTACTTGTCAAATTTAACCAAGTTGTAGACCAAACATTGTTTGAAAAGTATATATCCAAGTATCATAGTTTTAGCGGGCAGTAGGGTCACTCCCTGATGAAGAGCACCTTAAAAAGGTCTGACAGTTTCCTGATACTCATTAACACACATTCTTCACAGTTTTCTTACAAAATTTTTGCCTTAGACCGCTTCTTCTGGTAGAACTATGAAAACCTTTGCATTTAAAGTGCAATATCTTTATTTGTGCTCGGTGGCGCAACGGAAAGGGCCGCTACCTGCTGTCTGGGAGGTCGTCGTTTGTGTCTTGCCACGTATCAATGTGTTTTTGGATTTCGATTTCATATGTACGTATACCCAACGCACTTACAGTGAAGGAAAAATATCGTGAGGAAACTTGCACACGCCTGCGAAGAAACTCGCATGTTGTGTGTGAAATCGACCAACCTGCGCTGGGCCCGCGTGGTCGACTAAGGCTCGATCGCCTTAAGGCTCGAGCCCGTCAGTGGGATTTTATATGGGCTAATTTGGTGATCTTTATTTATTAATGGAATATTGGTATATGTTTGAATATTTTCAAAACTGAACTTCACGGGCCTGCCAGTACACTTTTTCACCTCAAAAGAAAAAAACGAAACCCTTATAGGATCACTTAAGGGTTTTTTTTTATTTTTTTGCGGGTAGGCGTGAGGGAAAGACGCACTTTATATTGCTCTTGCTTTAATAACTACTAATAATTAAATAAACAAGTTACTTCTTACTTTATATGTAAAAAAATACATCAGCCTTCGCCGCCAGCTGTTTCCACTATTCATTGGACACAGTTCACACACTATAATGGATAACATCACTGAACTTAAATCAATGGAGGAGATAACTGAGCTGTTTTCATCAAAGATGGCTTCATTTGAAGAATCCATGTCCACCCAAAGGCAACACCTTGGCAAGTGAGTTTCACACATTTAAATCCTTTATTTCGAAAGCGGTATCTGGACTCAAGGCCCAAATGGAACTGATCTTCAGCACGCTTGACAGTCTTGAGATGAAGTCCCGTGCTAACACTCTCTTTCTGCATGGGTTGCCCGAGAATAAAGATGAGAAAGTTGCCACACTAATAGCTGAAGTGTGCTCGGAGAAGCTTGGGCTAAAGGAAATATCCACTAAATCAGTTGATGCCTGCATGCGCCTGGGTAATAAAGTTAATTCTGAAAAACCCAGGCCTGTACTATGTACTTCGATTCAATAGTTATCGTTGTCGGAGTCAAGTGTGGGCAGCCAAGAAAAACGTTAAGAGAGTGGGCTCACTTTATCAGAGTTTTTGACCAGTGCTCAGCATGCAGTATTTGTGGCTGCGCGCAAAGCAGTTGGTGTCAATCGAAGCTGGACCTGCGATGGGAGGATAGTGGTGGTCGCTAGTGATGGGAACCGACGCAGAATCACGTCCATGCCGGAGCTCCGTACCATTTTGGGATCAAAGGTGTTGGGAAGCCAGCAGCCTGAAAATACGACCCAGCAAGCACCAGCTGTGATTGCCAGCGCTTCCGCCACAAGGCTGACAGACCTCCAGCCTGATCGTGTCCGAGCTGGCAAAACGCGGAATGCCAAAGCTGCGCCTAAAAAGTGAAACAAAAGTGTTGTGGGTTAAGTTTTTAAATTTTTAAGAAATATCATTTGGTTATTTTAAGTATACCTACATTACTAACTTTGCGTAAAATATATAACGGTAGGTACTTATTGCACCGATTCATTAATCTTGGTCAACGCAATTCATAATTTTTCTATCACTTCGAATCGAAGGTATGTACATATTCCTCTCTTTGTGAATTCTTATTTTCTATTTGCTTTGGTTTTAACTTTGTCAAACTGTCAATGTCATTTGTTTTTTTTTTACATTGTCGCGTTCCGTTTCTTTTGGAATTCCTATTTTTACTTATGTAAGTACTCACTCATCTTTAGTGACATCGAAGTGTGCGTATGTTTTTCTTCCAACGCCGCCGGCGAATTGCTGAAATTACTTTATAGTTTTAGGCGGATACTACATTTATAACTTAGTTTAGTATATTCTTTAAGTATATATTCATCTATAGCAATAATTGTTTAGCTTAATGATGTCAGATATCCTAACGCAGGGCTCAGATTTAAATTACTTTTCTTTTTCGTCGTCTACTTCAACAGACAGTTTTTTGAGTGCAGAAAGTGACCCTTTAGACTTGCCATCTCTTGCTGAAAATTTAGAAAATACGTTTTCTACTTACCCTAAGGCTTTTAACGTGGTGCACATCAATGCACAAAGCATTGCTTCTCACTATGCGGATTTTCTGGATTCATTTTCCAGCCAGCACATTCACGCCGTCCTTGTATCTGAAACGTTTCTTAAACCGTCTCTGCATTCTGCTTTATTTCCTTTACCAGGCTTTCGACTAGTAAGAAATGACAGGACTTGCACGACTGATAATGGCAGAGGCTCGGCCAGGTCGGTAGGCTACGGAGGTGTTGCCATCTACTTACGGGGTGATATACCGTGTAAAGTTATTTCACAGTCCCCTCCTATATTCCAGGCTCCAGAACATTTGTTCTTGGAAATTTCACTACAACATCTAAAAGTATTTTTAGGAGTGTTTTACAGTCAATCTAGTAAGATCAATTATTTTGAATCATTAGAAGCTACTCTAGCCGATTTGCGAACCCAATACGACCATATGATTCTGATGGGAGATTTCAACACTTGTCTCATAAAAAATGACTCTCGTACCAATAGACTCCTATGTCTTCTTCATTCCTTAGATCTTCATTTCCTTCCTCTTCAAGCAACCCACTTTCTCCATAACGGACCTCCTTCTCGTTTAGACTTGATAATCACGTTCTCTCCTAACCTAGTTTCAACCCATGGTCAGTTTTATGCAGCCGGCTTTTCTGCTCACAATTTAATATACGCTTCTTATAAATTTAAAAGTCCAAAGAGGAAACATAAAGTCTTATGGATACGCGACTTTAATGCGATTAACCATCAAGCATTCTTGGAGGACTTTTACGGCGCTGACTAGGATTTAGTTTTCTCTGCGACTGATGTGAACATTAAGTTACATAATTTCAATCAGATTCTTCTGAAGCTGTATGATAAGCACGCGCATCTTAAGCCAATTCGTACTGAGCACTATCCGGCACCTTGGCTCACTCCTGATATCAAATGAATAATGGCGAAACGCAACAAAGATCGCGTGAAATTACGTCACCATCCTACCGAAAAGAATAAAGAAGTGTATATGCAACTGCGTAACCGCTGCAACAAGCTGTGTAGGAATGATAGACGACAGCACATCCATGACTCTATCGAACACTGTCCACCTAACAAGTTATGGAAATATTTGAAATCCCTAGGTACGTTAGTACTAATATATATACTGTGCCCTAGGTGTAGGTAAACCTCAGTCAATTAAATAAGCATTTCAGCACATCGCCGGTTAGTCTTGATCGTACTACAAAAAAGTCTCTTTCTCATATCTTCCATGCTAACCGTCCCATTTGCTCCCCACTGGAACTAGGAGAGGTAACTGCTGATAATGTCCTTAAAATCCTTAAATCTATCAAGACCAAAGCTATCGGTACCAATGGTTTAAGTCTCGATATGATTAATCCCATCCAAGAACACCTTGCTCCTATCCTCGCCAATATCATTAACTGCTCACTATCTACTGGTATCTTCCCTTCCACCTTGAAAATGGCTCACATCATTCCTCTTCCAAAAAAACCTAATCCATCTTTGTTGACCGATTTCCGACCCAGTTCCATCCTTCCCGCGCTGTCGAAAGTCCTTGAAAATTTCGTACACCAACGTCTGTCAGATCACATCCGAAGTAATTCTCTTCTGTCACACTTTCAGTCAGGGTTCCGACCAGGACACAGTACCGTGACAGCGTTGGTGAAAATTTCAAATGATATTCGACACAATATTAAAAATAAGGAACTCACGCTACTAATCCTCTTGGGTTTTAGCAGTGCATTTAACACGGTTGACTTCGATATCCTTTTAGGCGTCCTTGATTCCCTCAAACTGTGCTCAGCAGCCCTGTCCTGGTTCCGGTCATATCTCTCTGATCGTTCGCATTTAGTTAAGATGGATGACAAGTCTTCCAACTGGTGTACAATTGATTCTGGTGTCCCTCAGGAAGGCGTACTCTCCCCTATTTTATTCTCAATTTTTATTAATAGTATCACCAGCTCTCTTCGGTCTTCTTATTATCTTTATGCTGATGATCTCCAAATTTATTCTTCCGCCCCTTTGTGTAACTTTTCCGAGGCCTTCAGCACAGTCAACGCTGACTTTCGCACTATCGCTGAATGGTCGACAAACTTTGGACTCCTTGTCAATGCTTCTAAGATCCAGGCAATAGTGATCGGGGGCAATCACTTTGTTTCCAAGTTTTGGGAAATGGTGATGCCTAACCTAGTATTTAATAACACAGTTCTTCCTTTGTCTCCCACTGTCAAAAATCTAGGCATCATCATGGACCTAAACCTTATCCTAGTCTCCACAAATTTGCGAAGTGAGCCGGAAAGTATTCGCCTCCCTCCACTCTTTAAAGCGCCTACAAAACTTCCTTTCTTTTGAGACCAAGGTTCTTCTAGTTCGCTCACTTTTGCTTCCCCTTCTTGACTACGGCGATGTCGCTTATCTCGATCCATCTGTTGAACTCGTTCTGAAGTTAGAGCGTCTCCAGAATCAATGCATCAGATACATTTTTGGACTGCGGAAGTTTGATCACATCTCGGAAACCGTAATAAACTTAATTGGCTACCTGTCCGCCAGCGCAGGAACATCCATATCCTTTCTCTTCTATTCAATGCGCTGTTTAACCCTGCGGCTCCCGAGTATCTCCGAGAGAGGTTCAACATCTGTACGTCAATGGAATGCCGTCTCCGATCCAGCAAGAATCGTGCGCTCGTTATTCCTTCTCACTGCTCGAAGACGTACACCATTTCTTTCACTGTCCAAGCTGCGCGCCTTTGGAATTCATCACCAGTGAATATCAGAATGTGCCCCTCGCTCCTTGCATTTATGGCTACACTCAAAAAACATTACCTAAATCCTCCTCCCTTAAGCTAAATATTTTATAATATGTAAGTATAGTACGTACTTATTATATACTAGCTTTTGCCCGCGGCTTCGCCCGCGTGGACATAGCTTTTATGTCTCTTTTTGAGGGTGAGTGGTGCGCGAGCCGTAATCAGCTCGCAAGCGTGGACATAAGTTTCTCCAGGTTCCTAGCAGTCTTTGTCACTTCCCACCCCCTCAACAATTTCTATACAAAAACATCACTTTAATCCGTTGCTCCGTTGCGACGCCACCGACGTGCGCGAGCGTAGAAAACAGTTGTCCCCAGATCCCTTAAGAACTATGTCAGGGTACACTTATTAGTAAATTGTCATTTTTCACCTCATCTCTGTGCTAAAAATACATTTTTCCGTTGCGATTTTAAATAACTTAACGAACAAAGAGTATGGTTTTAGTTTCCTCATGAACTGCATCGGGCTATGATAATTTCCAGAGATAAAAAGTAGAGTATTTCATTCCCAGTGATACAGGCTACCTGCATACCAAATTACATCAAGATTGGTAGAGGTGTTGAAGTGTGAATAGGTAACAAACAAACAAACACATTTACACATTTATAATATTAAGTAAGGATTTCTAAATCTTAAATAACATATAGAGCGTCGGTGGCGTAACGGTTAGGGCCACTACCTCCTGTCCGGTAGGCTATGGTTCGAATCTATACGAATATCGATTTCATACTCGTATGTACGTTTATCCGACGCTGTTACGGTGAGGGAAAACATCGTGAGGAAACCTGCACACGCCTGCGAAGAAACCCGCGTGATCGTCTAAGGCCTGATCGCCCTAACTCAGGGCAGATCGAGCCCCTTGCTGGGGACGTATATAAACTGATATGATGAAATAACACATATTCCTATATTATCAAAAAACTGATTCAAATCATTATATCAATCTAGTAATAAAATTTCCTAAAAATATTGATATGGGTCAAATCCTCGAGTCGTATCAGCTCCAAAGGAGCCCACGCACTTCTCGTTGCCGCGCTGGATGACAATAGACAAACTTAGCAGCAGGTAGGACCCGGAGCTGGCGTCACATCTCCTCTCTCGAAGGCGACGGCCAATCTCCTTAATGAAGGAAAAGGCCTCTGAGGGTTCAGCAGCCGGTTGTCTCACAGACCAGCGGCACAAAGCAGTAATTTGCCTCTAAGACCGAGTACTTATTATGAGTCTTTCTCGCCGCAAATTGAGCAGCAGTACCGTACGGGCAGAAAAAGAGGCGTCCCAAAGCAGGCACGTTCCTCTCAGCCATAGCACTTGTTTAAACCCTCCGGCCTTTTGCCATCAGATCGACTAAAGCCCGGCGTCTGCATCAAAGATGGAATATTCCATCTGGCCGAGACCAGTGCCCTCCGAGTGAGGTCATTAAGGAATTTGTGATGTGGGAATCTCCACAAACAACGACCGCAACTCAGTGCGTGATGGCCAATTGCCTCTACCGTGGACCCGCAAATACATTGATGAGGTTCACAGATATTGACATTGCAGGCGGAGAGCAATAGCCACACGAAAATAGTTGTCGTCAGAAGAGTTCCATATCTGTGCCTTCTGTTAAAAGATGCTTAACTCGATTTATGTGTTTTTTAATTTTTTTTACACTATTGGAATCTGTAAAAATACCTATCTGTTCGTCTATGAAACACATCGCTACGTGCCATAGTTCCAGAGTTAGAGTTGTGTAAAGTAGCGTATGCTGAAAAATACATAAAAGAAATCCACTCAAAAGTATGAAATAATATTTTAATGTTTTAATACAGCTTAAGCGCGTTTTATTACCACTGCAGTGCCATCTATTGACATTCTGCTGCTATGATTATAATGTGTGGTATGTGTAGCTAATATGGGGAAAAAGTACTCTTTTGTTATTTTTGTAAGTATTATTGTAAGTATCAATAGATCTACTTTCCCACGGGACATCTTTAGTATTCCGGGATAAAGAATACCTGACTATACAATGATCGTCAAATGAGTCCCAATGTAAAGGTTTCATATTGTTACGTTGAGCCATTCTAAAGATACAATTTTTTGCATTCCTGCAGGAACCCTTAATTTTTTTGGGAATCGCAAGTCCCAGTTTTAGTTCGCGATATAGGGTATCGACTTGTAAAATTTGATTGTAATAGGTCAAGCCACATTTGCGTCGTGAGCCATTCTTTAAATGAATACTTTTGATTTTCCCACGGGAACTCTTTAATTTTCCAGGATTTAAAGTATCCTATATGTTAACCCGGGCTATAAGGAACCACCATACAAAATTTTATCAAAATCGGCCTGGTAGTTTTTGCGTGATGCGCGAACATACAGACAGACAGACAGACAAAAATTCCAAAAGTTGTTGTTTTGGCCTCTGTATCGTTAGTAATGTCCACCACAGTTATTATTTTCCAAAAATATTTCATGTACAGAGACGGCCCCGTTACAGTTTTATTATATTAATAATATAGAATATAGATATAGATAAGTATATATTTTGTATCGTTAAAGTTATCTATGTATAATATATTAATATACTAGAGACGATTATATGATAGTTAAATATATATTTTTTACTCGTAAACTTTACCTGACCGTATGCTCTGAAGTCCTTTCAGCATTCCAAGGTTGACTGGAAGAGATCCCGAAAAGGATAAGTCCGCCTTTGCTAATTGTATATTTTTTTCTCTAAATATTTAATGTATTTGTTTTAAATGCAATAAAGAGTTTACAAACAAATAAACACTTTGTTGTCCGTCTTTCCGTTCACCTGTCTGTCAAGAACCTTTGCCTCGGGAACGCGAGGAGGTATCAAGTTGAAATTAAAACCTCTTCGTAATTAAAAACTCTGCTCTACAGTCCCTTGAATCTGTGAACTAATTAAAGTTATAAGTTAACGTTAAAACAGATACGGCTGTTTATCCCGCAAAAAACTTATATTTCGACACTCTTAAAGGAATCCAAATTCATCGGGTATTTTCCGTTGACCTAGAACTATGATATTTGGCAAGTAATACCTTCTTATACTACAAGTATAGGAAAAAATCTGAAAACTGTACATTTGTAATTATTTAAAGTACGTAATCAATTATGCAAGGAACGGCGGTCCAAATTTTGAATTGAGTTTACAATGTCATGTGGTGTATCGTATGAAAGGGCTTCATTGGTACCAGCTTAAACAGATTTCTTATTATTTTTATGATGTATAGTATTCAATTTATGACGAAAAGTGAAAAAAAATCGTTTCCCTTTTTATATGTATAGGTAGGTATCTAATAATTTTGGTGTATGTAGGTAGTAGGTACAGTCGAGTTTATTAATATATGAGCATTGCCTAGGCTTCAAAAATAAATATACATGGAAGTGTACTTAAATATCTGAGCAAATCCATCAATCAAATATATATTATTAGAATCAAACTCCAGAATCACTATTAATCATGGTTTATTTCACTTTTCTGTCACTATTTGAACATAGGTTCTACTTAACGACTTCACTCAAAGACGATCTGCAGGAGACTGACTTGACTGCGATTGTCCAACACTGCTCCTACCTGCCAACCTTCGCCTAGAGTGGGGTTGAGCGGTCGCGTGAGGGCAGTGACGTACTTCGGCAGTCAATACAAATACTCCAATATTGACAACACTATCGAATTTAAATAATATTGAAATGTAGGTTCTTAAAACTAAATTGAAATTATATCAAATCATTTTATGCACAAGCTGATAACGATTTATGCATATCCATAATTAAACAAGTAGTTTTATAAATATAACACAATATTCTAAATAATTGTATAATAGGTTCGAATAGATGATAAAATAAAGCTTTTAATCTAACAGCTCGGCCATCCGAATAATAATAACACGTCCCCGTGTTAGGACACTTTAGAAAAACATATACATTATAACGAGTAACATGCATTTTAATATTACAGTTTTCATATGAACATAAATTTGGAGAAGAGAAAAAAATGTCTTAAACAATACGAAATTTCTCTTGCATTTAAAAAATATTCCTTTGCTTTGTAAAAAAAAAGTTACCATTGAGTTAAATATAATAAAATAAGTTGTATCGACTTGCATTTTTAAATTAATTATTACATCTTAAATTAGGGTTGCATACATTAAAACATAATGATGCACATTTATTACTATTTTATATTTTATATGAGTATATGATTCAAAATATATTTTAAATTCCCGAATTATTATATTTCTAAGTATTACATTACATAAATTATGCCTTAGCAAATCATTTTAATTTGAAAATTTATTTCAATTTAGATTATTTTGTTTTGTTTATTTGCTAACATTGTTTTTTTTTTACTGTTTAAGCTTCACTTTAAACTGTCATCACCAATTTCGTCACAATCATTACTGTCAATAAGTTATTTTTTCACGTTAGAGACGTATCTTCTACTACAAAACAGTCATTTGGAAGTTTTTTTTTTAATAATACGATATGGTCCTTGGAATTTAGCTAGTATTTTTTTTTGGATTTACCGTCATTTATATTATTATCTCGCTGTATCCGAACTAATTCTCCCTCTTTAAATTCGTTCCTAAGTTTTCTTGTTTGATTCAATCTTTCCTTATCCTTTTGTTGCTGTTCTCTTATTCGGAACCCAGTTTCAAGTCGTATCTCTTTTAATTTATCCGGCGGTATGTTAATGTATCATTTACTACATAGTTTAGAATATTTCCGAAGTATTGATTCTTTTACATCCGAAAAGAAGTTCCGATGGGCTTATTTTTGTAGTACTACGAACTGTAGTATTTAATTTTAGCGGAATATCTGGAACATATTCGTCCCAACATCTGTCATTTTTACCTTGTATTTTAGTGGATAGACCATCAAGTATAGTCCTGTTAAATCTTTCAACCTAACCATTAGCTCTTGGTGAGGCTTCAACGTTAAGAATGTGTTTGATTCCTGTACTTCTTATGAATTGTTTAAACGCGTGGCAAGTAAAGCACGATCCTTTGTCAGTAATGAGAACACGCGGATGGTAGTAGATGCTTTTGTGTTTTTAACTGGAGTGACATTGACTTGTAGCAATTGTATTGACTTGACATTCATTACACTTGTATCTCTACGTATTAACATTACGAAATTGTTTTGGTGTACTATAAGTGTAAATAAATAAATAAATAAATTGAAGTATTTCGTAAAGCCATCGACTATAACTAGTATATAGGAATTTACACGTTTACTTCGCACAAACGGACCTAGGCGATCAGCGTGGATCGTATGAAACGGAATTTCCACTTTAGGTATAAGATGTAATTCTCCAGCCCGGGCTCTCCACCTGGAGTTATATGCTGAGCATTATAAGCAGGCACTATTTTTTTTTACAAACCTACGCATTTTAGGAAACCAGTACGAGTCCTTAATACGTGATAAAGTTTTTTGTATCCAAATTCCCCACATCGTCGTGGTTTATTTTGAGCACCTGCCACCTAACATCTTTAGGTACTATCCATCGAAGTTCATTGTTCACTTTCCTATAAACGCGATTGTTTTTAAGACTGCAATTATTGTAAATATCCAAGATTTGTCGATTTCTGGATCACTTAAGATGTTCTTGATTGAACTTATTTCATTATGTGCCAATTGCACAGTACTGATCCAACTGTCTTTTTCAATAGATAATACATTTAACACATGCGTCTCTGTAGCGACTAAGCGCGTCTATGTGTGACATACGAATTCCTAGTTGATACTCAAAGCTACAATCATATAGTTGTAGTTGTACCCACCATCGTGCTATTTTATTTACTAAATCACGTTTGGTTTGTACGAAAAGCGTAACAGTCGGTATAGATTTTAAAAGGAATACCAATTAGATTACACGGAACCTGTTTAAAGATGCTATTACTGTCAAAGTTTCCAGTTCGAAGGAATGTAATTTTTGTTCATCAGCTGTTGTTTTTCGACTAAAGGATCAATATTAAGGTATTGATCATACAGGATTAAGTTCATTACACTTGTTTTTTTGAAAAAGTATCCCAGCTACGCCAATTTTGCTTGCATCGGTATGCAATTCTTTTTAAAGTGTTGGGCCATAAAGAACTAGTATGAGACGTTCGGTCAAACGGGTCTTCAAAGTTGTAAAAGCTTGCTCCTGCCGAGTAGTCCATTCCCAATTATAATTATTTTTGAGAAGGTCAGTTAAAGGGCTAGCTGTGATAGCGAAATTTTGTATAAACCGTCTAAAGAAACTTGCCAACCCAATGAATTGGCGGGCTTCATGTTGGTTTTTTAGGTTTCGGAAATTTTGAAATTGCATCTGGTTTACAAGTATCTGGGCGTATGCCTCAGATACTATTTTATAGCTTAGATAGTCAATTTAACCATAGAAGAAACGACACCTAGAAAGCTTTAGAGTTAGTCCGCCGTTTTGCAGCAATAAGACGACTCATACCTTGAATGAAATCACGAGCTGGTATCAAAACGTCATCAATATATATCATCGCATATTTGATTTTCCTTTGAAAAAAAAAGACGACGCATTTATAAATCCAAACGGCATTAGTAGGTACTTAAGTTGTCCATCTGGAGTAACAAATGCCGTTTTATGACGAGATTCCTCTATAATTGTTATCTGGTAATAGCCAAAAGCCAAATCCAAAGTTATGAACAGTGAATCCAGCAAGGGAATCTAATTGGTCTTCGATTCTAGACAATGGGAAAAGATCTTTCCGGGTTTTATGATTGAGTTCTCTGTAATCAACACAGGGGTGTTTTTTTTAAAATTGGACTCGCGTATGGTGACGACGATTCAGGGACTATATTAGCATCCATCATTTCTTTAACCTTGTCTATGACTACAACTCTCTCACTGAAAGCCATTCTATATGGCCGATAAACCACAGGTTCAGAATCTGTAACATGAATTTTCATTTCGGCCACCTCAGTGTATCTTAAATATTTTAAGGTATTTGAAAAGCAAACGGTGTATTTATCTAACAGTAATTTTAACTCTTGTTTTTGTTATCTCGTTATACGCTCACCACAATAGATACGGTCACTATTTCATTATTAGTTTTGTTTATGCGTAAAATATTTTTTTAAATTATCTAGATTGACTGCTCGCATAATTAATGAATTCTTAATGAATTGAACATAACTCGATGACAAATTTTTAACTAATAAATTTCCAACTCCCGATTTTAACTCGTATTCTCCCGGTAAGAGAAAGTATTCAATACCTGATTTTTCCCTTATAGAACCGTTTACGAATATTTTACCAGAATAGGTTGCATTTGATGTGACGGATATGGCTTTTATAGCATTTTGTTCAATCAGAGTGTTTTGTAAAGTTGTAAGATAAATCTTATCACTGTAAGCAATTAATTAAATATTAGCTCCGTTGATGTTTTTGTAATAATATAACATTTCGTATGTTCGGTAAATTTGTATCCTAGTAAAATGGATTGTTTTATTTATTATCGTCAACAACGTACATTTCTATTGATATATTTATGTCTTGCACGGTTTCATTTGCCTGTATACGAAATAAAGGTTTTTAGATCGAGATTGCACGCCTAGTGGTAGTGCATCCGAGCTCCGAATAAAAAAAACATTCACTACCCAAGTCTACATAACAACTAAGAGGTTCCCCATTAACCTGCATCTCCATGGAATATTTATCTTTGGTATTGATATCATTAGTTTGTTTGTAATTTAAGATGTCCATTTTCAGTGTTTGTCAAATCGAGTTTTTCATGACCAGGTTTTGTTACGTGCACTCTTCATTCATCTTTTTTATTCTTTAGGTAATCTGTGTTTTAGTAATTTCCAAAAAAATAATTTGTAACTTTGTGGCCTATTTTATAGCAACTATTATATTTTTCAATACGTTTCCAACAAATAAAACTTAGGTTTCCTTCTACTCCGCAGTTAAAGCATTTAATTGGCGGATTTTTTTGAGAAGCATTTCCACTGTGAGTTGTTGTACTATTTTGAGCAGATGAATTATTTATCTCCTATCATTTTTATTTCGGGTCATTGAATTTGTTTTTTGTCTAGGAGTACCTACTTTAACAGTTTTCAAGTATTTTAACACGTCTTCAGGCGAGTTAAATAGGGCTGCTTGTGCTCCTAGCCGGATACCCCTATTATGTATCCCATGTAGAATACAGTCCACTGCCTCTTTGCCTTTTATTTTACAACGATTAAGTAAGTTGAATTTTGAATAGAAATATTGTACTAACGGTTCGCCAAATCGAGCTTTCAAAGACAGCATTTCAGTAAGTAGAACCGCGTAATTTTCACGAAAGGGAAAGGACTCTATTAATTTAGTTTTCTACTCTGTCCACGTAAAACGCACACTTGGTAAATTTGGGTACAATGATTTTGCAAGACCAGTTAATTCTGGCCACGAATACTAAATAATCTTTCGTTCATCCCAGTGGTAAAAATCCTCGCATTCTTCTACTTTGGTTAACCAATTTAAGATGGTTTGACTTTAATGACAATGGATCGAATTCTGGAACTATAATATTCACGAAAGAAAGCTCAGGACTACTTGACCTAGCAATATCTCTTAATGCATCTAAAAATTGTGCCATGAAATCATTCCGAGATGTAGAAGCTACTGCATCAAATCTAGTTCGGCTTAAGGAGATGAAATGTCTCCATCATATAAATAACGCTTTTTGTTTTCAGTTGCTTCTAAATCTGGGGATCGACTTCTTTTTCGCTTGCTACGTCATTGTGTATCCATGTCTTCGCCTTCTTCATCTTCTTTTCTTGTTACAAAATCATATTCTGATCTACTTATAGAACGTCGCTCTAGCTCATCGTTCAATAAAATTGTCTGTCTCTGTAACCACACAACATCGTGTTCTGGTGATGCTCAAGCTCTTCACCATAGTCACGTGAAGTGGTATTTTGGTGATGCTCAAGCTCTTCACCATCTTTACCACATACATCAAATCTGCATTCTCGCAAATGTCGCTCAAGCTCTACGTTTGCGGATTTATTTTTTGTTTGGGGGAGATGTCGATCAATTTCATCATCGTGTCTTGTTCTAGGGTTGCGTACATGGGTAGAAGGGAGCACAGGAGATCAATACGTAAAGGTTCCGATCTATGTTCATTCTTATTGCTTATCGAAATGGCATCATTTTTTGTTGAAATTCTTCGTTTTCATTTGGTTGCTCAGATTCGTCCATCTGGAACTTTTAAAGGCCTGTTTGAGATCATATGCACAAACTATAACTAAAGTATTCCTACGCCGTTTGATTTATTTGTAAAAGCAAATAACGTTGACAACGTGTAAAAATGAAGAAGAACAGAGATTCTTATTTTGCATTAATTATGTAATAGAAAACCATCAAACAATTTCTTTTAACAAAAAGTAAAAAAAAAACTACGTAAAAGAAGTTTGGCGTAAATGTAAAGTAAAGGTTCAATATATATGACACGAATGAAGTTGGAATGAACTTTAGACCTTAACATAAAAATATACCCGAGAATAAATTAAACTCATATAAAACTAATTCAAGGAAAACAATGTGGCGCAAACAGTATCCCAACTTTATAGCTCTGACTCATTAATAGAATATAAAAAGTTTACTTTTGTCAAAATGGTATAAGTGTGTTAGATTGTTATAGCGACTCATGTCACGTTACAGAAACTTCTTGCTATAAACTGTGACGACGCTTCTATAGAGGTATAGTGATTCTAGTCACATCAAACGCATAGCAAGTGATGTAATATGGCGCATCTGCCTTTGTTTCCCACGTTCTTAAATGTAAAAAAAAATTAGGTCGACACGTGGCTGAGCGTCAAGGAGCGTGTAAATTTTGATCTATGTGGACTGATTCTATCAGTCTACAAATGGTCTATTTTAGATATTCAGTAAATAAAATTGCAATCAAATCTTTATTTTAGTGTAACTAAATAAATACTACGTACGTAGTTTCTAGTCATAGTACATTACTGCAGCGGCCAGTACAGCAATTTCGATTTATCTCAAAGAAGGTTTTCAAAATAATGCTCGAATTTGAGAAAAGATGTTTTTCTTTGAATTTTTAACAAAAATAGGCAGAAAGAAATAAAAATAAACGTTACTTACACTTTATGGACGTGGTGAAAAAAAAATTCGTTTAATCCCTCTTCTGAGATATTAGAATCAAACTCCAGAATCACTATTAATCATGGTTTATTTCACTTTTCTGTCACTATTTGAACATAGGTTCTACTTAACGACTTCACTCAAAGACGATCTGCAGGAGACTGACTTGACTGCGATTGTCCGACACTGCTCCTACCTGCCAACCTTCGCCTAGAGTGGGGTTGAGCGGTCGCGTGAGGGCAGTGACGTACTTCGGCAGTCAATACAAATACTCGAATATTGACAACACTATCGAATTTAAATAATATTGAAATGTAGGTTCTTAAAACTAAATTGAAATTATATCAAATCATTTTATGCACAAGCTGATAACGATTTATGCATATCCATAATTAAACAAGTAGTTTTATAAATATAACACAATATTCTAAATAATTGTATAATAGGTTCGAATAGATGATAAAATAAAGCTTTTAATCTAACAATATACACATCCAACCTGTCATAATAATCTGAACAAGCCTTTCAGTAATATCTAAACAAACGAAAACTAATAAATATATATACCAATAATTTTCAAAATTATATAACTAAGTGAAAGTACATAAATATCTACGCAAAGGTTTTTTCAAATATTTATAAACATGTAGTTTCACAAAAATATCTGTACTAACGAATTCCAAATTTATGTGGACAAGTAGGAGTTCGTAAATATCTGAACAAACACAATACTTCGTATTTTTAAAATGACCATCACCGAAAAGAGTACCGTACTGTCAAATAAAAAAAATAAATGATACATTTGTCTCTTTCATTTTGAGTGTGACGTCATTACTGTTTGCTTGCGGCTTGTTACCCTTCGACTACCCTTTGCTACTTTCGATTTACAATAAAGAGGTTGTTATCAACATTTATGACTGGCCACTTACCATTTTTTATATGATAAGCTATTCTATTCTTGAAGTTAAGTCATGTCCTATTGTCAATCACATAGAATTCGCGATTCGTATGCGTTGCATTAAATTGACAAATTTCGTACCTGTTATATGTACAGAATATCGGAGCATATAAAACACATATTAGAAACTTGGAAGACATACAGAAGCCTGTCAAAATATGATACGTTCGTTGAAAGACCGATTGCAGGCGGTTACAAACGTTAACGGAGACAGAGTATGAACTTTATGACTTTATTTCTTTACACTTGTAATTCACAAGTAGAACCTTCCTGTTTACAACCTTCCAAATCAAGCGCCACCAAAAAAGTGAAGTATGACATACGACGATAAAATCAGATCTAAAATTCAACATGGGACACCATTGGGTAACTATTTAGTAATCTGTGCCATTGGTCGTTTCCCATTGGTCAGTTGATCTTGTCAATCAGAAAACGAGCAGCGGTGTTGCCATTTTATACTAAAATAATATAACATAAATAACAGTTGGGTACGTTAAATTAAAAATAACTGTTTAGATCAAGTAAATAGAATAAAGAATTTACAGTTTTATATTATTTTCTTTCAACACCCGACATAAAAATGCTGTTTTTCTTATGAAAATAGTTTGTGATTGTTATAATTTAATCGAATAATTCTAAATAGTTAACAATTCGTCCATCCTGACTATTAGGTATGACCGCATACCTACAATTAAGAAAATATTAAATATAAAAAGTAAAAAAAAGACAATAAACCTATTATTAAACAATTATGAAGACAAATTTAATTAGTGTGCCAATTACCAATATTTGTTAACACAATAGTTTTAAAATAAGTAAAAAAAGTACATACCTACATTATAACAAATGTCATATAAATCATTCCTCTGGCAATGTTTAGTTTTCTCCTTCATAAATAATTCCATTTATGTTATGTTAATCCTGATTTTATAACTTTCCGTTAACATAGTATTATATTATTATTTTATTCATTATTTTTATATCAATTATTTCATTTTGCTGCTTTATAACCCACCATCTTTTATTATTAAATAATAAAGGATGGTGGGTTATAAAGCAGCAAAATGAAATAATTGGTATTATTAAATTTTAATAATATACACTATACATCTTGATAAAAATACCTATTCTTAATATGAATCAGATCTTCTTGTTAATACTATTATTCATTCATCAATATTTTTGTCGTAATCATCCTGTCTAATCATGTCGTCCTGATTTTCCCTTTCGTCCCTAGTTTCTCTACTGATTTGACTTTCCGCGTCACTTTTGTCGTCAATTTCACCAGAATCACTATCCCCGATACCCTTAAATACTAACCATGGAAATATCCTTTCAAAGGGGTGTACTCTTTTGTAACTAGCCTCACCTTTGTGTTTAGTTAAAGAGATATCCTCTACTAAATACCTATCATTATCTAATATTTTTACTATTTTATAGGGACCCGAAAATTTAGACTGCAATTTTTTACTTTTTCCAGGGCAAGGAATGTTTGCAATTCTTACTAAATCCCCAATTTTAAACTGTCTTGGTTTACATCGAACTTTATCAAAGCATTCCTTTTGTTTTCTTTGCGATTCGGTTACATGTACATCGACTTCCGTCCTTATTTCTTTAAAATGCTGCTCGGCATCACTTTCATCACTACGCAGAGCCGATACTATCCTTCGTTCGGTCAAACCCGTCAATTTTAAACCAAATAATACTTCAGCTGGTGTCTTACCAGTACCTTGATTAAGTATTATTTAGTCCCCATTGAACGTCTAACACTTTTTCGTCCCATAGGGATTCGTCTCGCCCATGATTCATCGTAGTTAATGAATCCAGTATGGTCCGGTTGTATCTTTCTACTTGCTCGTTGGCACGGGGAGTAGCCACTGCATTCATAATATTGTGATGAATGCCCAACTTATTAAGAAAAGCTTTTATGCTTTACCCTGTAAACGAAGAGTATCTATCCGTTATGAGCCTCTAAGGGGTACAAAACGTACCAAAATACTCTCTGAAAGCATTTATTGTTGTAGTAGCTTTTGTACTAAACTTTTTACTGGTTTTAGAACTATAAATTTAGTGAAAGCATCTATTATAACGAGTAAGTATTTGTTACTGCTCTTACTCTAAATAAATGGGCCCGAATGGTCAGCATGAACAGTATTGAAAGGTGTAGAAATCTTGGGGATTGGATGTTAATATCCCGATTTCTTTCCAGAGGGTGTTTTAATATGAGCGCATTTGATACATGCATTAACGTATTTTGTAACAAATCTCCTTAATTTAGGAAACCAGTAATTTTCTTTTACTTTCTGTAACATCTTCTCGACTGAGAAATGTCCTATATCATCATGGAATGTCTTGAGAACTTGCCAACGCACGCCTTTTGGTACTAACCATTTGGTTCCATCGTCAGTTTTTCTGTAAATATTATTATGTTTAAGGTAGTAATTATTTTTGATTTCGACTACATTATCACTATTTGGATCAACTAAAATATCTTTTATACGTTTGATTTCAGTGTCCTCTAGCTATACAGTTTTGAGCCATTCTTCGTTTATAGTATAAACTGTTGGAAAATCTAAATTTTCCGACTCAGAGGAGACCGGATTCCTACTAAGGGCGTGAACATGAACCATCCCTTTACCAGACTTGTAGACTATATTCCAATCAAATTCTTGAATAATGGACCACCAACGTGCAACTCTAGATATCATATCCCTCTTTAAGATCGTGGCCCTCAAAAAGTTACAGTCTGTGACTATGGTAAAATTCATCCCAAGTAAGTAAGGCGTAAACTTCGTTAAACAAAAAACAACAGCAAGTGTTTCCATATCGTACGCTGAATAATGCTGTTCTTCAGGCGAGGTTTGGCGATTATAATAAGCTACGGGTTTTAGCTCTCCACCTAATTGTTTTTGTAACATCATTCCGCCCACATCCCATTTACTGGCATCAGTATGCAATTCTGTTATCAAATTAGGATCATACAGTGCCAATATGGGGCGAGAAACTAATTTATCTCGAAGGGTTTCAAAATATCCTGCTGTCCACCTTCCCAAGTCCAGGTAGCATTTTTATTCAAAAGCCTCGTAAGTGGTTGGGCTATAACAGCAAAATTTTTGATAAACTTCCTAAAAAAACTGGCTAAGCCTATAAATTGCCTTACATTCTGTACGTTCTTTAGGACTGGGAAGCATTGAACAGCATCAATCTTCTTTGAACCCGGTTTTATTCCTTCCGAACCCAAAAAATCTACCGACGTTTGAAAAAAATAACATTTGGATATCTTAAGAGTAAGTTTCGCCTCTCTATTTTTAAAATGGATTCTAATTTTTCTAAACCCTAATAAACTTTTTTAGATGGTACTAGTATGTCGTCCATGTACGCTACTGCTGTGTTGAACCTAAGGGGTCCCAATGCCTTATTAACAGTCCTTTGAAATATAGCTGGGGCGTTAGCTAAGCCAAACGGCATTCGATTAAATTCCCATTGCCCGTCAGGTGTAACGAAAGCAGTCTTAACCTTCGAGTCTTCAGTCAGTTCAATCTGATAATACCCACTGGCAAGATCTAATGCCGTAAAATAATTATTCCCTGACAACCTATTCATCTGGTCCTCCATACAAGGTAGAGGGTAATGCTGTTTTAAAGTTTTGCGATTGAGCTGCCTGTAGTCGACGCAAAGCCTCTTATCACCGGTCTTTTTTCGTACTAGTATAATCGGACTTGCGTACGGTGGGTTTGATTCCCGAATTATACCATTATCAGCTAAACGTCAATCATCCCTTGAACTTCTTGCCTCTCATTTGCAGATAAACGATATGGTTTGTATATTACTGGTTCGCTATCACTTAATTCTATGGTCATTTTTTCTATATTTGTACATCCTTATTCTTGTAAACTGGTTGCAAAACAGTCGCTATACTTATTAACAAGTGTTAAAAATTTATCCTTATCTGTTTCACTTATTTCACCGGTTTTTTAATCTTCGATATTAAAAGTATCGTAACAGTTTGGTTTTGAATTAATTTCATAAAACCCAAATGATTCTATAACTACTTCAACTCTAGCTAATACCTTACTTACTTTAAAACTAAGCTGAGGTACCTGTGGAATAACCAAGATAGAACCCTTCCCATTGTTTAATTTGTAAACGCCCTCTACTATGCAAAATTCTCTGTTAGGCTGACTACGATAATTACTTCTTATATAAATAGAACCATCATAATTTGTGTCACAATTCACCTCTACTAAACTAGTTTCACTGATAATGGTATCTTCCGCTACGCTCAAGACTAATTTATTTTTGATTTTATTGATTTGATTTGTGCCGTCGATTATTATTAAGTTTTTATCTGTTTTTATAATTCTAACATGTGATTGTTCGCTATAAGTTTGGCCCACAAGTACTGGATATTTTAAGAATATATCCTGCACTACCACAAAATTGACATTGGCTTCTACCCCTTGAATCTCTAAAATTCCGTCTTTTAACCCCAATGATTCTACAACTGCACCACCAAAACCTAGCATCGGATGCGTGATGTTTTTGTTCCAATCTAATAAAATAGCTTTAGCTTCACTTTCTTTTATCAAAGTCAATTCACTTCCTAAATCAATAAAAGCCTTTTTTTCTATTCTATTTATTAATACGGTTTGCAGATATTTGTCTGAAATGATGTGGGAAGACGGATCATTAATGTTCAAAACAGTTTTACTATCTTTCGAGTCATTAGTTTTAAGGATACTGGAACGAAAACATTCGGAATCAACGTGACCAACTGCAGAACACTTATTACTTTTTTTTTATCGGCTTAGGACATTTAGACACAGGATGTCTGTCTTCCTTACAGTTAACATCTTACATTCTTATTAAATTTATTACCTTGGTGTGCAATATTTTTATTTGGATAACTTTTGTTTACTAGTGAGTCTGTTTTCTTTACACTTTTAACATTACGTAATTAGGACAATAATTTATCAGGATCACTAAACTGAGCAGCCTCAGCTCCAAACCTTACTGATCTGTCATCAATCCCATGTATAATACACTCGACTGCTCTTTTCCCAAATATTTCGCAACGATTAATAACAGCTATCTTTTCATAAAAATAAGTTTCAAGCGATTCACCAAACCTAGCCCTTCTGCTCAGCATATCAAACAACATCTGTCCATAGTTTTCATCGGCAGGAAAGGCATTTTTTAATTTTTCTTGCCACTCGACCTAATTATACGCTACAGAAGGCAAACCCTAGTACCATCTCTTAGCAATCCCAGTCAACTTTGACAACGAATAATGTATGATCTGTCTCTCTGACCACTCATAAATAATACCTATTTCATTAACTTTCGAAATCCACATAATAATTGTTTGATTTTTCAAAGAAGGATCGAATTCAGGTACTACATTTGTATTTGAGAAACTATTTTTAACATGATTGTTATTTTTGGATAACCCTTGGATCATATCAGAAATCTTAGATAGCAAATCAACAGAACTGGGAAATGTTCCACAAGTACGTCCAATAGGGCTTCGACTGCGAGTTCTATAGTGACGTTGTTAATCTTCTAGCCAGAGTTAATCGTCTAGACGGACTACGATCACGGTTTCTATAAGATCTGTGACGTGACTCACTGCGACGAATCCTGCTGTGGCTTCGGGTTGCGGAATCATTCCTTTCTTCCCCTAAGGTCCCATCTTCGGTACGGTCGACTCGGACTGCGCTGCTGATGAGCTCGTTCGCTGCGACTCGTCCTGGACTCAGCCGGCGTCATTAGTCATCGTTGTGGAGAGCGCGATCGCCAATGTTCATCCATAGTTACACTGAAAAACAGTTAAACTAACGGACATCATACGTTCGGATTCACTTAAATAAGATGAACAAATATGTGGTAGGTAGACGAAACTATAGTACGTCCTTGCAGAGGTAACAAAAAATGAATAAAGCAATCGCAGACTAGGGCTTTTATTAACACGAGAACAACGATTAAAAAATATTACTTTAAAAAAATATACAGTCGAACATAGTACCTCCTCCTTTTTTTAAGTCGGTTAAAAAGAGATGATCAATTGCCATTTCCGCATGGGCACGTACAGTGCTTTTCTCAAAAGTGGTAAAAAGATATTGACATCTAAACAGTATAATGCAGAAAACAAAACTGCGATTATCTCGAAAACGGTTGAAGATATCGAAAATCTGACTGCGTTTTTAAGAAGGGCACTAAGGAATACAATGATACGAGGTGCGTATATATAAGTAATAAAAGTTGCAATAAACCGTATTCCAGTATAGGCTGAACTCCGCTTTCAGCGTAATGCCTTACTACGCAAGACCAACTCAGTCTGCATGTATGATTACATAGACTAGTTAGGGTAGTTTTTGCTTTGTGCGTACACGTCATACTTTATTCGTATGGTTCCCGGCTAAGAATAGGACCATCCCATCTCTTCCAATGGGTGTCGTATGAGGCGACTAAGGGACTAAAAACCGGAGGATGGGCAGCAGCGTCTTTCCGTGCATTGCAACACACCTGCAATCAAACTGCGATCGCCAACCCGCCTGCCAAGCGTGGCGATTACGGCAAAACCCCCCTATGAAATCCACACCCAGAAAACGGCCCCTAGTCCCCCGCGGCCCCGATTCCTGGCTCCGGTAGCAGTCATGGTAACGGCGGGGTGGGGGGTGCGAAGAATCCCCGGCAGATGCCAGGCTACCAAACCCAACGACCTTTGGCCCTGGCAACTTACAACACGCGTACACTTCGGACTGACGAGAAACTTACAGAACTCGAAAAAGTCACAGATTTGAACAGAAGGATCCGCCCGTCTTCATATTTTACTCAGATTTTCTTGATACAAGCAAAAAGTAGCGCCATCTAACATAACTCGTACGAACTAGCGTGGGCGAGAGTTGACGTCAGTGCCGCGTTAAATAACCTTGGTAGAACTGTCGCTTTGAAATTCGTTTATTTAATTTGTTTACAAGAAAAAATACAATTTAAGGTTACTTAACGATGATACGACATCCCATGTTTCTTTTTAACCTTTCTTTCATGATTTTTACAGCCTCTAAAAACACATTAAGGCATTTTTATATGGAATATATTTCGTCCGCACTGTACAATTTCCCGCAGACGACTGAATCGCGAGTGTGCGAAACTTTCAATTTTCGCACCAATTCGCTGGGGGCATTAGTCGCGTGCGTTGGCCGGGTACGCCAGTAATATATAAGTCACTGGATGAAGTATTCAGCAGGTTACGGTGGGATATCGTAGATTTATGTGAAGTCCGAAGAGAGGGAGAGGACACCATGACCCTTAAATCCGGAAACCTGCTCTCAGTCCGCAGCTCGCACTCGTTCGAATAACACGCGTATTGCTACTTCTTAAAAAATCAGTGGTTGTCAATCTTAACTGTCTCGTACGCGTTACCCTCGAGTTTAAAAAAATGAAGCGTACAGCTTGTAACGCTCCTCTCAGCAAGACCGGTAGTGATATGGAAGTGTCCCCAGTGCAAGTCATCAACGCCGCTGGCGTTGCCTCCTGAACAACCAAATACACCAATAACACTTGAGGCCGTCTTCAATGAAATGCAGACTATGAAGCAACAGCTCGCGTCTCTGCCAACGTTAGTCGAAGACGTTAAGGCCATTAAAGCGGAACTCACTGAGCTCAAACTTGCTATTGATTTCAACTCTGCCAAGCTAAACGAGTATGAAACTCGAATCACAAAAGTTGAGCAAGCCATACCGGATGTAGAGCATCTAGAAGGGACCATCGCAAACCTCAAGAAAGATATTTTGACTAAGGAACAGTGGTCGAGGCTCAATAATGTCG
The DNA here is from genome assembly GCA_947284805.1 of Coleophora flavipennella. Lineage (NCBI taxonomy): Eukaryota > Metazoa > Arthropoda > Insecta > Lepidoptera > Coleophoridae > Coleophora > Coleophora flavipennella. Next base: position 280,540 of record OX369305.1, on the reverse strand, counting down.
AAATAAAAGGAATTCCTCTTAAAAAGGATGAAAACTTATTCAATATAACGGAAAATTTATGCAAATACGTAGGATACAGTTTCCCAAGACAACAGATTTACTATATTGCACGTGTACCAACATATAACTCGAAGGATAAGTCTATTATTGTAAGATTCATCAACCGATACGTGAAAGAGGAGTTTGTCGCTGCCGCGCGTGCGAAGAAGGCAATTCCCGCGTGCGATATTGGATTTGACAACAGCGACCAAAGGATCTTTATAAATGATCATCTAACTCCTGATTCCAAAATTCTCCTAACCAAGGTGAAATCAGCTGCCAAGGAAAGGAACTATCGCTATGTGTGGGTAAAATTTTGAAAAATACACGTGCGGAAGGATGACACCTCTCGTGTATTAATCATCGCGAACGAGAACGATTTAAACAAAATTGTTTAAACAAGTGCTCATTATGTCTCAGTACTATATTAAAACGGACACATAACTTAAGCTTAATAGCTAACTTGACACGGATAATATCGTTAGATTTTGTTAATATTGTAATGTTGAGAACCGCTTGCCGGCGCAATGCGCCGTCGCCCCACTATTGTTACCGAAGAACCGGTCAGCCGACTCCTGCGCCAGCCTATTGTATTTGCTATCGATCCACAGTGCTCGATCTATTCATTGCGCTAATGCTACCTTTCTTGCTCTTATTCACAAATAGAATCAATTGCTATTATTGCTTGCTCGCTTGCTGCACTTTTGTAACTTGCCTACCCTATATTCTAACGCGGGAAAATAACATTTTGATAAATGGTTACTTATTTTGCTACCCGCCTGCGCTCGATGTAAATATTATTCAAACTTGGTACGAAGTGTACATGTTTTTGACTATTACTGTTTATACAAAAAAATATTTATGTTTTAATCATATTAAATTTCTATTATGTTTTTTTCAAACCAATTAACAGTGTTTGATAAAATAAATAATTTAAACATTTTCTATCAAAATGCTAGAGGTTTGCGTACCAAGACTTCAGTATTCTTCTTCTTTGCGTGTCGATGACAAATCAAATCATTCCGGCCCAGAACTTAGCCACTTCGACTGCACTATTTGTGGCGTCCATTAAGTCCTGCTGCGAACAGGTGACAGGGCAGGCAGGACAGGAAACTAAATGAGCCATGGACTGCACCGCTCCACACACACAGTCCAAATTTGGGTTTTCCGAGAGTCCCCACCTGAACATGTTCTCCTTGCTCCGGCCGACCTGAGTCCGAAGTCGATTTAAAGACTTCCAGATCGGCCATGGTAATACATGTCCAGCCGGTAGACTCTCAGAAAGCGGGACAAAGGGATCAGGAAGCGGTGTTCGAGCACGCCACATGTTGCATCTCGCTTGAGAGGGCTGAGTTGTGAGGGGGTCGACATGTTTTAAAAAGCTTTTCCGACTTTTTAGCCTTTGCGGCGGTAGCTCGTGCCCATGTAGGGGATGCCGCTTGTCCTCATCCAACGTAGCCCTCTCTCGCGAGCTTGCAATGGTTCTGCGAACAACTGGCGGCGCTATGCCCGCCAGTGGATACAGCAACATCACCGGGGTCGGCTTCAAACATCCAGTAATTATCCGGCAGGTTTCGTTTAAGGCTGTATCCACAAGCTTGGCGTGAGTAGAGCGGCCCCATACGGGGCATGCGAATTCGCCGGCAGAAAATGCTAGCGCCAGTCCTGAAGTTCGCAGCACTTGCGGCGTAGCACCCCACTCAGTACTTACCAGACGCTGTATTAGGTTGTTGCGGCAGTGCACCTTTCGTTTTAGGCCCTCACAATTCTTCTTGAAAGTGAGGGACCTGTCCAGTAGAACGCCGAGGTATTTGGGGGAAGGGTTATGAGTGATGGTCACTCCACGCCAGGAGATCTTGAGCTTTCGTCCCGCTTGTGCATTGCGTAGATGGAAAACGCACGACTCAGTCTTGGTTGGGTTAGGCTTGAGCGAGTTCTCGTCATAGTACTGGCCTAGACTGTTGAGAGCTGCGGTAAGATTATTCTCAACTTCGTCAAAACTGGTCGATTGGGACGTAAGCGCAAGATCGTCCGCGTACAGAAAGCGGGAGGTATTTAGGCTAGATGGTTGGTCGTTGGTATAAATATTGAACAATATTGGGGCCAGTACGCTGCCCTGGGGAAGACCATTTTTTTGTGCCCTCCAACGACTTACGTCTTTGAGAAGGTGAACCTGGAAGCGACGATTGTGGAGGAGCTCTCGGAGAATATTGACAAATTTTATATCTGCGGTCATAGTCTCCACCTTCCACAGCAGTCGCCTCAGATTAACTGTGTCATAGGCCGCCGAGAGATCGACAAACACAGCGCCCGTCACCATTTCCTTCTCAAAACCATCCTCGATGTGTTGCGTGAGCTTAAGTACCTGGTTGCAGCAAGACTTTATGGGTCTGAAACCTGCCTGCTCTGGAATCAATCTAGGGTCAATAAAGCTTGTGAGGCGAGTAAGTAGCAGCCGTTCAAAAAGCTTATATGTATGGCACAGTAATGAAATAGGCCTGAAGTTTTTGGGGTCATCTACTGATTTCCCAGGCTTTGGAATAGCTATGACCTTCGATTTTCTCCAGATGCGGGGTATCTGGGAGGTTTCGAGGCAGGAGTTAAACATTTGATGCAACCAGGATACTGCAACTGGCCCAAGGTGTTTAATCTGCTCAACAGAGATATTGTCGACTCCCGAGGCTTTGCCATTTTTGAGGGATTTTATGCCCGCAATGATGTCGGACAGATGGAAGGGCTTACTAATGTCGGCAGAGGCATCAGAAGTGTTGTGCTTTGGAATCTTCGGGAGGCGGCTGGTTGGTTTGCCATTCAATAGGAGCTGATGAGCAATTTGGTTGGCCGTAACTGTGCTGGGTGTTATGGGTCGGGGTGGGTCATTGGTCAGCTTGCGGATGGTATTCCAGGCCTTTTTACTTTTGTGAGTCATGTCGATGGTGTTAACAGTGTTGACTTAACTTCAGTATTCTATCGTAATCTATGTACCTGTAACTATGACATTATTATTATAACAGAAACATGGTTGGTAGGTAGTATTCTAGATACTGAGCTCTTTGATAGCAGATATGTCGTATGGCGTCGGGACAGAGACTACGAACTTACACAACAAACTAAAGGAGGTGGAGTCTTGATAGCTGTGCGTAAGGAATTTTCCGTTATACCCCAAACTGTTTTTCATTCTAGCGCCGAAGATCTTTGGGTAAGTTTATTAATAAAAGATAAGGTTAATACCAGATTACATACGAAAATACATTTCTGTGCAGTTTATATTATAAATCAGAATCGCGGCTTGAATTTTTCGCAAAAGTTATCTAATTTCCTTTCGAAATTGAATAATACTATGCTTGAGTATCCCACGGATAGATTTATTATAGCCGGAGACTTCAATATGGGTGGCATAGAGTGGAAGCCCAATCGCTGTAGTGATGGATCACTGGACCCCTCTAACTACTGCAGCTACGACGAAAACCTATTAATAGATGAGCTGTGCACACTCAACCTTAGGCAATTTAATGGTGTCACGAACCGCCTGGGCAGGACCCTGGATTTGATATTATCGAATGGTGACGTAACTGTAGGTTGTTGTAGCGATCCCTTAGCCCTACCTGAAGATCCTCATCATCCCTCTCTTGCAATTCAAATTAATATTACCACATTTGATACATTAAAAAGTGCTCCTTTCACTAGATTTTTATTTAACAAAGGCGATTACGATTCGATCAACAAGGAACTGGATGAAATTAACTGGAACCATGAACTCACCTATAGACCTTTAGATGAAGCCGTTGCTTTTTTCTATAAATCATACACAATCCTGCGAGACAGATATATACCATACAAAGTTGTTAAAAATGATAGTTTCCCAAACTGGTATTCCCCTGCTTTAAAAAAAGTTTTAAAAGAAAAATATAAATGTCACAGAAAATTTAAAATCTACGGTAATAGATCCCAACTAGAGTCTTTCAGAATCTTACGTAGCCGTGCAAAAGATCTTGAAAATATGTGTTATGAAAAATACATCAATTCTGTTGAGGAATCCATCGAAAGTAATCCAAAATATTTTGGTCTTTTTTCAAGTCAAAATCAAAATCCTACGGTCTACCTAGTTGTCTCAAGTATGGTGATGGTATTGTCAACAGTGGAGAGTCAATATGTGAGGCGTTTTCTAAGTTCTTTGAATCCACATTTCTTAATTCCAGTACTACTATTTCCCCTCAGACCACAGGCACTCCACCTGTATCTGATCTGTTTACTGAAGGTATATCTTCAATTGACGTTAATATTAACGTAATTAGTTCTCTACTTAAGAAACTTGATCCTTCAAAATCTGCTGGACCTGATCAGTTACCTGGCATATTTCTTATCAGATGTGCCGATTCTATCTCTCTGCCATTATCGATTCTGTATCATAGATCTCTCACTGAAGGTGTAGTACCCGCCGTATGGAAGCGTGCTTATATAACTCCAGTTCACAAAAAAGGACCTAAGAATGAAGTTTTGAATTATAGGCCAATATCAAAGCTCTGTATTGTGTCTAAAGTTTTGGAAAAACTAGTACATGGGCAACTGTATCCATCTATAAAGCAATCCTTAAGCTCAGCACAACATGGGTTTCTTCGGGGACGCTCCACAGTCACCAACCTTGCTTTACTTAATGATTACCTTACTAATGCTATGGATAGTGGAATGCAGGTAGATGTAGTCTATACTGACTACAGTAAGGCATTCGATAGAATCAACCACAATTTACTTATAACTAAACTTACTAACATTGGTATTAGCGGTGACCTGCTCAGGTGGTTTTCATCTTTTATCAACAATAGATCTCAGGCTGTGGCCATTAATAATTACATTTCCAGTTGGGTAACTGTTCCAAGTGGTGTACCACAAGGATCGTTACTAGGTCCGCTGTTATTCATTATTTTTATTAATGACATTGAGTCATGTTTCCGCTTCTCAAAATTATTATTCTTTGCTGATGATATGAAAATATTCTCCAATGTTGCTTCATCGTCTGATGCCCAATCATTGCAGAGCGATTTGAATCGTCTGGAGGAGTATTGTCGTATCAATTGTCTTGATCTAAATCCATCTAAGTGTAATATTGTCACCTTTACTCGGAAAATTAAAACAGTTTATTTTGACTACTCACTGAAAGGACAAAAATTACCAAGAGAATCGATGACCCGTGATCTTGGTGTCTTTCATGATTCGAAACTACTCTTTGGCTACCATGTTGACAGTATAATGCCAAAGCCTCGAGGGCCCTTGGTTTCATTCTTCGCTCTTCTAAAGATTTCAAACGTGTTAAAACATTTAAGATCTTATATTGTACTTACGTCCGCAGTCATTTGGAATACGCCTCTGAAATTTGGAACCCTATGTACAATATTTACATTTCTCGAATTGAGAACATACAAAAAAAGTTTATTTGACACCTGTCATTTCGTATGAAAGATAATTACAATTCCTCAAAGTATCTAGAAACCTGCAAAAAGCATCACTTGCTCCCGCTAGACAAACGTCGAGAAATAGCTGATTTAATATTTTTATTAAAGATTGCCTCAAGCCATATAGACTGTCCAGAATTATTGTCTTCTATTTCTTTACGATCCCAAAAAAAGAACCTTAGGTACAACAATTTATTATTCATTCCGCCCGCATCTACCAATTTCAGGCAGAATTCATATCTGTTGCGAGCAAGCAATAATTTCAACAATTTGTGTAAGGATTACCCACTAGACCTATTTTGTACAAGTGTGGCGGTGGCGAGACGAATGCTTAGTCGGCCTTTTTTCGAGGACTAGCCCGCTGACCATAAAGGTGCTGTATTTTTACTTTTTATTTTGTTTAACCTTTAACACTCTCACCGCCATGCGGTCCGCCGGCAGGTCGTAAGATTTCAAGTATTGCAAGCCACCTTTAAGTTGCGCTGAGCGGGCTTGTCGGGCCATACAGGTCAACGGCGGACCGTAACTTTCGCGCCTAAATCAGTCAAAATATTTAAAGATTAAAGACAACCAGTGAGCCCGCCGGCCTCCCGTACGGTCTGCGACACTCGTTACAGATTTTCCACAGTGGCTTGCTAAGATAGCAACCGCGACGGTCGCTGGCGGCCCGCATGGCTTTCTGTACTGGAAAATTCAATACATAGATGGCGGTGAGAGTGTTAATATTTTGTTGAATACCGGTGCTTGCGTGTTACCGTGAACTTTCGAAGTTGCTGTATTGATCATCTTATGTTTCTATTAGTGAGGACTTTTGAGTGGCTTTCTGTTTTTGTTTGATTTTTATAATGTTACATTAGCTGTAAGTCTTCCTATTAAATAAATAAATAAATAAATTTCCGGGATTGCGACCAACAGTCTCAGGGTGGTGTCGGGTTTCTCGTCCAGAAGTCCCTGATTAACAATGTGGTCCAAATCGTGAGCGTTTCGACAAGGGTAGCATACCTTATACTCAGAATCACCAAACGGTATTCGATGAAGGTCATACAGGTATACGCGCCGACTACGGAACACTCCGATGACGAGGTAGAGACTATGTATGAGGACATCTTTACAGCCTTACATAGCACCAGGACCCATTATACCGTTGTTATGGGGGACTTTAACGCGAAACTGGGCAAACGAAGCGATGGTGAGCTGAGAGTGGGGCAATTTGGATATGGAGTAAGAAATGCACGTGGCCAGATGCTGGCCGACTTTATGGAGAAGGAGAGCCTCTTTATGATGAACTCCTTCTTCAAAAAGTCAAAACAGCGGAAGTGGACATGGTTGCATCCCAATGGCGTAACAAAAAACGAGATAGACTTCATCTTGTCCTCAAGGAGGCAAATATTCAATGATGTCTCCGTGATCAATTCAGTCAAAACAGGAAGCAATCACCGGATGGTCAGAGGCACATTGAATCTAAAGACTAAGCTAGAAAGATGTCGACTGATGAAGTCTACGCTCCGACCGGCGCCCATCCAGCTCCAAAACCCCGGGAGCTTTCAGCTCGAGTTGCACAATCGTTTCGAATGCCTAGGAGACTGCGAGAATGTGGACGATTATAATGACAGGTTCGTGGAAATTGTTCAAACGGTCGGGTCTAAGATTTTTAAAAGTCGCCGTTTAAACAGAACCTAAAAAATCTCCGACTTCACCAGCAACCTCATAGAAGAAAGACGCAATTTGGTTTTGCAGTCCTCTGAAGACGCTACTCAGTATCGGCAACTAAACAGGCAGATCTCTAAGTCCCTAACTCGCGATTTACGCCAATATAATACAAATTGTATTAGAGCACAACAAAGGCTCAAAAGTGTTCGCGAGAGATCTGTCTGTTGGACAGAGCCAACTGACCAAGCTGAAGACTGAGGATGGCAGGATCATATCATCTAAGACTGAGTTGCTGGAAGAAGTTGAGAAGTTCTATGGACAGTTGTACAAGACCACACGTTTGCCTGTCAGCGATCTGGCTGAAGACCCAAGAGCCAGACTAACTCGACACTATACCGAAGATATACCGGACGTCAGCCTGTACGAGATTAGAATGGCTCCCAAACAGCTCAAGAACAGCAAGGCACCGGGTGATGATGAAATTACGGCTGATCTTCTGAAAGCAGGTGGATCACCGGTACTAAAAGCTCTTCAGAAGTTATTTAATTCCGTTATACTCGAGGGAAAAACGCCTAAGGCATGGCACAGAAGTGTGGTCGTGCTTTTCTTCAAAAAAGGTTACAACACCCTGCTGAAGAACTACAGACCCATCTCACTTCTGAGCCATGTCTACAAGCTGTTTTCGAGAGTCATTACGAATCGTCTCGCACGAGGTTTGACGACTTACAGCCTCCCGAACAAGCCGGTTTCCGAAAAGGCTTTAGTACCATAGACCACATACATACGCTTCGGCAGATTATACAGAAGACCGAAGAGTAAAATCAGCCACTATGCTTGGCGTTTGTGGACTAGGAGAAGGCCTTTGATTCAGTCGAAATCTGGGCTGTGCTACAGTGTCTCCAGCGGTGCCAAATTGACCATCGATACATCGAGGTGTTCAAATGTGTGTATGAAAACGTCACCATGTCGGTTCGCCTCCAGGACCAGAACTCGAAACCTATCCAGTTGCAGCGAGGGGTGAGACAGGGAGACGTTATATCTCCGAAACTGTTCACCGCCGCCCTGGAAGATGTTTTTAAGCTTCTGGACTGGGGTGGACTCGGCATCTATATCAACGGCGAATACATATCACACCTCCGATTCGCTGACGATATCGTGGTCATGGCTGAGACTATGGAAGACCTAAGCACAATGCTCGATGGCCTCAGTAAAGTCTCTCTCTAAAATGAACATGGACAAGACGAAAATAATGTTAAATGTCCGTATCGCACCCACTCCTCTAAAGGTTGGAGACTCTACATTGGAAGTTGTTGACGAATATGTATATCTGGAACAAACAGTCCAGTTAGGTAGTTCCAACTTCAAGAAAGAGATCAATCGACGAATCCAACTCGGCTGGGCAGCGTTCGGGAAGCTTCGCAATATCTTCACGTCCCAAATACCGCAGTGTCTCAAGACTAAGGTCTTTGACCAGTGTTTGTTGCCAGTGATGACTTACGGAACTGAGACATGGTCGCTTACTTTGGGCCTCATAAGAAGGCTCAAGGTTACCCAAAGGGCAATGGAGCGTGCTATGCTCGGAGTTTCTCTGCGTGATCGAATCAGAAACGAGGCGATCCGCAGGAGAACCGACATATCTCACAGAATCGCAAAACTGAAGTGGCAGTGGGCAGGGCACATAGCTCGTAGAACAGATGGCCAATGGGGCAGTAAAGTTCTCGAGTGGCGACCGCACACCGGAAATCGTAGCGTAGGCAGGCCTCCCACGCGGTGGACCAATGATCTGGTGAAGATCGCGGGAAGCCGATGGATGCGGGCAGCGCAGGACCGGTCGTCGTGGAAATCCTTGGGGGAGGCCTTTGTCCAGCAGTGGACGATTTGTGGCTGATATGATGATGATGATGAGGATAATGCCATCCCGCTGTAAGCTGCGATCGCCAACCCGCCTGCCGGCGTGGCGATTGAGGCAAAAACCGTTAGTTAGGAGAAGACCTTGTCTATTTCGGTCGTAAGCGTCGAAATAATAATGCAGCTATGTCACAGGGTTCCTTCTTTCATAGTCCCGGTCATTCGGCAATCAAAATCAAAAAGGATGCTTAAGATTACAATGGATACAATTTTACAATGTAAGCAAGCAGTAACACGAAGGAAGCATTAAAATATTTGATAAAATAAGGATTACCTGTATGTTCACTCCCTCTTCTGAATTTGATAACTATCTCCACGGAATAAAAACAGAGTATGAACTTTATGACTGTTTATTTCTTTACACTTGTAATTCACAAGTAGAACCTTCCTGTTTACAACCTTCCAAATCAAGCGCCACCAAAAAAGTGAAGTATGACATACGACGATAAAATCAGATCTAAAATTCAACATGGGACACCATTGGGTAACTATTTAGTAATCTGTGCCATTGGTCGTTTCCCATTGGTCAGTTGATCTTGTCAATCAGAAAACGAGCAGCGGTGTTGCCATTTTATACTAAAATAATATAACATAAATAACAGTTGGGTACGTTAAATTAAAAATAACTGTTTAGATCAAGTAAATAGAATAAAGAATTTACAGTTTTATATTATTTTCTTTCAACACCCGACATAAAAATGCTGTTTTTCTTATGAAAATAGTTTGTGATTGTTATAATTTAATCGAATAAATCTAAATAGTTAACACAAGTAACTAATACAATAAAAATATACTAAACGTAAGTACCTACCTACATAATATTTACTGTAAACCAATATTGGGGAATATTGGTAAGCCCGTTTCCATCTTGGCATCATCGTTACTTAACATCAGCTGAGATGATGCCAATGGCTTAACAATTGTATATAAAAAAAATAACCCGCCAATATTATGGTATTTTTTAAATTTACTTGGAAGATGTAAAAACCTGCTAAGAATACATTCGTTTTCATTTTAATGCTTAAATTTATATTAAATCAAAAAATTTTTTTTTTTTGTTTTATTTACGTATCACCTTCGATGTAGTATTAAGTCTTCGTCTCATAATATCCATGATTCACTGATAAAGTTTTCAAAAAGATGGTATGCCACCGAATTGTCTACCTACACGGATTCAGAGCTTGTCGTGTATCATCCGTTTTATTTTGACAAGTAGGTTGCGAGAAACAGATGATTTATTTATTTAAATTTAGTTTAATCACATATTTATGAACTTCTACTGTTCACATAAAATTGGAATTCGTAAGTAAAGATATTTTTGTGCCACTACATGTTTAATAGTATTTGAAAAAACTCTTATAATATTTACGTATTCTCACTTGCTTAAATAATTTTGAAAATTAATAGTACAGATATTTATCAGTTTTTTAGTTGTTTAGATATTACTGAAAGGCTTGCTTAGATTATATGACAGGTGACATATGTATCTATATTTGATTGATGGATCTGCTCAGATATCATCATCATCATATCAGCCGAAGGACGTCCACTGCTGGACATAGGCCTCCCCCAAGGATCTCCACGACGACCAGTTCTGCGCTGCCCGCATCCAGCGGCTTCCCACGACCTTCACCAGGCCATCGGTCCACCGAGTGGGAGGCCTACCTACACTACGTTTTTCGGTGCTTGCTTAATTATTATTATTAGTGGCGATCGCCTATGTTGATCCGACCGGAGCCACTAGCGCTTGTGCAGAAGTGGTAATGGATCAAAAAATCGATCCGGTTCAATAGTTATACCCCCGCATACTTGTTTGATCCACCGTGACTGTACGACAGTTATTATTTTATCCATTTTCACTTGTTGATGCGGACCGCTTTTGTTGATCTATATATAAAAGCGATATATATATATATATATATATATAAAAGCGGTGCGGATCAACAAGTGAAAATGGATCAAATAATAACTGACGTACAGTCACGGTGGATCAAACAAGTACGCGGGGGTATAATGTATAGTTATGGATATATTTATACAAATCCACCTTTTTAGCACTTTTGTGTTTGTTGATCCGATTCAAATGAGCCAATCATGATGTATGGTATGTGTGTTGTGTGGTTTTGTGTGTTGTGAGGTGTGATATGAGGTTTGTGGTATGGTGTGTGGTGTAGTTTGTGGTATGGTGTGTGGTGTGTGTGTGTTTTGTATAATGTGTGGTATGTGGTGTGTGTAGTGTGTGGTGTGTATGGTGTATGGTGTGGTGTTTGGTGTGTGCAGTGTGTATCGTGTGTGTTGAGATTCACGGTATTTGCTGTGTGGTGTGGTTTGGGGTTGTATGTGATGATTGTATTGGTTGTATGGGTTGATGTGAGGTTTGTCGTATGATGTGTGTTGTGTGGTTTTGTGTGTGTGTTGTGTGGTGTGTGTGTGTGTGTTGTGAGATGTTGTTTGATGAGTGGTGTGCTGTGGTGTGGTGTGATGTGGTGTGTGCTGTGTTTGGTGTGTGCTGTGTGGTGTATGATGTGGTGTGGTGTGGTCTGTGATGTGGTGTGGTGTGGTGTGGTGTGTGATGTGGTGTGGTGTGGTATGTGGAGTGGTATGGTGTGTGATGTGGTGTGGTGTGTGGAGTATAGTGTGATGTGTGATATGTGGTGTGGTGTGATATTGTGCGTGGTGTGGTGTGGTGTGTTGAATGGTGTGGATTAAAGGGTGGTGTAGTGCGTGGTGTGGTGTGGCGTAAATTATGACGGAGTCAGGCAGGAGGAGGTTGACAAAAAAGACGTGCTATTCGTGCCAAGATTTTAGTATATTGTGATGAAAATGTTAAAAAAATTATAATGAAAACTTACGAGATAAGCATTGCTTAATAACTAAATTCGTCAGTGCGACGATGGGTCAATCCGGACGTTGACCCAGAAGCACTTCCGATCGGCATTAACTAAAACCGCGATCTTATACTAATTAACAAATTAACTTATTTTATAATTTATTACCTACATACTACAGGCGTGTGGGGTGTGTAGTGTGCCGTGTAGTTGTATGGTGTGGTTAAGTGTTTGATTTGTGATGTGTGGTATGTGGTGTGCAGTGTGGTGTGGTGTGGTGCTGTGTGGTGTGTGGTTTGATTTATCGTGTGGTGAGTGCTGTGCTGTGTGGTGTGTATTATGTGTTTGGTGTGTGGTTTGTGTGGAGTATGTGGTATGTGTGGTGTGTGATGTTTAAAACGCGTAATTACCTCGCCTTAACCAGTAGTTAACAAAACGCAAACGCTAAAATGTCCATGTTAACTAGTAATTAACATCGCATCCAGTCTACTATGCCCGTGTCAACTAGTAGTTGACATAGTGCCGCCATTCAAAATGCCCATGTCAACCTGTGGTTAACATGGCCCCCGCGGGCCGCGGTCGAAAAAGTTAAAAACCTTCATCCGGCCACGAATCAGAGCGGACGTGTTTTTGTTGTGTTCTCTTATATAGTGGTTTAAACCTACTGCAGCATAATTGAATTTAAAAGGGGTTAAATAATATAATAGAGATGCTACATGATACGTAGAATTTTTACTCCCAGCCTAAATATGAATTTCGGAAAGAAAATAATTTTTGGGGTAATATGGAATACTTTTATTTTTTAAGATTATAAATATTTGGGTAAAGATATAAACCAGAAGATAAGTTAAAGGTATAAAGAGTGAATGACATTTAAAAAATAGGTAAAGGCGTAACAAATTATTGGTATAACAAATGGTTGACCGTGGAAATAACCTAAATATAAAAACAACACATTACATAATTTTAAAATATAAAAAAGGGTTAGGTAACGATCGATCGTCCCCCCAGGTGTATAAAATGATCTAATAAATTCCTAAAAAAAATAAATCGAATTTAATTATTGGGTGTCGGAATTACACCATAACGTTGTAGGTAAAAACTTACCATACTCTTAATAAATTTTAAATCAAACGCAAAATTATTATAGTAAACGGAAGACAGGAGAACACGCAGGCCAGCAGCTGTGCTTGGAGGACGACAGCAGAATCTTGTCGGGCAGTAGTAATGTTTGGTGACTAGCGACAACGAAAAGGCGCGGGCAGGTCGTAATACTTGATCACCAGTAATGGTATTTGGTCACCAGTAACGCTCAACTCCTATGGGTCTTAAATTAGATATATACAAAAATTCCACTTCCCTTTGGGTTAGCGGCAGGCAGTTGCTGATCGGCGTAGTAAGCAATAGTCCAGGGTATAGTGGTAGTATGCCGATTTGTTCGGGCCGTGCGGAAGACCCGTGTGGAAGACCCTACAACCATGAATAAAAATTTAGTTCGTAACGGCACTAAATAAAAATGGATAGTTTTCTCTAAGCATAAATCACTTACCCCAGTTAAAAATAGTAGGTCTTGAAAATAAGAAGAAGAATCACAAAACTTTTAAAATATTTATCCTGAAAACAGCTATTCCGATGGTCAACACTCCTCAATTGTTTTCACTCTTGTCAAAAGCTCGCAATCATTTCTAAATTCTATTTTTATAGACGAACAAGATCAAAAGAGATTTTAATTATGAAACGCAAGAAAGAAGATCGGCTCGAAACGATAGTTTGCGTTTCAAAATACCCACAAACTCACAAAAAAAGGCGAGAAGTCCAAAAATTTTTTTTAATTTGAACAACCCTACAGACGTTGGACAGCCCTGAAGAAGAAAAAAAATAAAAACTCCCTAAGTAACTAGTTAACTACAAACGTTTACTTGAAGCTGAAAGAAAAATACATTTATACACGATTCGCGTACACATACAAACGCCAAAAACTCCATCTAAAAGTGAACAAACTTAATAACCCCAACAACACACTAGTGTTAAGGGATCGCTGTGTATTGAGCCTAAAACTAGTCACTTAAGAAAACAGGAGAAATCAAACAACTACTAAAACATTAAAGACCAATAGGGTTGACAAAAACTGAAAAAAACTTGCAAAACATTGTCGGTTACCCCAGCGAAAATGTGGACAAAAGCGGTAAAGGCGGATGCGTGAAAATCCGACTCACGGATAAAATTAACACCGGAAGTCTGAAACGCGATACGCAAGAGTCTAAAGGGACAACTCTACCGAAAAATAGGCCATTTGAGGTAAGACAAGGGCAAGATTAATGAAAGAAATTTGAAAAATGGGAAATTGTTATAAGACCTCAAGAAATCTAAACAATACTGCGAAATACAGAAACGTTGTCACATAAAAGTGAACAGGGTACGCCAAAAATTTAAGGAGTACCTCGCAAAGCAACGCGTAAAAATATTCCAAACAGTTGTAACAAAGCTGACTTTCGGCTAGCTCATGCCTGACAGCTCTGCTATCATGCCCTTGCAATTGTGAATGCTGAGGGATCTAATTATTAAGGATCGATGAGGGAAACACATCGGCAATCAGTGACAGCGATTTATTTAATCAATCTTACGTCGTGGTTACATACTAACGGTACAGATACAAATATTCTACATGTTTCGATCATTACTGGGAAATTCTCTCTCTTTCAATTATTTCTTGTCTTTCTAAAGGGAGACGGATAACTACGGTTTCGGTTATTACGGAATCTACCTACGTGCTAGTAGAAGAGGATGTTTGGACCTGGAGGTCCCTAAGGAACCTTTTAGCACCACCTAGCTGCACGCATGTGTCGCACCGCCCAGCGGGAGCTAATGGGATACGGTTCCGGGGACTGTAAGTGCCTGTAAGGCCTGACTCATACGATCCCTGTACACCTAGCTGCGCGCGTGTGTCGCACCGCCCAGTGAGGGGATGAAGCTAGGGAGGAGACAAGTACCTAGCTGCGCGCGTGTGTCGCACCGCCCGGCACTGAAGACCTGGTATGGGCCTTATGAGTGATTCCACACACCTAGCTGCGCGCATGTGTCGCACCGCCCAGTGAGGGTTTGAAGCTGTGGAGAAGGCAGGTGCCTAGCTGCGCCCTTGTGCCTTTTTTATGCGCACCGCCCGGCATGGATGAGCACGGTATGGCTTAGGAGGGGGGACCAGGGACCTACACACCTAGCTGCGCGCGCGTGTCGCACCGCCCGGTGGGGGTTGAGCATCAAAGCTCAGAAGGGCCACTGGTAGCTGCGCGTGAGTGTCGCACCGCCACCAGCCGCCGTCTGCCGAGTGCGGGCCGCGGAGCGCCTTATATATATGATTACAGCGCGCCGCGGGCTGAGGTGCGGGGGTAGCGGCCTGCCCCGCGCGTCCCGCCTCGATCTCCGCGCGAGCGTTCGCGTTCTAGAATGTTCTATGCGAGGCGAGCGCTGGTTGTGACGTCATCGTCACACAGTAACCCTTAAAGATTATTCTCCTAAACCAACGTTAAATAATCGTGAACTAAAAGTAAGTCTGTCCCGACTTTCGATTGAAAGAAATCTAGAGTCTGGCCATTGACTACTTAAATAAAAAATTATCTTGGAATCGTAAGGGAATACACAAGCAAAAACAACTCAACAACACGTAAGCAATTATCCGAAAGAGGTATAATGCCATTAAGCCGGGGGAAAAAACGACCCGTGTGAAGAGAAGCAAAAAAAACACCGTGCATACAAACAAAAAAACATTGCGTTTCAAAGAAAACTGCACGATTAAATTAAGTAAGGGTCTTGAGGTATTAAAACTTGAACCATAACATCCGGAAAACGGATACACCCACGAACGACAAAAAAACGGATTCGTTAGGGAAAGATTAAAGGCAGAAAAGGGAATAAAAACATTAGTTCGGGCGCCATTAACGCTCAACTCCAATGGGTCTTAAATTAGATATATACAAAAATTCCACTTCCCTTTGGGTTAGCGGCAGGCAGTTGCTGATCGGCGTAGTAAGCAATAGTCCAGAGTATAGTGGTTGTATGCCGATTTGTTCGGGCCGTGCGGAAGACCCGTGTGAAAGACCCTACAACCATGAATAAAAATTTAGTTCGTAACGGCACTAAATAAAAATGGATAGCTTTCTCTAAGCATAAATCACTTACCCCAGTTAAAAATAGGAGGTCTTGAAAATAAGAAGAAGAATCACAAAACTTTTAAAATATTTATCCTGAAAACAGCTATTCCGATGGTCAACACTCCTCAATTGTTTTCACTCTTGTCAAAAGCTCGCAATCATTTCTAAATTCTATTTTTATAGACGAACAAGATCAAAGGAGATTTTAATAATGAAACGCAAGAAAGAAGATCGGCTCGAAACGATAGTTTGCGTTTCACTACATAGTACAAGTACCTACATAGAAATAAAAAATCTCAAAAGTTCTTAAATTCAACTTGTTCAGCTACTGGAAGTGCATACTTATATGTAAAAGGAGCTACTAGAGAGCGAACTAGGCAAGAGACGTCATCGCTATACAAGTAAGGCACCCAATTTTTATATCTACTCCCACAAAAATACCCGCACTTTTCGAAATGAACTGCGAGGCATGTAATGAACCCATCTGCAAGGATACGACCACACTGGCATTGGTATGCGCTACTTGTAAAAAAGCCTTCCACGCACAATGCGTTAATATAACTCTAGCCCAATATAATAGACTGAAAGGAAAAAAGACTTGGAAATGCCCAAATTGCTGTGGCAAGCCAAAAAAGGGCGATGACACTCCCGTACGCACACCTGATGGAAAGGATGAGCTTCCACCTGGAGAGTCGCAGGATGCCATGGAGAAGGGCAACGAGGCTGAGGTTTCTAATACCGCATGCCCCACTCATCAGTCGTGCATTTCTACCGATACAATTGAAGCCTACCTTGATAGACTTATGTGTATTAGTTACTGGTTTGCGTTAAATCAATGACACGACGAATGTTTTAATATTAACAAGTTTATTGGTAGTGCGGTACAACATGTGACACAGCAATGCATCGGACAAGAATCAAGATGGATGACAAGGGCGCATGGCCATAGACACCAAATAGGGATACCATATACAACATCTCTCTTATTTTTAAAAAGAAAAAACATGTTTAAATTTGTTTAACTATTAGTTATAGCTCTAGATATTAAGCTCTTTTTTTACATTTTATTTTAAATTTACATTTTATAGAACATAAGAATTAACTTATTTTATAAAGAACACTATCATTAACTTATTAGGAAGTGACCCTATTAATTAACTTATTGGGAAGTGACCCTCTTTTATTTTTAGTTAATTTTACATTTTATAGAACATAACAATAAACTTATTTTATAAAGAACACTACATGAACTTATTAGGAAGTGACCCTATTAGTGAACTTATTGGGAAGTGACCCTATTTTATTTTATTTTTTGTGAGTACCTCTAAATGACAATGTTGTGTAATTTAATTAACTTTAACATTCTTCAATGTACCTTCTTACTGGTTTAGGCTGCCTACTACTACGCCTTGGCTCTGTACTTACATCATTTACTGGTTCAACAGACTCATTTGTAGATTCAGCAGACTGATTAGTATGTTCAGTGAACTTACTTGGTGTAGGGATAATATGTTGTCTGTTTCTCCTATATTCTCTTCCTTCTGGAGTTTTTACTATGTAGGACCTGGGCTCACTACATTATTCTTTAATAAAAGCAGGGGTCCACATACTTTCTGGTGTTTGTTTAAAAACAACACTTTCTCCTACCTGTATGTTAGGCAAAACCTTAGTACCTTTATTGTAGTATTGCTTCATTTTTTCTACATTACGTTCCTTATTCTTAATGTGTTCTTGAAAAGAAACTGTTTTGGGTTTTAGTTTATTTAAAACAATAGGCAATTGTGTGCGTAACTGGCGTGACATCAGTAACTGAGCCGGGGATGCGAGATTACCTCTGGGTGTGGTACGATAGTGTAACAGTGCAAGGTAGAAATCAGTACCGGACTCATTACATTTTGCAAGGATTCTTTTAGCTATTTTTACGCCAGACTCAGCTAATCCATTGGATCGTGGTAGTTATGGACTTGAGGTAGAATGTTGAATACCCCACTCGTAAATGAAATTCTTAAATTCTATTGAACTAAATGGCGGACCATTGTCGCTTCTCAATTCAACAGGAATGCCATGACGGCTAAACAGAGATTTTAAAATGGGTATTAATATTTTAGCACTAGTGTTTGGCACTTTTATGAGTTCAATATAGTTGGAGTAATAATCCTCGACCACTAAATATATGTGATCTTTAAAATCGAAAAAATCTATTCCGACCTTCTTCCACGGAAAGCTTGGTAGCTCCTGCTTAAGAAAAGGCTCTCTGCTATTGGCATTTCTGTGTGCTAAACACGTAGGGCAATTTTCAACTGCGTTTTTTATATCAGTAGACATGAAAGGCCAGAATACTATACCTCGTGCAAAGCTTTTTGAACGATCAACTCCCAGGTGACCTTTGTGAATAATTTTCAGTATATCATGACGTATCTGCCTAGGAATTATGATACTAGAATTTTTAAACAACAGCTCGTCTTCACAGTGAATTTCCTGCCTGTAATTCCAATATTCTTGCACATTTTTATGCACTTTTTTTTGCATGAAGGCCATCCATTTTTGCAATAACTTTTTAGGATTTGCATTGACTTGTCTGTGTTTACTGTTTCTTGCAGTCACTTGCGGCGTTCTGTAGAGAGAGGTAAGTTATTTAGAAGTAAATTTACATGTATTACGACATCATCGTCAAGTTCGTCTGCACTTGATTCTGACAAGGTATCTGCTATAAACATTTGTGTACCTTTTTTGTAGGTTACATCTAGACTATAAGCTTAAATTTTCAGCATCATTCTTTGGAGACGTGTTGGAACTTCAACAAGGGATTTTTTAAATAAGGTTATCAAAGGTCGATGATCTCTTTCGACTTTGACATTTTGGCCATAGACAAATTGATGGAAACGAATACACCCAAATACTATGGCATAGAGTTCTTTCTCTATTTGAGGCATTTTTTGTTGTGACGCGGTCAGTGTTTTTGACGCATAATAAATGGGGTGGCCTTCCTGCAATAAAACGGCTCCAACAGCTGTACTGCTAGCATCGACAGATAGACATACCGGTTTCTTCACATCGAAGTGAGCGAGAACTGGTGCAGCACAAATTATGTTTTTTAGGTGACAAAACAGCTGTTCGTACGTCTCATTCCATTGAAATATAACATCCTTTTTCAAGAGGTCTCGGAGAGGACTTACCTCTGTCGCGAGATTGTTGATGAAGGGACTCAAATAATTGAGTAGCCCTAGGAACCTTTGTAGATCCTTGACGGATGTAGGAGAGGGCATATCTTGGATTGCTCTGACCTTTTCTGGGTCAGGAACAACACCATCACCAGTGAAAATGTGTCCTAAGTATTTTATTTTCTGTGTGGCAAATATTAGACCTATTGAATTTGACATTTACTTGCTTACCCCGTTGTAACACCAACTTTAGGCGTTCATTATGCTCAGCCAATGTGGCTCCACCAACTAGAATGTCATCGCTGTAGACTGCTACTCCTGGGATGTCTGAGAATGTTTCAGTCATTACCCTATGAAAGTATTCAGGAGCACAACTTATACCATAAGGCATCCTTTTAAAACGATACCGACCAAATGGAGTGTTGAAAGTAGTCAGATAAGAGCTTTCTTCTGTTAGACGGCACATCCAGAATCCACTACTGGCATCAAGAGTAGAGAAATACTTACAGCCTGTCATTTTAGCACGTACCATGTCAACTGTAGGGATCGGATAATGAGTTCTCTGTAGAGCTTGATTGAGATTTCTTGGGTCTAGGCATATTCTTAATTTTCCATTCTTCTTTTTGACTAAAAGTAAAGAACTTACCCAAGCAGTTGGCTCGGTGACCTTGACAATGACTTCCATCCTCTCCATTGTCTCCAACTCCCTTTTCAGATCATCGTGAAGAGCAAATGGAACTTTTCGAGGTGGGTCGACTTTTGGTTGAATGTTTTTGTCCACTACCAAATTGCATTCACCTGGTAGACAGCCTAGGCCAGTAAAATTATCTGCATACTGTAAGATTATTTTATCAAGCTCTGACACATCATTGACATTAAAGACTCTTTTTACTAAACCTAGCTCAACACAAGACTGGTGGCCAATAACAGTTGGTGACTTACATGTATTCACAATAATGAACTTTAAACTTTGTGTCATTTTTTTTGTTATCTAGATCATATTCAATTGGCAAATCTATTTCACCCAAAACTGTTATTTTCTCACCACTATATGAGCATATTTTACTTGTACAGTTTGAAAGTACACCACCATTTAAAGATTTGTAAACAGACATTGACATGACATTAGCATCGCTTCCAGTATCTAATAAACAATCAATTTTTATACCATTAATAAAAATGGGCATTTTCCACATAGAATTATTACTGTCCTTTAAATTTACATGACCAATGAACAAAAAATCTTCTGCTTGTTTTGTTTTCAACTTGAATGTTCCTTACACTTTTATTTTTATTTCTACACACTGATTCAAAAAGATTTAATAGCCCACAGGCACGACACTTCACACCATTAGCCGGACACTTATAACGATGGACTTGACCACATCGTCCGCAGACTGGATCTTTTGACTTTGATCTCGACTTATTTTTATGTAGTGACTGTGACCGGGACTTGGACCTGTGCCTTGTGTATGCTGAGGATGGCTGACTAGCTGACTTTGACATATACATGACTGGCACCGACTCTGAAGATGACGAAAGCGTAGAGGCTTGTGATTGCGACTGAAGTATTGTTTGTGCAGTTTGTACAGCTTTATCTAGTGTTAATTTTGATTCCAACAAAAGCTTTTCTTTGACGTTTTTGTATTTTTCGTTCATGTTACAGATAAAAATATCTTTTATAAGACGATCTTGTAAATCACCGAATTGACATGTTTGACTAAGATTTCTCAATTTTGTGACGAATTCTTCTATGCTTTAGCTTTCTGATTGCTTGCATGAGAAGAACTTATGTGACTCATATGTGACGTTGGTTTGTGGAATAAAATGATCGTCGAACAGTTTATGCAGTTCTTGGTATTTAACAGTGTCTTCGTCTACGCCGAATGAGTTGAATATTTCTAACCCTTTGTCACCAATTAAATGTAATAGTAAAGCCACTTTGCGAGAGTCTGCTTCATCCTCCATTGAACTTGCTCGCAAGTACATTTTGAATGTTTGTCGGAATTTCTTCCAGTTATTAGAAAGGTTACCTGTAAAATTCATTTGAGCACATGCCACGGCCATGTTGATTTTCTTCGGCGTGTGACTTCTGGCATCTTTCTCGGTGTCGCCTTCTTTTGTAGACATGATCAAGCGCGATTTTTACTTCTGACACCATGTATTAGTTACTGGTTTGCGTTAAATCAATGACACGACGAATGTTTTAATATTAACAAGTTTATTGGTAGTGCGGTACAACATGTGACACAGCAATGCATCGGACAAGAATCAAGATGGATGACAAGGGCGCATGGCCATAGACACCAAATAGGGATACCATATACAACATTATGGTAAAAGTGACAAAAAAAATCACTACCGTCAAAAATGAAATTCTTACTAGAATGTCTGACTATAATAAGGAACACAGCGACGGTTTATCATCTATTAAAGCACAAATAAAAACAATAAAAACTGACCAAGAATCCATGAAAAAAGAATTAGAAAACTCGCTATCGAAATTAAGTACCTACTACGACACCGTCAAAGCGGATACAGAAGCTCTCAAAAAAGAAAACACACAGCTAAGTAAGCTCGTCAGTAAACTAGCCTCTCAGGTTAAAGACCTAGAAATCCAGACAGAGGAATCTCCGCGTATGTTGCTTTCCCGTTCAATTGAAATTTGGAATGTACCGCCCAAAAAGCAAGATAATCTAAATACCTACATTAAAAACTTATTCAGTTGGGAATCCCGAACAGTACAACCAAGATCTTCATTTCTGAACTACTGAGCACCAAAAATAAGTATATTTTTTACAAATCACGTGAATTTGCTAAAACCCACAACTTTAAATTCTGTTAAGTAAAAAATGGAAGCATTTTTTTGAGAAAGGAGACAGGAGAACGAGCTGTGTGTGTACGCAGTACGGACCAACTGTCCGCCAGTATCTACGAAGACGGCGACACTATGACTGCGCAGACGTCGGCGGTCGGTCGCCGCGAGCCCGATGCAGCTGCACGCTCCGCCCACTCCCCGCCACGAACACTGCCGGAGACGTACGAAACTTCTTCGCCGTTAGCATTTCTCGAATGACTAGACGATAACGAACCGCTTCATTACTACTATAGCTGTTTAAGTATAATATTCATATTACTCACAAATACACTACACAAACATCACACCTTATCCACTATCCTACGGGTCAGCCACTTCAAATCTACACTCACGTTGTATTCAACCTTTTTGGCACAGTGCAGTTTGTACTATAGCTTTATGAACATTTACAAATTGGAAACTCCTTGCAAAATAAAGCGGTTCTGTACGAAACCACTTTGTATATCATCTTGTCACGGTACCAGCCTTCGATTTTATAACATATTGATGTCCCAATTAGTATTAGACGCTAATAAAATTCAATCTGTTTGATAAAGAACTAGAATCGATTCCTCCCATACAATGCGAAAATGTAAACCCCGGCATTCTACGATTAAGACTCGCTGAAGGCCGCAAACCCTGCCAACTTGGTTTATTGGTTCTATCGTTAAACATAAGAGTGTTAACAAAAACTTTGATAGTTTACTCCTATACTTAGCGGTTCCAATCTCTCTGCCGATGTCATCGTGTTATCGGAATGTTGTTGTGACGAACACTCCTTCCCCCCGCTGCTAGATGATTATGACATGCATTTCACCAAACGCAGTTATAACCAAAATGATGGGGTTATTATGTATACTAGATCTAGCCTCAAGGCCGTTGTTCACGAAATATTTTTGAATGAGGCAAACTGTTTGACAGCAAAGATAGGTAACACGGCTATCCTAGGTGTGTACAGACCGCCATGTTTCAAAGACCTTTCTATATTTTTGGATTCACTCGACAAGGCTCTTACACAAACGCGAAGTAAAAATATTATCGTGACAGGTGATATAAATATTGATACGCTAACACCAGACTCCACATCCAAAGAATACCTTAACATTACGGCGTCGCATGGCCTACTTCAGGCTGTTTCCCTACCAACCCATAATCGGACTTGTCTGGACCACTTCATGGTAAAGCTCGTAGGGAAGTGCCGCACATTTGTTCTCGATACAGATATAACTGATCACTCTGCTGTGTTGCTGCTAGTCAACGGCAGATCCCGTGGCTCAAATCATGTAACCACACCCCCAATCCTTACAAAAATCAATTACGAGACCCTTGGTATGGAATTGGAAAACTTCGACTGGGGGAGCTACAAATTAATAGATGATCCCAACATAGCCGCTGAAACTCTTGTTCAGGAACTGCAAAGAGCTATTGCTCTGAGCACTGAGACTCTGAGTACCTCGCGTCGTAAAAAACCTTTAAAACCATGGATCACTAGTTCACTGGTAAAATGTTTTTTGAAAAGAGATAAAATGCATAAGCTGGCTAAATCAAATCCGGAGGACTTGGAACTGAGTCTTAAATGTAAATCATATCGAAACTCATGTAATAATATTGCCAAGTTTTTAAAAATTCGCTATTACCGTGACCAATTGGCAAAATACAAAGGAAATAGCAAGGACACTTGGAAAACCATCAGGGAAATTTGTAATATCTCTACTCGTAATTCCAAACCTGATGAGCTCCTAAATCTTGATTTCACTCCTGCAAAATCCCTAGATATCATTAATAAGTTCTTCACGTCAGTTGGTAGCAATTTGGCAGACAAAATCCTTTCCATACAAAACACATCACAATCTAAGCTTGCGGCTAACACACAAGCTTCCGTAAACGTTCACTCTATGATGATGGTCCCTACCGATCACATAAAAATTGACAAAATTCTCATGAATTGAAAGAACAACAGCGCTTCCGGTGCGGATTCTATTTCTCCTGGTTTACTAAAAAGATACCATTCACTGCTGTGTGTTCCCTTAGCGCATCTATGCAACCTTAGCTTTGACTGAGGTACATTTCCTACCATCTTTAAAAAACCTACTGTTGTGCCAGTGTTCAAATCAGGGGACCATAGTACAATATCTAATTATAGGCCCATATCCCTCCCTAGTTCCTTAAGCAAGGTTCTTGAAAAAGTCGTCAACAATAAACTGATCAACTACTTTGAAAACAACGCTCTTCTTTCTGGCAACCAATACGGGTTCCGCTCCGGGCTCTCCACCGAGGATGCTGTCTCACTCCTGTCCAACTATATTACTAGTTACTTGGATGCTGGAGAAAGATGTATTGGTGTTTTTCTGGACCTCCAGAAAGCATTTGACACTGTTTCAATATCACTTCTCCTCCGAAAACTGGAAAGTTTGGGAGTGCGTGGTAAGACAATGGACTGGTTTTCTGACTATCTGAGTGGACGTACGCAGGCTGTCAAGGTAGGCGACTACCTAAGTAGTGAAAATACTGTAAATTTTGGCATCCCCCAGGGTAGTACGATAGGTTCGTCTCTTTTCCTCGCTTATATCAACAACCTGTGTAAACTGGACATTTCTAATGGGCACATCATTACCTTTGCAGACGATACAGTACTCCTATTTCGAGGAGTCTCTTGGGACGAT
Organism: Coleophora flavipennella; assembly: GCA_947284805.1. NCBI lineage: Eukaryota > Metazoa > Arthropoda > Insecta > Lepidoptera > Coleophoridae > Coleophora > Coleophora flavipennella. The sequence goes on along the minus strand of OX369305.1, from coordinate 255,836 downwards.
GTGAGGATTAATGCCGAGGCTGGTATCAGGCGAGTCACAAAGTGGCTCGAACAAAACTTACTGACAGTAAATGTTTCAAAAACAAAGTTTATACCCTTTGCGATCTCGGAAAAATCATCGCCACCCCCAAACTTCGGAATTACTATTCACTCGTACCCATGTAACACTCTGGTTAGTCCCACGGCTGCCCCCTGTACATGCTCCAAATTAACAAGAGCATCTACACTAAAATATTTAGGTATAAACATCGATAAAAGACTAAACTGGTCTTCTCAGATATCTGCTCTTACAGGCAAAATAAGAAGACTTTTACCAATCTTTCGTAACCTAAGAGATATTGCGGGTGCTACACTTTTAAACCAAGTATACGTATCCCTCTGCCAATCCCTACTGACATACGGTATTGGATCATGGGGTGGCGCTGCACTGCTACTACACATATGATTGAAATAGAAAGAGCTCAAAGAGCCATCATTAAGGTCATGTTGCGTAAGCCCTACAGGTACCCAACTAATTCTCTATACAAAGAGGCAAACTTATTGTCAGTTCGACAAATATTCGTCCTTAAATGTGTCACTACCTATCTAAAGCATAAACGAAAGCCACCTTCCGATCCACCCAAACGACGAGATTATACTAATGTTCCTGCAACCAAAACTACCTTTGCTCAAAGACAGTCTGGGTTTCTAGGTCCGTTTCTTTGCAAAAAGTTATCAAAGTTCAACAAAACTTTACTTTCGCAAGCTGTGATGAGAGGTTCTTTCAAAAAATCTACCACAGAGTGGCTTATTAGTCTAAACTACGAAGAAACTGAACTGTTGCTAAAACCCATCCAATGACGTCCTTACAATTTTTACACAATCTGTTACCAACTCATACACGCACACTCGTGCACACCCTCCCATACACACACACACACTCACACATACACACACACACACACACACACACACACACACACACACATATGCACCCAAACCTTCACTCACACGCCCAAGGATATAAAAATACACGCACGAACATTGCTTAGTTCTGATTAGTGACACTGACTCCCACTAACCCACAGTATAACGTTGCACCGAAGGGGTCTGGTTTCTGAAATACAGGGTTACCCTAGCTTAGAAACCAGCGCTACAAATTGATGCAAGCAAGTATTTTATTTTTAAAATTTCATAACTACCCTAAGTATTATCCTATTCAATGTGTAAAGTACTTGGAGATTTATATAACTCAATAAATATATTCTTATTATTCTTATACTCATCTTTATCGCTCTGGGGTTTAGTTTGTATTAATCATCTCGTTTCTCCGTTAAATTTCCCGTCATATTAATCCCAGTCGAGTATCCAAGCCATATAAAAAAACCTTCCTTGTCAATCTTGTCATTGAGTATTGATTCGGTGCGGGACGTGCGCGATATTTCTACCGATTTTCTTGTTAAATTTAGTTTTGTTCTTCAAGATCTATTGTGTTTGTCAAGGTATGTAAATAACTAACACGTAGATATAAAAATTCCAGCATGAAACATAAGATTTGACTTTTTTCGAGACCTACTAATTGATTTAACTGAGAGCTTCATTCTTAATTCTTCACTGGCTCAACGACCCAAACAGGATCTTGGCCTCCGACACCAAAAGTCACCATGCGTCACTATTTTGCGCCCCCTCACGCCAAGCGGGTCCCTGGAGGGTGCTCAAAATATACTAACATTTCTTTTTTGATAAGACTACAGAACCCTACTTTGCATGAGTCCTATTCGCACTTGGCCGGTTAATAAAAAGACATCAGAAAGTTTGAAATTTGTTACTTGTATGATAGGCAAGATCATAATATTACAATTTAACATACTTAATAACTATCGATTAACCTCCTGAATTTACAAATTATAGAAAGTCATATTTTTTTATACAGATGAGGTAAGGTTTAGTGAAGCGGAGGTAGACCGCCAAATGAGTGGATTTCGGTCCGTTATCGTTGTTATGTAAATAGTAAAATATTTTTATTTTATTCCAGGAACCTTGGAGTCTCTCTAGATACATACTGATACATTTAGTAACAAATATAGAATCTTATACACATTATGGTATTAAAATAAATAAAACAAATGATTTACAATTATTACGGAACTTAGGAGTTAACATTTCAGAGCTTGATGAAATAACATATCACGTTAAAGACAATGAATGTCAGTCATATTTTGGCATAGGTGTGCCGCGCCCTAAAAGAAATGGATTTACATTCTTCAATTATTTCAAGAATAAACCTGGTGATTGTAAAAGTATGGAGAGCCATCCATTCTTATTAGATGAAATTGGCTCAAATGTATTACTCATTATAATACGAGCAGACACATTTTACCCTCATTTTGAGTGGCTGATGGAGTGCCCAGACAGCAAGCCACCTTGGAAGAACGAGTTGAACTATGGGCGGAAAAGCATTTGGTGCCGCGGCTTCAGGCACCTCATGGCGCTCTCTGGTGAGTCTTTAAAAATCTTTATTTGCTTTTATACAAAGTAGGTAAACATTTTATATATTAAAATATTTTTAAGATTATTTGTTTAGCTTAATTAATATTATTAGCATGCTAATCTAAATTACAATTATTTTTATTTTTTCATTATTCTTTTCTCAATTGATAGGATTTATACGAATAAGTCCAAGTAAATACTCCTTACTAATATTGTTATTGTGGAAATGTGTTTATTTGTTTGTTCCCTTTGCACAATTCAATACTTCAACCAATCTTGACGTTTGGCACAGAGGTAGCCTGTGTTATAGGGAAGGACATAGTTCTTTTTTGGCTTTCCGCGACGTCGGACTTTTCGACATACTTTCGGTCCCATAAAAACCATTTTAATGTAAAAATACGCCAAGTCTCGTGACACTCCCGTAAAAATATACATAAGATCTAAGTTGGAAACATGTCTGGCAGTACTTTTTTTACTTTCGAGCGACGAAGGAGTAGAGATAGTATTGTGATGGCAAAAAAATGAGGTTTTGATTTTATGGGGATCGCTTGTCTTACACTAATAGTCTAAAAACAAAAAAAATGTGTCTAAGTGTGTGTGTGTGTACGTCCGTCCAGTGCTCTAGTTTCTAAACTACTGGACAGATTAGTGTGAAATTTAGATGAGGGCATGCAGAGTTTTGAGTAGTCACCGCAGATAAATAAAGATAGCGTGGGTAGAAAAACAAATTTGAATTTCAATTTCGAATTAATTTATATTTCGGCCATAAATTTCATCCACCGCAGAACATACCTGTCCATTGCACGAGCTAACAGCGCTGATACGCTGTTTCTGAGAGAGGCCATGATAGAGCGCATAAACCTATCACTTAAAACAGTGTCTGAATGGGGTGATTCCAACCTCGTAAGGTTTAATGCCTCTAAAACACAGGCGTCTCTTTTTTCCGCCAAAAGGAGTCCATTCATCTTGACTCCGACTCTCCGGAATGAACCGATTCAGATATCTGACCACCTGGAACTCTTCGGCGTGGATTTAACACCCAATCTTAACTTCGGTCGTTACATTGAGTCCAAGGCAAAAGTTGCTGCAATGAAGCTGGGCATTCTCTCTAAGGTGAGACGGTACTTCACACCTGGACAGCTGCTTACCTTGTATCAAGCACAGGTCCGCTCATGTATGGAGTACTGTTCACACTTATGGGATGGATCAGCCCGCTATCAGCTGGATACCTTGGACGCCATCGACCGACGCGCACGGAGATTCATTGGTGACGACGAGCTAGTCAATGACAAGCTCCAAAGCCTTGAGCATCGCCGCAAAGTCGCCTGTCTATCGGTATTCTATCGAATTCATTTCGGAGAGTGCGCGCAAGAACTTCACGACCTCATTCCCCCTGCTCCATTCCACCGTCGGTCAACGAGACGCAGGGAGGGGTTGCACCCCTTTGTTGTTGATGTTCCACCTTTTCGCACGAATCGTTACGCTTCTTCATTTATTATGCGTACAGCGCAGGGGTGGAACTCCTTGCCTGCGTCAGTGTTTCCCGATTCCTATAATTTGGGGATCTTCAAGGCAAGAGTGAATAGGCATTATTTGAGTTTGCGTGTACCATCCTCGACTGCATCATCACTTACCATCAGGTGAGTTGCAGTCAAACGCACTCAAATTATTAATAAAAAAATTAAAAAAAAACATCTGTTAGGTATAGTTAGGTTGGTTACTGGCCTTAGTCGTCCGTAGGTGGCACGCCTTGCAAAAGGAGACCTAGGACTCCAGGATTCCAGTGGTGGCAGCTCATCAGGTAGTCAATGGTAGGAAGACCCGTAGTAGGAAGGGCGTCTCCAGTTTTGTCGAAAACAATTCAAGTCCGCTCGAGGTGGTCCTCAGATCGTCCTTAGGGTTGATCCCTCGAGGTGAAACCTGGAATTGATCGGAGTCCGGTCTTAGAAGGTGTAGGCCAGGTGCCACGCTGCCGTGATTTTAGGCCAGTAACCCAAATTAGTAGCAAGCTTGACAGAAATAAAAAAAAGATATAGCTAACATGGTAGTATTGAAATTTAACCTCTAAACTCGCCCGGAAGCGCGACTTCCGGCTTCCGTTCACTCGCGAATTTTAATGGCGGCGTGGATTGCGAATTTCCGATTTTGCAAAAAATAGTTTTTTACGATAAGTATTTTGTCCAGAGTCATGAAATAAAAAGTAAAATACAGTCGAACATCTCTAGTCAATGTTTTATTTTACAGCTGATAGTCCAATACAAATCTATTTGTTCAATATTTTGATGTGAAGTAGTAATAGGAACAAAAAAGTATGCATTTCACAAATTATGCGTTTTTTCAGTGAATATTTATTCAATTGCAATAAAAATAAGGGAAACAATACACTGAATACATGTAATAATCAATACTTCTATCAGTTTACTTCCATGAAGTCCGAATTCCTTCTCAACATGACACAAATAACTGCACTTCGCTGCCGCTAAGCACACCAAAGAGCACAAATTGAAAATTCTGATTTTTCACACCACATGACGCCTAAGCTACCGGCCGCCAGACAGACAGTACCGGACGCCTTACGCTTTTCGAAGTAGGAAAAGTATCTCCGCACGACTGCCCGGGTCCTACAATTCCTTGAGAAGTGCAGGTAGATGACAGAAAAAGTTAACTACAGGAGAACGAGAAAAAACAAACAGGCTGATCCGGATTGGAAAACACAGAAGCGCACGAAACAGAGCCCGAAGAAGAAAGAAATAAAGAAAACAGAAGGCCGAGCGTTCCTGCCCATTGAAGCTGATTTACTGTGGGAGGCTGAGAGACTAATAGTACGAGCAATCCAACAGGAAGCCTTCCCGGAAGAGATAGCGACGCTGAACAGAGGGAAGCCCTTCAAGAATAGCAGTCGGCTTCACCAGCTGTCTGTCCGCATAGAAGATGGCCTCATTCGCATCAGAAGCTGAATTAACGCCGCTGAGGGTGTGACTGAAGCCCAAAGATCTCCAGCTGTGATAGACGGGAACCATGCAGCCACTCAGCTCTGGATAGAGCACACCCATAACCTCCTGTTACACTCCGGAATAGAAACGACAGTGAACGAATGCCGACAGCACTACTGGGTGCTTTGCCTGCGTCCCATCGTGCGCACCATAGTCCGCAGCTGCTTATCCTGCCGGATCCGCAAAGCAGTCCCACCATCTCCGCCTACAGGGGATTATCCACCCAGTCGCCTGGCGCACCACAGAAGACCCTTCACGTTCACCGGCGTGGACTACTTCGGCCCAGTCAGCATCACAGTAGGAAGGCAGCACCAGAAGAAATACGTGGCACTCTTAACGTTTCTCACCACCAAAGCAGTGCACCTGGAGCTAGCGGCGTTCCTCTCGTCAGACTCGGTGATTCTCGCTGTAAGAAGACTCATCGCACGCCGAGGATGCCCTACCGTTATCTTCTCGGACAACGGCACGAACTTCCATGGGGCGGATGCAGAACTCCGGAGAGCCGCCCTAGAAGCCATGAACAGAGAGGCTAACGTACGAGCGATCAAGTGGAAGTTCATCCCTCCAGGAGCTTTGTTAATGGGAGAATTTTGGGAGCGGCTCGTGAAGTCCGTAAAGATAGCGCTCTCGGCCGTACTACAGGCGCGCCGCCCTACCGAAGAAGTCCTCACCACTCTGCTCGCGGAGGCGGAGTACACAGTGAACAGCCGTCCGCTCACGCACGTCTCCGTCCAGCCCGAAGACAAAGAAGCCCTCACACCAAATCACTTTCTCCTCGGCGGGTCAGCAAGAGTACCGACACCTGGCACGTTCAACGACAACGACCTCATCAACCGCTCCCACTGGAGGGCCACACAGCGCCTCGCCGATATGTTCTGGGCCCGTTGGGTCCACGAGTACCTTCCCAAGTTGCAACAGCGGCGGGAGCCCCGCGGGAGCGGACAGCAGATCAAAAAGGGGGACGTCGTGCTCGTCGTAGACAGCAACCTGCCAAGAAATACCTGGCCGAGGGGCATAGTCATCGCTACCTACCCGGGCCAAGACGGCGCAGTACGAGTGGTGGATGTCCGTACGAGAGGAGGAGTTCTTCGGAGGCCAACCAAGATGCTGGTGATCCTGCCGACACAGAGAGTCGCCTCTCCCACACCATAGCAGATGCAGCGCCGCACCGAGCCACGACGCTACACGGCGGAAGAATTGTACGAGACGACGCTTACATATAGTTTTAGTTTAGCACATAGTTACAGTTCAATACTTTGTTTCGTGTGTTTAAATAAGTCTCGTGGTAATTTTTCGTAGGGACAGATGTACATAGCGAAACCGATAGATAAAGATAGGCATAGTCGTAAGTGTAATATAGTCTTCTAGTTTACCTATAATAGATGTTTGATACAAGTAGTTGTAAGCATGTAAATTTGTATATAGTATCACAAAAAACAGACTGCTTGCTGATTTTTATTCTGTTGGGAGCTTAGCAGACGCGCATCACAGTTCGGCACGACAAACGGCTCTTTGGTATCGCTCCGAGGTAGGGCTAGAGTTTCAATGTCTCTTTCACACAGTTATCCCTCTATAACAGAGCGATACCACCCCCGCGCTACCTCTCCCCCGAATTTGCCTAAAATAGAATAAAAATAGCACCGTTTGCCTCGCCGAGTGTGAGAGTCTCCGTCGCCGCCTTCCTCGACATGGAGAAGGCATTCGACAGGGTGTGGCACGAGGGGCTCCTCTTTAAGCTTGCTGCTCTTCTGCCCCACCAGCTGTTGGACATCATCCGGAGCTTACTCTCAGACAGGTGCTTCCGAGTGAGAGTGGAAGGCACCCTCTCCACCAGAAGACCCATCCTGGCTGGCGTCCCGCAAGGCAGCTGCCTGTCGCTACTGTGCTACGCTGCATTCACGGACGACATCCCTGCACCAGGAGAGGCCACGCTCGCGTTGTACGCCGACGACGCGGCCTACATAACATCCTCCCTGAACGCAAAGCATGCAGCCGTGAAAATGCAGCGTACACTCGACGAGCTCCCTGCGTGGCTGTCCAAGTGGCGCTTAGCGGTCAACGTTTCGAAAACTCGAGCGATTGTCATGGGCTCATCGCCTCTGCCCAAAAAACTTCGACTCCTCGGCCAGGACATCGAGTGGGCGCCGACGGTGAAATACCTCGGTGTTACCATCGACCGGAGGATGAACCTGGCCCAACACGTCAAGTCCGTCGTGTCCCGGACAAGGGCAGCCAGAGCCCTATTGAAGCCGGTTGCAAAGTCCTCGCTACCACTGCGCGTCAAGCTGGGGATCTACAAGACCTACCTGCGACCGATTTTCACCTACGCAGCCCCAGCTTGGTAACGGCTAATATCTTCCTCCAGCAAGAAGAAGCTCGAAGCCCAGCAGAATATCTCCCTCAGATGGGCAGCAAACGCCCACAGATACGTCAGGAACGAGGTTCTCAGACGAGAGCTCCGGGTAGAGACGGTAGAGTCGTTCGCCGCCCGCCTGGCGTATCAAATGTTCCACCGTGCCGACCTCTCCGGCTTCGAGCACATCAGGGACTTGGCACCGGCCCATGCAAAGCCGCTGGATAGAAGAGCGCTCCCACGGGAGCTAGCCGACCGACACCTACTCCAAGACGCACCGCAGGAGACATCAAGCATGCAGCCAGCAGGGAGCGACCGCACAGGGCCTAGGCCCACCACAGATTCGGGCTCGTAGTTGCGAGCCGCGGGAGAACCCTCCGGCAGGGGACCTGGTCCCGAACTGGATTCCTCGGTCGCCTTGAGGCGACGTGAGAAGACTCGGGCGGTTCGCCGAGTGTGCACTCCACGTTCACTCCGCATTCACTCCACATCGACGGCACTCACTGAACTTTCACCGCGCAACAGAAGCTCCCGGCAGAACAACAGCTACAGTAAACAGCGAACAACGGCGTTTTTACTCGACGAAACACCTCTACAACGGAACCATAAACTCAAACTCAAAACAATTTATTCCAAATAGGTGTTTACACACACTTTTATATCATCATATCAGCTCATATACGTCCCCACCGAGGGGCTCCAGCCTACCCTGAATTAGGGCGATCAGGCCTTAGTCGACCACGCGGGCCCAGTGCGGGTTGGTCAACTTCACACACAAACTTCGAGTTTCATCGCAGGCGTGTGCAGGTTTCCTCACGATGTTTTCCTTCACCGTTAAAGCAATCGGTAAGTATGTACGTAAGTTTTGAAAAACTCATTGGTACATTGGCCGTCCAGATTTGAACCCGGTACCTCTGTTTAGAAGAACCGAGTCGTTACCGGCTGAGCCACCGACGCTTGTTGTTTACACACTTTTAAATAGTCAAAACAAAAAAATATTGTATATTACAAATAATGTCATGATTCAGATTACAGTCTCAGGTAATGGTATTTGTTATAGAATCAACATATATATCTTTGTCATTTACATAATCTATTATTTTATAATATCCTCCAGAGCACAAAACTTTTTTGACATGAGTCTTGAATTTATTCTCTGACAAACTAGTTACATTTTCTAGAATTTTATTGTAGAATCTTATACACTGCCCCACAAATGACTTTTTAACCTTACTCAGTCTCTAAGAGGCTATATCTATTTTATTTACATTTCTTAAATTCAAATTATGCCTGTCACTGTTTTTAGGAAATAAATGCAAATTCTTACGAACGTACATATGATGTTTTCATATACAGATTGACTAGCAACAGTTAAAATATTGATTTCTTTGAACTTATTCTGTAACGACTCACGTGATCGCATCTGATAGATTGCGCAGATAGCTCTTTTCTGCAGGATGAAAATAGTTTTTATATCAGCCGCATGCCCCCACAGTAATATGCCATAAGACATTATACTATGGAAGTAACTAAAATACACTAGACTACATCCGTTAACTGTCTTATTTTCTTAACGGCATATGCAGCTGAACTAAGCCTTCCCGCTAAAGTTTCAATGTGTGGTCCCCATTAAAGTGAAACATCAAAAGTTATACCAAGGAACACCGTGGTATTTACATATTCTAATTTATTGCTGTCTAATATTACACTATTATTGACCTTCTTTACATTTGGCAAACAAAATTTTATACATTTTGTTTTCTTAGCATTTAATAATAAGTTGTTCACAGTGAACCAGTTCAGTATCTTTGAAAGAGTGTTGTTTACTTCGTCAATTTCGTTTTCTTTTCTATTCACTTTAAAAATAAAAGAAGTATCATCCGCAAACAACACAATATTTGACAGATGTTGCACCATAAAAGGCAAATCATTTACGTAAATAAAAAACCCGACTGCGTTTCTGTGTAATTTGGAAATGAAAAACCCTAAAACAAGAAAGTCGTCATACCCGATTGCACTTAACTTAAGAAAAATTGTAGCAGTCGGGACCCATTCTAGAAATGGAGGCATAGTGAATTGAGAGCACATACCTACATTACATTGCAGATTACTCCAATATACTGACTAGACGGCTGACTTTCTAGAATGGGTCCCGACTGCTACAATTTTTCTTAAGTTAAGTGCAATCGGGTATGACGACTTTCTTGTTTTAGGGTTTTTCATTTCCAAATTACACAGAAACGCAGTCGGGTTTTTTAGTTTTTTAAATTACCGTTTTTCATTTTATTCATTTTTTAGTTTTATTATTGAATGAGTTTGTATAGTAATCTATATACACATGACACACATTAAGATTACGCAGATTATTAACTTATCAGTTGATAGAATAATGTTCTCGTAAACGTTGAAGCTCTATAAAAGAATTCTGATCGTGTGGCCGATTCAAAAGTTTTTTAGGATCAAGTGTACAGATGACCAGTCCAGCTAATGTTTTAACTCGACTAAGAGCCGAGGTCCACAAGTGTCAAATCGAGTGTAGTACCCTGAAGTTTATGGACAGTTATAGCCCAACTTAGGATTAAGAGCAACATCCTGTGTTCAATTTTTCCTTGTCCTCAAAGTGCGTCAAAATCAATCGTACATGGTTCAATCCGTATACGAACTCCTGGTTGATAATTTTTTATTGTGCGGTCGTCAACAAATACCGCTTGCTGTAATTCTCCGGAAAATCTGCTATTTTGTTTTTTTTATATTTTAATATACCCAGCGTCACTCTCACAGTAAATACGTATCTAACGACACCCCTTAAACTAAAATCTATCGAGCCGTTCAGGCTGCAGTGCGTATCTAACATTGGAATTTAGCGCCAAAAATCCGCCATTTTGTTTTTTTTATTTTGATATACCCAGTGTCATTCTCACAGTAAAAACGTATCTAACGACAACCCTCAAGCTATAATTCATCGAGCCGTTCAGGCTGCAGTGCGTGCCTAACATTGGAATTTGGCGCCAAAAATCCGTCATTTTGTTTTTTTATTTTGATATACCCAGTGTCATTCTCACAGTAAAAACGTATCTAACGACAACCCTCAAGCTATAATTCATCCAGCCGTTCAGGCTGCAGAGCGTGTCAAACACTTGAATTTGGCGTCAAAAATCCGCCATTTTGTTTTTTTTTTATTTTGATATACCCAGTGTCACTCTCACAGTAAATACGAATCTAACGACACCTCTCAAGCCAAAATCCATCCAGCCGTTCAGGCTGCAGAGCGTGCCAAACAATTATACATACATACATACATACTTACATACATACTCTCGAAAAACATAACCCTCCTTCTGGCGCAGTCGGGTAAAAAAGAAAAGGTATGACAGCACATCAAAAACCCCGGACCCGATATTCAAGAAAATTGACAACACCCTACATGATACTGTGAACGTAAGTCTGGAGTCTATAAATATCCAAAGTGGAACGAGGCCGGAAGCTGAACAGAAGAAAACTTGCCAACCAACTAGTGTCTGCGGTAAGGCTGGTCCTGAAACCACAGCTCTGAAAGCAGTCTTACCCCGTAAATACTTACACCTGTGGAATATGGAGTCTGGACCAGACGAAGTCCTTACTTACATTCAAAAGCTGTGCCCAGCCGGAAACTGCACGCTAGAGGAGATCAAGCCTAAAGGTGACTATAAATCTTACAAGATCGGAATTCCAAAAGCTTCCTTTGAGAAATATCTATCGCCTGATATCTGGCCTCATAACGCAAGGATAAAAGAGTGGATAACCTTTCGCGGGCCCGGGAAATACGCAACACCACCGTCAAACGGGCAGACCTCGAGAAGTTCCACAAAGAGCACAAAACTTTTTCTTGGGCATGATCTATCAAAATGTACGAGGTCTAAAAACTAGACTTCCTTTCTGGAGACAAAGCATGCTGATGGCAGACGCTGATGTACTCGCAATTACTGAAACGTATCTTGACGCCAGTGTGAGTGACGCGGAGGTGTGCAGTGCCGGCTGGAGCATACAGCGTCGTGATCGTCCAGCGCGCTGTGGAGGCGTGGTGCTTGCTGCGCGAGCGCCACTGTCCCTTCGCCGTTGTATTGATCTCGAGACTGACTGCGGGGAGGACTTATGGGTGTCTTTGAACAAGTTCAACGTTAGTATATATATCTGTGTAGTGTACATTGCACCTAAATCGGTTGATAGTGTATATATGCGATGGTTTACTAAAGTGGAATCTATTATAATGGACCTTACCGGCATCGTAATTATTGTAGGTGATTTAAATCTCAATAGTGCTTCTTTGTCAATTGTAAATTATTATTGTTATTTTAAAAGTGTGTGTGGATTGACTGAAAGGAATGATATTCTGAACTCTTTTGGAAGTAGGCTGGACGTGGTTTTAGTGTCGGAACAGGTCAGAGAGGTATCAGTCTGCGAAGCGGAAAGTGGAAGTTTAGTAACACGTATTGATGCATATCGTGGCATATGCATCAATACGTGTCGACCAACCCGCACTGGGCCCGCGTGGTCGACTAAGGCCTAATCGCCCTGATTCAGGGTAGGCTCGAGCCCCTCGGTGGGGACGTATATGAGCTGTAATGATGATTGATGCATATCATCCACCGCTCGATATCGCGGTACCCCTGGGTGATCTTGCAGTGAGGCGACGCGCGGATAGAATCGACCCAAGTAACGTTGATCCCAGCAGAGACTGGAACTTCACAAAGGCAGATTTCGAGCTCATGTATAGTCTACTTAATAAAGCCTCTTGGGATTCAGTACTACAAGCCACTAAGGTTGATACCGCGACTGATGCTTTTTATGATGTCCTGTACAAGATTTTCAACATATGTGTCCCAAAAAAATGCAGACATAAAGTAAAATCAATATCATATCCCATTTGGTTTTCCGCCGAACTAATCCAAGATATCCGCCGCAAAGCTGTTTTACACAAGGAGTGGAAAAGGTTCAAAAATCGAGACGTCTATACGCAATTTAGCCAGCTTCGAGCAAAAATTAAGCGGAGTCTTCCTAGTGCGTACGATGAGCACGTTGATCGTGTAGCAAGGAGCATCAGGTACAATCCGCGCGCCTTTTGGCAGCATGTTGACAGTCTGCGAAGTGTGGGTGGCATTCAGTCTCATGTTAAGTACGGTGACAAAGAGGTCACGGATGCTGATGCGGCAACTGCATTCGCGGACTTCTTTTCAAGAGCTTTCCTTGCAGATATTCCTGATCTTGACTATGACAGGGCTAACGCTGACGATAATACATGTTCTGCCAATCGCATTGACGTTAACAAAATAACACCTAGTGACGTCGACTTTGCGTTGCGTAGGCTCAAGCCCCGGAGTTCGGTCGGCCCTGACTGTGTCCCACCTTATATTCTTAAGGCGTGCCGGGATCAACTTGTAACGGTTATTTGTTTTATTTTCAACCTGGCTCTTGTAACTGGGAGATATCCCACGCAGTGGAAGGTTACCCGTGTTGTTCCAATTCCGAAAACTAGTGACAAAACTTGTGTAGAGAACTACCGGCCTATTGCTATTTTGTCCTCACTTGCGAAGCTATTTGAGTCGATCCTTCATAGTAAAATCACGGACCAAGTGAGAGCCCAACTGTCTGACTCACAGCATGGATTCAGATCAGGCCGATCAGTCAACACTAACCTCTTGACACTAGTCGATTACGTTTCCCAGAATATGGATCGAGGTACTCAAGTGGACGTGGTTTACTTCGACTTTCTCAAAGCTTTTGACCGTGTCGACAATGATGTCCTACTTCGAAAGCTCAGTGCTCTAAGCTTCACGCCTAGGTTGCTTACCTTAATCGCAGATTACCTTCGCGACCGGCAGCAGTTTGTACGCCATGGGGGTTTTGTTTCTAGTTCATATCACACTCGTTCTGGTGTAAGCCAAGGTTCTATTCTTGGACCTCTACTTTTCACCTTAATGATTAACGACTTAGACAAGGTTCTCAAGCACTCAATGTGCTTACTGTACGCGGATGACCTTAAGCTTGTTCTTAGCGTGAAGCAGGAGTCCAATTTTGACTTGCTTCAGGAGGATATTGATGCAGTGTACAAGTGGAGTGTAGCCAATAAACTACTGTTTAACACTAATAAATGCTGCATCATGTCATTTACACGATCTGTCAATCCCTTACGTGCAAGGTATCTGCTTGGGGAGGAAGACATCCCCCGTGTTGGCTCTGTTAGGGACCTCGGAGTACTCTTCGATCCGGGGCTCACGTTCCGTGAGCATGTTCAAACCCTAGCTGCCAACTGCTACGGTAGGCTTGGATTCGTACTACGAAATGCTCGGGATTTCCGCGATCCTAAAGCTATACAACTTGTGTACACAGCACTTGTGCGAACCAAAATTGAGACAGCCTCAACTGTCTGGAATCCTTATGAGGATAAGTATATCTTGCAACTAGAGAAAGTCCAGAAACCTTTTCTACGCTTTCTGTACAAGAAAAAGTTTGGGTACTACCCATTCATGTACCCCACGAAGTTTCTTCTCGGAGTACTTGGCCTTAACTCCTTGGAAACAAGAAGAAACTGTGAACTTATGACGGGCGCCTGCCGGATATTGAGGGGTGAAATACAATGCCCTCAGTTGACGAGTTTCTTGCGTCTATTCACGCCCGACAAGCGCATGGCACTTCGTAGGCCGCGCTTGCTCGCGCCGCCGCTGTGCCGCACCGTGGCGCGGCGTCACTCGCCGCTCGTGCGCGCACTCCACATGCTGAACGAAATGCTCGAGGCGGCGCCGCACGCCGACTTGTTCGCTGACCACTGGGCCGGCCTATTCCAAGAGTGTTTGAGATTTTGTGAAAGGGATGGAAGGGTGAGTTCTGTTGGTGTATGAGTTATTAGAGTTATTAGTGTGAATAAATGTAAGTATTTGTTCTTTTTATGTAGGCACTTATTTTCATAATAATATTTTGATAATACTGTGAATAGGTAAAAACTGTAATGCAGTGTTATAAAGAAAGAAATAAATAAATAAATTAATTAATTAATAAAATCGATTGTTTAAAAAAATTGTAATCTAAAAAATATACTGTTTTCTGAATTTTTCCTTCGTATACACGCAACTACCTAACTGGATGCCAAATTTGAACTTTCTAGGCCATCGGGAAGTGGGTTAGGTTTTTGATCTATATGTCAGTCAGTGAGTCAGTGGAAAAATGGCGATATTTAGACTTTTGTATCTCATTAACCGTTAAAGCTGTATTTATGAAATTTGGGTTTCTAGTTAATCTTATTGGTATCAATAAATATACTAAGTTTGGTGCGTTTGTGTTAAATAGATTTTGATTTATAAAGGGGTCAAAAGTGGCTGCAAATGGTTCGTGTAATATTACACACGGCGCTGTTCGCCAGTTCTTTTGCTTGAACTTGGCTTGACAAGCTGCCCCGTGTCTAGATACCGTATCGCTCGAATCTTTTGAAAACTTCATTAAGATGTTGTTTATGCTGCTCTATGCTGTCGCTAGCTATAATTACATCATCGATGAAAGAGAATACAAAGTCTAAACCTGGCAACACACTGTGAGCCATGAATCTTTGAAAAGTTTGGGCTGCGTTTCTCAACCCACATGGCATCCTAACGAATTCAAATAAACCAAACGGTGTTATTATAGCGGTTTTTTCAATATCACTTTCCGAAATAAAAATCCAGTGGTAAGCTCTGTTAATATCTAGTTTAGTAAATATTTTCTTACCTGCCGTCACGTAGGTGAAATCCTAAAGGTGAGGCACAGGGTAGCGGTCTGGTTTGGTAATCGCATTCAGCCGCCGGTAATCACCACACGATCTCAAATCTCCATTCTTCTTAGGAACTATATGGAGCGGATTGTCCCACTCACTTTTTGAAGGTCGGCATATCCCTAACTCCTGCATTTGCCTAAACTCTTCTTTCACCTTAGCGTAGCGCTGAGGATGTAGAGGTCGAGCTTTAGAATATACAGGGGAACCTTCGGTCTCTATATGATGGTACACCGCATGTTTAGGCGTTTCTTTACTTTTAAAGAAACGCCTAAACATGCGGTGTACCATCATATAGAGACCGTAAATACTATTATACATTTACAAAATATGCCATAAAAAGGATGTTTTTCGTCGATAGTTTTTACAGTTGGTTCATTACGTGGAGAAATTCTACCTAAACTAAAGAATTTGGTAGTATTATCTACTAATCTTTTACCTCTTAAATCTACCATTAAATTATGATGCGTTAAAAAATCAGCACCGATAATTGGTTGCTTTATGTCTGCTATCACAAATGTCCAACTGAATTGTCTACGCAAATTTAAATTTAACACTAGATTTTTCACTCCAAATGTTTTGATTTCAATATTATTAGCTGCATATAGCTTATATGCCACATTTTCTTTAACTTTACGTACTTCGAAACGCGAAATCACTGACACGTTAGCTCCGGTGTCTATTAAAAATTTTAGTCCTGAATTTCGATCAGATATCACGAGACGGTTGCTAACAGAGGGTGCAAAACTCACTGTCTTAGACTGCATCTGATTTAGTTTCCCGTGATGTCCTTAGAGTCGTCCTTGCTCTTCCAATTACAGGGCTTTACACGTCGCGTGCATTTGTTCCGTACTTGTAGTTGTAGAAACAAAGCCATTCAGGACTGTTCCTCGTCCTGCGCTAGTCACTCCTACTCCTCGATGAAGTTCTGACATTGATCTGTCACGCCTTCGTGGCTTGTTGAATTTTCGGGAAGAGGATATTCTAAACTTTTCGAATTTTATGTTCAATTTAGCGATTTCCGCGGCTAGGTTTGTATCAGAATTTTCTACCTTATTATTGGTGGTTACAGCACTGATCTGTTGACTTCCCGACGTTTCTTCTATCACTTTATCTGCTATCCTTGCAAGTTGTTCCAAATCCTTAAGCTCATACACTGATAATATGCCTCGTACGGTAGCTGGTAAGAGTCCTTGCCAGATGGTCCTGAGTGTGTGTCGTCCGTCATTTTTCCTCTCGCTAATTCCCTCATATTTCTGAGTAGTAGAGATGGGCGCTGATCACCCAATTCCATCTCGCTGAGAAGTCTATGAATTTGTCGATTTTCCGATTCCTCATAAATTGTGATTAATCGCTTTTTCAGTGTTTTGCTTTTTACTGTTTCCGGAGCTGATATTAGAATATCACTCACCTGTCTTATTACTTCTTTATCCAGTTTAGATAACAGCAGATGATATTTGGCCTCATCTCCCATCTTCTGAGGGGCAACTACAGCTTCAAACTGTAAAAACCAAAATCGCGGTTGATCGCACCAGAATACTGGAATTCTTGCATTTACTGAAAATGCAGCTATTTCTGAAGAACTCTCCATATTTGCAGATAAAAATGTTTCCAATTTTTGTTCAGTAGACGGTGCTAGAAGATGATAGAAGATCAGTTTCCATTTTCGTAGTTATTTACTTTTGCGCAGTCACATGTAAGGTTATTAAAAAAATGTTTTAACTCAGTAATCAAATTAACTGAGGCGTTCGTTGAGTACTTGCTTGCCTTTGAGCCGTTTCCAAGTAAGATATTTTAATGTTCACTAAAGTTCATCAATCACTGATTCGCGCAAAGTTCTCACCACTTTAGGTAGTTTAGTGGTAGCTGAGGTTATTCAATAATTAAATATCAGAAGGATTTTCCAGTAGGTTTATTGGAAGCAAGTGAATACAGGGTGTACTCCGGACGCGCGACGAGAAACGACTGGCTAGACATTAGTTAGTAGTCGTGCGCCTGGATTTCCATATTGCATAGTAAGCGTTCTTATTACAATGTGTCTCTACAGTGGTGTGTGGTGTGAAGACAGGTGTGACAGCCGCTGCAGCGACGCCGGAGTGTAGTTTATGGTGGTGTGTGGTGTGAAGACAGGTTTGACAGCCGCTACTGCGACGCCGGAGTGTAGTTGTTGGTGGTGTGTGTTGTAAAGACAGTTGTGACAGCCGCTGCTGCGACGCCGGTGTGTAGTTGTTGGTGGTGTGTGGTGTAAAGACAGTTGTGACAGCCGCTGCTGCGACGCCGGAGTGTAGTTGTTGGTGGTGTGTGGTGTAAAGACAGGTTTGACAGTCGCTACTGCGACGCCGGAGTGTAGTTGTTGGTGGTGTGTGGTGTAAAGACAGGTTTGACAGCCGCTACTGCGACGCCGGAGTGTAGTTGTTGGTGGTGTGTGGTGTAAAGACAGGTTTGACAGCCGCTACTGCGACGCCGGAGTGTAGTAGTTGGTGGTGTGTGGTGTAAAGACAGGTTTGACAGCAGTAGGATAATATTAGGAATCCTGTCCCACCTGATGGTCTATAGCTATCAGACATTCTACCCTAGAATGAATCGTTGAATCGGATCGTAACGGCGTGCGTTTACTTGAACGCGTTGCGATCTACCGCACGTAGTTGGGAGGTAAACATGAGGGATAATTAATTACAGAGAACGCATGCGTTCAGATCGAGCATCGAGCGATCGTTAGAATTAAGTCTCTCGTTTGGTGTAAAAGAATCCTCAATATCATGTCTGAAATTGTTGAGTTTATTTAAACTATATAATATTTAAATTATTTCTAAATATTCATTTCTTGTAAAACGTTCATGCTGACTATACATTAAAATGAAGTTCATTAAACAACCAAGTGCACTAAATGTTGAAAAAAAATGTTCATACGCAGAAACAAAAAAATTACGACACAGTAATCTTTTACCTAATTCAATCCGATGTATAGTTTGCGGACCTTCAAACTGTGGAAAGACTAATTTAGTTATCGGACTTCTTTTACATGAAAATGGGTTACATTTTAGAAATATATACGTGTACTCGTAAACTCTTCATCAACCTAAATATATTATTTTAGAAAATGTAACATAAAGGTACCAGGAACTTCAATGGAAAAATTTCGCGACAATGAAGATGTACTTAGTCCTCAGTGCTAAACCGAATTCTGTGATAATATTTGACGATGTTGCTTGTGAAAATCAAAGTAACATGAGAGATTACTTTTGCAATGGGTAGACACAGAAACATTGATAGTTTCTATTTGAATCAAACTTATTCTAAAGTTCCGAAACAGCTTGTTAGAGACGAGACAACGCAAATCTTTTGATTCTTTTTAAACAAGATGAAGTAAACATGAGACATGTGTATGATGAACACGTTAACACGGACATGACATGGTTCGATTTTAGAGAACTATGTTCTAAAATATGGGAAGAGCCTTACAATTACTTAGTGATAAATAAAGACTAAAAACAATAGTTTTTATAGAACAATTTTTGATACATTTGTTGTTTTTGAGTAGGTAACATATATAAAGTTTCAACAAAATATAGAAGAGTCGTTATATCACGATTCTTAGCGTTGTAATAACAAAAAGATTTTATTCGGAAATGAACACATCAATGGAAAAATCATTAAAAAACGAAATAGTTAAAGCAGTTGAAGCAGTTAAAAAAAAAGTTAAAAGTATGAGAGAAACTGAAAGTGAGAATGAAAAAATCCTGGAAACCATGTTTAAACCTATTACCAACCCCGTAGAGAATATGGTTGTTTTAAATAAAAAGATTTCTGACTATTGTAAGGATAACAATCTAAACACTGCCTCAAGTTTTGACTCTTATGATGGGTTATTACAAGATACTAAAAAGGAAGAAGAAGATACACTTGAAAGTAATAATGATGATAGTGATACTGAATCTGAATTAAATGATAGTATTAAAACCATCGATTCATCATTCCAATCAACTAAGTCAACAGATGATTTAGTAAAAAAACCCTATGTCTCCAAAAATTAATGAGAATGTTTTGTATGGAGTACGATTTGAAAAAGGTAAACCAATGATGGGTACAGCTCACGTAAAATACAATGATACCGTTAGGTCTGTAGATGATCATAGTTATGAACTAACACATGGATTGAATGAATTATTGTTTAAAAAAACCAGAATTGTCAATGATAACTGGAGATGATTTGAAAAAATATAAGTTATTGTTATTAAGTACTAATGCACATCGACGGGATTTCGACCCTAACAAACCGATAAAAAGTAACAAACGATATAAATATTTAAAAGTATTAAAGCCTCTGTTTAGTTTAAAAACAGGTTTAGGTAATTCAAGTATTAATTTTTCAAAAGAATCTATTATACCAATGAAGAAGAAATTCAAGAGTGACTTTGATTATGTTTATTGGAATGATCCAAACGAGTTAGTTGAAAGATGTAAATTGTTAATGGCTTCTATAAATGCTGGTAATACTGGTTTAGATAACGAAATCATATCAATCCTTGAAGAGTTAGGCGAAAGTGAAATTATAACATAATAAATACATAAAACAAAAAATATTTTCTTCATTTCAAGTTTATACTTCATACACTACAGCAATGAACATTGACAAATTTGGTCATCACGTAAATAAACGATTACGGATATCTAACCCAAATAAAATGGACAACGTACTTAAACTTATTGATGAAGAACATAATCTAAACAAGATCCGATTAACCGGTTTAAGAATACCTACATCCTCTGAAGACGCTGTTAGTAAAGAATATATGGATAATTCTATTAAAGATTATTACACAAGAGCTCAAATAGATTCAAAGTTAGATAAAATGAAAACAGAAATGTATCAGTTTATAGTTAATTATTTAAAAGAAAAATACTATATGAAGTATGATGTAAATTCACTTATAAACTCATTAAAAAAAAACCTTTTTAAATAATGTTTTAAATGATTAATCAATATTCAACTTCAAGTAACTTTCTGAGCACAACGCGTGTCAATTATCAGTCAAGATGAGCAAGGAAAAAGTTGTTGACGAAATACATAAGGCAGCTAGAAAAATTTTTAATCGTCGTTCAGTTATACTTAAGGGAATAGATGATTTATGGCAAGCAGACTTGATTGATTTTAAGAATTTAAGTAAAGATAATAATGGTTTTAAATATATTTTGGTTGTAATAGATTGTTTTTCTAAGTATGCTTGGGCTGTACCAATTAAATGTAAAACAAAGGTAGGTGTTACAGATGCATTTGGAAGCATATTACGATAGTGTAACCGCAAACCATCAAATTTACGAACCGACATGGGTACTGAATTTTATAACGATTTGTTTAAAAGATTTATGAAACAGAACAGTATAAATCATTACTCTTCATTTTCTGTAAAGAAAGCTCTATAGCAGAAACATTAATTAAAGCACTTAAAAACAAACTATATAAATACTTTAATACACATGGAAATTACAAGTGGAAAGGTATTCCATTAAAAGAAGTTGTTACAAAATACAACAATACCATTCATAGCACTACTAAATAGAAACCTATTGATGTCAATAAGAACAATCAAGATGAAGTGTTAAATAACATTCTTAATTACCAAAAACGATCTTATAAAATAAGGAAAAATAGATATAAAATTGGAGATAGTGTTCGTATAAGCAAATACAAAAGTTGTTTTGAGAACGGTTATACACCTAATTGGTCAACTGAACTGTTCACCATCAATAAAGTTAACAACACTGTTCCTATTACGTATCATATTCAAGACAATCAATATTAGGATCTTTTTATGAAGAAGAATTGCAAAGAACGAATTTTCCTAACATTTACTTAATTGAATAAGTTTTAAAAAGGAAAGGTAATAATTTATTTGTAAAATGGTTAGGTCTCAGTAACGAAGAAAATAGTTGGGTATGTGAAAATTCATCAGTAAATTAATATATATTTTAATTTGTTTTCTTAATGTTTTATTATATATTATGAGAAGAAGGGAGAAGGACTTCTTAATAATCTAATTTACAATATTCCGTTTGAATTATATCTACTTGGATACAACTACTGCGGTCCAGGAACTAAATTACAGAAGCGATTAGCACGTGGTGACAAAGGAATAAATAAATTAGATGAAGCTTGTATGCATCACGATATCGCATATTTAGATACTGATTTAGAAAACAGACATAAAGCCGATATAAAATTAATTAACATGGCTAAACAACGACTCAAGTCTAAAGATGCTGGAAAACGAGAAAAACTTGCTTCTTGGTTGGTTAGCAAAGTAATGCAAACCAAATTAAAAACTGGTTCTGGTATAAAATCATTCAAGACATTAACATCAAGAGTGCGATCGCAAATCAAACAACGTAAACCTAAAAACAATAGCTCAACGATAAGGACGGAATTATTAGCTGCGAATAAATTAATTAATAAAAATCAGAACACACGTCTTCCACGAACAATTCCATTACCAAAAACAGGTGGAGTTTTACCTTTGATTCCTATTTTTGCTGGGTTGTCAGCATTAGGATCGTTAGCTGGTGGAGCGGCAGGTATTGCAAAAGCAGTAAATGATTATAAATCCGCACAGAAAGATCTTCAAGAAGCAAAGAGACATAACAAAACTATGGAATCAATTGCATTGGGTAATTATACATTAAACCCTATAAAAAGGTATTGGGTTGTTTTTGAATTTTCCAAAAAACTAAATTTTTCGCTACCCGATAGAGCTCTAACCAATATCGATATCCTTAATTATTCTAGTAAGGTTCCGTATTTTAGAGGTGTTTTTATGAAAGACTGGTTACCAAGGAAACCTAAATTAGTGGAATGTGGAATTGTAAACTTAGACGTATCTAAAAACCCAGAACTCTTTGGGTAGCTTATACAAAAATAAATAATAATTATTGATAGTTTTGGCGGTCTTAAGCCTCCATTCAAATTAGCACGATATTTAAAACATTGCTATATTCTAAATATAACAAACATCAAAATTTTGATACTATAAACTGTGGTCATTTATGTTAAATAATTCTGATAAATTTATCTGATGTACTTATGTTTCATTAGCTTCATTACCAAAATGTCGTTCACACTGTCAATAACAGGTAATACTTCGGTTTTATCTACGAACTATTCACCAACTCTTCAACTTGAAGGTGAATACGAATGTGCTTTACTATATTTATCAACATTTAATTCTATACCAAATATTCATAAAAACAATAATAAATTTCATTACGATGATAACAAAGTTATAGAAATACCGAAAGGTGCATATGAACTACAAGATATTTATGATCTTTTACAAAATAATGTCAGAGGATGTGATTTAAAGTTGACTTGTAATAACAACACATTAAAAATTGGATTGTATTGCTCAAAAGTTATTCACTTCGAAAACGATGATTCTCCTGGAGATCTACTAGGATTTGGAAGGGTAGCTCTGTAAGCGAGTAAAATGCATGAATCATGTAACACAGTTAACATTCTATCTACAACTTTGGTACGAGTAGAATGTGGTTTAGTTAGTGGACCATATATCAATGGAATATCTAGTCATATAATACATGAATTTGCACCTAATGTACCTCCTGGTTATCGAATTATAGAAATACCGAAAAATATTATTTAACCGAAACAATATTATTTGTATAAACATACGAATATTAGACATACATAATAATTTGGTTAACTTACGAGAAGAAGAGGTTCAACTGTATTTACATTTAAAGAAAAAATGATTGTTTACAATAAATACTTAAACCATGTATCAAAAACATCAGTCTTAAAAAGGTATTCGCAAGAGGAACAAGTTATAAAAAACATAAACTGACAGCTGAAAATAAACTATTTTTAAAACAAATTGGATTACTAAAATGAATTTATTAAACATAACGAGTAATCCTGCTTATGATAATTCTATCGAAAGCATAGAACATCATTCGTATAAACCATTTGTGACAAGTTTTAATAGAAATGATGAAATTCGTATTATAATCAACATACAGGATCTGTATATTCTCCCGTAAACTTCCCCTGCATCTACTCCTATAGATCTAACCCAGGTTATACTGGAGATTCGCGACTGAGAGCTGTTTTCAATGACCTCACTAAAGAGGTTTCCGCTGTCAAGTCAGAGCTACAGAACGGTTTACAAGCTCTGAATACCAGATGGAATGAGATGGAGTCACGCTTTTCTGATCTTGAGGGCCGTGTGTGTTTAGCCGAGAACAAAATCTCCATAATGCCAAAGCTACAATCGGAACTCAGCATTGCATTGGAAACCATAGATTACTTGAAAAACGAAAACAATACCCGTGATCAGTTTTCACGTATGAATAACATCGAAATATCAGGTGTTCCGCTCAAAAATGGTGAAAACCTACTTGGTCTCCTACACGTAATATGCAGTAAGCTTGGCCTACAGCTAGGAAATTCCGATGTTGATCACATTCATCGTGTACGGCGTTTTAGTGGCAATCCTGGCGGTTCCGGAGATCAAAGGGGGCAGAAACCCGACCCATCCAGCGCTCGCGAGCCGGCCATTATCGTGCGGTTTGCAAGGCGCCACGTCAAGGACCAGCTGCTTGCCGCG
Source organism: Coleophora flavipennella (assembly GCA_947284805.1). Taxonomy (NCBI): domain Eukaryota; kingdom Metazoa; phylum Arthropoda; class Insecta; order Lepidoptera; family Coleophoridae; genus Coleophora; species Coleophora flavipennella. Next base: position 231,627 of record OX369305.1, on the reverse strand, counting down.
GTGCGCGCGCGCCGCGGCCTCACCACGGCTGACATCAACTTGCCGGGTCCCGCCGCTGCTCTGTTCATGTCTGATCATCTGACTCCAACTAATAAGCATCTGCTTAAGCGTGCGAGGTCCCTAAAGAGTGAGCTAAATTTTTCTTACCTTTGGATACGAGAATGTAAAATTTTCATGCGTAAAAACGATAAATCCAGAGTGATTTTGGTTCGTGGAAACTCCGATTTAGATAGGCTTAATACTTGACTTTCTTTATTAGTGTTGTGGTTTTTGTTTTTACCCGACTGCGCCAGAAGGAGGGTTATGTTTTTCGAGAGTATGTATGTATGTATGTTTGTATGTATGTATAATTGTTTGGCACGCTCTGCAGCCTGAACGGCTGGATGGATTTTAGCTTGAGACGTGTCGTTAGATTCGTATTTACTGTGAGAGTGACACTGGGTATATCAAAATAAAAAAAACAAAATGGCGGATTTTTAGCGCCAAATTCAAATGAACTCGTTCAATAATAAAACTAAAAAAATTAATAAAATAAAAAGCAGTAATTTAAAAAACTAAAAAACCCGCCTGCGTTTCGGTGTAATTTGGAAATGAAAAACCCTAAAACAAGAAAGTCGTCATACCCGATTGCACTTAACTTAAGAAAAATTGTAGCAGTCGGGACCCATTCTAGAAATGGAGGCTTAGTGAATTGAGAGCACATACCTATATTACATTGCAGATTACTCCAATATACTGACTAGACGGCTGACTTTCTAGAATGGGTCCCGACTGCTACAATTTTTCTTAAGTTAAGTGCAATCGGGTATGACGACTTTCTTGTTTTAGGGTTTTTCATTTCCAAATTACACCGAAACGCAGGCGGGTTTTTTAGTTTTTTAAATTACTGCTTTTTATTTTACTAAGTAGTTATCTGCCTAAAGTACGTCCCAGACCTTATTGTTTACTATTATTGTCAGTTCGCATCTTTTATGATGTTTGTTGTCTACATAAATACCTACAGTCTGTACGCACAAAGCCAGAATACTTAATTGTTATCTACATAATATTACACGCATTTCGCACACGCTCGCGAGGCTACCTTTCCTGGATTTTTAGGCACCTACACTATTATACGGGCATAAATGACGTGCTGGTTACTTCGTTAACGGGTTCCATACTCACATGGGGCAAACATTCGTGTGACGAGAGGGTTTGTTCGCTCTGTGGCTGGGTGCTCAATATCTATATGTGTGAGTGTTTAGAAATATATAAGTTAGTGTATCGGTCTCTGGTTCCCACAGTACAGCGAATCTTACATGTTATTTTTTTCTGCTCTTATTACAAAACAAAGATTTTCCGCCACTACTCTGTGAGTGATATCCCTTTAGAGTATTATACTCAAAGGCTATCCCCTATTCAAATACTAAAAATACTGAACGGATTTTATTTAAGTAGGTGTAATGGCTTGGCAATGTGGTCCAAATCGTGAGCGTTTCGACAAGGGTAGCATACCTTATACTCAGAATCACCAAACGGTATTCGATGAAGGTCATACAGGTATACGCGCCGACTACGGAACACTCCGACGACGAGGTAGAGACTATGTATGAGGACATCTCTACAGCCTTACATAGCACCAGGACCCATTATACCATTGTTATGGGGGACTTTAACGCGAAACTGGGCAAACGAAGCGATGGTGAGCTGAGAGTGGGGCAATTTGGATATGGAGTAAGAAATGCACGTGGCCAGATGCTGGCCGACTTTATGGAGCAGGGGAGCCTCTTTATGATGAACTGCTTCTTTAAAAAGTCAAAACAGCGGAAGTGGACATGGTTGCATCCCAATGGCGTAACAAAAAACGAGATAGACTTCATCTTGTCCTCAAGGAGGCAAATATTCAATGATGTCTCCGTGATCAATTCAGTCAAAACAGGAAGCGATCACCGGATGGTCAGAGGCATATTGAATCTAAAGACCAAGCTAGAAAGATGTCGACTGATGAAGTCTACGCTCCGACCAGCGCCCATCCAGCTCCTAAACCCCGAGAGCTTCAGCTCGAGTTGCACAATCGTTTCGAATGCCTAGGAGACTGCGAGAATGTGGACGATTATAATGACAGGTTCGTGGAAATTGTTCAAACGGTCGGGTCTAAGATTTTTAAAACTCGCCGTTCAAACAGAACCAAAAAAATCTCCGACTTCACCAGCAACCTCATGGAAGAAAGACGCAGATTGGTTTTGCAGTCCTCTGAAGACGCTACTCAGTATCGGCAACTAAACAGGCAGATCTCTAAGTCCCTAACTCGCGATTTACGCCAATATAATACAAATTGTATTAAAGAGGCGATTGAGCACAACAAAGGCTCAAAAGTGTTCGCGAGAGATCTGTCTGTTGGACAAAGCCAACTGACCAAGCTGAAGACTAAGGATGGCAGGACCATATCGTCTAAGACTGAGTTGCTGGAAGAAGTTGAGAAGTTCTATGGACAATTGTACAAGACCACACGTTTGCCTGTCAGCGATCTGGCTGAAGACCCAAGAGCCAGACTAACCCGACACTATACCGAAGATATCCCGGACGTCAGCCTGTACGAGATTAGAATGGCTCTCAAACAGCTCAAGAACAACAAGGCACCGGGTGATGATGGAATTACGGCTGAACTTCTGAAAGCAGGTGGATCACCGGTACTAAAAGCTTTTCAGAAGTTATTTAATTCCGTTATACTCGAGGGACAAACGCCTAAGGCATGGCACAGAAGTGTGATCGTGCTTTTCTTCAAAAAGGGTGACAACACCCTGCTGAAGAACTACAGACCCATCTCACTTCTGAGCCATGTCTACAAACTGTTTTCGAGAGTCATTACTAATCGTCTCGCACGCAGGTTTGACGATTTCCAGCCTCCCGAACAAGCCGGTTTCCGAAAAACCTTTAGTACCATAGACCACATACATACGCTGCGGCAGATTATACAGAAGACCTAAGAGTACAATCAGCCACTATGCTTCGCGTTTGTGGACTATGAGAAGGCCTTTGATTCAGTCGAAACCTGGGCTGTGCTACAGTCTCACCAGCGGTGCCAAATTGACCATCGATGCATCGAGGTGTTGAAGTGCCTGTATGAAAACGCCACCATGTCGGTTCGCCTCCAGGACCAGAACTCGAAACCTATCCAGTTGTAGCGAGGGGTGAGACAGGGAGACGTTATATCTCCGAAACTGTTCACCGCCGCCCTGGAAGATGTTTTTAAGCTTCTGGACTAGGGTGGACTCGGCATCAATATCAACGGCGAGTACATATCCCATCTCCGATTCGCTGACGATATCGTGGTCATGGCTGAGACTATGGAAGACCTAAGCACAATGCTCGATGGCCTCAGTAAGGTCTCTCAACAAGTGGGTCTTAAAATGAACATGGACAAGACGAAAATAATATTAAATGTCCGTGTCGCACCCACTCCTCTTCTCCTCCTCGTTTCTCTGCGTGATCGAATCAGAAACGAGGAGATCCGCAGGAGAACTAAAGTAACCGACATAGCTCACAGAATCGCTAAACTGAAGTGCCAGTGGGAAGGGCACATAGCTCGTAGAACAGATGGCCGATGGGGTAGTAAAGTTCTCGAGTGGCGACCGCGCACCGGAAAACGTAGCGTAGGTAGACCTCCCACGCGGTGGACCGATGACGTGGTGAAGGTCGCGGGAAGCCGATGAATGCGGGCAGCGCAGGACCGGTCGTCGTGGAAATCCTTGGGGGAGGCCTTTGTCCAGCAGTGGACGATTTGTGGCTGATATGATGATGGTGATGAATGGCTTGGCCCACAGTTTGCCCGTTCTTAAAATCCATACAGACGTGGTCGCGGCCACACCTTTAGTTGATTATGATTATAGTGTAGGAACTAAGATTTATCAGTGATTGCCTCCAAAGGTTTTAATATTTACTATCAAAAGTCCTTTGATTTTTATCACAATTACTATTGAACGACTATGATATAATATGTTTAACAGAGAGCTGGCTCACACCCAATTTTTACGATAAATAATTTTTTGATAATAGGTATATAGTATATCGATGTGATCGAGCTGAGGATAGCGATGCGGGGCGGCGGGGCGGCGGGGTCGTAGTGGCGGTTCGCAGCGAGTACCAGCCGCTGCGCCGGGACTGGCCGCGCCCCTCCCCCGCCGCTGCCGAGTGCATCTGGGTCTCCGTTCCGTGTCACTCACGTCCAGGTTGTGCGCAACAATGTAGGATGTGTTTACATTCCTCGTGGGCAAGGATATAAAGAGGTGTTAGGTGGTTATTTTGATATTGCTAGTAAGCTAGTAACTGACAATTCCAATGACGTGTTTTTCATTGTAGGCGACTTTAATATTCATGAAGCTGTTTGGAAAAAATCTAATTCTTTAGACGTCTTTTTGAGAAACAGCGGTATTAGTACTGTTCAAACTTTAAGCGAATTTATGTCCTTTACTAATTTGCAGCAGTACAATCACATTTGCAATACCAGTAATCATATTTTAGATTTGGTTTTTTGCAATCAGAAATGTACAATTACAGCCTGTGATCTGCCACTTACGCATGAGGATGTATATCATAGATCCCTTGTGATTTATTTAGAACTCAAATACACATTGCCACTTAAACCAGCTACCACTTTTGTTTTTAATTTTATAGCATGAAATTATGAACAAATTAATAGTGAGTTACTCCAAATTAAATGGACAGATGTTTTCACAAATTTAGATCTTGAAAATCGAGTAATTTTTTTTTTATAACATACTAAACAAATTAATAGAAAAATATGTTCCGCGACGTATGCTGCGTACCTCTGTTGCAGTCCCTGCGTGGTACAGCAAACCCCTTAGGAAAGTACTGAATGAAAAGCGTAAATATCATAAGCTCTGCATTATCTACGGAAACAGATTAGACTATAATATTTTTAAATTATTAAGAAAACGCGCTTATAAAATTGAGTCAGAATGTTATAAAAATTATATAAATTATTCAGAAGAAAAGATAAAAACAAATCAAATTTTTTTTCTGGACCTACATTAAGTCAATAACTCGCTCTTCTGGTTTACCACAAACCATGTACTATAGAGGTAACGCTACCACGGACGGTGTACAAATCTGTGATTTTTTCAATGAACATTTTCAGTCGGTATTTGAACCAGCAGATCTTCAGCCAATTAATATTGATTCCTTGCAACCAAGTCACGATTCTATGCTAAATATAAGTACCATTGAAATAACTGAGGCTATTGTACTTAAATGTTTGGAATCTGTTAAAGTTAAAAAAGGTGCTGGTCCTGATGGTATCCACCCATTATTAATAAGTAAGTGTGCTTCTTCCTTGGCGTCGCCAATCACGATCCTTTACTTAGATTCGCTTGCTCAGGGCTATGTGCCAACCTTATGGAAAAAAGCGTGGGTCACCCCTATTCCAAAAGGAACTGCAACACAGAATATAGGAAAGTATCGCCCCATTTCCAAACTTTGCCAGTTTGGCAAAATTCTTAAGAAAATAGTTACAGACCAGTTAACTAGTGCAGTACGTAACGTAATAGTCCCTAATCAGCATGGATTTATGAAGGGGCGTGGTGTCGAGTCCAATCTCCTTTGTTTCACAGAAATAACTCTGAATGCCATATATATATATATACCAAATATCAAGTAGATGCTGTTTATACAGATTTCGCAAAAGCCTTCGACAAAATTTCACACAATAAGCTCTTAATGAGGCTATAGCACCTTGGTATTCATGGCGATCTCTTTCGCTGGGTTAAATCATACATTGAAAATCGTTGTCAAGCAGTCGTATTGGGTGGATACTCGTCTCAATATGGAAATATAAGTTCTGGTGTGCCTCAAGGTTCACACATAGGCCCACTGCTGTTCATACTTTATATAAATGATGTAGCTAGAATTGTATCACTTGATACAAACATTTTGATGTACGCTGATGATACAAAAATATTTAGAGTAATCCGTGAACCTATTGATTGTGAGCTCTTGCAAAGGGATTTAGTTATTTTTGAAAACTTCTGCAATGAAAACAATCTTTTTCTGAATCCTGACAAATGTCATTTTATTAGTTTTACTAGAAAAAAGAATATAATAAAATACAACTACGGTCTGTGCAACAGCGAACTGACTAGGGTCTATGAAACTAAGGATTTGGGTGTAATAGTTGACTCTAAATTAACATTTGTGCAACACATTGATAACATTCTAGATAAGGCCTACAAATTGTTAGGATTCATTCTTCGTGTAGGTAAACCATTTCGAAAAGCTAGTACTTACAAATTACTCTACAACTGCTTAGTTAGAAGCCGTTTGGAGTTTGCTTTTTCTGTATGGCATCCCTTCTATCAAGTCCACGTCGATAGATTGGAAAGAGTTCAGAAGAAATTTATAAAATCCGTAGCATATAGAACTCATTTTTCTGAATACAACTCTGACTATCAAACTTTATGTCATAAATATAAGCAGGACTTGTTGTCACACAGAAGAAATGTGGTGGATATAGTTTACCTGTATAAAATTCTTCACAACTTAGCTGATGCTCCTACTCTGCTTGAACTCATATCTTTGAAGGTGCCTCGTGGTCGTGTGAGAAAAGTGTGTAAAAAACCCCTGTTTCATATAAATTCTAGCGTTACTTGCTTTGTACAGAATAGCTACCTGCGGCGTGCGTGCAGACTGTATAACGAAAAACTTGTGGATGTCGACATGTTTGGCGAAACATTACCTAAATTTAAGAGTTTATTAAGAAAAAAACTACTTCAAATAATTTAGTCTTGAATCATATAATCTTGCTATATTTATACTTGTGTGTAGTAAATATGTTGTTTGCGTTTCGCAATTTGAGGTTAATTTTGCTAAAACTTAAGTATAGGAAACTATAGGTCCGTAATCTACCAAATTTAAGAAATATTTATATATTAAGTTACGACTGTTTGTTTCTCAATAAAATAAAATAAAATAAATAATTAAACCTATAACAAAAAATAATATTGGGTATTCTGTCACAGTTGCGTGAGAAAGGGTGAATTTCAATTCACCCGAACGAACGCAAGGTGGGACAGAATGCCCAATATTATCCTACTGGTCAAATCATAGCGGAATAATGGCTAGCTTTCCCGTGTGTATTACTGCAGAACAAATCAAAATTGAAACAAGACCGGTCACTGTTAGTCTAACGGAAAAAATTAAAAAAAGTGCTAGATAAAAAACTTCCCATACCAGACTTTGATAATGAAGTGCAAGCGAACAGTTTTTACAATTATTTTTTTACAGTACTGGATAGGGAATTCCAAAGCATTTTTAAGCATAAATCCACAATTAGTAACATCAAATTTAAATTCAGTGAATGGGCTACTATAAGTATATACAAAAGTCGCCAAACTTTGTTTGACCTTTATGACAAAAAAAACTTGCACTTTTGTAGAGACCTTCAGAAATTATGTGAAACAATATTCAAAAAAGATTAAATAGGTTTGTCGCGTAGTAAAATCTAATTATCAAGCTAGAAAAATAAAATTGTCAGATATTAAAATAAAAAGTGTTTTGAATATTATTAGCAAAGAAACAGGAAGTCAAACTTCGCGACAAAGAATATGTTCAAATCAAGGTAAAATTAGTTCGAATGCCGATGTAGCCAAAGAATTCGAAACTTTATCAAAAATATTCCACTTAAGGCAACTGAAGCCCTAAACTCATCACCTATGTATGTCCAAAGGTTGCTAAAGGTATTTGTGATCAAAATTTTTTTACAATAGATTGTGGTTCAATTACTCTGAAGGAGGCTTCAGAGTAATTGAACCACAAACTATTTTAAAAACTTTTAAAACTCTTAAAGTGAAAAGAACCGGAGACCTCTGGGGATTATCGGTAAGCTTGATCAGTAATGTAATCGATACGTAAGCGCCATATTTAGCTTGTCTTTTTAATATTAGCATTGATAGTGGCGTCTTTCCAGATCTCATGAAGCTTAGTAATGTGATACCTTTATATAAATCTGGTTCAAAAACTGATCCGGGCAACTACAGACCAGTTTCTGTGCTGCCAGTTCTTAGTAAAGTGTTTGAAAAGGTTATGCTTAACCAAATGTTACAATATTTTACAGAAAACAAACTACTGCATAACCAACAATTTGGTTTCACGAAAGGTCGATCAACAACCGATGCAGGAGTAACACTTATTCGCAACATCTATGATATCTTTGAGGAATCGCAGAATGCAATTGGAGTGTTTTGTGATTTATCTAAGACATTTGATTGTGTTGAACACCAAACGTTACTTGCGAAATTAAAGCATTATGGTGTAGAGGAAGGGGCTCTCAGTCTTTTAAATTCGTATTTAGACAACAGAACTCAAAAAGTACAAGTGAATGGCACGAACTCATCTGGATCTAAAGTGAAAATGGGTGTGCCCCAGGGTTCCATATTAGAGCCTAGATTCCTTGTTTACGTAAACGATTTGCCTTTTATGGTGCAACATCTGTCAAATATTGTGTTGTGTGCGGACGAACGAAATTGACGAAGTAAACAACACTCTTTCAAAGATACTTAACTGGTTCCCTGTGAACAACTTATTATTAAATGCTAAGAAAACAAAATGTACAAATTCTGTTTGCCTAATGTAAAAAAGTTCAATAATAGTGTAATGTTAGACAGTAATAAATTAGAATTTGTAAATACTACGGTGTTCCTTGGTATAACTTTGGATGTTTCACTTCAATGGGGACCACTCATTGAAACTTTAGCGCGAAGGCTTAGTTCAGCTGCTTATGCCGTTAAGAAAATAAGACAGTAAACGGATGTAGGTACTGCGAGACTAGTGTATTTTAGTTACTTCCATAGTATAATGTCTTATGGCATCTTACTCGGGGCTTGCTGCTGACATAGAAACTATTTTCATCTTGCAGAAAAGAGCTATCCGCACAATCTATCAGATGCAATCACGTGAGTCGTTAAAAAATAAATTCAAAGACATCAATATTTTAACTGTTGCTAGTCAATTTGTATATGAAAACATTATGTATGTTCGTAAAAATTTACATTTATTTCCTAAAAACAGTGAAAGGTATAATTTGAATTTAAGAAATGTAAATAAAATAGATATAGCCTTTTCGAGTCTGAGTAAAGTTAAAAAGTCATTTGTGGGGCAGTGTATAAGATTCTACAATAAAATTCCAGAAAATGTAACTAGTTTGTCAGAGAACAAATTCAAGACTCATGTCAAAAAATGCTTGTGCTCTAGAGGATACTATAAAAGAATAGATTATGTAAATGACAAAGATATATATTATGTTTATTCTCAAATACCATTACCTGAGACTATAATCTGTATCATGACATTGTGTAATAGACAATAAGTATTTTTTTGTTTTTTTGACTATTTAAAAGTGTGTGTTAGCACCTATTTAAAATAAATTATTTTGTTTGATTGATTGATTGTGAAATAAACTCGATTATGGAGAACAACAATGTAGAATGTGTTTTTGTGCTAGGCGATTTCAACGCACACTCTGGTGAGCCATTTTCCCATGAGTTGTGTAATTTTTGTAATTTATTTATTTATTCAATAAAACATCTTATAGTAAGTAATGAACAATCTTGGAGCTGTTACCAAAAGATACGTATATCTACATATGTGAGTGAAGCCCACGGGTGCCGGCGCTGGCTCGACCATTGTGTAGTGACAAGCGCCGCGCGGACCACTGATAAGGGAGCGAAAGTTTTAATCGACAATGTTTACTGGTCTGATCATTACCCATTATTAATTGAATGCAATATTAATTTAATTCAACTAAAAATCGAAATTTTAAAGAGTTTTTATAATAAAGTAATTTGGGGTGAAAGAGATTTTGAATAAATTGAAAAATATTATGAGTATTGTAAGTCTCAATTGAAAAGTATTGAGCACGGAACCCAAATTTTGTGAGTAGGTACTACTGAAACTTGGCCATTTTTGGAATTTATCTTATGTAGGTACTAGGTATACGTCCAATAACCTACCTTCGGTGCCAAATTTCATGTTTCTATGTCACCTGGAAGTGGTCTATATATTTTATGAGTATTGGTGATACGAAACTCTTGGTTTACGAGTACGACTCACACTTGGCTGGTTTTCGTATTTTTCCTTTATATACGACCAATAAATTACCTTGATGCCAAATTTCAAGTTGCGACGTGGCCCGCCGCACGATCGAGCTAGTTGTGGAGGCAGGATACTGGGGCCCGTTTCGCTTAAAAGGTGTAGGCATAGGTGTTGATTTGATCTTCATGTCTAAGGCCCTTGAACGACATTCTGTTTGCTTGTGTCCAAGTTTGCCGCAGTGAAAACATTTAAGAACAGGTAAATTCCCGAATTTCCCACGCTTGTCCAGTACAGTTTTCGCTTCCTGAGTATCAGATTTTCGTTTCATAAAGGAGAACGCCTTTAGTTCCTGTTGTAAGCATTGTCGTGTTTTTATGTCCTTTGTAAAAGCAAGGTGTTGCAGCCGGGAATCAAACTTGGATACGTGTGCGAATACAGTAGACACAGCAATCTCTTCTATCGATGTATCTTTCCAATGGTTGGTGAGCGAGGTAATTAGGCGACTCGCGTAGGCAGCTAGGCTTTCACCGTCCTTGGGTTTGTCATTATTCAGGTAAATGAGCGTAGCTACCGCTGTATCATTCCTGATGAATCGCGCAGTGAACAACGTCTTGAACTGGTCCCACGTTATCCCAGGGTAGGATATCTGAGACAACCAGGTTGATGCAGCTCCTTTTAACGCCTTACTTAGCGTGACGATCAGTTGACCTCCGACAGGGGGTCTTGGTCAAAGCACAAATCCACGGTAGCACACCACGAACGCGGGTCAATATCGGGTTTTTCTGGCTCAAAAGTTGGTATATTCACTTTTACGTGAGCACTGGTCGGTTTGCTTAGCGCTTGAATTAACGATCGAATATTCTCGTTTTGCACTTCAAAAAGACGTTTCCAATCTGAATCACTCTCGGCATTCACTGTCTCGCTATTTTGCTCGTTCGATCTCAATTCTGATATCGACATAACGGGGGGCTGAAGGGAATCCCCGTCCGATATTCTTTTAGCTGCGTGGGCAGATATAGGAAAACCTAGGTCTAGTAGACTCACACACGACTTTTATTCATACAAACGGAGTATACACAATTAACTGGCACAGTAATTAACTTAGATGATGCGTAGGACAGTTCCTAGGTTTCGATGCACCGAGACGCGAGACAACACCGCTCTCCTCTGATGTCACGGGCAACTGAACGCGCCCCGCAATGTGCACCGTCACGTAGGCTCCGTCGAAGCACCACTAGAGGGCGCTTGCGCATTTCTGAGAGTCGGTAAAACTGACCTTACCGACATATATAATAGTAACGAGGTCGCACGATGTGCTGCCTCAACATAATGTGCAGTCTTTGAACCGTACATACTCCGCACCCGGAAAAGAAGAAAATAGTTATCTTATCTATACTTATAAAATATGAAGTAAATGAGGATGTGCTGAAGTAATTGATTCCTACATTTTGGCGAGGCTCGCGTTGGTTTGTTCTATGAAGGTATTCATCAGCGTGAATTGTTTAGTATGTTCAGCGTGGTTAGTTTAGCTGAGTTACATGTAGATTGTTATTTTTCCTGTTTTTCATCTTCTTCTTGACACAAAGGTAGAGGACAAAGCTTTACTATCGGACGCTTTATCACTCCCGTCTTGGTCTTCAGTGACGTCACTCGAACGTGACCGTCGCTACCTTTGTGAAGCTCGGTCACTTTCCCCATAGCCCACTTTCCAGGGGGTAGATTATCTTCTTTGATTAATACGATGTCTCTTTCTTTCAGATCTTTCATGGTTTTTTGCCACTTGCTTTTTGCTTGAAGTTGATTTAAATAGTCGGTAGACCAGCTCTTCCAAAAGTGTTGCAACATGTGCTCGTTTAATGCCAACGTTTCCTTATATCGATATTTCTGACGTCAAGATAGTCAGACTGCGGAATCGACAGTATAGCACTTCCAGTGAGGAAGTGGCTGGGGGTTAAGCTGTTGTAAAATTCATCTGGATCTTCACTCAACTGAATCAGCGGGCGGGACTTCATACAAGCTTCGATTTTGGAAACCAAGGTCAAAAAAGCTTCGTATGTGAGCTTTTGATCTCCCAGGACTCGACGTAAATGATGTTTCATAGACTTAACCGCTGCTTCCCATATTCCACCGGCGCTAGGCCATGCTGGACAATTAAAATGCCATTCCACGTTTAGTTTGTTTATTTCGTCAAAGAAGTCCGGCGACATTAGCTGTTTGAAGTCGTTGAACTCGTCGCGCAGAGCTTTTGCTGCGCCAACAAAATTGGTTCCGCAGTCACAGTACATATGTTTAGGTACTCCTCATCTCGCACACATTATTTGAAACGCAGCTATAAATGTTTCTGTGCTTAGATCAGATACCAGCTCAATGTGAACAGCTTTGGTACACAAGCAGATAAAAATTGCTATATATCCTTTGGATGTCCTTGCGCCTCGTCCTTTATTTAGTTTTACGTCTACGTGCCCAGTAAAATCCACACCTGTGTGTGTAAACGGGCGCGAGGGTGTTATTCTCTGTTTAGGTAAATCACCCATTATTTGATAGGTATCCCTTGCAATAAAACGATGACAGTGCACGCAGTGACGTAATCTCGCTTTGACCGCTCGGTTTCCATCTAATATCTAGTAAAACTGCCGAATGTAGGCTAAAGTTAGTCTTGGTCCTCCGTGAAGGACTTTCAAATGGGCATCATCGATGTAAAGTTGCGTTAACTTTCCTTTATTCGTCAAGATAATAGGGTATTTCATGTCAACTCGTAGGTTTGACTTTTTTAGGCGACCGCCGACCCTTATTAATCCTTTTTCATCCAAATAAGCATTTAGTTTGAAGATTTTGCTCCTGTTGGGCACATTTTTGTATTTTAATAGATGTTTATACTCTTGTTCAGATTCATTTTTTTTTAAATATTTCATAACATTTACTTTCGCTGCATTTAGTTCCGTCGATGTTAGGTAGTTAGTGTCAGCAATTGTTTATTAGTTCATTTATGAAGTTGTCATTGTTATTTGGCTGTAGGGCTGTACATGCTTGTTTTTTCATGCCCATATTTGTTGGTAATGTTGGGCTATATTTTTTACAAATTTCTTTGTTTTTTGACTTTTTAATGAAATCAGGGCCTTGTCACCAAAGTTGAAAATTCATCAGTTTTTTTGGTAGTAGTCCTCTGGAAGCACAGTCAGCTGGATTCAGCTCTGTGTTTATGTAGTACCATTTTTTAGCTGGGATGACAGCAATCGTTTTCGTAGTTCTGTTGGCCACATATCTTTCCCATCTTGAGCTTTCTCCTTTTAGCCATGCAAGTACTACTTGGGAGTCACACCAAGCAAAAATGCTGATATTCTTTTCTTTCAAAGCTTCAGTTACTTTCTTCATAAGTTGCGACAATAACACCGTGCCACAAAGCTCAAGTTTGGGAAGTGAGGCGTTCTGTGATTTTGGCACAACCCTAGTTTTGGCGGCAATCAGATTAGTAGTTATTCCACCTTGCTCGTTTCTTAAGCAGCTGTAGATTACGCACGCATAAGCCTTTTCACTCGCATCGCAGAATCCATGAAGTTCCATTTTATTTTCCGTACTTCCAATCCATCTATTTAATCGTAGATTTTTTATTTCAGGCAGTTCAGCTTCCAGTTTCAGCCATTTTTGTAGAATGTGTTGAGGTAGCAAATCATCCCATCCAATCTTATTTAGCCATACTTCTTGAAATAACAGCTTTGCTGACACTGTGATAGGGGAAAGCCATAAAAGCTTCCTTTTAGTAATTCGATCGTTTATGTTATTTTCAAGCTCCCAGTTAAAAATGAATGTGTCAGCCTTTGGATTCCAACTCAACCCTAAGGTTGTCATAGTTTCATCATCCTTAAAATCAAACAGGGTTTTCGTTGAAATTTGATCTTCTGATAGATTTTCCAGCAACTTAGGGTCGTTACAAGACCATTTCCTTAGGTTCATGCCTCCCTTTTTCAATAAATTAATTATAGACTGTTGTATGTGTAGAGCTTCGCGAAGGGAGTTATGACCGCTAATTAGGTCATCGACATAGAGCTCGTTTTGCAGTATTTTAGCAGCCTCGGGGTAGGAGCTTTCTTCATCGATAGCTAATTGTCTGAGTGTTCTCATAGCTAGCCACGGAGTGCACTTTGTTCCATAACTTACAGTACAGAGCTGAAGAGATTGTAATTTTTCATTAGTAGGTTTGTCACGCCATACGATCTTAAGTAGGTTTTGCTGTTCTTCGGAAATCCATATGTTTCTGTTCATTTTTTCAATGTCAGCAGTATAGACGTACTTGTAGTTTTTCCATTTGATGAGTAAGGATTGAATATCCTTTTGAGGATTAGGACCTTTTATCATGACGTCATTTAAGCTGTAACCCGTAGTAGTTTTTTGGGATCCATTAAACACTACACGTAGTTTCGTAGTGAGTGACTGCTCCCTCAGCACCTTGTGATGGGGAAGATAGTATTCGATTCCCATAGTTGTGTTTGTACAATGCTTCATATGTTGTAGGTCAATATATTCGTGAATAAAATTTTTATAAATAGATGCAATTTTTTGTTGTTTTTGTAGTCTTTTTTCTTGTTGTAAAAATTGTGATATAGCTACATGTTTTGATTGGCCTAGTTATTTTTCAATTCAATTCAATTCAATTTTTATTTCCAGACAACAGTGATAGTCTGGGTACATAGGCATTTTCACTATGTACTTTCCATCGGACCCTCGTTGAGTAGTCTGCTGGAAAAACTCTTCGCAGTAGATGTCATCATTGATGTCATTTTTGTTTGACATTATATCTTCAGTTTCCCAGTACTTTGAAATCTCATTTAAGTTTATTAAAGTTGCATGGCAATTAAAAGTTTTTAGCTTCCCACATAATATCCAGCCCAGTTGAGTTTGCTGGGCAATGGGAGATTGTTGATTTCCTTTTAAGACTCCATCCATGATAATGTCAGCATAGACATCAGCCCCTAAAAGTAGGTCCACAGCACGTGACACGTTGAACTCTGGATCAGCTAGTTTCAGATTTTGAATTTGAGGCCAGTTAGTTTGTTTGAAAGTACTGTTAGGCAGGTTGTTAATCAATTTCTTCATCACCAGTACCTCAGTTTTAAATTCATAGTCTGAGTGGATTGACTTGCATACTAGGTCTAATCTTCCTCTGCAATCCCCAGATATTGATCCAACTCAAGAAATAGTGGACGTGAATTTCTTCCGAGGAAGCTTTAATATCTGGGCTGCGTTCTCGCTCATAAGATTTACTTGAGAACCTTGGTCTAATAACGCCCTTAGTGTGACGTAAGACCCATCAATTGAATTTACTTTCAGTAGGATAGTTGGCAGTAAGATTTCCATTTCGTCATGAGATAAATGATTAGCACTTTGCTCCCTAGAAGTGGAAGGTCGTTGACCGTTGTAATATTTTTCATTACTTTGTTTTAATACAGTTTTGATTGAATTGTTATGAAGTAGCGTATGATGTGGCAAATTGCATTCCTTGCAGTTTTTGTTCGAAGTGCATTCCATATTACCGTGGCTAAATAAGCAGTTTTTACAAATCGGTAATTTTCCAACTGTTCTGTTTCTTTCGGGTATGTCCATGTCGATGAACTTGGGGCACTGCATCAGCACGTGACCTCCATTACATAGCGGGCATTTTCCGTAAGTTGTATGATATGTTTTAGAATAAACGTTTTTATTTTCGTAGGTATGTTTGTTAGTTGAAAATGGCTTTTTATATACAGGATGTTGTTTTTGTTGAAAAGATGTTTACTTTTGGCGAGTTTTCATAGTTTCGTAGGCCATGAACTTGTTTTCCAAAAAAAAGGTAAAATCTTCCAAATTAGGTATTCCTCTCGGATCTCGTAGTTCTTTTATGTACTCATTGTATGTTGTAGAGTCTAGTTTTTGTGACATCAAATGCACAATCATGGGCCCCCAGGATGAAACATTGAGGCCTAGGTTGGTGAGCCCGTTCAGACTCTCTATGATGACATCATGCATTTTTTTGAGCGAATAGGCATTAGGTTGCTGTATTACAGGTAGCTGCAGCATGGAGTTAGCGAAAGATGTAAAAAGTAGGCGACGGTTATCGTATCTCTGCGTTAAAATTTCCCAACAGGAGTCGTAATTTTCCGAACTGATGCCAAGGTGGTGTACCAGTCTGTCAGCTTCGCCTTTGAGTTTTGTTTTTAAATGCTGCATTTTCTGAGCCTTAGATAATGTAGGATTATTGTGAATTGTTTCCATGAAAAGATCTTTAAAAGAGATCCATTGGATGTAATTTCCTGAAAACTCGGGTACTTCAATTTTTGGAGTTGACGACTGATGATGTTTGTTGTTCAAAGTTCTTCTCATGTTGTCATAGTTGGTTTCTATAGTTGAAAATAAAATATAGTAGTCTTGGTTAGATCCATTTAAAAGACCATCCATCATCCAGTGTGACTTGTCGATAGTTTCCCATTTAGATTTTAATATACTTAAGTTATCTTCCATTTCCCATTTTTCAGAAATTTCCTCAATATTGATTTTTGACATCGCTCTCTCCATGGCCCTAAAATTACCTTCTTGTTGGCTTAGTAAGTTCTTAACTTTGTTATAATCGGGATCTTCTGGTTTCATATCCGTTGTTAACTTTATTTGTTCTGTCCCATTTACAGGGGATGTAGTTGTAGTTGACATCAGCATCCGTTGTAAAATATCCTGTTTCGTTGACTCATACAGCTGTTTTGTTTTTTCATACACATAATCTGTAAAGTACTTGGCGTTCCTGTCGGCATTTTTTTCAAGGATTTTATTACGGCTGTCAAAATCATTCCAATGATCTTCCAAAGATGTTAGCCGTCTCATAAGATATTCAGGCGTTTTCCGCGATGGGCCATCCTTCTTGTAGTTCGTACAGAGATTTTTGATGCTCTCGAAGGCACTTGATTGAATAGTTAGTTCATCCATCGTAGTTAACTTGATAGTGTTTCGGACTGGAGACCACGAAGTTTTCGAAGTTTTCAGTCTTCACTTCCCCAAGGTTTCTTGAAGAGATAGTGATCACTTAGTGTGTTTGCAAACTCGCAGTGACATGCGCCTTCTCAATCCAAGCCGGTGAGACCCGCTTCTGGGAGGCCGACCGGACCGATCGCTCACACTTTTGAGAAATACAAACACACTTAAGTACCTTAAATAGTCAGTTTTCAAAGCTCGAAGGACCATAAATGTAGGAGCCCCAGCTTAGTAGACGGCTGCGACCCAGTACATTCAGTGAAGTTTGCAGATGTTCAAGTTAAAAGTTTTTCTTTGTAGTAGTTAGTTTATTTTGTAATGATTTAACAAGGCACTTCTAGTTTTGGTAAGAGTTAATAGCAAATTTAAAAGTAATGATTAGTTATTTATTATATTATATATTAGTAACGAGGTCGCACGATGTGCTGCCTCTACATAATGTGCGGTCTTTGAACCGTACACCTACGTACTCACTGTACTTACGTATGTATTATTTTAAATGAGAATTATTGTTGGGTGGGATATCTTCTATTCCTTCTATTATGTAGGTAAGTTTATAACAAGGTACTACTTATGTAGGTAGGCAAAGTTCGAGAATGCGCTGGATGAGAACGAGATGTGGTAGGTACTTGGAACGAGATGTGGTAGGTACTTGTAGGTACGGACTTCCTTCTAAGGTAAATATAACTTAATTGAGCTGAGTTTTCACTTTAATAGGTAGGTACTTTGTTTTTAGATACGAAACTTGTACGAAACGGACAGAGTATTTGGGACGAGATAAAAATGCAAAAAATGTGGGTAGGTAGGTACCTACCTACTTTCCTTCCTTAGGTGTGGTCAAAGGGGCTAGGGACAGTGTTTATCCACAGGATCTAGATTCAAAGGTTCGAAGGACCAGAAAATGTAGCCGTTGTAAGCGGCCACATTCAACTTTGGGAGGTGAATGGGAGAAATTGGACTCACGTGGGCTGATGAGAGATGCACTGTGGTCAGAGCTGAGATGAGCTGGTCGTGGTAATGTCCTTTGCACTGCACTGAACTTAATATCACTGTCGAAGGAATAGGTACCGGCCGGTAAGTTCCTTGAATTCAATGAAAGGTGAAATAACGTGGAGCGACGGGCGACAACACGTGTCTTCCGTACAGCGTCAAAGAGCGGACTGTTCGCCGCTAGGGGCGCTCGCGTCGACTCCTGCTGACGAATACGTCACGCTTCGCGTGAACAATAATAATAATGACAAATTCTTTATTTAGGCAATAGACCCACGATAAATTACAGAAAATAGACAAAATAATAATAATAATACAAAATAAACTAAATAAAGACTAATTTAAATGTATAGTTCTGACTGACTATAATCATTTACGATTCTCGTCAAGGTGGA
Organism: Coleophora flavipennella; assembly: GCA_947284805.1. Lineage (NCBI taxonomy): Eukaryota > Metazoa > Arthropoda > Insecta > Lepidoptera > Coleophoridae > Coleophora > Coleophora flavipennella. Next base: position 213,166 of record OX369305.1, on the reverse strand, counting down.
CACTAATGCAGTATTTATACATGTACCCAGATAAGTCCTCACCCACTACTCTCAGAATGCTGTTGTCAGTTCCCTGCAATCGCCTCCAAAAGGAAGCTATACGGGCCCTAACAACAGGAAAGAAATCCGGCACTCCCCCCTCGGCAAACATGCCCGACGCGCTGCAGTATCTGGGTAACTTCATGAGAATGCGGTAGGCATCGTTGTACTGCACCCTTATGGTGCTGAGTGTCGATCTTTTACACTTTACCCAAAGCTGGGACGTGTAGAAGCACTGACAGAAAGTTCTGAACAGTGTCGTCCTCACGTCCCTACTGCATTTTGAGAACCTGCGCGCGAGCATGTTACACCGAACGGAGAGTGCTCTTCTCTCGCGTTCGATATCTTGGTCGTCCTTCAGATCTTCTGTGAGTACATGTAGGTATTTAAACTGTTTTACAACCCGAAATGATGACTCATTAAAAAGACTTCAGGTACAATCTCAGAACCTTTCCCTGCCTTGAAAACCATCATTTCAGTCTTGGTTACACTATACTTCAGCCCGTGAACATTTGCATAATGTTCACAGACTAAGAGAAGCTTCCTGAGGCCGCTTATCGATGGGCTGAGAAGCACCATGTCATCAACATAACTTAAATTATTGACAAAAATGCCACCGAGTGAACACCCAACGTTAGCGCTCCTCAGCTCAACGATAAGGTCGTTGACATAGATATTAAAAAGGTTCGGAGATGTAAGCCCACCCTGACGAACACCGCAGTACTCGCTAGAAGTCATGTTGTCCCATCTGACGCTATTAGTTTGGCCGCCGTACCAATGTCTCAACAGACCCACTACACTTCTGTGGACGTTTGAGGCACGCAGTTTGCTCTAGAGAATTTCATAATTAACTAGGTCAAACGCGCGACTCAGGTCCAGAAAACAAGCATACACTGAAGTGTCACGATTCAGGTAATAATTTACCGTATGCTTGAGGCTGATGATAGCCGAGTCTGTCGAGAGACCGGGCCGGAAGCCAAACTGAGCATCATCTATCACGACATTTTTCATCAGCTCGGGCTGCAGCAGTCTTTCCAGAACTTTGCCAGTCACCGTTCCCAGGGAAATAGGTCAGTAATTGTTCGGTGAGCTGAGGTCTCCGGTTTAATTTTTAACTATGGGCACAACTACAGGCTTCATAAGTGCCTGGGGTAGATAAGTGTACTGTACACATTACAAATACAAATACAAATATTCTTTATTTGCCATTAAACAAGGTACAAAATTGATGTTAGTTTAAAGACCGTAGACTCTCTTGTTTAGCCATTTTATGTTATAGCATGCAAATTTATAACTAGGAACATTAAAAAAAGCAAGAAAAGAATAGATTAACAAACAAACAAACAATTAATTTCACTCCACATATAGAATACGAAAACATGTCAATATTTTAAATAAATTCACATCATGTCATGTTTAAATATAGTTGTAACAATAATTTCTATTTATGTGTCAAAAATTCATTGACCGAATAAAACATATTTTAAACCAGCCACGCATGCAATTTGTTCTTAAATTTATTAAATGGTAATTTATTTATTTATTTATTTTATTTTATTAGAGACAAACAGTCATTTACAGATATAAACTTACTACACTATCACTTAAAGACCTATAGTCTCCTGTCTTAAATAAAGCAGTTCATTATCGTATAATTATATTAAAAAGTAACAATAACACTATGAATGAGATAAGATAAGATGGTCATGACTGCACCACCACAGAAGTGGCGACAACAACCAGAAGCAGACAGCAACAAAACCTCAACTTTGTATGTACTCATAGCTAGGGTTACATTACAATCCACTGCCATCAGCCACCTCAATCACCACCACGAGACAATGCAGACATGACCAACCCTCTAATATTAGTTGGAGTGCTATTAAAAATGTCAACATTACTCAGTTGATTATTGTACAGCTTGCAAGCACGTCTTAAAAAACTATTACTAGCGTAGCATGTTTTACATTGTGGAATTAAGAATAAAGCCTTGTGACGGCAGTTTCTCTCCTGTCGGCGAGGAACACGAAGATTAATGTTTTCTAACAACAAGGGGACATCGACCAAGTTATTTATTATTTTGTAAAGTAGTACAGCGTCAACGCAGTCACGACGATGATCAAGAACATGAATGTTATGCCTTTTAGTAGATGTTTGGTAGTCATTGTGGTAAAAACCTGTTCTATAATCTAGTGATTTGACAAATTTGCGTTGAATTCTCTCCAGCCTATTCTTATGAATTTCATAGAATGGATGCCAGACAGTACAAGCAAACTCTAGATGACTACGAACGTAGCTGTTATAAAGGAGCTTGTACGTAGAAGGATTTTTGAAGGGTTTAGTCACCCGAAGTATAAAACCAAGCTGCTTGTATGCTTTTCCTACAATTTTATCAATATGCGGTACAAATGTTAACTTAGAGTCCATGGTAACACCCAGATCCCGGATTTGTGTAACACGTGAGAGAACTGTGCTGCAGAGATTGTAAGAATAATTAATAGATTTCTTTTTTCTGCAATAACTTATAATAAAACATTTGTCCGGATTTAAAAATAACTTATTAGACCTGCAAAACATATCAAATGAATTTAAGTCTTTTTGTAAAAGATCACAGTCCTCCAGATTACGAATAACTCTAAAATTTTTTGTATCGTCTGCGTAGAGCAGGACACTAGAGTTATTAATTACCGAAGTAACGTCATTGATGTACAAAGTGAATAACAGGGGACCCAAATGCGATCCTTGAGGGACTCCAGATCCAATATCTTTGTACTGTGACGAGAATCCACCTAATACTACAGCCTGACTCCTATTCTCAACATACGACTTGATCCATCGCAAAAGGTCACCGTGTATGCCGAGTCGCCACAGTTTCAGCAATAATGTGTTATGGCAGATTTTATCAAATGCCTTGGCGAAATCGGTATACACAGCATCCACCTGACAATTATCATCCATTGCTGCAAGAATAACATTAACAAAACTCAATAAATTAGTGTCAACACTACGACTTCTTACAAATCCATGTTGATTAGGTACAATATACCGACGAACGACGTCAAAAATTTTATTCGTTACAATTTTTTCTAAAATTTTACTAAATTGACATAATTAAGATATAGGGCGGTACTTCTCAATGTCTTCGCTGACGGTACCTTTAGGAATTGGTGTTACCCAGGCCTGTTTCCAGACTTTAGGAACGCAGCCTTCTTTTAGAGATTTATTGAACAACAATGTGATAGGTAATACTAGAGCAGAAGCACATCTCTTGATCAAAACTGGATGAACCCCATCAGGTCCTGCCCCTTTGTTGGTATCAATACTTTTTAAATATTTAAAAACTGTCTCAGAAGTAATTTCTATTGAATTGATATCCAAAATAGAGTCGAGAGAAGGAGTCAGTGAATTTAAATCTATTGGCTCAGATAATGGCTGCTCAAAAACTGAGTGAAAGTGCTCATTAAATGAGCGGCAAATTTCATCGCCGCCGCTTGCAGCTGACCCCTTATAATACATTGTTTGAGGCAGACTGTTGCTAGAAAAGATGGATTTGACATACGTCCAAAAAAAATTTGGGATAATGTTTAATTTTTTCCTCTGAATAAAGTATATATCTATTATAACACTCTGCTTCCATGATTTTTGCCCTTTTTCTCAATATTTTAAAACTCTCATAGTCCAGTGGGTTATTATATTTTTTCCAAAGTCTATGAAATTTTCGCTTTTCATTTAGCAATTTCTTTAGCGGCTTAGTATGCCACAGGGGAGCAGAACTATGTGGTCTTAAAATACGACGGGGGACATGTTGTGATATAATATCGTTTAATACTTCATAAAATTTAGTGACACAGGCCTCCATTCCAAAATCACTGAACAAGTTATACCAATTTATTTTACTCAAGGCATTTTTGATTTCCTCGTAATCAGCAGACATAAAATTATATACATAAACATCAGCCGACTTCAGAGGAGGGGTGTAATTTAGAGATAGGTCAATCACCAGTGATTTGTGATGAATATCTTCAGGGATAAGAGGGCTATCACAATGAGAGACTCGGCAAAAAACGTTGCAATTACATAAAATTAAATCAAGTATATTAAGATTTGCATTATAATGATAATTAAATTGTTTAAGATTTGAGAAAGATAAAAATTCACTTAGAAATTGTACTGCGAAGTTACCATTGGCTTTTAAATGTAAAAAATTTGAGCTGCTATCAGAATTGAGATATTCCCAAGTAGCTTCCCATATATTAAAATCTCCAGTCAGTAGAAAAACATCGTTCGGACGGTCAATTATAATGCTACCAGCTATATCGAAAAAGGAGGATAATGCATCGCGATAACCCTGGCCGCGAGGTATGTAAACACATGCTATGTTTAGGTATGTACTGGCCGTAAGAGGCAACGATACCCATATGCACTCTGAGGAGGCGCGGGGCGGGCACGGCCAGTCGCGGCGCACAGGCTGCAGCTGGCTGCGAACGGCCACCGCCACCCCGCCACCGCGCGCCGCCCCGCTGTCCTCCTCTGAGCGATCACTACGATAAACAACATATCTACGATCGAAAAACTCCCTGTCATAAAAATCAGATGTCAACCAGCTTTCCGTAATGCATATAAAATCATAATCCGACTGCGTGACCTGTGAAAGAAAGTCGTGTGATTTAGTACGAAGTCCCCTCACGTTTTGGTAATAACCAATTAAGGATTTAAATACAGAACCTTGTATAGAAAAAAGTAACACTGTTATATGAATTCCTATATATTCTTATTATTCCTCGCGGACAAAGAGACAACATAAACATTCGCTTACTGTTCGAGTAAATAAACAAGTTTCCATAGGTATTACATTGACAAGTAGGAGTTTGTTGACATTGAACAAAATTTAAATAAATATACATAGCTAGTACAGACCTATTATACACTTTTAACGGAACCGGATCATGTCGAAACAGTCACTTTATTTTTGATAAATCTAGCTCACTGTTTATACGCAAAACCTTCGACCTTTCATTTTTTCGCATAAAAATCTTACAGTCGCGTATCCATAAAAATGAATAATTGAGCTCGGTTTTCAACTGCCTGGCATGTTTTAGCAGTTGCTTGTTTGACGGCGTAAGATGGTCGCTAAGGTACATGGTAGCAGCCGGTCCGGAGAGGCCGATGTCGGCGGTGGTGAGCCCTCGGCGCGCACGCACGTAATAATGTAATATCATCAGGTACTTTGTTAAATATTCTTTGTCCCATCCAAAAACAGTTTTTTTGAAAACTAGTGCTCTGGGGTATGTCCTCTACAGTTAATCTGTTGAGGTTTCTCCTATTTCTTTGCACTCCATCTCTAGCCTCTTTATAAAATACCTTACAATTTATTTTAACGAATTTATTTGATTAAATAAATTTGATTAAATAAACTGCACAACTTGTCCCTCAGCTCAGGTCCTGCAAAAAAGATGTGCTCTATGCTCAGTCCGTCATGTCCGGGGGACTTACCACTCTTAATTTGTTTGATAGCTCTCATGATATCTTCTGAGCTATATACCAACACTTGTGGCAACGAAATGGGTTAGACTGAATATTATATATCTTTACATCACCACACAATTACATAATTACAGTACACCTATGCAATTCGGTTATAGTTAAAAGGTTTGAAGGCTAGTTGGTAATTAATATGATTTGAGGTTACGTATTTATTTCAGTTTAGTAATGAGATGTCACAATAGGTACTGAACAACTCATATCTAAGGTATACTAATCGCGAACCGCTATAGGTACCTCAAATACCTATATCATCATTATGAGAGCCACTGTCGCTCTCGTGAACGGCAGAGGGCCGCATTACTCTCCGCACGGCGCCGGGTCGTATCCCGGTTGGACTCACCTCGACCAGCATTGGCCACCCGAAGGGCCGCCGGTGAGGCTTGCGACATGAGTCCTCTCATCTGTTAGGCAGTAACTGAGCACACTGGATATTGGGGCTGGGCCCCCCATCGGGTCTCCGCACACACCCCTACAACCCGCCTCTATATGCCGCCCTAGTCTCTCACTCCTGTCTGCGGACTTGAAGTCCCGCCAGAACAACATGAGGAGAACGTCCCCCCTTAACGGGAGTACCCACTGTTCCCCTCAACTTTGGGTGGCCACCCCTACTTGCTTAGGCTGGATTGAGCGTCGCCACTCAAATCCACCTAGAACAGGAAAGTGGAAGCACTTTTCTCTTTGTACGTACCCAGCGTACCGATAATCTGCATGGTGAGAGACTTCTGTGCTCAGCACTACTGTGACAACAAATTACAACATGACCTCCATTGGTCTTTGAAACTTTACTGTACACCATGATGTGATATCTCATGAACTTTACTGAGCACGTCTTAACTAGGCCATGAGGACTCACCCAGGTTTAGTCATATCTCACATAACCTTTTCACTCGAGCCATCTCCGCACTGGCTCGCACGCTGTCCAAGTTCCTTCTCTCCTGCGCTCATATGCACGGCCGTTTCACTTGACAGCTCCTAAAAAAGGTAAGAAGCACAGACAATCATTTCTTGTACTTTTTGATTCAGTGTTGTCACATTCAAATTACAATTTCAACATAAATATATCACTCACCCGACATTGGATTTGTTGAACTCCACGACAACAGTGGTTGGTCCTCCTGACACACATCATCAAAATCTTGATAACTTATGGGCATACGATTAATTTTAAACTTATCCGCAAGCATTTCAGCTATTTCCCTGGGATTTTGCCTACCGTCCACAGATGAAGCCACGTTTTGCTTTTAATTAAGATTTTTTGTTGCATTCCAAAATTTTACGATGTTTTTATTGTTTCTGTGTGTTGCTAGTATATCTATTTTAATTTGTTCTTCATTCCGCTGGCACCAGCGAAGACTATAAATCGCGGAAAGGACGCTGCTGCCCATCCTCATGTTTAAGTCCCTTAGTCGACTCTTTAGACACCTATTGGAGGGGATAGGATGGCCCTATTCTAAGCCGGGAGCCATAGGGTCTTAATAAATTTTAAATCGATTTTGATCTATTCGATGTTTTGCTCGTATAAACGAATACTCCTACGATTTACTAACTTGTTTCTTGCAGAACGAGCTGTTATTTATAGAGTCACTGGCTAAAAGAAAAATATTACTAGAACTTCGAACAACTTTTGCGTGACACTCCTTACTAACTTACAACAGATAAATCGTGTTTGGGCTCATTGGAATAGTCTCAATGAATAGGTTTTAGATAGAGCATGGTAACCTTGAACTGAAGCTGCAACATCTCCTAGTATCTTCATGATATCCGACTCCTTACCAACTTACAGCAGAGTTATGGTGTTTGAGATACATAAAGTTTCAAAAGCATGAAACAATACTTTAATAAAAATTTAAAAACCCCCGACAACTTACAAAAGATAAGTAAATAAAATATTAAAAAACAATAAAATAAAAAACAGAGTTTAACTCTTTTACTACAATAAGTAACTAGGAAATCACTTTACAACTTAGCGGTATCCCGTACGCGATGACTGTTTGATCAAAATATAACTACTTATGTTAAATAAATAAATAAGCTTTATTTCGGAAAAACAATATCCATAGTATATTAGTGTATTAGTAACAATATTGACTTATTATCTATGTTAGTTCCTATTTTATTGTTAGTAGAACGACAGAGATTTTATTTGCAGTACATATTTATTTTATTTTTCCTGTGACTAACCCCACCCAATGTTTTTGAATAGGGCAGTCAAACCTAGCAGCGATAGTCTCCAGGATACTGTTGTTGTTGTTATAATTAAAGGACCAAACCATATTATTTTCTAATTTTTAGTTTTTTGTTGGGGGCTTTTTTAATTTAATGTTTATAAGAACATCACTGGACGAAGAATTTAAGGAATATAGAAAAAAGACAGAAAGGTGAAACTAAAAATATTGACAAAACAGATCTGCTGCTATTGTGGCCTAATAAAAAACCGATTGAACCAGCAAAACTTGCTGATTTGCAATCGATGTACAAGTTAATTCCTGAGGATAGTCTCCAATTTTAGATTGAAGATTTGAAGAGCTCAGAGGACATTATATACGACTTTGATGGATTTGGTGAAGTGCCAGATTTTGACGTGGATGACGCAGAAGAACAATAACTTTGTAATATTCTTTTACATTTTATTTAAACTTTTTAACTATCACTGGTTTATTAATTTAATAAAAGGTTATTTTTTCTGTAGTAATTTATAAGTGTTTCCTAAAATATAGTATTATTAAGGTATAAAAATAATAATAATGTGATTGGATAGTTTTAGCAGAATCATCTCAATTTATTGGCCATACAAATTGGCTTTTTTGCAAAAATGTTCCTAAAGGGTTTTTTTTATAAAAATGTTATCAAAAACTATCATTATACAAAAACCTAATACATGTAGACATAGGAAATTTATATTTCTATTAAATAATCCGTACAACTTAGTCAAAATAAATAACACATAAAAATTATACCAATAATACACAAATTTGCGTTTATCTCAATTTGAATTCGGTGTGGAATGGAACGTTTACGCAAAACAACTCCAAATGTCCAATTTTGCGAAAAAAATATTGGTCTCTTCTTTATTTTCACAAATCCACAAGGTCACTGGGTAGTTCTCAGGGTTGATTGGGGTATGTTTTTTAAATTAAATAAGTTGACATTCACAATATTAAAATTGGAGCTTTGCGCGAACGAGTGCACGTCTGAGAGGACGTCTATACAAAGTGAAATTGGATGCGTGGGATCCAAATACGAAGCGTTAAAAAGCAGCAACTCTCAAAAGCTCTCAAATTGTGTTGGAAAAATCGGATCAACTTTTCTTGTTAGTTCAAAATACTGATTATCCTGTTACGGAAACGGGACATTCTACTAATATTAGAAAAGCGAAAGTTTGTATGTATGGATTTTGTTACTCTTTCACACAAAAAGTGCTGAACATATCTGGATGAAATTTGGTACGTAGACAATTAGGACCTGGATTAATATATAGGCTACTTTCTTGGACGCTCGCAAGCTGCTTGTGGCTCGTGTACTGCATACCCTCGGTGACAGTACTATGTTCACGCGAGCGAAGCCGCTGGCAAAAGCTAGTGGTTCATAATATTACATCGTCATGTTGTCAAGGGCTTACCATTAATAAAAAAAAGTCCTATTATTATTATCAACGCGAAAGTTTCTAAAAATGTATGGATGTATGTACAATACTCTTTCACACAAAAACTACTGAACGGATCCGGCTGAAATTTGGTAGGCATACAGATTTGGACCTGGATTAACACATAAGCTCTTGTGGCTCGCGCACTGCGCACCCTCGAAAAGTCATAGAAACGTCCACGCGGGAAACAGCTAGTCTTCTTGAATATACAAACTCGCCGATAGAGTGCCGTGTGGCAAGCTGGGTTTAAAAGTTAAAATATCTTTAAATATGTTTTTAAAAATGTTTTCTCATATTCTTTTTCAGATACATTTTTTTCAAATAAAACTTATAGACTTGAAGAAAAAGACACAAACGTCGAAACAAAAGGTGTGGGATGGTACAGTTACTGCATGTATCTTTTAAATAGCACAGAAACATTGAATCTAACTAAATTTTCAAACAATTTTAAATTCGTATTTACTTTAAAACGACTTGGAGCTCTATGGAAACCTCGTAAGTAATTGTATTAAAAATAAATTTTGAATAAACTTAAAACCGACTCTAAAAAGTAATTCACTCAAAATTATTAAGTGACATTCTTCATATTATATAATAAGTACACGCAATGAACCAACAATAATGAAATAAAAGGTAGGTACGAAATAAAAAAGGGCCCCACAAATAAGTTTTTTGATGTAGTTACTATTGGATGGTAATTGGTTTCGTACTTACCTTTGATTTCGTTATTATTGGTTAATTTCGTGTAATTATACTATCTATACATAATATAATAAAACTGTAACGGGGCCGTTTCAGTACATGAAATATTTTCGGAAAATAATAACTGTGGTGGACGTTACTAACGATATAGAGGCCAAAACAACAGCTTTTGGTTTGTTTGTCTATCTGTATGTTCACGCATCACGCAAAAACTACCAGGCCGATTTTGATGAAATTTTGTATGGTGGTTCCTTATTGCCTGGGTAACATATAGGATACGTTTTATAGGTAAAAATTGTGGCTATGACGATATAACGACTGATTTTTTTAAGATCATGGCTGCTTTTATATGTCTTCCACTAGCACACATAATCAACTTTAAAATCGGGAGGTTCCCATTGGAAAGCAAGAAATCTATTTTTTTTTTTAATTTATTTCATACAATATTTTACAATTGTGTCGGAAATTTACAAAATAAAAAGGTTATGAAAACAAAAGAAATAAAAATACCATTACACTAATTAAATTATTACTTACACTTCGTTAAAGTTCAAAATAGTCTAAATTAAATGCATTCTTAAAAATTTATTTATGATGCTAATTCATGATTCTAAATAAATATATTATTGCGTCTACTTATCCCTACAGTTTATAAACTCGTCTATACTATAGAAACACCTCTCCAACAAAAAAGCCTTAAGCTGAGTCCTGAATTGTTTATGATCATGTATCACTTTAAATTCGTTTGACAGACTATTAAATAACCTAACTGCTTGATACCTTACACTGTGCGCTGCCACATTTAATTTTGGATTAATCGCATAAGGTAAGTCGGTCCTACGGGTTTTTTCTCTTTCGGTTCTATTCTGGGATAGCTCAATATATCATTAAGTCAGGGCACTTTTCCTGAGCAACTGATACTTTCGGTGGTTACAGCACTATTTAAGAAAGGTGATTGGACTGATCCTTACAACTACGAGCCTATTACTATAGTTCCCATATTTTCAAAAAAGCCATTGCCATAAAAACAATGATTTTATATCGAAGCACAAAATATTAAATTCTGATCAATATGGCTTTCGTACAGGCCGTTTAACGGAATTCGTTTGTTTTATTCACAGAGTCCATTAACGACAAAAACACGGTTAAGTCTTAACCGCCTCCGTAGCTCAGAGGCAAAGTTCACTGGCTTTACACAGGAGGTCGCGGGTTCGATTCCCGGCGGGGTCAATTGTAAGACTCGGTTTGGTTGGTGGTAGGGCATTTTCTAAGCCCGCCTGGCTAGCTACCACCATCTTATCTAAGTCTTGCCGCCAAATATCAATGTTGATATCATTGGTGTGTTCCGGCATGAAGATAAGATAGCCAGTTCCCCATTGCGTTGGGGAATCTTGGTAAGCCCGCTTCCATCTTCGGCAACATCTTCACTTACCACCAGGTGAGATGTTGTCAAGGGTTTACCAATTGTGATAAAAAAATATAATAATAATAAGTTGTTATTTTTAGACATAATATGCAAAGCTTTTGATTTTGTAAATCATTCAATACTACTCTGCAAACCAGAATCTTATGGCATCACGGGTACAGCATTACACTGGTTCAAAAGCTAGTTGGGGAACAGGAACAATGTACGGAAATTTCGAAGCTCAATAAATCGGGTAAAGTTTTTATGAAAACAATTTTCTGATCTTATTTCAGAATCAATAGTTCAGGAGTTCCCCAAGGGAGTAATTTAGGACCATTATTGTTTCTCCTATATATAAATGACCTTCCAAAAGCCACTGGTCACAAATATATACTATTTGCGATGACATTACTTTAGTTATTAAATGCGACAAAGACCAAATGACATTTGAATCAAAAATAAATACCGCTTTAATGAACATAATGACATGGATGAACAATAACAACCTAAGTATGAATAATATAAATAAGACTAAATTTATACAATTTTACTCCTATGCGACTTAACCAGTGTTCTTAAATGTAAAATATAATAATGATAAGCTTGAAAAAGCTAGCGGATATAAATTCTTAGGTATTAATTTTGACAAACAACTTAATTGGAAAGATCATATTGATTTTGTGTGTAATAGGTTGGAACGTTTTGTATTTTCACTAGGACGATTATGACAAATTGTATTCAGGGAAGCTGTTTTAACATTGTATCATGGACATGTGTCGTAAATGAATGATTATTATGGTTACTATGGTTTGATCCTAAGAGGAAGCTCTGTCGACTCAGAAAAAAAAATCAAGCTACAAAAAAAGGTGTATAGGTGCCATTTGTAATTCCTAGTTTAGAGATAGCTGCAGACCATTGTTTAAGTAATTAAAAATTTTGCCATTGCCCTGCTTGTACATCAGCCAAGTTTGTCTATATGTCAAGAATCATCCAGAATACTTCAAGAATCTGCGAGATGTTACCATGAGAAAAAACAGGGGCCCAGTGTATTCATCTAGTGCATCAACCTCCTTGTCACTCAGACATACAGGGTGGCTGGTTAGATGACGGACGCATTTTAGGAGGTGAATCGGAAGACGAAATTGAGCAACTTTTCTCAAGAAACCTATGGTCAATTCTCAAAATTAGACTTTTCATAAAAATTGGTCAACTCAATAGCCAACTTTGTATGAGAAGTCCAAATTTTTTTTTGCGAAAATTGTTAAGTTTCGTCTTCTGATTTACCTCCTAAAATGCGTCCGTCCTCTAACCAGTCACCCTGTAATATGAGTTTCGTACCGTTTAATAAGCTTCCAGTTGAAATGAAAACGTTAGAAGGTTATCTTTATAAAAATAAGTTAACAAAATGGCTCTTAAATCACTGTTTTTAGTGTTAAAATATTTTATGAATTAAAAAATTTATTAAAATTTCCTGTTTAAATATTTGCATGCTTTATTGACGGCTGAATACAGTACTACCAATCAATTATGTTAAGACTTTATTGTGAAGTATTCTTGCAAATAAACAATTATCCTAACTCATCTCATCTCGTCTCGTCTCATCTCATCTCATCAAATCTTATCTCGGAAATATCAAGTAGGAAAACCAAAAGTATGCGTTTCTGGAATGGCCCACATGGATCAATCAAAACCTCCACGCGGACGAAGTCGCGGGCACAGATTATAATATTTACTAAAAAATCATTTCCGAGAGATTTTAGCTAATCGAGAGACTAAAAAACAAACATACAAAACCTTTATTATGCAAACTAGCTGTGCCCACAACTTCGTCCGCGTGGAGGTTTTGACTAACCATATTTACGCGATAGTAAAATAGAAAAAAGAAAACAGAAATAATCAATTAATCATACATAAAGATCCAAAAAAAAAATCATAATCATCTTAACAGCCGAAAATCGTCCACTTCTGGACAAAGGCCTCCCCCAAGGATTTCCACGACGACCCGTACTGCGCTGCCCGCATCCATCGGCTTCCCGCGATCTTCACAAGGTCGTCGGTCCACCGCGTGGGAGGACTGCCTACGCTACGTTTGCCGGTATGCGGTCGCCACTCGAGAACTTTATTGCCCCATCGGCCATCTGTTTTACGAGCAGTAGGATAATATTGGGCATTCTGTCCCACCTTGCGTTCGTTCGGGTGAATTGAAATTCAACCTTTCTCACGCAGCTGTGACAGTATACAATATTATTTTTTGTTATAGGTTTAATTAATTATTTATCTGTTTCTATCAAATTAATACTAAAGTTTACGCAGTTATTCTAATATACCAAATTTTCGTTCTATCTTGTCACAAGATTCGAACCCACTCTACTTTTGTGTAGAATCTGAAATATCTTACCTAAATCGCTATACAAGGAAAGATTTTGAGGTAGATACTTACGGCCTCTGAAGAACCAACATTAAATGGAATACAAAATTAAATTTTTATTAGTTATCACAAATTCAAACTAGTATAAAAAAACTTAATTATAACTTTAGCTAGAATTGACAGTTCATTTTTCTACTATGCGCATCAATAAAAACCAAGTAAATAATACTGTGAATTCTGTAGTATGACTACAATTAAACAAAATACTTAAAAATCACTTTCCTCATCAAAAACATTCGATATAAAGAAAATTATACTGATCGTCAGGCACAAAATTAGTATCTTCAACTTTACACAGCCACAAAAACGGGTCAAAAGCTTTGGGAGTCGCTGTAACATCTCCTATTGTAATCACAGCTTTATCAAGTCTCTGGTGTTTCCTCCACTCCTGGTAGAGTTCGTCGTATAATATAATCTCCAGCACAGAGTGAGTGTACACTTCCCAGCTCCGCGGCACAATACATCCGTATTTCAAACCCATTTGAATGAAAATTAATGGTACTTGGACGCGACTGTTGTGTACAATGCGTTTTACTGTAATGTTTACGTTACGAGACATATGCGCTTCTTTTATTGAAGAAGGCTTATAACCTGGTGCGCAGTAATTTTTAACTTCCCGCGAAGAAAATTGAAAATTTTCGAAAATCGGGACGTTATTGGTTTTACCCCGTTTTGCGAAAATCGAGTTTTCATCAGACCTCAACGTTTCAAGGCCTTAGGAATCATCCCTGACTATTCCCGCGAGGGTGTCACTATGTCTGTACGTATGTGTATGTGTGTGTGTGTGTGTGTGTGAGTGTATGTATTTAAGTATGTGACCCGCTAATAACTTTTAAACGGCTTGATCGATTGGAGCCAAACAAGTTGCGTTTTAAAGAGTTTTATGGAATTCAAATTTCCTGAAAATTTGAACCGATTCAAACCGGTAGATTCTAAGAAATCTCTAAAAAACTACGATTTTTTTTTTTTCAAAAGTGGTTTTTTCGGAATTACTTTTAAACGGCTTTACCGGTCGATTCCATAAACTAATCAGCTATTGACATCAAAAAACACGTCGATTGCCGTTTGACGGGACAAAATTGGTTGATTCGCTTGTGAGATATCGTGAACGAAAGAAATAAAAAAAAATCGAAAAAATCTAATTTTTTAAGAAAAACTAAAATTTTTCATCTGATCAATTTGTGTTCACATACTGTTCATAGTGCTCAAAAAACAGCATCGATTGCTATAAATCGCGTGAAAATCGGTTGACTCATTCAAAAGTTATAGCAGATTGAAAATTAAAAAAACTCTGTTTTATCAAATTTCCGTCAGACTTTTAAGCTCAAAGAGCTAAAAAGTATCGAACACCTTTAGTTTTGACCTCGAAATAACATAAAATATAATAAGCTCGAAGAGCTCAAAAACATCGCAACCAGCAGCAAAATTGCAAACGCTTAATCACTGAAATGGGTGGGAAATTGCAGGGATGGCCTTAAGGGTCAACCGTTTTTCAAATTTTTTTTCATCATCATATCAGCCGAAGGAAGTCCACTGCTGGACATAGGCCTCCCCCAAGGATCTCCACGACGACCGGTTCTGCGCTGCCCGCATCCAGCGGCTTCCCGCGACCTTCACCAGGTCATCGGTCCACCGAGTGGGAGGCCTGCCTACACTACGCTTTCCGGTGCGTGGTCGCCACTCGAGAACTTTACTGCCCCAACGGCCATCTGTTCTACGAGATCATATGTTATACCACAAATTGCGCCATTAGATTTAAATTGAACGATTATAAATTAAAGTTCAAAAGAAACTGTTTATTTCATCAGATTAGTTTTTAGTATTAACTCTGGATTACTTTTGTCACTACGCCAAGAAAACATCTGCAGTTCGAAAAAATCTTTTCTTGCTCTCCTAGCCGAAAGTATGCTCTTACAGGCCGCGTTTTCCTCCAGAAAGAGCAACGTTTGTGGCTTGTGTTAGCGCATGCGCACTACTCATATTTTGGATATTTTCTAGCCTGGCTGCACAGACCCTGTATAAAATCAGTAACAACAGCGCTTGAATGTAACTGTCAGTGCAAAAACTAACCATAAAATGTCAAATAAATACAAACGATTTTTTTAACTACACAGAGAAAAAAAGTACTATTTTCGATACACTAATTACTTGGCTCAAGAAAACCGTCAAAACTATTTGATTTATTATAGTCAATACTCAATTTCTTGGGAAGAGAATATCAATTATTATTTCTATTATAATAGGTCTATGACAGAAAAGAGTTATTTGACTCAAGTAAAATTATTTTATTCAACTATAACAAATTCCTGAGACTAGAAAATATATTCTTGATAATTTTCAAGAATATAAATTCTTGTGTCAAGAAAATTTTCTTGATAAAAGTATTTTTTTTTCTCAGTGTATAATTAATGTTAATGAATCATTTAATTATATCGTGTATGAATAATTTATATAAAAATTTAAAAAAAAAATATATGAAAGCTTTGTACATTTTACATATTTGCTTTTTTTTTATATTATGACAGCTAATTATAATGCAATGATAATTACACCATCCGTGTACTCTAAGCTTTGAATAATTAAATTTCAATGTTTCTCAACTATTGATTACTAATTAAAAATCTAATCTTTATTCGGCTTAGAATGAAAAATTCTGTTATTTGAGAGAGTAAAATTTTCGTATCATATTATTTACATGTTGTCACTCTTAACCAAAGCATTAGACAGTGAACTCTCAAATTACTAATTTTTTTATTTAAACTTATTAATTAAAATTACGTTTATTTTTAATGTTCGCCCCGACCAGTAAAACCTCGGCTTCGCCTCGGATTTACAAAAGTCGGGCGGCGCCCCCCGCACACCCAGCAAAACCTCGGCTTCGCCTTGGATTTGCAAACCCCTTACGTGCCCGTAATTGCGTACTTTCGGCCGGAAAGCAAGAAAAATAGTATACAACCCACGACCAGAATGTTGGATGCCCTGACGTATGTGATATACTGGCCTCGTTGTAATATACTATTTATTTGAGTGTCAATAGATCTATACACTTTATTAATAATTGAAGGTCGGTTGATGATATATGAGACGAAATTAGGGAATCTTTCTAGTCTTCACAAACGGCTCCTTTGGTCCTAAAAATTTCCATCATTCTTTGATCACGTGAAAGGTAGGCCAGGTGGTACGGCGTCTGATGTGCGAAGTTGATAGCATCCTTATTGACTCTGGTCTCCTCGGCACAGCCACTCGGCGAGCTGGTAGTTTTTCTTGGTCGCAGCGATATGGAGCAGTGTGTCGCAGGTCTTAACTTCTCTAGCATTGAGGTCTGTGCCCAAATTCAAAACGATCTCAATTTTCATAGGTGAGTTTTTTAGTCATACCTCGCTACCATGTGGATTGTGGGTGCACATTTCTCCTCGATGGTCGTACTCGCGTAGTAGGTCTCCATCACTGCCAATAAAAGGCGCGAACTCCATCAGCTCAAACACATTCCCAGAGCGGCAAATGGAGAAAAAATAATTTTTATTATCTTCATAAGTTCTTTCTGGCACATCACTTGTAGAGGCGTAATTTTGCGTCATTGTGAGCTTGTAATACTCGAGGCGTCTTTGCTTCGATAAAAGCGGACAGTTAATGACTAACCGACAGCTCCGCTATCAAGGTACGATATTGATTTAAAAAATCGGCTGTCCGATTCAAAAATAGCAGATACTTAATTTTTATAAATGTTTAATGTAAATATAAATACATCAATCATGCAGTTGCTGTGTAGATACATTTGAGGTTAAAAATACAAATGCTGAACATTCTGTGCATAGCTTAGGCTTATCTATCATCACATAACGCTATATGACAGGCTATTCAAAACGAACATTTAGATATGAATTTTGCTGATAACGACTGAGTCACTGTTGTTATTTTAATTGAATAGAATTGCAACGGTAGACTATATCTTCTATATCTTTATTTTTACAATGTACCATAGGAAATGTTATTAAGTTAATTTAACAATCTACCAATAGTTAATCATTTAATTTCTTGTGCAAATAGTAAACTTTCCCCAAAAATAGCAAACACGGGGCTAAAGTATGATAATTCAGGGCAAGACCCTAATGGTCTGGAACAAATATGGGTCAACATTTAAGCACCATAACACGCACAGCAATTACGTCATAAGGTCGCAACCAAAATAGCATAGAAAAAAGGTCATCGTCTTTTTCGATAAAACAGTTAACTTTTCTTAATAGTCTTGTTTGCGGGAAGAAAAATAAACTATTGAGGTAGGCAATGTCTGCTTTCGATCGCATTGAACCATGCAATCATTAGTATAAAAATAAAGAAAAACGCAGATCAGAGTTAATAAAAACCTGGTTATTGCCTTATAATTCAAGCTTATAGATCTGAGCATCTGCAGCATGCATTTGCATTCAATTCGCTGCCAAAGTACATTGTTGGCAACGTAATGTTTAGCTGTTTGGTCATTACACTTCTCAACACAGTTCAATGTCAAGTTTACTTGGCATTGTTTGTACGCGTGATCAGGTATAGCTTATTTATCTGAGCATCTGCAACATGCATTTGCATTCAATCCGCTGCCAAAGCACATTGTTGGCAACGTAATGTTTAGCTGTTCGGTCATTACACTTCTCAACACAGTTCAATGTCAAGTTCACTTGGCATCGTTTGTACGCGTAAGGATTCCATTTGATTATTTGTCTAATTTCATTAGAATAATACCAATTTGAACCTAGATGTAGTGAGTGTTTTTATTTGTAGGATCAAAATCACATAAGATCATGCGAAAGTGGTTAATTGGTTCAATCCCACGTAACTGTACATCGTAATTAGTTTGCTTATGTCTCGTTGGAGCCAATAAATCAGTAAATGACCCAAAAGTACTTTGTTTTTATTTCTTTGCTTCAGTAAATTGAATCTATAAATATTGGTATAGATTTGTCCCAGTGCTTCGAGGGGGATATAAAAACAGACACCTGCGAGATAGAACATAATTCTTTCAACCGCGGTCGAGGACGTATTTTAAAAATGGACGTAGATTACCTTGCCATTCAATTTCAAGCCGTAGAAACCTACGTATTGGTTCCAAAAGAGTGGCCTGCGCGTGCTTATAGCCTTCTCTTGACACTAGCTGAACAAATAGTCACTCAATTTAATTATGTTAGTCCAGTTGTACAAATATATAATATACCAGCTAGGCTACTTTGTTGCGTTAATGATTGTTGATTTTACTACGTTTTCAACGAAGTGTCTATAGAGTGAGTGTTAAAACCGGATCTTGTGATGCCGTAGATTTCAGTTATTCATTTTATTTGTTTTCTATTTCAGAGAAATGATTGGCGCTTTTGTATAAAACATATTAGTTCCCGACAACGATGGACCCATTCAAGTTGCAATTATTAGCGGAAATCATCTTAACCATGTTCCGTTGTCAAGTGAAGCTACGAGTGTCATACCTTATTTTCAACAGTAGTAAGCATCATGACCTGTTAAATAAATTCTTTGTTTAAATGATCCTTCAGTAAATCTCCTGATTTCAGTGGAAGAGTATTACCTGATTTTATTGGCGCTAAATTCATGTACCATCGATTTCTCTGGTGGAAGTGGTAATGAAGCACGAGATACTGCATGACAAAAATTATAACAAGAGAAAGTTGTCTTTAAATGATTATGTTACTTTGCAGGTCACAGCAAAAATACATATGCAAAGTTTGCGGTAGAGTTGTGAATAAAACCATTAATCAGTAGCCTCTTGGAATAGGTGAGTCATCAACGAATCAGTGGTCTATGACTGTAGAATGTGTAGTTTAAGATTGGACAGAGTTTAAAACTAGATTCTAAAGTCTTTATATGCTTATTTCAACTAATGTCTTGTTTGTTGCAGGTATAATCCAAAATTGTGATAATTGGTGCCATTTTTGTGATCTTCACTGCACAACATATGATGCAACGTTGCTTACGATTCGTTTTGGGTGGACAATTGACAAAACTTTAAAATTAGTTTTTTTGTGTTCCTGAAATATGAGTGATATTTTGTTTAAAATTTTCTGATGTTTATGTAATCAGTAACAACTGGAAATCACTGTTTTCTATTTAAGATAATGATATGTAAATAAAATACTGGAAAGAATAGATTTCGTTTACCTGTTACCTGAATAAACATAATTTGTACAAATTGAAACGCAGACTATCGATTCGAGCCGATCTCCTTTCTTGCGTTTCATAATTAAATTCTCTTTTGATCTTGTTCGTCTATAAAAATAGAATTTGGAAATGATTGCGAGCTTTTGACAAAGAGTGAAAACAATTGAGGAGTGTTGACCGTAGAAATAGGTTTTTTCAATGTAAATATTATTATTATTTTCAAGACCTCCTATTTTTAACTGGGGTAAGTGATTTATGCTTGGAGATAGCTGTCCAATTTTATTTAGTGCCGTTGCGAACTAAATTTTATTTCATCGTTGTAGGGTCTTCCACACGGTCCGAACAAGGGTCTTCCACACGGACCGAACATATCAGCATACTACCACTATACCCCGGAGTATTGCTAACTACGCCGATCAGCAACTGCCTGCTGCTTACCAAAAGGGAAGTGAAACTTTTGTTCATATCTAATTTAAGGCCCATTGGACTTGATTCTTACTGGTGATCAAGCATTACGACCTGCCCGACAAATTTCTGCTGTCGTCCTCCAAACGCAGCTGCTGGCCTGCGTGTTCTCCTGTCTCCCTTTTATTATAACAATTTTGTGTTTGATTTAAAATTTATTAAGAGTATGGTACACCCAAAGTTTTTTTACGTATAACGTTGAAGGGTAATTTTGACAGCTGATAATTGAACTTGATTTACTTTTTTAGGAATTTATCAGATCATTTTATATACCCGGGGGGACGATCGATCGTTACCTAACCTTTTTTTTATATTTTAAAATTATGTAATGTGTTGCTTTTATATCTAGGTTATTTCCACGGTCATTCACTCTTTACATCTTTATTTATCCACTGGTTTTTATCTTTACCCAAATATTTCTAAGCTTATAAAATAAAAGTATTCCATATTACCCTAAAATTTATTTTCTTTCCGAAATTCTTATTTAGGCCAGGAGTAAAAATTCTACGTATCATGTAGCATCTTATTATATTATTTAACCCCTTTTAAATCAAATTATGCTGCAAAATGTTATATGCGTCTGGCCCACTTCACCAATAGCATAGTAACCAACTTTTGTCGTGGAAAATTGGTGATTGTCGTAATCATAAAATTAGTTTTGCTCATAAAAATTAACGATTGACCATCTATATATTCTTCTAAGGATATTAATACATTGATATGAACATTACTATTCGATTTTTACGATATTGCTCATAAGTTATGATGTTTATGACCCCACTGTAATGAATTCCATCCTAATACAAAATTTATGATAAGACGTGAGATTGAAGAAAAACAGGTCTCCTGTTTACAATGCATTCTTCGTCAAAAGTAGTTATGATAACGATTATGGCTGTTACATCATCCGGAATTACAATATGATTCGATTTCTCAGTTTAGAATGGGAATCATATTTATTTCAAGGCGACATTCGTTGAATGAAGTAATAAAAAAATCATAAAACGTCAAGTCCCCGCTTCGTTAATAATCAACCAATTCCAAGAACTATGACAAGTGAAATTCATGATGACAAATGAGAGAATGACTTCATCATAAAAAATTTGGTGAAGAAATAGACTCCAAGGCATTTGCGCTACACCGAGTTCAATAAATTTCTTGCAACGTACATTTTGCAACTCATTATTACCCGAGTTTGCTATTTTTGACTGATTAAGAGTCATATTAAGTAGTTGCGTGAGATCATGTACTTATTGTACATTTGATAAAAATGTGCAATGATTAATATATTATCATTTTCCCTAACAACTTGCCAGAAGCTTCAATTAATGTTCATAAAAACGCTAAGCAAATAATAAAATTTGGTTTACATCTTAAAACGAATCTTGATATACTATTGCAATAAACATATTTGAGATACTCAAACAATTATACAACACTTTTACGACTCGTAAGAGTGAAATTTTTTCAAGAAGTCGTAAAACTTCTTGCATTCAATCCTTGATTCCGAATCAAATTTAGTTAATACACGCATATATCATTATCATTTAATCATTATATATAATAAAACTAAGTTGATAAAATGTGCGTGCCGATAAAACTTAAAAAGGAGTCCCGGCAGGATATAGTGTGATAGCCCTTTATCTGCCCTCGAACAAGAAAGTTTCCGTTTTAACCTAAAGGGCGTGTTTTTAAAGATATAAGGGCTTTTCCAACTTTTCAACTTGAAAATCAAGTGTAGTGGCGCCATCTGTTGTCGAGTATTTGAACTTCATTCAGAACACCTATTATTTGGGTTGCATTTCGAAAGACGCTGCGAGCAATAATTGTGCGAAATTTAAAATTCCAATTTCAATAAAGTCTTAAATTACATTTGTTACTATAGTAAAGTTATTAAATTTTGTTTACTTATACAGCGGTAGCTAACTTATATTTAAATTTTAGTTATTCAAATTAGTTCTGAAAACATTTTAAAATTTAAGTTTTTAAATTTCGCGCCTTTACTACGTATGCTACAGCTGCAGAACCTATTATTACGGCGCACGATAATGTCATTAACTAACATTCTAGAAGGTGTGAGAAAGAAAATATTCTCAAACTTTTTCGAATATCCTAGAGCCTAGCTCTCTGAATTTAAAAGATCCCGGTGTCGCCCGCCAGAGTTAGTTCGATTTGAACAGCGAAACAAGTACTAATATAAAGTTGTATAGTATGGATGTTTGTTACTCAAACACGCTTCAGCCACTGGACGGGTCGGGATGAAACTTGGCACACATATAGGTTAGATCCTGGAATAGAACAAAAGCTACTTTTTACCCCGGGAAAACGTCTTAATCTAACGGGAAAAACTAAAACAACGCGGGCGTAGCCGCGGGCGGACGGCTAGTATTGAATAAAAATGACTTCATTTCGAAGATTTAAGCGGATATCAGTCGCGGTTGGAGGTTATGTCAACATAGACTATATGGAACATTAAAGGACTGTTAATTAGCTCTTATCATATGCTTCCCACGTTGACGTCAATGTTTAGATACCAACACATGTTGTGTGGTCAAAACAATATTTTTAGGCTTCAACATTGAGATAATTGAATGTGTCATGAGTTTTGAGGGCTAGCCTAGCTCTTTTTAGACTTTGCCAAGTTTTATTTGCAAAATTTAGAGAGTTAAAATTTAAATTTCAAGACCTGCAAGCGAGCTACGATGAGTCACTACCACCTGCAAGGGAGCTACGAGGCGCCGCCGCCGCCCCAGCATAAGCGCTGGGACCTGCAAGCGATCTACGACGAGTCACTACCACCTGCAAGGGAGCTACGACGAGTCTCTACCACCTGCAAGCGAGCTACAACGAGTCACTACCACCTGCAAGGGAGCTACGAGGTGCCGCCGCCGCCCCAGCACAAGCGCTGGGACCTGAAAGCGAGCTACGACGAGTCACTACCACCTGCAAGGGAGCTACGAGGCGCCGCCGCCGCCCCAGCACAAGCGCTGGGACCTGAAAGCGAGCTACGACGAGTCACTACCACCAGCAAGGGAGCTACGAGGCGCCGCCGCCGACCCAGCACAAGCGCTGGGACCTGCAAGCGAGCTACGACGAGTCACTACCACCTGCAAGGGAGCTACGAGGCACCGCCGCCGCCCCAGCACAAGCGCTGGGACCTGCAAGCGAGCTACGACGAGTCACTACCACCTGCAAGGGAGCTACGAGGCACCGCCGCCGCCCTAGCACAAGCGCTGGGACCTGCAAGCGAGCTACGACGAGTCACTACCACCTGCAAGGGAGCTACGAGGCGCCGCCGCCGCCCCAGCACAAGCGCTGGGACCTGAAAGCGAGCTACGACGAGTCACTACCACCAGCAAGGGAGCTACGAGGCGCCGCCGCCGACCCAGCACAAGCGCTGGGACCTGCAAGCGAGCTACGACGAGTCACTACCACCTGCAAGGGAGCTACGAGGCACCGCCGCCGCCCCAGCACAAGCGCTGGGACCTGCAAGCGAGCTACGACGAGTCACTACCACCTGCAAGGGAGCTACGAGGCACCGCCGCCGCCCTAGCACAAGCGCTGGGACCTGCAAGCGAGCTACGACGAGTCACTACCACCTGCAAGGGAGCTACGAGGCGCCGCCGCCGACCCAGCACAAGCGCTCAGACCTGCAACTGAGCAACTACATACCACCACCGCGCCGCCCGCCGTCTACACCATCAAGTTTGCTCTGCTACGCTCTTCACTCTTCGGTCCTGTACAAGAAGCTTCTAAACTACCTATTGAAATGTTAGTGAGTATTTTAATGACTAGCAGTCTTTTTTATTATACAGTGTTTAATTAGGTTTGTGGTGTGGTTAAAGTATAACACCACCCCATCTCTATCAGTCAGTGTTGTAAGGGAAGAAACATTAGGATTGGTGGCGATTACTGCGAAACCCTCAACTTAGAGAGGTTAATGATGAGCAGTGAACATTTAATGACTGATATACTGTTTTCAATTATGTGTAATTGTAGATAGATATGTAAAAGGTTTTTATTATTTCAGGTCTGACTCAGAGTGTGAGACTATTTTGCCAAAGAAGAGTACGGTTGTGAGCAAAAAGCCTAAAACGGTATCAGCAACAAGTAAGAGGAAACCAGTGACATCAACCAGTTCAAAGTAAGTTAAAATCTGGTTAACTAAATTAATTTTACGTTATTCAACTTATTATTACTTATACTTAATTTTATTATACATTTTGATAAGTAACAATTACTAGCGCAAAGCATCGTTTAGTGATATCAAGACAGGTCTTATACAGGATGTAACAAAATTTGTGTAGGTCTCGTTATCTAGGGCTCCTACTCTTCATACTGAACAACCTTTGTTCTGTGACTATTGAAATAAATAAAAAATTGACGTCTTCATACAAATCGATCAGCTGATCTACCAATTTTGTGTATTTTTGTAGGAAGGATCAAATTTTTATGGGTAAAATTGACTATGGGTTCCTCGAGGAAAGTTGTTCAGTATGATGAGTAGAACCTCCTGTTAACGGGCCCTACCCAATTATGTTACAACCAGTATATAGGTGGTACAATTAATTGAATGCTGTTGAATGAGCACTCCATTTTTTCATTATTACATCGATCTTTTATAACTTACTAAGGGTTAGCTACTAGGTATATATAGATATTAAATTTAGATTTTTTGAATAGATGGTAATATTGTTTTTTTTAACATTACAGATGCAACAAGGGACCGAAGACTAACGTCTTTGGACTATATTCTGACAGGGAAGACTCTACAGCAAGGGATAGCAAGGGTGTTTCCACGCGAGTGCTGCCCTCGTACATCGTAACTAAAGTCATCGTAACTAAAGTACATCGTAACTAAATTATATATCACTTACCAGGTAAGTGATATATAATTATTATTATATAAATTTAGTACATATCTGATTTAAAATGCCGATTTGTGAAGTGTGTAATTTAAATATAAGTAAAAGACAATGGGTAGGTCATTTACGAAGCAAATCATATAAAAATAACGATTCATCAACTTTTATTGATGAAAACGTACAGTTATTGAATACAGCATTCTGCGGTCGTATTGCAAGTTATAAAATTTTAGCGCCTGAAAGCGAAAATGGTGAAGAAGTGTACTCTTTAAAATCTTTTCTTCATAGAGTTCAAGAAAAAGTAAAGTTTCTGATAGATAAATCTTTAAAACTTCATACAAACGTGAAGGTTAACTTTGAGTTGTTTTCGATGTTTTTCATGTTTAAAAATGATAGTAATGACATGAAATCTTTCGGAAAAAAAAATTTTTCTATTCATCAAAATTACAAATTTGATGAAATTTTCTCCAATGTGGAAAATATTTTAACAAAAAAAATTGAAGAACTTCAAGAAAGAGATAGCGGTTGGACATTTTTACACAACTCTCATCTTGAAATAAATATTAACAAGTACTAACCTCTAAGCGGATCTAAATTCATAACATTACCGAAGTGTATAAAAATTAAAAAAGCATGTTTGAACATCAAAAATAATTATGAATACTGTTTTTTGTGGAGTGTTATAGCTGATTTGTATCCTACAAAACAACACCCAAAACGTGTCACATCGTACCCACATTACCAAAATGTGTTGTTGAATATTAAAGACATGACTTTTCCAGTCAGTTTTAGCGATATAGCTGTTTTTAAAAAAAACAACCCCCACATAAGTATTCATGTGTATAGTTTAAAAAAAAAACAAGTTCATTGTTGGTCCGCTATATAAATCGGAGTCAAATCCACGTAATACGAAGCGAGTTCATTTGTTGCTTCTCGAAAATGATAATTCATCTCATTACTGTTTGATTAAAGACCTACCTCGCCTTGTTAGGAGTCAAATAACAAAACATCATGGAAAATTATTTTTTTGTGACTCTTGTTTGTTATTTTTTCCTTCAGAAAATGAACTTGGCAACCATGTATGTGGTGGTGTTGTTACTTTGTTACCCGAAAAAGGATCTGTGCTACAGTTCAAAAACTATGAAAGGAAACAAAAAATACCATATGTAATATATGCAGACTTTGAAACTATGCGACAACCTGTTCAAGGCTGTGAGCCAGATCCAAACTCATCAGGTACTTATGATTTACAACAACATATACCTGTAGCATTTGCTTACAGTATCATTTGTACAGACGATGAAACAAAAAATAGTTTTGTTAACTTCAGTGGTGGTGATTGTGTCTCAAAATTTATTAGTTGCAATACCAGGGATGCAAAAGAATTCATTCCATTTTAACAATAATAAACCAATGGAGTTTACACAAGAAGATGCAAATAATATTGAGAATGCAAAACGTTGTCATATTTGTAATCATATTTTATGGCATGATAAAGTGAGAGATCACTGTCACGTAGCAGGTCGTTATCGCGGTGCTGCACATCTTCATTGTAACTTACAATACAAATCTCCTTAATGTATTCCTATATTCTTTCATAACCTGTCTGGATATGATTGTCATCTTTTCATATAAGAGTTAGGAGAGTTGTCCGGTAAAATAATAATTATACCTAAGACTAAAGAGAACTATATCTCCTTTTCCAAATTTTTATGCCACTTTTAAACGAAGAATATGTTTAACTGCGTTTCATTGATTCATTAAATTTTTTTAGGAACCAGTTTAGAAAATCTAGCAAAAACTATGTCGAAAGATGATTTTGTGAATTAGCGTTAATGGTTTCCTAATGATGATGACTTTAATTTATTAACACGATTACATGACTAGCTGACAATCTTATTCAGAAAATAAATTACCATCGAAAACTAAATTTTATAACACACTAACTAATGAAAATATTAGTGATGATGATTACAAACATGCAAAGTTAGTTTGGTCTCAGTTTAACATTAAAGATATGGGTGAATATACTGATCTTTACCTCAAAACTAATGTTTTGCTACTAACCGATATATTTCAAAATTTCTGAAAAACATGTAAACGTTATTATGGTCTTGATCCTGCTTATTATTTAACAGCTCCAAGTTTATCGTTTGATGCAATGTTGTTAAAAACAGGTGTTCAACGTGAGCTGCTCAATGACTTGTCTATTATAAGAATGATTCAACGTGGAATCAGAGGAGGACTTTGCACATGCTCTCTTCGATTTGTCAAAGCTAACCATAAATACATGATTAACTATGATCCATCAGAGGAAAGTGCATTCGTTCAATATTTGGATTGTTATAACCTTTACGGTTTTAGTATGTGTCAATCGTTACCACACTCTAAATTTAGGTACTTAGATGAACAAGAAATCGAACAGTTAAAGGTATCACACGTTTGCAGAAAGCATCATCTATGCAGAAAATGGGTACATACTTGAAGTCGATTTATTATATCCTAAACATTTACATCGCGAGCATAATGACTTTCCATTTTGGCCTGAGAAGTGCATACCACCTGGGGGTAAAAATAAAAAACTAGTTGCTAATAATTACGTCATTCATTACGTTCATTTGAAAAAATGTTTAGAACATGGATTAATTTTACGGAAAATTCATAAAGCAATCACATTCGGACAAAGTGCGTACCTTAAAAAATATATTGATTTGAATACTCAGCTTCGACAAGTCTACAACTACGTTTGAACAAAATTTTTTTATATTACTAAATAACTCTGTTTTCGGAAAATCAATGGTATGATAGTAACAACAAAACAAAAAAAAGATCTACTGCAGATCGTTTGATTGCAAGTCCTCATTTTCATAGTGCTTCTATATTCACTGAAAATTTAGTAGCAGTACAACTGAAACAAGAAGAAATCGTTTTAGATAAACCAATTTACATCGGATTTTCAGTTTTAGAGCTATCGTAAACTCATATGTATAACTTTCACTATAATATAATTAAACCGTTCCATCAAAATCGTGTTCAGTTATGTTATACAGATACGGATAGTTTTGTTTATTTAATTTAAAAAAATGATTTCTATAAGGATCTGAAAACTAAATTATTATCTATTTCGATACAAGTAATTATAACCCAAATGAATCGATTTGCCTCTGATAAATAAAAAAGTCCCAGGGTATTTCAAAGATGAAATGGGAGGAAAGATTATAACAGAATTTGTGGGTTTAAGGTCAAAACTATATTGCATCAAAACAAAAAATAAAGTTATTAAAAAAGCTGTACGTGACTTGAATATTTCAGACTAATAAAGTGTGCTTTACAATAAAAATAATATACGCAAAAAAAACATATTATTTCGATAAATCAAACATGAAATATTTACAAGAAATGTAAATAAAATCGCACTCTCAAGCAACGATGATAAAAGATACGTAACCTCTGATAACATTTCAACAATTGCCTGGGGTAGTGAATTAATAATATGAAAAATCATAATTTAATAAAATGTTTTATATAACCTTTACCTTATCTAATAAGTTATCTGTATTACTTAAGAAATGGATAGTAAAAATGTTAGCTAAGTTACTATACTTTTTAAAGTAGATAAGTGACTGGTGTAAATAGATATAAGAATCTTCTAAACTAAAAAATACATAATTTAAGTAATAATAACAGTTTTATTTACTTATTCACAAGATATAAAATATCAATGCGAGCAAAACCGCGGGCATGTACTAGTTAATATCATAATTGTAAAAAAATATTTGTTTGTTTGTTACTCAATCATGTTACAACTACTGAACCGATTTTGTTGAAATTGAGTATTAAGCTAGAGTAAGGGGTGGAAAATGATATGATACTTTTTATCCAGGAATAATACAAGATACATGAGGGATCTTTAAAAAAATTCTATTTCACGCTCGCAAGCTGCTTGCGGCTCGCGCAACACACCCTCGATCACTCTTTTAGAAATGATATCCATGCAGGCGCAACCGCGGGCAAAGGTTAGTGTTATTGCTGACTATTCTTGAGATCGATCAACTTTGTCATAGTTGTTATTTTATTTAGAACACATATCATAATGAAACGATGCAAAAAAGATGTAATATTTGCAGAAAAATTGTTACAACGTAGTACCTAACGGAGGTTGTTCAACTATGCAAGTTATTGCTGAGACACAAAATTTGTAAAAAAACTGTTTAAGAGTGAGTCAGACTTATGTACACAAGGTTCTGTTCAAACATTTTTATTACCTATACTAATCAAATTTTAACTTTCTATTTAAAACGGTATCGAGCATAACAGACAGACGAATGCGTGTGAGATCTTGTAAGGTTTCATTTTGATCTTATCGGTTAAGGAACCTTAAAAATATTAAAACTGACTCTGCATCATCAAAAATTAAATGTGGGTTACACATGATACTGCAACGTGACTAAAAAAATATCAGCAATAATATTTACGTAACATTTTGTATAAAATAGTAACAAATGGGTGAATTAATTATCATTCCATCGAGTTGCTTCACACCGTAAACAAGGAGTTCTTTACGCTAACCAGCAGCACCTACTGTGTAAATCTACGTTAGCTTGATTTAAAAGTGGTAAGTTGTTTGAATTATCACTGACTACTTTTTAATGCGTAACATCTTAATATGTCAACGCTATGATTATTATTTTAACCTTTGTATTTTTTTTTGTTTCAGATACTAAGATAACTGAAATGGACGACTTAATGTATTTAGGACAATCCGCTCAAGACCCTTTAATTGGGTTAAACGAGCCTTGGAGCCCTGAGTCGGGAATATTAACTAAAAAGCGGAAATTAAAGAAGACGGATCAAAAAGGCCAAACATTAACAGCACAACCAAAAAAACGGCGCCAGATGTCACAGTGTTTGTCCTCGTACGTGGTTAACAACCAAGTGAATCGAGGACACAAACTAATAAAAATACAAGTTATCGATGTACAAGAATCAGATGTGAATTTAGGTAATAGTGACAGTAGTGAAAAAGTTTTATTAAGTGCTCAATACATAGTTAAGGACTGCACTGATGAAGTTTTAGACCAAACTGAATCAGTTATAATGAACATTTCTAAAAAAGTTTGTGGGTATAGTTTTTAAGACTCTGTATTTTTTAATTTAATTTATTCTTTTGTTATGTTACCTATATAGTTACTATAATCATTCTGTTATCTTTATGTTAAATTTATTTTATTTTATTTTATTCAATAAAACATCTTAATTTAAAAAAATGCAATTATTTATTTAACATTCAATATTTTAAAGTACACTGTTAGATGTTATTAACTAATAACCATTCCATAATACATAAAACATTTTTCAAAGAACATTTTTTATAATGAAATATACAGTTAAATATATTACAGTACTTTTTATGTAATGAATCTAAGTAAGAACATCCTTTCTCTTCAATATCCGTACATTCTTCACATAATTATTTAAACCATTCCATGTTTTCAAGACCTTTTACTAATACTATTTTATTAAATAATATTGGTTTAATGATTCTTTTAAATTCAAGAAAATCTATGTAACCTTGGCTCCAGTAAATTCCCCGGTTACGTTCGATCTAAGCAACAGATTTTCTTTCTTCAATAGTTAACTTTTGATAAGGATATGGAGGTTTTATAAGAAACACTTGAGTACATCCATTGTAAGCCAAAGCAAATTCTTTTATAATAAACTCTTTTTTTTATTTTCAAATCCTTGAAAATCTACAATGAAGAAATTCATGATAATTTTCGTACTATATTGCTTAATGGTTTATATTCTATTAAACAATCGTTAAGGATGAGACAGTATGCTGTTGTTAAATCAGGAAACTCTGTGTTACTTTCTAATTCCAGTCGAATGTTAACAACAGGACCAGTTTTCACGTTATCGTGTTGTCTAGAACAATCTATGATAAACAGAGGAGCCTTTTTCATATAATAAAGCGATCTTGTTTTCCGCGAAATTTATGTTCAAGTTTTTGTATGGAAAGTATGTAGAATTGAGAAAAACTTTGACATCACGCAAATTACAGTGATCAAATTGAGACATATGTTCACTTGCATTGTTCTTTCTATTAGTTTGTAATCCAACGATTATATACCTAGGTTTTTCAACTTGGGATGAAGTTTTTATTGATCAAGTGTGTTTAGTAGTTTTTAGTAACAATGGATATTCGTAGAAGTCCCAATTTTTAATGTTAAATTTATAGGTCGGTCTTTTTTTAACAATTTAAGGAATGTTACTCTTTCTTTGTCAGAAACTTTTACGTGTGGCACTCTCCAAACAATTTTTTGTATTTCGATATCGTTCACAACTTCACGAGTATTCAATTTTATTGCAATTAAATAAGTATTACTACGTAAAAGAACAAGTTCATGTCTACAGTTCATTAAAATATTTTTATAATCCTCTGCAAAACCAAGAATATTGCATAGAGGTATTGAGGCTGAAAAGCTTCCTCCATATACATTTTTCGAGCCATTAATATCCCATCCCCAGGCTTTCGACATTTTGGATTCAGTTTCATTCATTGATATTAAAGATTTTATGGTTGTAGTAATACCAGCGTTTTTTATTCTATCTATTTCAATACCATTTAGCTCGTATCGAATATCTTGAAACATGTAAAGAAGAGGGTTATTCGTAAATTGAACACTAGAAACCTTTTCTTTCGTCTCTCGTTCAACAACCTGCACGACACCTTCCAAGTATAATGTACTAGCTGACGGGAGAATATACAGATCCTGTTGGTTGATTATAATACGAATTTCATCATTTCTAATAAAATTTTGTCACGTATGGTTTATAGTATGCTTTCGATAGAATTATCATAAGCAGGAGTACTCGTTATGTTTAATAAATTCATTTTAGTAATCCAATTTGTTTTAAAAATAGTTTATTTTCAGCTGTCAGTTTATTTTTTTTATAACTTGTTCCTCTTGCGAATACTTTTTTAAGACTGATGTTTTTGATACATGGTTTTGTGTATTTATTGTAAACAATATTTTTTTCTTTAAATGTAAATACAGTTGACCCTTTCCCCTCGTAAGTTAACCAAATTATTGTGTATGTCTAATATTCGTATGTTTATACAATTAATATTGTTTCGGTTAAATAATATTTTTCGGTATTTCTATAATTCGATAACCAGGAGGTACATTAGGTGCAAATTCATGTATTATATGACTAGATATTCCATTGATATATGATCCACTAACTAAATCACATTCTACTCGTACCACAGTTGTAGATAGAATGTTAACTGTGTCACATGATTCATGCATTTTATTCGCTTCCAGAGCTATTCTTCCAAATCCTAGTAGATCTCCAGGATAATCATCTTTTTCGAAGTGAATAACTTTTGAGCAATACAATCCAATTTTTTATGTGTTGTTATTACAAGTCAACTTTAAATCACACCCTCTGACATTATTTTGTAAAAAATCATAAATATCTTGTAGTTCATATGCACCTTCCGGTATTTCTATAACTTTGTTATCATCGTAATGAAATTTATTATTGTTTTTATGAATATTTGGTATAGAATTAAATGTTGATAAATATAGTAAAGCACATTCGTATTCACCTTCAAGTTGAAGAGTTGGTGAATAGTTCGTAGATAAAACCGAAGTATTACCTGTTATTAACAGTGTGAACGACATTTTGGTAATGAAGCTAATGAAACATAAGTACATCAGATAAATTTATCAAAAATTTTTAACATAAATGAATACAGTTTATAGTATCAAAATTTTGATATCTGTTATAATTATAAAAAATATTACATTTTTTTAATATCGTGCTAATTCTAATGGAGTCTAAAGATTGCCAAAACTATCAAAATACTTACAATTATTATTTATTTTTGTATGAGCTGCCCAATGAGTTCCTGGGTATTTTATTATTATTATTATATATCAGCTCATATACGTCCCCACCGAGGGGCTCGAGCCTACCCTGAATCAGGAAGAAAAGTATTAAGATACGTCTAAGTTAACAATTCCACATTCAACTAATTTAGGTTTCCTTGGTAACGAGTCTTTAATAAAAATACCTCTAAAATACGGAACCTTACTAGAATAGTTAAGGATATCGATGTTAGTTAGAGCTCTATCGGGGAGCGAAAAATTTTGTTTTTGAAAAATCAAAAACAACCCAAACCTTTTTTATAGAGTTTAATTTATAATCTTTTACCCGATTCAATTGATTCCATAGTTTTGTTATGTCTCTTTGCTTCTTGAAGATCTTTCTGTACAGATTTATGAATCATTTACTGCTTTTGCAATACCTGCCGCTCCACCAGCTAACGATCCTAATGCTGACAACCTAGCAAATATAGGAATCAAAGGTAAAACTCCACCTGTTTTTGGTAATGGAATTATTCGTGGAAGACGTATGTTCTGATTTTAATAATTAATTTCTTCGCAGCTCATAATGCCGTCCTTATCGTTGAGCTATTGTTTTTAGGTTTACGTTTTTTGATTTGCGATCGTACTCTTGATGTTATTGTCTTGAATGATTTTATACCAGAACCAGTTTTTAATTTGGTTTGCATTACTTTGCTTACCAACCAAGAAGCAAGTTTTTCTCGTTTTCCAGCGTCTTTAGACTTAGTTGTTGTTTAGCCATGTTAATTAATTTTGTATCGGCTAAAGCATAAATGTATAAATAGCATAAATGTCTGTTTTCTAAATTAGTATCAGTATTCGAAAGTGTCTTTATACTGTTTTAAAAACAGTACTTTTAACACAACGTTTCACTAGGAGCCTGCAGAATACTGATGTCAGTTTCATTTCTCTTTAATCTATTGTTGACCGCAGGTCTTTATCTGTCATTAAGTATAGCAAGTGTATAGAAAAATTCCAGGTCTAAGAACCAACTTAAGTAGATTACCTACTTCCGTTTATTTTGTAATTTTATAATGGACATAGTTCATTATCCGTCATAACTCAGCTTTTAGTTTTGAGTAATGTGCAAGTTCAGGCACCTGCTTTGTTTTAGCACCTAGTGCTTATGTATTTTTACGATCTATCGCTTTCCTAAGGTATAAAACCTACCTTAAAGCACAGAGGTGGAAGGTTTATGGCTGCAATGACACGGCTACTATACCCGTTTGATCAGAATGTCTCACAAACATTCTGCAAACACTAGAGTTGTCGCCGAGACAGTTTGATACCCGCTTTTATAATTTCAACGGTGGCGCTGCAGTCGCGACGACAAAATATCGCGTGCCAAAATTACTTCAACTCAGGCCAGTAAAATAAACGAGTGAGACAAGAAAAAGTACGAGGATATAAAAGGCAACTGCACAGCGTCAGAGCCCTCTTTTGCTCCAGCTATCTCCAAAATATCATCTACGGAAGCGTGCTTCATCATCATCATCATCATATCAGCCACAAATCGTCCACTGCTGAACAAAGGCCTCCCCCAAGGATTTCCACGACGACCGGTCCTGCGCTGCCCGCATCCATCGGCTTCCCGCGACCTTCACCAGGTCATCGGTCCACCGCGTGGGAGGCCTGCCTACGCTACGTTTTCCGGTGCGCGGTCGCCACTCGAGAACTTTACTGCCCCATCGGCCATCTGTTCTACGAGCTATGTGCCCTGCCCACTGCCACTTCAGTCTAGCGATTCTGTGAGCTATGTCGGTTACGTAACCGACATAAGCGTGCTTAGTGTGATTAAATAATCAGTGTGTAAAACGGGTTCTATTGTAGTGTCAATAAAATAACAGTGTAAAATAAAATATTGGATCATACTAATTGTGGGTACTTTTTATGTTATCAGAAGTGCGATACGTGTACTACGCTTGCAGAGATGCCATAAAACCGGAAAAGAAAGACGTCTGGAAGGTCGAAAAGGTCAACGTCCACGACCTCAACTTCTTCGACGAGCTCAAGCAGCAGCAGTGAACGGGAGTGTCGTTCGAAAAATAAGCGGCGACGCCGTAGAGGATCGCCAACCGTGAGTCAAAGTGCCGTGTTATCATCAGTAATTCCTGCATTCGATCCGTTAGTTGATGTAGATTAATGTAGTCGACGCTAACTCACGTGCTTTTGGTTGGTCAGATAGTATGATTAAGTACCAGGCGTTACAAAAATTACGTAATACTGCAAAAACATGGTTAGATTCTTTGCAAAAAAATGAAACAAGATGGACCACGTGGAAATGGCAGCAATGGCGGGATGTTTTATCAGATACCTTCCAAATAAATTGGAACATGTTTAATTCACTTAAACAGTTAGTAGATGCAAAGCCAGTGCCTAATCAGTCTTTGTATAAATTCTATTTTTAAAAAAAAGGAAAAATAGATCAGTTGCAATCAGGGTTCAAGGAACAAGACATAATCTCTGTAATTGTTGGATCAATCGGGGATCCTAATATCAGTGTAGCAGCCGAAGCTGGCAACTTTAAATACTGCGAAGATTTGGCTTCGTTTTTGCATAGTAAAACGTTCACTATACCTAAAAAACAAAGTAAATTGCATAGGAATTATAGTTTACCTAAATACCCTTCTCGA
The DNA here is from genome assembly GCA_947284805.1 of Coleophora flavipennella. NCBI lineage: Eukaryota > Metazoa > Arthropoda > Insecta > Lepidoptera > Coleophoridae > Coleophora > Coleophora flavipennella. The sequence continues at coordinate 177,370 of OX369305.1, read as the reverse complement.
CAAATACAGTTGGGGCCCGATAATAAATCTGATAATCGTGGCAAAGACTAAAGTGTAATGTTACCGATGTGGGGAAGTGGGGCATAAAAAGAACACCTGTGTCGTAAAAGATAGTGTTCGTTGCAACGCTTGTAATAAACTGGGTCATTTGGAGGCAGCTTGAAAATCAAAGTCTAAACCAAAAGTCGAGAAGGACGTAGAGGTAAAAATGGTAAATGAGAAAAATTCCAACAAAAATTTTATAAGACAGTGTTCATAAATGATATCGAATGTAAGGCATTTTTTGACATGGGCAGTGAGTGTTCGTTGATAAAAACAGGTCTAGTAAAACAATACGGACTCGAAACCTTTTCGTCTGAATGTTCCTATTAACTTAGTAGGATTTACAAATAATTCTGGGATTCAAGTGACTGAAGCTGTAGCAATAAAAATGAAAGTTGATAACGTAGCATTAGTGATCACATTGTACATAATTGAAGAATTGTCTGGCTGTGAAATTTTAAAAGGAAGGAATTTTAATGAGGATAGGAGTATAATGTATGTCCGTGTAGGAGACATTTTATCCTTTCAACCCGTGGAAGCTCTCAATGTACTTAAAATTGACCTTTAATCTGTAAACAAGTCATTCCGGGAGCATGAATCCATTTTGAAGAAAATTTTTGAAAAATACCCTTAGTGTATTTCCGAAGATCTCTCTAGTTCGGGAAAAACTAGTTGTGTTGAACTAGAGATCGAGTTAATATCCAAAGAGCCAGTGTGCCAAAGACCATATAGAATGTCCGAATCAGAAAGAGCCGTAACACGTGAAATGACTGAGGAATTATTAACGAATGGTATAATTCGTCACAGTAACTCACCTTATGCCAGTCCGGCGCTCTTAGTAGATAAGTCGTCTGGTGCAAAGCGCCTATGTGTTGACTATAGGCAGCTCAATAAAATAACTGTTAAAGAGAAGTACCCCATGCCAATGATTGAAGATCTCATTGATAGCCTGCAGGGCTGTAAATATTTCACGTCGCTGGATTTAAAGAGTGGATATCACCAGATTTGTATTAAATCAGAAGATGTACACAAAACTGCATTAATCACACCAGATGGCCATTTTGAATACCTGAGGATGCTGGCTTATGTAATGGCCCTGCTGTTTTCCAGCGGTTGATGAATACTGTTTTGGGGAATCTACGTTTTGGAAAAGTAGTGTGCTACATGGATGACTTACTCATTGCCACAGAAACGATATAAGAGAACATAGTTTGTCTAGAGACTGTGTTAGATTTATTCCAGACCAATGGTTTAACCATCAACTTGGAAAAGTGTTCTTTCTTTCAAAAAGAGATTCATTCCTTGGATATGAAATTTCAGAACAGGGCGTTCGTCTAAGCTTTAGAAACCTTAAAGCAATTTATGTATTTCCTACACCAAAAACAGTCCATCTGGTGACGCGGTTTTTTTGGTATGGCAAGGCCTGTCCGTGATGAGACAGCGGTACTGCCGTAATTTTAATGGACTGTATATCTCGAGGAATGAAGATTTGGGAAGGAGAACTGCAAGCGCACTCACCCTTTGCTGCTGGTTTTCGTCAGATGAAGGCGACGTCCTCCAGGGTCTTGAGCACATGGAAGCGGAGCGAGTTCAGCTCACGCTCGAAAGGAATTCCAATTCTTTTTTTACAAATATCCAGATATTAATGTTAGTGCACACGCGTTATACCTTTTGAATTATATTTTTACACAAAACACACACAGCTTGTTTTAAATTTTAAAGATTTTGACCAGCCGGGTTGGCGATTCGATGTGGCTCAGAAAACAATATGGCTTCTTTTTCTTCTCATCTTTGCACTCGACCGGCGAGTGCAATGCAGCGATACAATAATGCGCTTGCGGGAAAAGGAAAGAGGACAGGTGAATTCTAATAAGCTTTTACTTAATGTAGTTTGCTATCCTGATGAGAGATGGCGTTACCACATTCCCCCGGCCTTTAAGAGTCATCTTAAAGAAAATTCTTTATTAAAATAATACATCTTAACGGAAACTAATTAAATTACAATTTAAACTCTAATGTATCAATCTTACATTCAATAATTTTATTATTAAAGTTGAAATTAAAGTACGGAAGAAACATGTGACAAGTTAAGAGAGACTATTGAGTTGGTAATGGACACAAACGAACTACGGGACGCACAAGAGTTCCCTTCTTAGTCCTAACCTCCACCACTCTAATAGTGCCGTCCTTTGATGGAAATAATCTCTCAATTATACCGAGAGGCCATGACAAGGGTGGTGAGTTATCATTCATGATGACCACTACGGTACCAAGTTTTATAGGGGCTGATGGCTTATTCCATTTTTCTCTAGTCTGCAATCGGTGGAGATACTCATTCCTCCAACGTTTCCAAAACGACTGTACAAGTTTGTCCAGTAAGGAGTGTCGCTGAATCAGACTACCCGACGTGGAATCTATTTCCGCCGCAGGCAGAGAAAGCAAGGGCGCAGTATTTAAGAAATGAGCGGGTGTTAAGGCTGTAGGCTCCGAGGGATCAGCGCTCAGCACAGTGATTGGCCTGGAATTCAAGAGGCATTCCACTTGGGTAAGAGTAGTCACTAGCTCCTCGTATGAGAGGAGTTGCTGACCGATGGTCTTGAAGAGGTGAGTCTTTACAGTCTTTACCATAGACTCCCAACAACCTCCAAAATGAGGAGATGCGGGTGGAATGAATTTCCATTCGATTCGGCTCTCAGCGAGCTCTTCTTCCAGTTTAGGGTGAAGCTCCTTGCTGATGAAGTCATACAAGTCGCGTAGGTAAGACTTGGCACCTACAAAATTTGTACCATTATCTGAATGCATGCATTGGACTGGCCCGCGACGCGAAAGAAAACGCTTCAGGGCAGCTATGAAGCTCACTGTAGTCAAATCAGTAGCCAGTTCAATGTGAATTGCGCGGGTCGTTAAACAAGTAAATATACATAGATACGACTTGCGACTCCGGACACCTCTCCCTCGTATTGGGGTATATGTGATGGGACCAGCATAGTCACATCCAGTATGCGTAAAGGCCTTTTTAACCTGTATCACACGTTGTGCTGGAAGGGAACTCATCATCGGAAAGCTAGGTCGCGGTTTATATCTAAAGCAAACATTACATTTATGGATTTTAAACCGTATTATGCTACGAGCAGACAATATCCAGTATTTCTCTCGTATCAAGGACATTAATAGCTCAGGCCCGGCATGACAGTACTTTCTATGATAGTAGTCGATCAACAAATCAACAACGTGATCATGATGCGGCAATAGGACTGGATGTTTTTTTTCATATTTTTCAGCTGAGTTCATAAGACGACCTCCAATACGAATGATATTATTATCTTCATCGATGAACGGAATCAACCTCATAAGCGGTCCCGAACAATTTTCACCATTTTTGATGAGGTGGAACTCTCTATTGAAATGTCGAGATTGGACATCACGCAATACGGCGTATTCTGCGAAATTTAAATCTTGTGATGTGACACCAAAGGCTTTACGACGCGGGAGTTTCTTTATGAATCTAAAGATGCACACCATGATACGAAGCAACCTTGATAAGGATGACGTGCGTTCGGATAAAGAGCCGATCAGAGATATAGTATCATTAGTAGAAACTACAGGGTGCGCAAGTATCTTTTCTTCGGGTAATGTCTCATCTTCTGTATATTCGACCCTTTTAATTGGCCATTCAGAAGGGTCAAGCCTAGCCCATGGTGGCCCATGAAGCCATAGAGGATGGTCAATAAACTTATCGGGCATAAGTCCGCGGGAAATAGAGTCCGCTGGGTTTTCTAAGCCAGCCACGTGGTAAAAATGATCGGCTGAAATATTCTCTAGAGTTCTTACGACGCGGTTAGCTACAAAAGTCTGCCAACGATGAGGCGAACCATTGAGCCAGCATAGCGTGACCCTCGAATCGGTAAAAGCGTACATAGTGGTTACCTTGTAGCGTGGATTATACGTATCGTGGACACGGCGAAGTAGTTTTGACAATAATTCGACAGCGCAAAGTTCTAGCCGTGCGACAGACATGGGTTTAACTGGTGAGACCTTAGATTTGGCACACACAAGACTGACAGCAACTCGGTTAGCATGAGTAACATGTAGGTATACTACAGCGCCGTAGGCTCTCTCGCTAGCGTCTGCGAAGCCTAATAAGCGAACTATGCAACCATCGTGAACACCTATATGTCGCGGTATTTTAAAGTCATTTAGTTCAGGAAGCTGCTCGCGAAATCTTCGCCACGAGTTTACAATATGAGGTGGAGGAGTATCATCCCATTCAAGCTTTAAGAGCCATAAATCCTTCATGAATAGCTTTGCGTGTAGGATAACAGGCGCTACAAAACCCATTATGTCACACAGCCTAGCAATTGTTGACAATATTATGCGTTTGGTGCAATTATTATCTGTAGGGTTAATTTTAAATCTGAAATTATCATCTGACTGCGACCAGCGAAGACCTAAAATCTTGTGCTCGGTAGATTTGTCAAAATCCACCTGCTCTGACAGTTTGTGGGAAGCGGGAATGTTATCTAGGAGAGTTTGAGAATTACTAGTCCATTTGACTAGATCGAGTTGTCCTCGTTTGAACAAGTCAATAAGCTCACGCGACACCTGGACAGCTTGAGTCTCAGATATTTGGCTGCTGATTATATCATCCATGTAAAGAGAACTGGATGCCACTTCCCTTGCGTTAGGGAACAGATGCCCATCATCATCGATACAGTACGCAGAGCGTGATAGGGACTTGACTTGAGGCCAAAACAGACCCTATTGAACTGATAAACAGTCAGAGATTGTTGTGGATCGGATCTGTAAAGGATTCGTTGAAAGCGGCGGTCGCAATCTCTAACTCCTATTTGCATGAACATTTGTTTGCAATCAGCGGCAATCCCAACAGGGAATAAGCGGTAATTAAGAAGAATGGTGAATAAATCACCCTGTATATTCAGGCCACTGTGCAATATTTCGTTGAGTGACATACCAGTGGTGGTTTTACAACTTGCGTCTAATACGGAACGTACTTTGGTAGTTGTCTTATCCAAACGTACGATCGCGTGATGAGGGATATGATAGCATGGTTTACTATCAACTAACTCCGACTCTGGTACGGGCGAAATGTATCCCTTATCAAGATACTCGCTAATGATATTATTATACGCGATTCGAAGATCAGAATTGCACTCTAACTTCCTTTCGAGACATAAAAAACGTCTTCGCGCGGCTTGATCTTCTTCTTCTTAGCGTGTCGATGGCAGACACTACACTGTAGCAGCCCAGAATTTGGCGCGGCTTGATACGAATCGCCTAATATGTAGGGATCCTCTGAGAACGGTAGACCTACGGTGTACCTACCAGTATGTTTATCACGCGTGGTAGTCGCACGAAAAAAATGCTCACACTCAATTTCCTCTGGGGATTGAGTTGGCAGTTTGCTGTTAGTCGGCGCTTCGTCTAAAGAGAAGAACTTCTTTAACAAGTTATCCGTCTTCTCACGCGAAGGCTCGTTCTGTACGAAACAGCAGTGGGTAAGCATAGTGCTTCCCTGTCTAGAGAGAGTGGGAACTGAACCCATAATTACATAGCCTAACACGGTTTGTATAACGGGAGGCGAAGCGGGATTATTCTGAATAACGCTCGGCAACAGAAGATGTGGAAAAATGTCAGCACCGATAAGGGCATCAATACGCCCAGGAGTACCGAACGATTCGTCGGCAAGCGGTAGGCCCTGTATGAAGGGCAGAGCGGAAACGTCAACCTTAGCGGTCGGAAGACTTTCTGTAATTTTATCTACTATAAGCGAAGATGCATTATAATTCACATTCTCATTAAATCGAGACGAGAACTGGAACGATACGGAACCCTTTACCCCTTTCTCTGTCCCCCCGATACCCTTGACCTTTAAGTTTTGGTCAAAATTATTACTACAGCGTAATCCTAAGTTTTTACAACAGGCTGCTGTGATGAAATTACTCTGTGACGCACTGTCGAGAAGACACCGTACAGGCTGTAATTTGCCGCGCGAATCACGTACCATTACAGTGGCAGTAGCAAGCAAGACCGTTACCGGCGCTTTACATTGCTGTCTGTGCGTGCGCGTGTTACTGTTATTCATCGCAGCCGAAGCAGCGATGGACGTGGTGCAAAGCGAAACGTCATCAAACGCAGGCGGTTCACACGACGGTAGCGAGACTTGTGCGTGGGAGGGTAGAAACGCATTTTCTTCGTCGGAAAAACAAGAGGGCATCGAGCATGACTCTGTGGAAGTGACGGGGTTTGCGATTGGTGTCGGGAGCGCGTTATTTTCAAAATGCAGCAATGAGTGATGTTTGTGATTACACAACTTACACTTGGAATGAGAAATGCAATTGAAAAACTTGTGCCTTATACTTAAACAGTTTACGCATGCATTTTTATCTTTGACAATCTTATATCTCTCTAGCGGAGACATCTTTTCAAAGGCGGGGCATTTAAATAAATGTTCGTGAATCACCCCGTCACATATGCATGTACCTGTAGATAAGGATACATACGAATGCGGTTGTGGGGCCTTGGCCGCAGCTTTACTATGCGTCGTACGGGGCGCGCTATTCTTTGCGGCGTTACTACTGGAACTCGATTTTGAAGTTTCATTCGAGTGAGTATTTTTTATTATTCGGGATTGATCCTTTACGAATTTGACGAGAGACTCGAACTTAGGAAATTGAACGTCACGCTGAGACATTTCGAAAGCTCGTACGGTTTCGATGTCTAATTTTTTGAGGGCGATGTATAAAAATATGAAGTCTGTGAGGTCCTCAATATTGGAGCTTAATAACACACTCACTGCGGAAACGAATTTATCAATGAATGAGTCATAATCATGGAATTTATGTTCGAATATTTGGCTTAAATAAGTAGAAGCAAGCACGCGTTTGTCATCGTACTTCTTTATGAGTGATTCGAGAATCAAGGGGTAGTTCTCGCCACTCGGGGGAATTCCTGCAAACGCGGATTGCGCGTTACTCGATAATTTACCTATCAGATAGTACATTTTTTCGGAGTCGGTTAGAAATTTGTTTTCATGCACCATGGTCTTAAAACTGGCATAAAATAGGGGCCAGGAACGAATATCTCCATCAAAGGACGTTAACTCGATCCGCGGTAGACGGCGCGTGTAGTCCGGACTCGAATTATTACGACTGTTCATATCACTTTGCTGTTTTGGCGAGCTTTCGCCAATAAGGTTTGAATGTGTGTACTTTATGAAGCAGTACATTTCCTCGAATGAGGTCCACGACTGATCATCTACAGAGCTTTTAGGATTTAGTTGCATATTTATCATGTTATATTCATTCAATGTTAAGTGGAACTCATTACGAAGATTATCAATATTCACGCACGAGGAAAGAAAGGTACTCTTTAACGTCTCATCGGTGTGAACATGCGTTGCTTGGTTGTAAATAGTTTGCAGTCGAGCGAATATGTTGTTACGATGCGATAACTTTAATTCTAACCTTATTTGCGTTTCCGATCGGGCTCCATCGTCGGTAAATTTATCTTCATTACCTTTGGGCATTTTGCTTTAGTTTGCAAACCTTGTAATGAAGCTACGTACGATGAACCAAGATCAGTAGTGACTCACAAGTCAGCTGAGTTAGGCTGCGGTTGCTATATGTACCTACCGAAGTATATTTTGTACAACGCGTGGAGTAAACAATTATGCGAGCGAAAGCGGCAGGCAGAATGACCTATACTTATTATGCCTATACAATGAACTGATTTTAATAACGCGGGTATTACCTACCTACACCTATACACTATACCACAGAACTAGCAGAGAACTAATATTCTGAGGGCGCGGTTTTATTACAATATTTATATACCTACCTATGGGGAACTAGTACGGAAACCAATATTCACCTAGGTAATTAATTAGGCAATAAATTTTGTTTCTATAGAACAGGTTAGGAACCTATATTCTACAAATAAATGAATGTAACATTGACAAGTAGGTAAGTAAGTGACGAGTTTTCTTGAATCGAATACCTACGACGGTCGTTCAGGCGGGGAAAAATGGAATATACGCAGAATTGTACCTATTAAAGATTCGGAACCTTTATAAGGTTATGCGAAATAAATGAGTGTGTAATTGGATTAGCTGGGGTAGGATATCCAGGATCGGAGGACCAATAATATGGTGACGCGGTTTTTTTGGTATGGCAAGGCCTGTCCGTGATGAGACAGCGGTACTGCCGTAATTTTAATGGACTGTATATCTCGAGGAATGAAGATTTGGGAAATAGAACTGCAAGCGCACTCACCCTTTGCTGCTGGTTTTCGTCAGATGAAGGCGACGTCCTCCAGGGTCTTGAGCACATGGAAGCGGAGCGAGTTCAGCTCACGCTCGAAAGGAATTCCAATTCTTTTTTTACAAATATCCAGATATTAATGTTAGTGCACACGCGTTATACCTTTTGAATTATATTTTTACACAAAACACACACAGCTAGTTTTAAATTTTAAAGATTTTGACCAGCCGGGTTGGCGATTCGATGTGGCTCAGAAAACAATATGGCTTCTTTTTCTTCTCATCTTTGCACTCGACCGGCGAGTGCAATGCAGCGATACAATAATGCGCTTGCGGGAAAAGGAAAGAGGATAGGTGAATTCTAATAAGCTTTTACTTAATGTAGTTTGCTATCCTGATGAGAGATGGCGTTACCACCATCAATTGAGACAGTTTTTAGGATTAATACATTATTTTAGGAAATTCATCAAAAATTATGCATTGTTATGCCAACCACTAACGAGTCTTTTAAGAAAAGGTGTGGTCTGGCGATGGGGCTCACGACAGGAACAAGCTGTAGCTGATGTTAAAAAGGCTTTAATTGACAACGCTGTACTTAAAATATTTGATCCAAAACTACCCGTTAATCTGTATACTGATGCAAGTCATGACGGTTTAGGTTGCATATTAGTCCAGTCTACGGAAGACTGAGAAAAACCAGTTCATTTTTATAGCCGACAAACTACCAATGACTAAAAGAAATATCATTCGTTTGAGCTGGAGCTTTTGGCTATTGTAGTAGGTTTGGACAAGTTTAGGCATTATTTATTAGGGACAAAATTTAAAATTACTACAGACTGTAATGCAGTCCGTCATGCCTTAAGCAAACAAGAAATAATAAACAAAATAAGTAGATGGGTATTAAAGACACAAGAATTCACATTTGATATAGTTCACAAAGCTGGTTCGCAAATGCAGCATGTAGACGCTCTAAGCCGCAACCCAGTTGTAAATGAGAATTCAGATCCTCTTAATGAAGTAACGAATATAACTGAAGGAGATTGGTTGTTGGCAGTTCAGTTACAGGAACCCATTATTTGTAGTATTAGTGACATAATTATTAATGTCAGGCGAGGCCGATACTAACAAACAAATATTTAAGGAGTACGAGTTATTAGGAAACAAGGTTTATAAGAGAAATGATTATGGTAGGCGTTGGTTAGTACCAAAAAAATGTGTTTGGTATATTATTCGAGCTAATCATGATGACGTGGGTCACTTTGCAGTCGATAAAACAATTGAAAGAATTAAAGCAAAATATTAGTTTCCTCATTTAAAAAAAAAGTGTCAAAATACATTAAAAACTGCTTGCATTGCATCTACTACAAGAACATTCATGGAAAAAAGCCTGGCAAGTTGCACCCTATCCCAAAATATGCGAGACCATTCCATAAAATTCATATTGATCATTTGGGGCCCTTTGTTAAAAGTACCCAGCAAAACAGTTATCTTTTGGTTATGGTAGATTCATTCACGAAGTTTGTGTTCATTTCAGCAGTCAAAAATACTAAAATATACATAAATAAACGAAAAAAATAAAATATTTAAGGTTTTCGGTAATCCAAAACGGTTAGTATGTGACGCTGGAACAGCTTTCACGTCTAAATTATTCACAAATTACTGTAAAGAAAGGAATATCAGGGCTCATATCATTGTAAGTGCCGTACCGCGTGCAAACGGCCAAGTAAAACGCTATAATCAGACAATTCTAGAAGCATTGCGCAGTATGGGCGCGGATACTGACAATAATAAATGGGACCAACATATTACTAGTATACAACAAGGTATTAATAGCACTAAACTACGTCGGCTATACCTAGTGAGGTTTTTTTTGGCTACAGAATTCGGATGAATAGTGATGCGATATCTGATGATGACAATGTAGAGCATTTTGTTGATGTGACGGCGTTAAGAAAGGCAGTGGATGAGAATATAAAGAAAGACGCTGAGAAACAAAAAGCTCTGTTTGACGCTAAGCGTAAAGAGGCTCCCGTCTACAGTGTCGGTGACTTGGTAGTTTTAAAAATACCAAGTCATTCGAATGATGGCAACAGTAACAAACTCATGCCGTTTTATAAGGGGCCTTTTCAGATCACTGAAGTTTTAGGTCATGATAGGTACAGAGTAGCGGATATGAGAGGAGCTGAGAGAACTTCAAAACGCTACGATGTCATTGCAAGCGCAGAAAACATGAAGCCATGGATTCGCATTGAGGAGTAGTGGATGTTGTCAAACGCAAGGGTAATGTAAAAAGAAACATTTGTTTATTAATTATTTACATTTATTTTTCAACAGAAGTTTTTTAAAAAAATACATTTTCATATTCCCACATTCCTAGAAAATAAAATACTTTTACTTATTTGGTCTAATTCATTCGCTTCAAACGATCAGGATGTAGATGAAGTGTAGGTACAGGCAACGTGTAACGGGAATCCATGGTGAACGCCGTTACAGTGCCATACGGTGATACACAACTAGGGTAATCTTGAACATTACCTAGTTCAAACCGTAGCTCTCTGGCCGTCGATGGAATAGTGGGCATTAAACCTAGCACTTCAGATGCATTTTGATATGAATATTTACTCCAAATATATATATAACTTTTTAACGTTCGCAGCTCCTGCATCAGACCACAACGAGACTCGAGGACAAGTTCGTATGCAGGACGGCCGGATGTTGTCGCCGAGACAGTTTGATACCCGCTTTTATAATTTCAACGGTGGCGCTGCAGTCGCGACGACAAAATATCGCGTGCCAAAATTACTTCAACTCAGGCCAGTAAAATAAACGAGTGAGACAAGAAAAAGTACGAGGATATAAAAGGCAACTGCACAGCGTCAGAGCCCTCTTTTGCTCCAGCTATCTCCAAAATATCATCTACGGAAGCGTGCTTAGTGTGATTAAATAATCAGTGTGTAAAACGGGTTCTATTGTAGTGTCGATAAAATTACAGTGTAAAATAAAATATTGGATCATACTACTTGTGGGTACTTTTTATGTTACTAGCTTTGGGAATTTGGGCGGGACACGGCTTAGACACTATACAATTTAGTGTAGCTTAACAAAATTACACTTGCGGGGGCGGAGGTCTGGCTAGACTAATGATATGCAGACTACGAAATTCCGCGTGTGCTCTTTTGCATTAAGACTTGCTTTGAGCTTAAATTGCTCGTTCATTAATTTTGCATTAGTTTTATATTTTCAATCAAGAATATTTATAAGAAACACTTTTGGAGCATTGTTGTCCTTGCTGCTAGATAATATCTTAGGCATTTTAAGTTATCATCTCATACCAGCCGAAGGACGTCCACTGAAGGACATAGGCCTCCCCCAAGGATTTCCACGACGACCGGTTCTGCGCTGCCCGCGTCCAGCGGCTTCCCGTGGCCTTCAGCAGGTCATCCGTCCACCGAGTGGGAGACCTACCTACGCCAAGGTTTCCGGTGACCGTTACTCCAGAACTTTAGTACCCCAACGGCCATCGGTTCTACGAGCTATGTGCCCGCTATTTCGGTTACCATGGTTCTCCTACGGATCTCCTCGTTTCTGATTCGATCACGCAGAGAAACTCCGATCATAGCACGCTCCGTCGCCCTTTGGGTGACCTTGAGCCTTCTTATGAGGCACATAGTAAGCGACCATGTCGCAGTTCCGTATGTCATCACTAGCAAGTAGCAACACACACTGGTCGAAGACCTTTGTCTAAAGATACTGCGGCATCTGGGACGCAAAGATATTGCGAAGCTTCCCGAACGCTGCCCAGCCGAGTTGGATTCGACGATTGACCTCTTTCTCGAAGTTGGACCTACCTAACTGGACTGTTTGTCCCAGGTATGTATATTTGGCAACAACTTCGAGTGCAGAGCTCCCAACCTTTAGAAGAGCAAGTGTGACACGGACGTTTGACTTAATTTTCGTCTTGTCCATATTCATTCTAAGACCTACTTGTTGAGAGACTCTACTGAGGCCATCAAGCATTGTGCCTAATTCGTCCATAGTGTCAGCCATGACCACGATATCGTCAGCGAATCGAAGGTGGGTGATGTACTCGCCGTTGATATTGATGCTGAGTCCAACCCAGATTTTAAGTAGAACTTGTCAAAAAATCAACTCTTGAATTTTAATGTTTCATTTAATGAAGCCAAGGTCTTTAACCACTATAATATAGTTTATAACCATATTATGGTTTTTCCCATAAATTATTATTTATAAATTGTAAACCGTTACAACATTCTGAGGTTTTGTTGGCATTAACCACATGAAATAAAATCTTAAACGAGGTCGATGAACATAAGTAAGGTTTTTAAGCTATTGTATAGCTTTTATCGCGGGCTTTGAGGGGACCGAATCAAGAAATTTCGTAACGAAAATAAAACCTAACACCCCAAACAAAATAAATATACAGGGTGGTTTTTTAATACCGAGCAAGCTTTAAGGGGGTGAATCCTGACATGATTCTAAACACATTTCACAAAAAAAAAGTGTACCTTAAATTTTTATAAAAAAATCTTTCATTTTCAAAAATAATGCACGACTTGAAAAGTTTAATGCACCGTCCGTTCCACGTGACGCACGCGACGTTGCCATGCCGCCGCAAAGGGAAACTCCCGCGCGGGCGCTCCCGCGGCCCGCCCCGCCCGGCCACGGCCACCCGCTCGGCCCCACCGACCGACAATCGACAGTAACGTCCCGCTCGCGTTTGGTGCAGGTTGTGTTTGTGCTTTCGTAATACGCCCGGCGCGCTACGCGAAAATGCCACGTCGCAGTTTATTTTCGAATGCGGATTTCTTGGACTTGGTTTGTTTGTACCACGAGTGTAATGGTAACGTGCCAATGACTCGAAGAGAGTGGATGCGCCGATATCCAAACCGCCGTGTACCAACAAGAGCCAGAATCTCTCTCACTGTACAGAATCTACGAGATCACGGACAATTCGAGACACCTCGACATGCCAGAGGTCAAGGCCAGCCCGGAATTTCATTACATCTCGAAGAAAGAATTCTTGAATACTTTCAAAACGAGCAAACACTTTGAACATTTAATGCGACTGACGTAAGTGAACATTTTTTTTTAAATCATTGTAAATCTTAAATTCGTTTAATCATTTGTAAATTGTAAATAAGTTGATTCAGTTTTTTAAGTAAAACACCTAATTTATACGTAACAAAAAAATTACCTTCCTAATTTTTAGGGTTCCGTACTTTAAAAGAAAAAAAGGGTCCTTTTTTTAAATCACTTTGTTGTCCGTCTGTATGTCTGCCCTTTTTGTCAGGAACGTGTGGAGGTGTCAAATTGAAATGAATCAAATCTGTAATCCCTTGAAGCTGTGAAAAAATCAAACTTCTAAGTTAACGTTATTTAAAAATAGCCGTTTTGACGTTCACAAGGGTATAAATTTCCTGGTGACCTAGAATCATGAAATTTGGCAAGTACACGTGAAGACAAAAATAAAATAAAACGTTTTGAAGTTATTCACAAAAAAAAATCTAAGTAGGAAGGTAAGGAACCCTTCATGTGAAACTCTGACTCGTGCTTCGTTTTTTTATTGTGTTGTTGCCAGTCAGCTTAATTTTGACGGTCCTAAGCCCGTACATTACGAAGGGAAAACTGACTCAATCGATCAAAATGACGCAGAATGATTTTGTTTTTTATTTTATTAAAAAACACTTATTTAATGAAATCCAAAGTTATTCACGATAGTGACGAGGTACGTAGGTAGAAATCATGCGACGTTGCCGTCTTGTTGCAAGATCCGAACGTCACGCGCAAGTTTACTGACCCCAGCCAGCTGTACGACGGTAGCTTTGCGATGTGAACTTTTTTAGACAAACTTAACTAATGATTGTGGGAAAACTAGTAAAGATTTTTATTTGAAAAAAAAATCTTATTTTTTTTCTCGTGTCTACGTAACACCCCCTTAAGGCTTGCTCGGTATTAAAAAAACACCCTGTATTTAGTTCTAAAAAACTTACAGTGCCATCAATCTATCTATCATCATGATGACGATGATGATGATGATAATGATGATGACGATGACGATGACGAAAACGATGACGATGACGATGATTAACTTTCTTAGTATTAATTTATTACATAACCCGCGCCCCAAGGACTATATTATTAGTTACTGGTAAATACCGCATAAATCTTTATATATATAAATCTTCTGTCATTGAACTCCTCCTAAACGGCTGGACCGATTTTGATGAAATTTGTGTGTGTATTCCAGGGGGTTTGAGGATGGTTTAGATTCACAATACGGTCAACTAGATATTTTTTTTTAGTTAAATTATTTATTTAAAAATTGTTGTTGAGGTTAGCACAACTTACATAGGATCCGGCAGACTGCGCTGTAGTCGCTGTGTCAAATATTCAAGAGTGTGCTTTAGTTTCAGTTACGTCTGATAGATGGCGTTCTGAGTTAAGCTCAAGTCCTATCTAACTACACATGCATAAAAGACGTGTGGCACTCGGGGACTGCCGCGGTAGCATTTTTTATCAACTTATGCAATTATAATTATTTACCATCGCGACCACCATCGCGACCACCATCACGAGCACCATTGCGATCACCATCGCGACCACCATTGCGACCACCACCTATTTTTTTGGGGTGTTAGGTTTTTTTCAGTCCCCTCAAAGCCCGCGATAAAAGCTATACTTACAATAGCTTAAAATACGAGTGTGCTTTAGACCACACGACTGAAGTAAAACTTCTTTAGCTCCATCAATATATGTTTGAAAGTAAATACTTAGTCTTCAGAAAATAATCAAATCTTTTTTGTCATATGGATGTATATACAGTTTATGAAAAGAGTTTTATTATTCTCCGAAAATATATATTATATTATATTACACAAAATATTAAAAAGCGTCGGTGGCTCAACCGGTAACGACTCGGTTCATCTAACCAGAGGTACCGGGTTCAAATCTGGACGGCCAATGTACCAATGAGTTTTTCAAAAACTTACGTACATATCATTACTGATTGCTTTAACGGTGAAGGAAAACATCGTGAGGAAACCTGCACAGGCCTGCGAAGAAACTCGAAGGTTGTGTGTGAAGTCGACCAACCCGCACTGGGCCCGCGTGGTCGACTAAGGCCTAATCGCCCTGATTCAGGGTAGGCTCGAGCCCCTCGTTGGGGACGTATATGAGCTGTGATATATATATGAAAAATAATAAAATAAACACAATCCTAACCTACAAATTAAATTTGTAATTTATTGACTTCAGGTATGAAATTTTGAAATTGTTTATTATTTATGTGAAATAGGTACGATAAAATCGATCACCCCTCGAAATATTCACTTTTAGAAGTTACCAACATTAGCTGTCGTTTATTTTTCAAAGTATTGTGTTTAAAAAAATGCCACGTCTTCGCAGAGGAGCAAAGAATATTGGGCGACGTACTCATAATACGAAATTGGTCCGTGACCGTCGATTAAATCGAACAGTAGAAGAACACGTGGCAAGTAATGCCATCGTAAGAGAACAAATGACAAACTCACGTGCAAATGAGAATTCAGAGCAACGTAATCAACGTCTTCGTGCTAATACATTAAGGCAACGAGAGGCACGTCAACGAGTGACCGACGCTCACAGGGCAAATGACCGACAGCGGACCCAAAATCGTCGAGCATTGACACGAGCATCATTCAATCGTCTTGCGTTTGAATATGATCCTGAAATAGACTATTCATCACATTCGCTAATTATGATTGGTAGTATGACAATGAATGTCAATATTGTCATGCTTTCAAATACAAAGGTGAATCGGCCGGTTTATGTTGCACATCTGGAAAAATTTCTCTGCCATCACTAAGTCCGCCACCAGAACCCTTGAAAACGCTATTAGCTGGAAACACATCTCAATCAAAGTTATTTTTGCGTAAAATCCGTAAATTTAATTCTTGCTTCCAAATGACCTCATTTGGAGCAACAAAAATTGTTCATAATGAAGATGGTCGCAATTTTGAATCTACATTCAAGATTCAAGGTCAAGTGTACCACCAAATAGGTTCATTGCTTCCAATGCCTGATGCCGATCCAAAATTCTTACAGATTTACTTCATGGGCGATGAAGAAAAACAAGCTAATACGCGCTGTGCATACAATCATATAGAGCAGATGGAGGAGCGAGAAATTGTTGAAATTTTGGAAACGTTCTTGCAAAGCAACAACCAATTAGTACGATTATTCAAGTCTCTTTCAAACAGACTGCAAAACGACAACTGCGTCATTGTCATTAAAGCGGACAAAGTGCCTTATGGAGAGCACGTAGGCACATATAATGTTCCAACTGTGAATGAAGTTGCAGTTGTTATGGCTGGTGATCCAATTGAACGTCGAGATATACGTATACAACGAAGAGATAATACAGTACAAATAATTCAAGACAATCATCGTTCCTATGATGCACTGCAGTATCCGTTGATATTTTGGGAAGGAGAAGATGGATATCATTTAAATATCAAACAAAGTAATCCAACTACAGATGAAGTACTGACCAAGAAAGTTAGTGCGATGAACTTCTATGCATATCGGTTGATGATGCGTGCTAATGAAGATAATATCATTCTCCGATGCCGACAGCTATTTCATCAGTATGTTGTCGATATGTATGCGAAAATTGAAAGTGAGAGGTTACGATACATTAAGTTTAATCAAGCAAAACTTCTTTCTGAGGAGTACGTTCATGTGCGTGACGCCATTATTGGCAACGTAGATGGAACAAATAACATTAACAATATCGGCACCGCGTATATTCTTCCGTCATCATATACTGGTAGTCCGCGCCATATGCAAGAATATATTCAAGACGCCATGACTTACGTACGTACTTACGGTCGGCCAGATCTTTTCATCACATTTACATGTAATCCAAACTGGGATGAAATTAAAAATTTGTTGTTGCCAGGTCAAACATCGATGCATAGCCATGATGTCACTGCACGCGTGTTCAAACAAAAATTAAAATCATAAGTAAATTTAATTACACATCACTCAGTATTTGGCGAAACACGTTGCTGGCTTTATTCTGTAGAATGGCAAAAACGAGGATTGCCACATGCCCATATTTTGATTTGGTTAGTAGATAAAGTGCGCCCAGAAGAAATTGATCATATTATTTCAGCGGAAATTCCGGATCCGAATGTTGATAAAGAGTTATTTGATATTGTGACTACTAATATGATTCATTGGCCATGTGGTACTTTAAATATGACGTCACCATGTATGGATAATGGATAATGTACTAAACGTTTTCCAAAACCATGTACAGCTGATACCATCACCAATATCGATGGTTATCCATCTTACCGTCGTAGAGACGTAGACAATGGAGGTCAATCATATGAGTTGCGTCTGTCAAATGGTGTAAGAGTAGATATTGATAATCTTTGGGTGGTCCCATATTCACCATTGCTGTGTAAAACTTACAAAGCACATATAAACGTTGAATTATGTAGTTCGGTAAAGTCTATTAAGTACGTTCATAAGGGGAGTGATAAAGCTATATTTGCTGTTCAAAATGTTAACGACAATGACGAAATCATAAGTTATCAAATGGGCCGATACATTAGTAGTAACGAAGCAATTTGGCGCATTTTTAGTTTTCCTATACATGAAAGAGATCCAGCCGTTATACATTTGGCTGTGCACCTTGAAAATGGACAGCGTGTTTACTTTACTGAACAGACTGCTATACAACAAGCTTTAACAGCTCCAAAAACTACTCTTACTGAATTTTTCAACCTTTGTAATCGACAGGATGTTGTTGGTCAATTTGCAAAAACATTAATGTACACTGACTTTCCTAAATATTTTATATGGAACTAGCTGTCCCGGCGAACTTCGTTCCACCCTACACTAACAGCGCCATCTACCGGGCTGATTTGTGAATCTAAACTATCCTCAAACCCCCTGGAATACACTCAAAAAATTTCATCAAAATCGGTCCAGCCGTTTAGGAGGAGTTCAATGACTAACACACGGACAGAAGATTTATATATATATATATATATATATATATATATATATAAGGTAAACAATCAAAAAATTGGGAACCACGAAAACGAGGCATTACAGTCCGTGGATTTCCCAATATATTTATGGCAAATACTTTAGGCCGACTCTACACAGTTCATCCTAAGCAACGTGAATGCTTTTTCCTACGTTTGTTATTGATCAACATTCCTGGACCGACATCCTTCCAATCTTTGCGTACAGTCAACGGTACTGTATGCAATACTTTCTTCGATGCCTGTCGTGAGTTACGTTTATTGGAAGATGATAATCATTGGGATCTCACACTTGCAGATGCAGCACTGAGCTCATCACCGCACTAAATCCGTCAATTATTTTCAATAATATTAACAACGTGTTTTCTATCTGAAGCATCTGCACTGTGGAACAAATACAAAGACTCAATGAGTGAAGATATTTTGCATCGTATTAGAATAACCAATCAAAATGTCAATATTGAATTCTCCGCTAAGATATATAATGAGGCATTAATAATTATTGAAGATTTTTGTATTCTTATTTCAAACACGCCGCTCATGCAGTTTGGCATGCCAGCACCCAACCGCCCAGCAGCAGATATCATGAACAGCGATGTTCAACGTGAACAGCAATTTGATATAAACTCTTTGGCTACTTTTGTTGCTAATAATGAACAATTGCTTACTGCTGAGCAACGAAATGTATACGATAAAATCAACCTATCAATAGCAGCACAACAAGGAGGTTTCTATTATTTGGATGCACCAGGTGGCACTGGTAAAACATTTCTTATCTCACTGATACTTGCAAGTATTCGTTCACAAAATCACATTGCATTTACGATTGCTTCATCAGGTATTGCAGCCACCCTTCTTGATGGTGGATGAACTGCTCACTCAGCACTTAAATTACCTTTAAATATTCATACAAATCCCGACGCAATGTGCAACATAAAAAAACATTCAGGAATGGCTGAAGTTCTGAGAAAGTGCAAAATTATAATTTGGGATGAATGCATAATGGCCCATAAGCATTCACTAGAAGCTCTCGATAGAACCCTGAGAGATATAAGAAATAATCGAAGACTTTTCGGTGGTGCTCTGATCTTGGTGTCTGGTGATTTCAGACAAACCTTGCCTGTCATCCCACGTTCAACATATGCGGACGAAATAAATGCATGTTTGAAAGAGTCCTATCTATGGCGACATGTCAGTAAATTAAGCCTTACAATCAATATGCGTGTTCAACTCCAAAATGACCCATCGGCGTCGCGATTTTCTGAACAATTGCTAAACATTGGTAATGGTGAAATTCAATTGTATAGAGATACGCAATATATTCAACTTCCAGAAAACTTTTGCAATATGGTGGCTACCAAAGATGAGTTGATGCATAGTATTTTTCCAGAGATACAATATAATTATACAAACCATACATGGCTACGTGAGCGAGCTATTTTAGCTGCGAAAAATGTAGATGTCGACACGATCAATTTCAAAATACAACAGTCACTGCCTGGTAATGAATTTACATTTAAATCAATCGACACTGTTGTTGATCCAGATGAAGCTGTCAACTATCACGTAGAATTTTTGAATTCACTTGATTTACCTGGAATGCCACCACATAACTTGCGATTAAAGATTGGCTCACCTATAATTTTGCTTCAAAATTTGAATGCACCAAAATTGTGTAATGGTACGCGATAAGTCATAAAAAAAATCATGGGCAACATTCTTGAAGCCACTATTTTGAGTGGAAAATTTCAAGGTGAAGATGTACTCCTACCACGGATTCCAATGATTCCTTCAGATTCGCCGATATCATTCAAACGTTTACAATTTCCAATCCGTTTGGCATTTGCGATGACTATTAATAAGGCGCAAGGTTAAACGATGACGATTTGTGGACTAAATTTAGAAAATCCGTGCTTTTCTCACGGCCAATTATACGTTGCGTGCTCGAGGGTAGGAAAACCATCGAATTTATTTATTTATACCTCTCAAGGATTGACCAAAAATATTATACATCCGATGGCATTACAATAATTTCAGTATTTGTAGATAATTAACTCTGAGAATAAATACCCGTTATGGAATAGTTTAAGATCCAACTTTTTCACCAAACGACTTCAAGTTTTTATTCAACACAGCTTCGAGATTTAACATCTCTGAAAGCATACTAATACACAATACTTACATGCTATCGATTGGTTAAATTGTGATAAATATATATGAATGACGTTAGGTATTGTAATAAGTTTCGAATACAAATTTTCATCATAACGGTCTAATTGTTACAGATAATTTCAAAAAGTTAACATTTGAGAGGTGGGACAGGACAACGTCTGTCGGGTCCGCTAGTAAAATATAAATAAATAATTATAATTGCTTAATTTGATAAAAAAATGCTATGCAATAGCTTTACCGCGGTATAAGCAACAAGAAATTAAATCTCAGAAATAAAATTACATACGCGTCGAGAAAATATGTGGCATGTTTTATACTATTCTAATCTAGTACTTTACTTACTCTATTATGGGTAATGGAGATTCTAACATACAACTTTCGTTTTTTTACTGACATCTGCCCTCATACGAGGAGCATCGCTTCTAGGAGGCCATGTGTCAGCGGAGTGATGGACAGCCTTGCGGGTCTACTAAGTTTGCTCATGCCATTTGGCCGCCCGGAACACTCGACCGGTAAGAGGTCAGTCGAGGCGCGTCGGTTGCACAGGCGTTACACCGCTGCCGCTAAGTATCCTGCATGTGCCTACAGCTGTAAGTCCGCAGGTCATGGAGTGACGGCGTGTGCTGATTTCCCGGCAGGGGGATCCAGAAGCGCCGTGGAGTCGCCAGCAACGCAGGTGGTGCTTCAGCTGCCTAGAGCCGCATATGGTGCGAGACTGCCCTACGTCTGGGAACTGTCGGTTCTGCCAATGGCTTTACCACCAGCTCTTAGGCATTAACCGGAGTAAATTGGCCACTCAGAAGCGGAGACACTCTCTCGTATTGGAACGCGAAAGCAGGAGACAGCGTTCACCACCTTCACCAAGGCAATAAGCTTCTGGATAGGGGAGGAACGTACCCTCGCTGACGTACGTTTCTCCCGTTTGCGCAGGATGAACACACAGGGCCAGGGGCCATACATGCAAGGCTATGGGGTCTTACTCACAGTATTCGGAGTTAGTCAGCGCCATGCCGCCTCATCTGAACCCGTACACCTTTTTACAACTAGCGGAGCATCCCCTCGTCTGTCCACGCTCCCCCACCATTTCGCCGTATTCCGATGGCATATAACAGACCCCCTGAGGTGGCTCAGGTAAGTAAGGGACTCTTCTATTCGGCATAGGACCCGGCCTGGAACCCCTATCCCCGTTCCAAGTCAGCCGGACTTACCGTCCTTGCCGCCCAGCTAGTCACAATACTCTTGCCCACTACTAGGAATTGCGCTAGGGGATCAAATGGCAAGAGAATGTCTGTACGAGCTCTGCTAGATAAAGAAGCTCAAGGGTGTATCGTATTAAGTGAACTGGTGAGCAGGCTAGGCTTACGTTTAAAAGCAAACGCGGAAAATGCCATAGGCATTGGAGGACAGATTGCCCATCTAAGGGGTCAGGTTGACGATGTGGTCGGGGTTCTTCCTCAGGTTCGGTTGCCATCAATTGTGCATGAGTTGATCATAGGTCTGGAACTCACGGATCCAGAGTTCGACGTTCCGCGGTGGGTGGATGCGCTGCCAAGCACGCATGTACGCAGGCTCATGTTGCGGAGCACCATAAGTAGAATAAACTAATGTTATTTATTTACTAACAGTTGAGTATGAGATCTGCCCCATGTTTCATTTTCGAACACTTAAAAAAACATACTTATCCAATACCTACGGTCTTGAATATAGTTAAAACGTTAATAAAGACATATAGCACAAACATAATCAAAATTTACAAGAATCGAATCAAGGGTCATATATGGGTTAACCTTCTCGGGAGTTAACCCAGAAATTATGGGTTGATAACTTATTAAAGGGTAAGCCATTTTTGACGTGATAACGTCTTATAATTCGATGGAGCCGGCTGCACGCACGAAAAAACATGACGCATGCGGCGTTACCTCGCTTTGAGGCGTTCCATTTAAGGCTTGAAGTGCAAGCGAGAGCGCGCAATGAGCGACAAAGAGGCACAATCAGCCTCCGCGTTCGGCAGCGTTCGACATCTGTCTCTCTCCTACTTGAGTGAGCGATGCGTCCGCGTGGACAGCTGCTATACATTAATACATTTACATGTTTTCGTCAAGTATGAAGTGCAGTGAAAAGTGAATGTGGGTCAATTGTTTATAGCTACGATAATTGCGGCGATAAATGTAATGATTCTTTCGATATTATGAAACCATTCCATCACTATTTTCTTATAACGTTGTCACGTTAAACTATCGTCCGTAAACCGACTTTACAGACAACTAATTTTTTTCATTTATAAATCCATCTGACCAAAAAATTTTATAAAACAAATAAATTAAGATTAATACAAGAATCGTATTTAATTTTTATCTACTCTTATATCGTAAAGTTCGCATTATCAACTTCAAAACGAGTTTATATTGGCATACTTTATAAACACAATACCGTAATTTAAAAAACAAATACATTATAACATTACTTTGTTAGAGAAATAATGTTATAATGTATTTTTTTTCCATTACGATACAAGTTAAACCAGAGATAATATCACCAACGAAGTTCCTTATCAATTTTTTTTTATTGGAACGCACATGCGGTTCGCGCCATTTTTACAGCAATACAAAAAGTTTTCATTCCAATTTTTACGTGTCTGTGATGTGTTGGTTTTTCATTGAATTTTGTTGTAGATACTGAATTTCGTGGATAATTTTCATTCTTGTTTGAAAATGTCTGAGATCAGTGAAAGCATTGTTTTTACCGACCTGTCTGTGACACCGTCCGCTTCAGTGCAAGCGCGGTGATGCGCTGGGATTCAGCGCTATGACACGTTTTGTTGTAGGTACTTACTGAATTTCGACGGATTTTTTTCTTACTTAAAAGTAAGAAAAAAATTGATCTTTGTATTTTAGTTGATTCAGTCCCAATGTATGAGATTAGATAAAGTAGTGTATGAAACTGCACATAATTTGGTCTTAAAACACTCGTGTAATGCTATAAAAAAACTGGCCTACGGTTCGTTTTTTTAACTTACACTCGTATTTTAAAAACCCTTATTATACAATAGTTTCATAAACTACTATTATTACCTTCTCAGGTTGTTTTTTATGCAGTTTTCATTGTGTTGTTTCTTCTTTGTTATCGACATTGTCAGTGAACTTTTTTCAATTTCGAATATTATTTTGTTGTTAAAACGACACATTTTACTAATGAACCTCCGTCTTCTTATTTTAGCTTACTAAAAAACAAACCCAATAATCAATGAGACATATACATTATCACTGTGTTAAATACGATAATAACTAAATTTTGAATAGGTCAAATTAGACCACCATACCTAAGTTATTATTCGTTATGGAATTGACTTTAATATAAATCGGTCACTAAAACGAACAGTAAGTTTAGAACTAAAATGATGTAAACTTAAATAAGTCAATGGATTTTTGGTAATGTCGGAAGAAAACACTCACATATCTAAATTGGTCGTTTAAATACTAAATAAACTAAGGTGAACTTACTGATGGTATTACAAAAACGACTTAATCTGCGTTAGGTCACTATCTTTCCGTGTGCGTGAAGTCCTCTCCACACCAATGTCAACACAACACTAAAAGCGTCGTTTTAGAACTAGCCACGCCCCGAAATTCTCCGAGTGGGTTTGTCCTGTTCCCGCTCAAATGTAGCTTTTCATTAATTACAGATACTTGGATGTGATTGTTTTAGGTCTTATCACGATCATAACTCATTTTTTTAATTGGGTCGTTTTCGTACTGGAGGTGCGATATGTCATATTCGTAAAAAAACACCCCATTAATTCCTATAAAATGATCCACATCAGGATCTTCAAGGTGAGAGTGAATAGGCTTTATTTGAGTTTACGTGTACCATCCTCGAGTACATCGTCACTTACTATCAGGTGAGATGTCGTGTAACGCACACAAATTTTTAATTAAAAAAAAGTATCTATATTGCTACAATATAATATATAATATATCAATTAAATTATTAAAACACTTTGTTACAATTAATGTTTTTATAATTTTAAATTATTAAAAAAAATTGTAGCAAAATAAATAATTTTAAATTTATTAAAAAATAACTGTAAGATTTTTTTTCATTATTATTATATCAGCTCATATACGTCCCCACCGAGGGGCTCGAGCCTACCCTGAATCAGGCCGATTTTTTGTTATATTTATTTAAATTATATTAAATAATTTTTAATAATTAAAAAATAATAAACGAAACCAAATCAAAAGATGAAAATGAACCGTGCATGAGTGATTGATAATAAAAATGCGACGTAACGACCCTCAATGAGTGGGCCCACCGCACTATACAAACGGTGACAATGTAAGGTGGTACGAAGTTCGCCGGGAATACTAGTATTTAAATAAATTCAACACTAACGGAATTAAAATTTAGTATAGCTATTGAAGTAGGTGCTGCTGGGTGATAAGATAAGATAAAATAACATTTATTCGACAAAAATGCACACAGACAACATTAAAATAACTACAATTAACACAAAGAAAAAGTAGAAAAATATGAGTACAATACGGTTGTGAACATACTACGAGTATGTGCACTTTGCACCCCACCCCGACTCAGCATAATGCTGCAAACAAGGAGACCTACCTACTGCGCTGTAATTCTGCCGGTGCCGAGAGGAATCGTCGCGTGCGCCATCGCAGAGAAAAATATATAAGTAAAAAAAACTGTGGCGTTATTCGAAGCCTACTAATGTGAGAATAGCGTTTACTTTACGTGATCTGTGGCGGCATACAATATATCTGTCCTTTTCTCTCTTACTTACTTTGGATCTTCTTTCTTTGGCAGCCGCTCGCTTTTATAAAAAGCGACTCGCGAGCGCGACATCCACATTAGCGATTTACTTTCCGTGCTGTGCGGTTAAACGACTCCCGTCGGTCGGTGAGTCCAATATAAATCTTGAGGGTTTTTCTGTTCGTTATTTTTATCTGTCCTATTTCGTAAGTTTCTTTTTACAGATAAAATAATTAAATATGTCTCAGGTGCAGAAGCGCTCTGTAGAGGATTCTGAACTATAAACGGGTGTGCACTGAAGAGTTAATTTCGAGGTTAGCATCTCAAGTGCAACATTTTCTTAATT
Organism: Coleophora flavipennella; assembly: GCA_947284805.1. Lineage (NCBI taxonomy): Eukaryota > Metazoa > Arthropoda > Insecta > Lepidoptera > Coleophoridae > Coleophora > Coleophora flavipennella. The sequence goes on along the minus strand of OX369305.1, from coordinate 151,704 downwards.
CCAATTTTGTGCAACTACAACAACAGGTTCGAGAATGCGTAGTCCAAAGTCACGAGCCTATAAATTATGATGACGACACCTTAAACTTGAATGTCAGTGGAGAGTTGTTCGATGACATAGATGAAGTAGCCAATAACGTGCCCTCGTCTCGGCAACCCGAAGTAGTACCTTCTAATATAGTGAATAGTGAGGTTACCCAGAACCACACCGATTCGATTTAGGTATTTTCCTTTTCCTTACCGGTTAACACAATTGTCAAGGAACCTGCGGTGGCCAAAGCTAAACCAGAACATCTTGACAAACTGAGACCAATTCAGCGTTTTGAGTGCGATGACTAATCTGAGATGTGCAGAAAAAATGTTGTGCTACTCCCGGGTTCGTAGAACTGGAATGCAACGAGGAATGCAAACCTCATGAATCCTCTTTGAGCCTTTCTTACACAGAGCGTGGTTTTTCAGCAATTTCTTTAGCCGTCCTGAAACCAAATGGAGCATTGCAGCAAGTTATCAAAAAATTCAAGGCTAAACTCCGTCGAATTGACAGACACTAAAACTGTTGAGACTAAAATATGCGAACTTTTTGCGCAGAGTGAGTATCAAAAAATATCCGTTGGTGGGGGAAGGCCACCACGAAACGTACTGCTCCGTGATTTTTTAATCGAGAATTGAGAATGGCTTCAAAAACCCTCGAAAGTCTAGTACGCGAGTTAAACAAAACTGTGACAAACCTTGCAAATAAGGTCAGTGCCCTAGAAACCAAAATTAGTGAGCAAAATACTCTAATAATAAATCAGTCTAAGGCACTCAAGCAACTGACTTCGTCGCCTACCCTCGACGCAGAAAATCAATCCCCGATTCAGAATCCAGCCGCTGCACAAAAACAGGTACGTACAGCCCGTCTAAAAGCTGTTGCCGCTCTGAGCGCTTCAAGCGCTAATCTTAAGACAAAAAAATACTCCACCGTCACTAAATCCCGGCAGTCAGTAACCAACAGTCCAGAAACTGACGATATGACCCGACAATTAGCGATTGATTCCCCCGCCAACACTGCCAACAATACTGACTCACGTGCGATTTCACACGACATTGTGGCCACGAAAACCGTGCCCGCTACCGCTCATGAGCCACAAAGCCAAGCCGATGAAAATGACGATGGAGACTGGCAGAAGATCCTGCCGAAACGTAAAAAAACAGCAAAGATACAAAATAGTTATTGGTGCTGGCAAAGAAGACGAAGAGCTTCAGAGCGTCGAACGTCTTAAGTATATCCAAGCCTGGTCGTTTCGGCCAGAAATATCAGTGGATATGTTGCGAAAATACTTAAAGAAAATTGAGAGTAATTCAGAGCTCTTCATAGAAAAACGGAAAATACGAACAGAGAGACATGCCGCCTTTGTAATTGGTATCCCTGAGAGTTTATTCAACAAATTTGAATCGCCTACTGTGTGGCCACAAGGTGTGCGCTACACTAACTGGTTTCTGCGACAGCCCCGTGAGGAGCGGGGCAGCGTCGATAGTGCTCGGGCATAATCGGTTACCGAGCAGCCAGAGACAATCGCAGCCAAGCGACGACGGCGAATGCGCTTCACATCGTCCCCCCTCAACAACACCCCCGCTGACATCCGTGATGCCGCGGTCGCCACCAATCGTGTTGGTTACAAAGACATCGGATGCCCAACTAGCTCTATCGCAACAACCACCCGGTATTACTAAAGTGAGCAAAACTCTCAATTTACACGGTAGGCGCGTTTTAGTAATCTGTTCACAAAACATTTGCTCCATCGACAAAAAAACATTACAATTAGAGGTGCTTCTACAAACTGATATTAAATGTGATATTCTGTGTGTAACTGAACATTGGTTACCTGAATCGAAACTAAAATGTATTAACCTAGAAAACTTCGGCCTAATATCCTTCTATTGTAGGACATCTGTAGGCCATGGTGGATCATGTATATATGTCAAAAATAATATAAAATGTATTGAAAATATGGATTGTAAAAACTTGTCACTTGAACAATATTGTGAGATATCGGCCGTTGACTTACTTGACTATAATATTACTGTAATATGCTTATATAGAACTAACTTAGTTAGCTCTAAAGACTTTTTGACCTGCTTGGAGCGATTGCTCGATAAAGTCAGTGACGACGGCAAAACTTGTATTATCGTTGGGGATATGAATATAGACACCCTAGAAATTAAATGTCCAGCACAAAAACAGCTACACGATGTATTGGCTTCATACGAATTTGACAACTTGGTTGATTCCCCGATTCGAATAACTGCGACCAGTGCGACAAGCCTCGATCACGTATACAGCAACGCCGCGCCCCAGCACGTTCTCACAGCGCCTGTCGACACAAGCATCAGCGATCACCTCGCAGTTCGTGCCGTAGTTGCTTGTGACACAATACCGACTCCAACCACCTCACGTCTGGTGAGGGACAGCTCACAGTCAAACCGAACTAATTTCATAGCGTCTATTGAGAGCGTTGACTGGTGCGAAATTTTTTCGCGATCAGATGGGTCGCTTGCGTCTATGGCTACGTCAGTTATAAATGTTATTTCTAACAAATTTCAAATTTGTTTCCCATTTAAGCGTAAGCAAATATTAGCTAATAAAACCTGGGTAACGGAAAAATTTATGGAATTCAGAGCATTAATATACAATGTTAATGAAATTCAGAAAAAACGTCATCTTAATCATATAGATAATTATACAGAAGATATAACAGAATACCTGCAAAGAATCATTACTGAATACAAGAAAGAATTATTTATAGGCAAATCGAACTATTATTCAAATGTTATTAGAAACTCTTCAAATACTCCAAAAGCTATCTGGCAAATAGTTAACGCTGAACGAGGAAAAATGAACTACTCTGCCGCGGATTATACTGACGTGGTCGTAGACTCTAGTGGTGCCAAATATAAGACCAAAACAGACGCAGCCAATGCTATGAACATGAGGTTTGCGAGTGCAGCTGCGGCCTGTGGTGCTCCCGCAGCCGACGCATCGCGAGCAGTGCAAGTTCTTGCTGCAACGCGACTCCCTTCGGACTGCTGTTTTAGATTTAGGCCTTTTTCAACGAGGGAAGTATTTAAAATAATTTCATTTATAATTCCGCGTAAGCCTACAAAAGATGTGTATGATATCTCGATGGACTTGTTGTACAACGCGGTGAATCCATTATCTCCAATTCTTGCTATCCTTTTTAATAGATGCATTAAGGAAGGCTCTTATCCTGCTCCATTTAAAACCTGCAAGATTGCACCTATTTTTAAGGGCAAAGGCAAGAGAGAAGATATAGATGGATACAGGCCTGTATCTATAATTCCTGCAATTGCAAAAGTGCTTGAGAACGGACTAAGTTCTAGACTCACAGAGTACCTTGTTGAGTCAGAGATGCTATCTGACAAGCAGTACGCGTACCGTGCGGGCCGGTCCACAACGTCCTTGGCAAGGGAAGTCATTAAATTAATAGTCAATGCTCGAGAGAACAAGCAGCATGTGGCAAACCCACCACCTCCCATGGCCCTTCCAACCGTCTTGGTTATGCGGGCCGAATCGCGGGAGGTGCAACGCGTCTGCGTTGCACTTTCTTGACTCCCTACAAATTCTTTCTATAATCCATGTCCCATTGGACCCTCTCCCCCTTCTGGGGCGGTCAGCACAGTTACGGCTTCGTCGTCGGCGCTGCCCATCTCCAATGCTGCTCGTTTTCTGTGCCATATCTTAGCGAAGGCGTCGAAGTGTCTGTAACATTCTTCGTTCCGCACCAGGTCTGCATGGCCCAGCGGTCCAATTTGGCCAGCCCGAATGCCTGTGATCATAGCGTCTCGCTCAGCAGCATGTGGCAGTGATATGCTGTGACTTATCAAAAGCATTCGATTTGGCCGATCATAGTGTTTCAGCAGCCAAGTTAAAACACTACGGAATAAGTGGCCCTGCACTAGATCTACTTGTAGATCTGCTCCATGATAGGTCACAGATCGTAATGGGGAATGGTGGCACAGTAAAATCCGACGCAATGTGCACAACTGCAGGAGTCCCACAGGGGTCATCAATCTCCAACATCCTCTTCTCTTTGCTTTTAAACGACCGGCCAGACGTAGTAGGTAGCGCCAACATACTAATGTATGCTGACGACTTGGCAGCAGTAGAAATCGCGCAAAGTATCGAAGCGTTGGAGCAAGAGATAAATAAGACCGCTGAGGGACTTCTTCAGTGGTTCAATCTAAATGGACTTATCCTCAACTTTAAAAAAACCCACTTTCTCCACTTCGACTTGTCAGGTAAATCCCCTAGGTCCCTACATGTAAATATAGGAGGACACAGGATAGGGCAGGTAGAAAATACGACCTTCTTGGGTTTTGAATTGGACAGAAGTTTGACGTGGGAACCACACGTGGACAAACTGTGTGCGAGGCTCGGTAGCGCCTGCTTTGCGCTGAGGCGACTATCGCGCGTGATGGATCGGGAGACGGTACGCGCGTGTTACTTCGCGACTGTGCACTCGCTGCTTCAGTATGGCGCCGCACTCTGGGGCCGCGCTGCCGAATGGGAGCGCGTCTTTCGGATGCAAAAGCGAGCTGTTAGAGCTATTGTCCAAGTGCGGCAGGACATATCAGCGAGACCGTACTTCAAGTCGCTTGGTATCATGACGCTGCCGTCTCTCGTCATAATGCAGGTTGCGGTTTTCGTGCGAGAAAATGGATCTATGTACGAAACTCATAGGGATGTGCATGGCCTCGAAACCCGCAATGCAGACAAGCTTATTACTCTGCCCCACTCACTTACTAAATCAGATAACCTGACACACATCATGGGTCCCGGAGTCTATAACAATCTACCGGAAAACATTATTACGTCAAAAAGCACTGAGTCGTTCAAATTTCATTTAAAGCGCTGGCTTATAAAGCAATCTTTCTATAGTATTAAGGAATTTAAAGCTTTATAGCTTTACATAGTATTATTTTACATGAAATTGTTATTATTGTTTTTTGACATTGTAAATTGTTATTATGTGTAATGCGATTTATTTACCTACTGACATGTATTAGCGTCGGTGGCTCAACCGGTAACGACTCGGTCCATCTAACCAGAGGTGCCGGGTTTAAATCTGGACGGCCAATGTACCAATGAGTTTTTCAAAAACTTACGTACATATCATTACCGATTGCTTTAACGGTGAAGGAAAACATCGTGAGGAAACCTGCACAGGCTTGCGAAGAAACTCGAAGGTTGTGTGTGAAGTCGACCAACCCGCACTGGGCCCGCGTGGTCGACTAAGGCCTAATCGCCCTGATTCAGGGTAGGCTCGAGCCCCTCGGTGGGGACGTATATGAGCTGATATATATATAACTATTTTATTTTATCCGTTTTTAAGTATTTTTAAAATGTGATTTTGACATGTAATTTACAAATTATGAATAAATGGATTATGGATTATCGAATGACTTCCTCCAATAAGCATGCGGCCATCATCGGGCCGATCTAATCCAATCCAATCCAATCCAATTCCAAGAATAAATTTATAAAATAAATAGAGTTAAAAAAAAAAAGTACATCAGACTAAAAAGTAAAAAATTATTCTTAATATAAGTTGAAAAGAATAATTAACAAATTACTAGTATTATTGTGAAAAAGCGTGGGGCGCTCTGTGCCATATTTTTCGTCTATCGAGCGCCCCACACTTTTTCACAATAATACTAGTAATTTGTTAATTATTATTTTCAACTTATATTAAGAATTATTTTTTACGTTTTAGTCTGATGTGTTTTTTAGTTTTTTTAAACTCTATTTGTTTTTATTTTTTAGTTCAAACTTATTAAATTGTTATATTGTCGCTGATTCTTGATAAGTCTACAAAGTTTGAATTAAATCTGTCCGTTTAAAGTGGGTCAAAATCGAGTCCAAAGGAGTCGGTTACTTACAAACATACAGGTGAAGCTAATAAAAGCTCAGGAAGATCCCTCCCTCCACTAATAATTTGTAAAAGTAATGATTTGGCAGCGGCCATTGAGAAAAACCGTCCAAAGAAGTCCGTATCTTTCGATAACTCCAAGATGAGTTCAGGACCTGTGCAAGGTCTTACTCATGTCCCATTGCTATCAGCGCATGGTGCAAATTTTACATCGTTGCCCTCGCAGGGCATGCCTATAGCGCATAACTCTTTTATGCCATCTCAACAATTGATGCTTCCTAATTATTCCGGTATGTTAATGAATCCGTTTCCGATGCCACGCAACCCTGGCCAAGCTAGGAACTTTCGAGCAAGGGCCCTCCACCCTACTCATTCGGCCCGATCCAACACAAGACGATTCTCGGACACCGGGCGCAAAGACGAACGTACCAAAAAGCGATTCTGACTTTCAGTTCAGAGCAGGTCAACTTGCTTATTTCCCAGACAGGTGGGTAAAGTTAGGAGCGAGTGCCTCGATCTTGAACATCATTCAATGTTATCGAATTCCATTCAAACGGAAACCACCGTTGCACATACCACAGTTATTGAGCCACCCGCTCTAAACAAACTTTTCAGAAGATATGTTATTGACCCTAAATCAAATGTTTCAAATGAACGTTCTTGAAATGGCACCTCCAACAGCAAGCTTCATATCACAAATCTGTGCCTCTTGTGAAAAACTATTTCCCGGACAAGATTCCTTCTGCTTATATTGAACTTTATAAATTTAACAGTGATCGTCATTGCTACTTTGGATAAAATTTCTAAATGAACTAAAGGTGTAATCACAAGTGTTGATTTTCTATTAAATTTTAGTCATAGTTTTAGAACAACTAAATTTAATGTTATAACGTGTACGCATAAAGAGGTGATCAACATAATTTTTTAAAACCAGCAGTACAAACTTAACAAATTTTAAATTATATTTTTATTTATTACCACAAAATTTCCTTTTCTATTTTTTAACATTGGCCATACAACGCCCTATATTCTACGTATAACGTAAAGGAATTTCGAAGTGTATTTAACCCCATTTTCAACCATTTTCGTTACAATTCGTACTAAGATGGACAAAAGTAATAATCGTTCTTCCGTGAAAAAACATTCAGTTAAATAAGATCGTCGTATTTCTTTTTCAAAAGTCTCAAATTTATTTGAGTCTTTCTAAACATATGAAAATATTAAACAATTTTTGTGAAAAAAGATCTTCATTAAGTTGAATTAAAGTGTACTGGATTTAATTTTATTTGCACCATTGTGACTGAATATCCTTGATTGGTGAATAAAGATCTAAAATAGTGTGCGAGTAAAAGATCCACACAAAACCGCATGAATAAGAGCAAGAAGGACTATCTGATTGACCGAAAAGGTGCGGAAAAAGTGGGGAGGCGGGCAAGTAACGCCGCGCGCACGCGTGTCCCTCCTAACATGCTCGTTTACTCGGCCGAAGTCTGTTGGAGCGAGCGGACGCGCATTTTGCTTTGACGGGGTGAGTTGAACCGTTTTGCATTAAAATTGGTTAAATCTAACTCGAATAGATCCATTGGCTTGTAAGATTCAAATATTCAAATGAACGCCTTTTCACTGAACACTAAAGTAATATAGCTAAAGGTCTAAATTTACTAGGATCGCCTAGTATTTTTTATCTCGTGTGCTTTAAGATTAAATTTAAGTTGAACTGTATTTTTATTGAATATTAGATTATTATAGATAAGGGCCTAAATTTACAAGAATCGCCTATTATAAAATGTTTTTAGAGTGCTATAAGATTTATTGGAAGTTGTACCTGCCTAAAATTTACTAACAATTAATTTGTTTCGTAAATAAAGCAATCGAGAAGTGCAAAGTTACCTGCCTGACGTAAAAATGGTAAGTACCTACTTATTTAGTAGTTACTTTTATAATACTACCAACTTGCTGTGCTGAGGCTTTGCCCGCGTAAAATTAGGTTTTTCTATGAGAATCAAATATTACACGGATTCTTCTTGTTTGAATAAGGAATCAGTTACAAACTTTTCTCGAGAATCAGTCAACAGTACGGGCATGATCTGAATGCAGAGCTGCTGTTGAACGCACAGACCGGAGGGAGATGCTCCTGTCCCCACGACTCAATACTCCGACTGCATTCAGATCGTGCGCGGACAGTATTTATTCGTGGAAACTGTATCAAACCTACACACTCTTCTATAGACAAGCAAACAGACGAGATAGGAAACTTTAGCTTATAATTTTTATTACTAGTGACTAGCGACTTGCCCCGGCTGCACGCGGATGTTTTAGACAGACATATTTGTTTCCTGACCAATAAGATGTTAAGGATATTTTTGTAACTTCATGCATGTATTTATGCATATCGTTGTTTGTTTCAGAGATGTAACAGGTAATCATATAACTATGTTTCAGAATAAACCGCCAGAGAAAAAGGAGAGAGGGAATAATCTTGCGGCTGATGGTGTTGAAAGAAACAAAGAGAGTATATCTTTCCCGGTAATGGACATCTGTACCTCTTCCCTGAGTTATGGAAGTTGAATAAACATCTTTTTTTTCTTTCTTTCTTCCTCTGTTTTATTTGGAAATGATAAACCAGGACGGTCAATCGATAACTATGAAGACATGTCAAAAGAAAACAATATTTATAAATAAAATGTCGTAAATAAATGATTTGAGAGACATGAAACATCAGGACAGTCCGTAGACATTTTCGATGAACGATTAAAAGAAAAACTAAATGCCAATTAAATACCTTGGGAAAATCATTTTTGTTGTTTTGAAATTAAAACTATACTATGCTTATAAATTGTTAGAGACTCTTACCGGTCTTGATTTTGGCTCCGGTTCATCAGATAACTACATTCCAAGTACAAATATATCGACGATTTAACTGATATCGTAAAACGGAAGAAGAATAGATCTCGTAGACCTCAGATAGTAATTTAAGAATCGGGGACTGATGAAACTTATTTTATTAAAATTACATATAAAGGAAGGAAAAATAGGAAAAAGAGAGAGATAGAAGAAAGGAAAAAAAATAGAAATACAGGCCAAGAAATATAGTTACAAATAACTAAAGAAGGAAAACAGATTCAAGAAAAAACTGAAGGAGTATTAGAACCATGTAAGCGGTAAATGCTCGGAAAAGTTTTTTCAGTATTATTGGAAATAAGGGAAATATAGAAGGAGATGGCGATTTGTTAGTAGTTGTGGTGAGCCGGTTCGGATTTTTGAAGGTTAAGTGGACTGTATTTTGCGGAGCGGGGTGATATATAGCGGATGAGATATTGCGACTATGTGTGTTCAGTTTCATGCGTAGGATATTGTTCTGCCTCGGAATAAGACAGGAAAGTAAAAGAAAAAGGCAGAAGTACGAGTATAAAGGGAAAGGAACTCACCAATGCACGACGTGAAGGCGGCACGTGATTAGCCAGCGCTGGCTCAAATCCTTCTCCTCCAGTTGGAACTCCTTGCGGCAGGTACTTGGGTTAGCACTTCAGATTGCACACACACAAATTAATTGGTCTTTCACTGCGGTTAGATATTTAAATTGTTTTTATTCGCGGAGCGACATGCATTCATTGCACTGTCATAGCGGAAGACATTTTGTTCTTGTTAGTTCTTAGTTTCGACACCAGCGGGCACGGCGTCGATGTATGCTTTCTCCCTCGAGGCGCCATATTCGATGCGTGAGTAGGAAAGGGAGAGGAATATCACTGGATATGGAAGGCTGAACACACATAACATAACGCGCGAGTTTTTAAATATAATTACGGCGTTAACAAGTTGCATTGACTTGGAGTAATAAAACAACAAATTCTTTCAGGTAGTAAGAAACATGACAGAACCTAGTTCCAGAGTTATTGAGAAACCGAGGCGAGGAATGCATCCAAGCTACAAAATTATAAGTGGAAATAGACTGGAACAAGCCAAACATCACATATTATCATTTTCTGTTTACAAAAGTCACTATGGGCGTTCTAATACGACCAAAAAAATTGTTCTCAGCTATCCTAATATTATTTTCATTAGAAAAATGTGAAGGACATTCCTGATCATATTAGATTAATACTTCGATTTTCAAGAAAAACATTCATATCTTTGAACATATTCAGAACCTACTATCGCAAGCATACAATATTCATATCTTTGATAAAATTTATCTCTTTAATGTGCCCAAAATTGACACTTGCCTGAAATCTGACACATTGAATGTACAAATTGGATATCTATGAAAAAGACTGAGTAATATCAGTTCAATATTCTAGTTTTATTTTTAATCCACGATTAGCATCATCTCACCTGATGGTAAGTGACGATGATGCCGAAGATGGAAGCTGTCTTACCAAGATTCCCCAAGGCAATGGGGATATGGCTATCTTATCTTCAAGCCGGAACATATCAATGCTGGTTACAATGATGTTCGGCGGCAAAACTTATATATGATTGTGGTAGCTAGACAGGCTAACCAAACCGAGTCTTACATAGTTACACTCTGCCAGGAATCAAATCTGCGACCTCCTGATGTGAATCTAATGGACTAAACCATTACGCCACGGGGCGGGTAAAATTTATAAAATTTATGAATAATTTTTTTGCAGTTTAATGTGTAGATTTTTTTACAAGCTGGCTACTCTCTGTGACAACAAAATATGTAATTTTTCTACGTAATGGCATTTTCTTTCATTTAATTGTCAAGTATTGTGACAACCCTTGGTACTGTGATCAGTGACCCGTGATGTCGGCGATGACGCGATTATTATAGGCTTTGGACAACTGTATGGATTCTTAGACTGTGGCTGAGGCATCAGAGTTAGTATTCCCTTACGATTTTAAGGTGGATATTTTGGTTTTAAGCGTACTATTTTCACACTCAAGCTTAGCCAGTCTGTTTTCAAAACCAGTTATATCTATCGTCACGTCCGCCAGTTGGCAGGCCAGGAAATTTAAGCTTTTATTAAAATCAGCTTTATTCTGTTGGAATTGATTGTTAAGCTCCTGCTTCAGTTCACGTGCTATAGATGTTTGTATAGCAGAAAGCTTGGAGTCCAGCTTCTCATCAAACATTGCGTCTAGCAATTGTGAAAATTGCTCGATAGTAACTGGTACCGCTGTAGCAGGTGAGTTTTCACGCCGTCCTGTGGTCGCGCCAGAGGTCGCGGCGCCCCCCGCGGCATGGGCAGCCTTGCCCGCAGCGGAAGCTTCACGTGGCAGGCGTGGCTTCTTGTTATCAGTCACCACAGCTGGAATTACCGGAGTTTGAAAAACTGACTTTACGGGGGTTTCATCGCCATTCTGTCCCTTTGCGCTGTTAAGGCATTCCTTGCATTTCCACCCCGCTTTAAATCATGCAAGTGTCCTTAATAATAACTTGACAACATGTTTAGACATTGATAAGAAGAAAGGAAAGAAAGAAGAAAGAAAATGAATTTATTTTGACAGGCAAGTAAGTATGTACAATATTTATACTTATATATACTTAGATTATAGATTCAAATACTCTGCCAAAAAGGGCACCGTCTCAGCACAATACTTTGGCTTTAACAAAGCCAAAGCGCTGATTTTCAGCCGGCACCGGAACTACGTGGGTAGACCCACGGACGAAACAGTACTTTTTATATTGTACATAAATAATCAATTGTATTCAAATATCTTCCTAAATATAATTATACGTGTACAATGATGCATGATGAGTATTAGTTTACTTATATATTATAAAATAAGAAAAAAATTACGTTAAATAATATTTTGCTTTTTAATGCTTTGTATAAGTTTGATCTTTCTAGCTTAGATTTACCTCATTTATACTTTTATTTATTGTTGCCTTCCATACATAGCAAAAAAAAAATTCGAGCGAGACCTACAGTACTCGCATCTGATGTGTAACATGTGACAAAATATTTTATAAAAGGACGGCAAAGATACGGCAGACTAGGCTGTATGGTCATAGAGACCTTTGCCTTTTCCGCGCTTTTAAAGCCTGAAAAAACGCGACTCCCTGTTACACATTTCCGTCCCATGGGACACATTTCCGTCCCATTTCACGAAATCACTCCCACAAATTGCAGGAAAGCGAGAGCAAAGATGTTACACATCAAAAATATATAATATGTTATATTTATATTCTATGGTAGTTGTTAATGCACAGCGGGAGTGTAGCTTAAAGTACGCCGGTCATAGATAAGTGAGCAGTACGATTTTCTTTTTGCTCTTCTAGACAGAACAATGTGAGTTTCCTCTTGAAACCAAGCACAGAGTCACTTTCTCGGATCGGTGGCGGAAGGTTGTTCCATATCTTGCTTATTGTATACTTATTGTTAGATGCTCTTGTACAGTATTTATTGCAATCACTAGACCAGTTAAGCTTAGAAAATACATAAAGCGGACATCGATTTTTAATTACACCGAATAAAAGTGAGGCCAGGTGCATATATCGCCTTGAAACAATCTTCAGTATGTTTCCATCATTAAAGAAGGGTGTCACGTGGCTTCTTGGTGGTATATTAAAACGGAAACGCGCTGTCGAATTTTGTACTCGCTGAATGAGACGCTCAGTCTTGTTTAGCAGGCGAGGTCCATAAACTGTGTCGGCATAATTTAGCCTAGACAATACTAACGATAATGAAAGACACTTTTGCATGCTTGTCATCTCAGTAATTCCGTTTCATCTACGGGTTTCGTACAGGCAGCACAATTCGTTTTTAGATGATCAGCTGTTACGTCAGACGATCAGCGTGTGAGCACGCAGCTACTTACGTATCAAATGTTTTAGATTCGATGGCATTGCTGACACCGACCTCAAAAAAATTTTAGCCCCTAATTTAATTCGTACCCACCTTTGGTTTCGTTATAGTTGGTTAATGTTGTGTATTTAAGTATAATAATATTATTTCATTCTTTTGAGTGAATTTAATTTTGAAGTCGGTTTTTAGCGTTTTTAATTACCCTTAATGTAGTTTTTTTGAAATTTAAAATGAGACCAACTTCAAAGTATACCCTATATAAAATCGGACTATGTAAATTTATGTGCGTGATCAATAAATATATAAATTTATTACATTATACGTTTCCGAATTTTGATTTTCTACGTTGCGCTCTTACGGTGAAGAAAAACATCGTGAGGAAACCTGCACACGCCTGCGATAATGAAGTATGTGAAGTCGACCAAACCGCAGTGGGCCAGCGTGGTTGACTAAGGCCTAATCGCCCTAATTCAGGGTAGGCTCGAGCCTCTTGGTGGTGACGTATATGTGCTTAAACGATGACTTTTTGATTTGCTCAACTTAACTGGCAGTGGGCGGGGCACATAGCTCGTAGAACAGATGGCCGTTGGGTCAGTACAGTTCTCGAATGGCGACTACGCGCCGGAAAACGTAGCGTAGGCAGGCCTCCTACTCGATGACCGATGACCTAGTGAAGGTCGCGGGAAGCCGCTGGATGCGGGCAGCGCATACCGGTCGTCGTGATAATCCTTGGAGGAGGCCTACATCCAGCAGTGAACGTCCTATGGCTGATATGATGATGATCATTTGTGATTAAATCCCCAATACAAATATATTCTTCTTTTTTCTCAGACATTTTGACCGTACATTCTTGGAGATATCCGGAACAAAAAATATCTGTGAACATCAAAATGTTCGGGAAAAACACTTACTATAGCTTTCAACCAACAAGGATTGAGTTTGAATATGGAACGTTAGAAATAAAAATGATTGGGGTAAGTTTTCTACAATCTATTTGATCGGTATAGAACAAAGGTGAAGATATAGAATCAATGGAACACTTACTGTGTCACTGCGATGTCCTGGCTAGCAAGCGTTGTACCTCCTAGGTGATGGCTACCCAAAACCGGAGGACTACAAGCACCTTCCAATCAGCGGAATTGCTGCATTGATGCGGCACATCTTTGAGTAGGTTGGGGTGCAAAGGCTATAGGGGTAGACCACAGATTTGGACAGAAGGATCCGCCCGTACCCATATTTAACTCAGATTTGCTTCATACAAGCAAAAAGTAACGCCATCTAACATAACTCGTACGAACTAGATGGGCGAGAGTTGACGTCAGTGCCGCGTTAAAAGAACCTTGGTAGAATTGTAGCTTTAAAAATTCGTTTATTTAATTTGTTTACAAGAAAATATACAACGTAAGGTTACTTAACGATAATACGACATCCCATGTTTCTTTTTAGCCTTTCTGTCATGATTTTTACAGCCTCTAACAACACAATAAGGCATTTTTATATGGAATATATTTCCACCGCACTGTACAATTTCCCGCAGACGACTGAGTCGCGAGTGTGTGAAACTTTCGATTTCCGCACCAATTCGCTGGGAGCATTAGTCGCGCGCGTTGGCCGGGTCCTTACGCCAGTAATATATAAGTCATTGGGGTAGACACAAAAGATCCCACTGGGTCGAAGTGTCGCTGCAACTGTGGCCCCCACTTATAAAGATAAGATAAGATAGAACTAATTTTTACCCGACTGCGGCACAAAAGGACGGATATTAGTTTGACAGTCTATGTATATATGTATTTACATGTTTTAAAGATGTTCATTTATTTCCTCGTAGCTCCTAAACTACTTACCAAATTTGAACAGATAGGTTCTCGTTGGATTCGAATAAATACTCCGCGTAACATGGGTCATTTTGGGAATACTAGATTCCTAATGACATATTTTTACAGCATTGTTTTTTTAGAAAATATAAATCCTCCTTTTTGACCTCGGGAATTTAGGTGTTCATTTTAGGGTGTTCGAAGACGTAAATTTCAGAAAGGTTGTATTGATATTAGAAGTACTTGTAAATTACATGGTGGACAACATACTTGTATTGTGAGGGTAGGTGAGCATATACAAAAAGCTAAGCTTCTTTTTGTTTTGATTTTTAAATTGATTACTAAGTCATTTGAGTATTTTATTTATGTAAAATTTATACTTTATGCCCTTTTATACACCTATGGCTAATCATTTTTGGAGTTTACTCCTTAAGAATCGATTTGCATATAAGGCGCCCGGTATGAAAAAAATATGAGGAGTAAAATCTAGTGATCGAAAACGTAGTTTGTTATATTCTCTTTGCGCGTTACGTTTTTACGCGCAACCTATTGTGCGCACCTCTGTCACGTGATACAAAACAGTCAGGCTGAATCTAAGATGACGTTCTGTCATTGTTGCAGTCTTAAGGCGTGTCTCCTGCGCCCGCTTTTTTGAAACATTACACAGAAAACATGAAACAAAAACATTTGTTTTCATACTCAAGCCGTCTCCTGCTATAGGGAAATGTTTCTGAAACAAAAAATGTGCGCGACACGGCAGTTGTAGAAAAATGAAACAAATCCTTCCCCTCTCCACCTGCGCGGGGAGTATAATAGTACTGTATCTGTGTATTGTTTTGCAAAACAGGTTGGAGGAGACGCGCCTTTACTATTTTTGATCTGTATATATAATTTCAGTATATTTATAATATAAAATATAAAATATTTATGATTATAAATACACTGAAAATTTGTGATATTTTACAATCTCCATCGTATAATTTGGTATTCCACTCCATCATGGATGTCAATTTTGTGAAAGCAGATAGCAGAAACTTGCCCAAAGTGTACGCAATCAAGGATTGAAATGTTCTTCAAAAATAACCCCGATTTTTATTCTGCAGAGCTGAGAAATGTAAAAACAGCAATGTAAGTACTATAAAATAATATAACACTACCTACGTAAGTAACCTTAATCCTGCGAAGGCAAAATAATGGTCTTTCTTTCAATTGTAGATTTTTAGGTTATAAAGAATAAATTTTGTTTACAGTAAGTAATTAGTTTGCATTTTCAGGGCTGCACGAGAATCTTATGGTGACGATGCTATTGGGTACGTGCAAATACATCGTGGATCAGGACTTTGCACACTCAATTGCAAGATCTGCCCCGAGCACAAATTACGGGCTAGTTCATACAGAGTCACTATGGTGATAGACGAGACTAAAGGTGAAATCGTCAGTTGCCAGTGCTTGGACTGTGCAGGTTCAACTGGTGGTTGTAAGCATGCAGTGACATTTTAATGTGGACCCATCGTCGCAGTCTTCCTGCACCGAGGTTGAATGTTACTGGAAAAACCCATCCTCTCGAGAGTAGGGACTACTATAAAATACGTCACTGTAGATCAAATTTGCAAAAAAACAGCTCCACATCATGAAACCAGCACAGACCTTTACGACGAGTTTCTTCAAGAAGCAAAAAATAAGAAAATTATGAATTGTTAACTGACCAAGTATCAGAACGACTTTAAACACATTGATGTTAGAAAGTTTTCACTTCATCATTTCCTTATTCAAGCGAGTGATGATATAAAGTATGATGTCCACAAATTACTAGAAACATTACAAGAGAAACTTAACAAAAATGCTCTTGATTTAATTGAAGAGTCAACTTGAAATCAATGTAAGAGCCCTTTATGGTATGACCTAAGATATGCTTGTATAACCGCATCCAAAGCATATTAGGTTAGTTGCTGCCAAACACCAGATGGATCATTAGTAGCTGCGATCATGGGAGCTAAAACACCTGACACATCAGCTAAGAAAAGAGGCCGGAAATTGGAATCATCCATCAGTTATAAAAACTGTGCAGAGTAAACTTAAAACCAAAGTCAAGCCCTGTTTTGTGCCTGTTTAGACAATCGTACTTAAGAAGTAAACTCCAGTCGTGCGTCGGAGCTGACACACACACTTTTTTTTTCTCTGTGCTTTACTTTTCACTGTGAATATCAACTTTGAAGTTACACAATGGAGCTTTAATTTAACTTTACCAACACTATGGCGAACGTAGCTTCCACTTTTGAGGCAATAATGAAGAAATATAAAACTGATTTAAAACACATGTCAACTCGGGCCGCGGCCGCACAAAAGAATCTGAGCAGCTTGTCAAGTGAGTTCAATGATTTTAAAAGTTTTGTGATGCAGACCTTGGCTTCTATGGAAACTCAGTTGGACTTGCTACTACCTGCTACTACCTTGACGACTAGCTCTCGCAAGAATGCATTGCTGATTTATGGTGTTCCGGAATCCGAAGATGAGAAACCCGAAACTTGCATCCTGAAAATCAAAGATAATCTGCATTAGCCTGACGTTTCAACATAGGAAATCTCTGCATTTCACCGTCTCTAGTCTAATACTAGTAAAGCCCGGCCCGTGGTTGTACGCTTCACTCAGTACTAGTGCCGTTATTAAGTTTGGAACAAAACCCTCTGATAAAGAATACAGGAACTAACTAAGACTCGACATGATGCGTTTGTCGAATTAGCACTTTGGAGTTAAAAATTCTTGGACAATCGAAGGAAAAATCGTCATCTTGCTCCCCAACAAAAGTGGTAAGAAAATCGAACAAGATATCCGAACTGCTAAGTCCGATCTCTCAATTCCCTGCGAAGACTACAAACAACAACAACAACAACTGCTCCACCGCTGAAAGACAAGAAATCTGTATCCCCCAGGCCCAAAACAATTTAATAATAGAAAAATGAACTTCATCTCATTTGTTCGTTTGCGCTACAAATAAGGTACATCGCAATTGAACACAATATCTACAATTTCTACTATTTGTAATTATTTTCAATTTGTGTTGTAAATTTCTTAATACCGTCACTATAAACTGGAATTTTTGTAAGTCTACATCAACATCATGAGGTTATGTTATTGTTGTCACGCTTGACATCTATTGATCTGTCATCTTGTCAGTCAGTGTTTACTACTGCCTAACGTTTTAAAGCTTTCGAGATATTTAAGTTGTTACGTTTTCTTATCACTTTTTCTTTCTGTTATTTTTCTACTATATTTTGTTTTCATGTTTGCTCCATTCATTTCGAGTAATTTTTGCTGGATTTATATAGGTAGTTAATAATTCATTGTAGTAAAGCTTCAATAATTTATTGAGGTAGTTTTTTTTTACTGTATGCAATAGCCAGTAAGTGCGACCAAGTGGGTCCAATTAATCGTGCAAATTGGAGAATACGAGTAGTTAGTTTTAGTGAGTAAATAAGATTTATTTACCTCTGTGATAATTAAACTTTTAGGGTTCTTACCTCAAAAGGGAAAAACGGAACCCTTATAGGATTACTTTGTTGTCCGTCCGTTCGTCCGTCCGCCCGTCTGTCTGTCTGTCTGTCAAGACCCTTTATCTCAGGAACGAGCGGAGGTGTCGAGTTAACATTAACACCATATGTTCCGGTCTATAATGTAATAAGCCAGATACTCGAGATACTAAGAATAGTTTCCAGGAAAACTCAGGTGGTTAAATATAATACTTTCTTTTAATTCTTTCTAGACACCACTGTCTGTCTTTTACAATCGGATAGAATAACGCAACCGGCCAGCGCCTCCCGCCAAGTGCATTATTTTGGCGGGGAAGACGGATCTCTCTCATTGGTTGAAATATACGCGCATCTTATCGGTTCGCCTTGGCTCAGATTAATTTATTGAATTGCCAGAGCAAAAATATTAAATCTTCCAAACTCAAATCAATCTTTGACGAATAAGATACCTCAAAATTACATTTATAATAGAAAACCCTAACAATCAACCATCCTGACAACGTGCGCGTCCTCGCACACGACCCCAGGTGGAACCCTAACAATTTGGCCAGTTGCGCGATTTTTAACAACAGAAAATTCAAATAAAAACATGTATGTATATATATTTACAAATCATTTTTCAAACTAATTACAATGTTAAAAATAACAAAACAACAATTTAATTTTTCTGCCGATCTATATTATGCAGAAAAAAGACCTTAACTCGATTATCTATTAGTCTAACACTTCGGTTCGATCGATATGCAGAAGTGCTTAGACTTAGGGGGCTAACCTGAACGATCGATTAATCAAGTATAGTCCCTCAAAACAGCTGTATACCCGACCAATCGATTATCGGATAGTCTCATGACTGACACCTTCGAGGCGATCGATTACTTTTAGGGACAGCAGAAGCTTTTCTCACTTTGAGACCAAGACACGAACAATCGGTTCTCGTGCTTGATCTGAAACAACGAAATTATCTTTCTGTAGTTGTAGGCATCTAACATGTAAATATTATGTCATCATTACAGCTCATATACGTCCCCACCGAGGGGCTCGAGCCTACCCTGAATCAGGGCGATTAGGCCTTAGTCGACCACGCGGGCCCAGTGCCAATAATGTAACCAGATATAAATATTTAATTTTAATATCCAGACAATAATTCGTTATTTGATTGATTTACTCGCTATCTATCTATCCTAAACCTAACTTCCTTTTGTTTAACCGAGAGATCGCCGTTCTTTCGCGTTTCTGCCGTGATTTCATTAAGTGCTGATGGATATGTATAAAAAAAATATAAACTAGATTATTAGTCTCAAGAACATTGTAAAAAGCGTAACTTAAAAATATATATAAAACAAAATTTGCGTTTGATTAAAATGGTAGATAATAGCAGTTACCAAATATTTAAGTCTTAGGCTTCGTAATAATAATAGTTATTACTTAAATAAGTTAATTTGAAACAAGCTTTTCTTAATTATGTTATATTACAAAAAAAACATCAGGCGAATTAACCGTCACTTTTTCGGTGGTCTAACAGGCTCAATTCTCCGGGCTCATTAGCATCAGACATTTAGTGTGGTTTATATTACATATTACTATGTTTTGAATAGGTACGTCAAAGGATTTAAGTTTTGACTATATAAACTTCAGGTCCCTTGTCTCAGATTTTGTCAACTGTTAAAATGGCAACAGACCCCCATATCCCGCTCAAAGACGAGCCTCCCGTTCTGAATACCACAAGTCATAGGCAACAGACCCCAAAATCCGCTCAGACGGACCTCGCGTTCTGAATACCACAAAGTTGCCTGCCACGTTGCACCGTTCAGCTGGACACAGCGTATGATTTCCTTATCACCACCTACTTAACGCAAAACTTAGTGTGATTACTTTTTATTGTTATTTAATTATTGTTCGAATGTTACTAAGAACATTCAAATTAAATGCTACTTATAAAACGTTATTATCTCGTATGTACTAGACACTTCCTCTATCGAACGCACAGTTCAGTACATCTTGGATCCTACACAATTCTATGTTCCTAAGCTGTAGTGTCTCTTATTAATATGCTCTGGTGATAGAAATCACAGCCGAAACCTTCTCCGCAAGGTCTTCTTCCGACTCAACAAGATTGCGGCACAACCTAATTTACACTTGATTGAATGGTCACACTACCACGTTACTGATTTCATAATTTATGCAGTCGCCATAACGAAGCGATTTTGGTCTTGAAATGGTCTTAATCATCCGATGGAAGACGGCGTGCGTTCATCAATCCAACTGGTAATTAAACTTGCCATCCAGAGTGACGAACGTAAGACGTTTACTCGTCTTAAATTGAGGTTTGATAGTAGCTAAAGTAGAAGATAATAGAATAGAAATGTTTTATTCACGATCCAACACAACTCGCAACAGGATTATAAAATATACATTTCACCATACTCGAGAATGTGTAGAAAAGATACAAAGATACATGCTACCAGGTGAGCTGTGCAGGCTCAGCGAAAAGGATCCGACTCAGCATATGTTGTGGATTACAATGATTCACAACGCTGGTATTCTGCCAGATCCCTGCAAGTAACATCAAGCGAGACAAAGTAAGCCTGGCTGGAGAATTTATGCAAATAAAGAAATTTGAATTTGAATCATTCATGGAAGGCATCGTGTATTTTGCTCTCAGTGTTATCGAGTTCAACATTCGCTAATCGATACACATCATTTGAAATTAGGTTTTTTTGGCGAACAACCTAAATCGGCCTGGCATAAACAATAACTATCTCCGACTATTCTTGCTTCGAACATTTTATTTACCATGGAGCGTGCTAGTGTTTGTTCGTGAGGTCAGACAATTTTTAAACAACAGGACGCTGACCATTTACTTCGACGTTCAGTTCAATCACATTAGCGCACCCCAAATTTTTAAGCGAGGAAGCGAAACCGTGCTCATACCTTTTTACAAATCAAACATTTTTTTTTCATCATCATCAACCATATAACTTCGTATTGAGCCTAAACAAACTTAACTTTGAAATAGACTTCGAATATATCACTGTAATATCTCAGGGTATGTAACGACAACCCTTATCAACTCGTTTTACACCTTCAAATTGTGTAAACTGGAATCTTGCAATAATTGAAGCAGAAAACCAATCCATCAGTTGTACATCAGAGTGTTCACAAACAAAACTACTAAGTTAACACAACCTTTCGTCGAATGACAAAGACCTCTCCTGTGATACCACTATTGAACAGCGAAATGTGAAAGCAGGTTAATTCTGCGTAACCATAACGTTCTACTACATATTTTGTTAAAATTTTATTTCGAAGTGTTTTTTTTTTAACTTCACCGGTGCATTTAGTTCCCTGTATTAGGTATATTAGAGTTGTTCCGAATGAGACTGCTCAAAGAGTACTAGCACTACTAATAATTAGTCATCTATATAACTTTACACGATATCTCAGCGTCTACCCCATGAAGATAAATATCAACTGGCAGCTTTCAAAGAGATCGGAACTTATTTTCATTAGCGATGAAACATTCTTTTGTGATGATCCTTAACAAGGTGACTTCGCTCCCAAAGTCCACGACTGCCATTTAATTCGACTTCCATTTTGATTGATCTATGTACATAAGCGTCGGTGGCTCAACCGGTAACGACTCGGTCCATCTAACCAGAGGTACCGGGTTCAAATCTGGACGGCCAATGTACCAATGAGTTTTTCACAAACTTACGTACATATCATTACCGATTGCTTTAACGGTGAAGGAAAACATCGTGAGGAAATCTGCACAGGCCTGCGAAGAAACTCGAAGGTTGTGTGTGAAGTCGACCAACCCGCACTGGGCCCGCGTGGTCGACTAAGGCCTAATCGCCCAGATTCAGGGGAGGCTCAAGCCCCTCGGTGGGGACGTATATGAGCTCATATAATAATAATAATAATGCACATTTTATTAAGCTCTACTCAGACGAATGACAGCCGGTCGTCCAACTCTTTGTTCGAACGACTAATTATGTAGAGGCTTATATGGAAAGAAGTGTCAACACGGGGCCGCCAAGACACTTTTGTTTGGAGCTACCATAGCCTAGCTACTACTACTAGCTGACCATAGACTACGAAAAATATGGATAACGGTGCGAAAGAAAGAGACAAAGTTGGCGCCGACAGTTTGGGTCGGTCGTTCTCGCGCGTATACGGGTGTTTTGGATATTATTTTAGAAGCTTACAGAGAAACGACTTTTTCCCAACTGACACATATGTTTTATTTGTTGCTATGGTATTTTTGTGACACTCCCGGCCAGGGAGGACCGGAAGGTCCAAAGATCATACATAAAGAGTAAATAGAACATACAAAATTACATAAAATTAAACCGTGCGGGTGGCCTAGACAAACGTCCAAAACGAGTCACAGTCGGTTGTCCAATTACGTCCTTCTGCGCCGCTGATTGAGTTTACAACGCAACTGAGCTCATCATTGTTGACATCCCATACTATTCCTAAAACTGAATTAGTAGAAGTTTCATCTACTTTGATGGGAGCCGTGACCCAACACCGTAGGTCGAACATACCTTTGAGCATTACCTCCTTCGCTTCTTTTACAAACCTCTCCATCGCGTCAACTGACTTTAAGCTCGTCACACAATTGTCGACGTAGAAGGACCTTTTCAGCTTACTAGCGGTCTCTTGCAGACGTTCAGGAGCACGATCTAAGTGATACGCTATAGTAGCTGCTAGATGAAAGGGGCTAGATTTTACACCAAATACGACACGTTTGTGCCTGTAAATAGTGATGGTTTTATTAACCTCTTTTACATCTGTCCACCATAGAAACTTAAGGTACTCACGATCCTCTGGAGTAAGTGAAATCTGCAAGAAAGCCTTAGCAATATCCGCTGTGACACCGATGGCCTCCTTCCTAAAGTCAATAAGTAGGTTAGGTATTAATTCGATCAGATTAGCGCCTTTTTCAAGACAGCTATTTAACGAGACACCATTAATGTCTTTCGCAGAGGCGTCAAAAACGGGTCTAATCTTAGTTGTTGCACTCGACTTCTTTATTACGGCGTGATGTGGCATGAAATGCCCAGTTTTTGAATCTTGACATGGGGCTTCTTCAATTATTCCTAGTGCCAGCCATTCTTTAAAAGCAGCATCGTATGCACCTGCCCTACCTAAGGATTCTAGTCGCTTCGTAGTCGACAGAAGTCGTTTCCTAGCTACCTCGTAGTTGGGCTCAGGTTTGAGAATATTTTCGCGCCATGCGAGACAAACCTCGTACCTGGTCTCTTCATTTACAGAGATAGTTTCATTGAAACGTTGTAATACTTCCTTGTCTCGAGACTGCTTTGAAACTTGTTCACTGGGGTCTCGGATACCCAGAATTTCTAAATCCCACAAGTCCGATATTTCTGGTCTAAAAGAGCTGTGAAGGTTCGTCATCATCGACGTCGTATAGACACCAGTCGTGACGGGACCTTGAATCGTCCAGCCCATTTTAGTCTGAACTGCGGTTAATTGACTGTCGAGTTGTAAAAAATTACCAGTCATTATCATACCTGAGAAGTCAGCACCAATAAGAAGAGTCACATCGTCAGGAGTTGCCGTCGATTCCGTCAAAATTATACCCTTCTGTCGTAGTTGCTCAATCAAAACATCAGACCTAACTTTAGGCAAAATACCGCAAATATTTTCTTGTCCTAAAACAGAAATTTGTAAAGAAAAGTCATTACACAGGCTTTTTAGACAGACATCGTAGACCGAATGATTTTCAGTACAAGTTTCGATGCCACCAAATAAGCAGTGCGTAAGTTTCTCCACACGAACGGGCTTTAAACCTAGTTGTCTAGCTAAATCTTTTTTGATGTACGAACGTTGAGCCCCAGAATCGATAAGTACTCTTACAAAAATCTCCTTGTTGTCCGAAATGAGTTTTATCGCTAAAGTTTGCAACAAGGTAGTCGATTTGAGTTGACGTAGTAAATTATTCGATCTTCTTTCGGGTTCTGACGAATCCTTTCTCTCTGGCAGAGTTTGACACATAAGGGTGACGTGACGTTTCTTACAAAACAAACATTTTGGAAAATATCTGCATCTTTTTGTAATGTGCGACTGTTTTAAACAAATTAGGCATGCTTTCTTGGATTTTACGAATTCGATTCGTTCTTTTGGCGACATTCTCGACGCTTTGTGGCATTCAGTGCTTGTATGAGTTTCTTTGTCGCACCACAAACATAATATTGGATTAGTTCCAGCATTTGAACAAGAAGCATGAACTTCTTTTTTAGTTTCCGAGACAAAACAGGCGGTTGGCTGCGAAACGGAAGGAATATTAGTTGAGTCAGATTGCGAAAACCCTTGCCGAGCCATATTTATGAGTTCCTCTGATTCTACTTCTGATCTGAGGAAGGACATGAGTCTGCTAAGTTCATCATCTACCTCTTCACGGGGAAACTCGCGTTTAGACCGAATGCGATTCCATGATCTAAGTATGTCTTCGGGTAGCGCACTTTCTATCATCGGATATAGAATAGAGGCAAACTTATCTGTAGTAACATTCAGTGTTTCCAAAGCTTGAAGATGCGTTTGTAGGTTGTCGTAGAGGCGTGATAAATTGCACGAAGTATCACCTTTCAACTGTGACCAAACCAAACTGAGTAGGCCTCGCACATATGTTTCTATCAACATGTCATCCCGGGCAAAGCGAGCCTTGAGAGCATCAATAGCTTTTGGATAGTTGGCTGCACTCGGTGGGTAGCTTATAACAAGTTGACGAGCAGGGCTATTCTCTGTAGTCGACTGTATAAGATATTGAAATTTATCTATGGCGTCAGTATCGGCGTCCTCGTGAATCTTGCTGAACTGGCCCCAAAACTGTATCCAGTTTTTGACATCTCCATCAAACTTGGCCAACTCGAGCTTGGGCATCTTCACGTTCTTAGTGTTCACATGTCGATTTGAGCGCACTGTGTTAACGTCGACCGAAGCATCCGATTTCAATGAAACTTGGCTGTTACATCTTGACGTTGAAACGATAGGTGTCGGCTTGAGAGATTTGTACTTGGTGCTAATCACGTCCCATCGTAACTTGTACTCCAAAGCCTTGTCCTGATCCTCTTCGAAGGCAGCTTCATCGAAATCTTTCGATTCGCAAAACGCGTCCGTTAATTTCGCTTCTACATCGAACAAGGCTGTTGTGACTCCATTTAGGGTCGTAAAGATAGCTTCTATGTCTTCATCGGCGCTGTCAAATGCGGACAAAAATTTCTTTTCCAATTTTGTGAATTCGCGACGGAGTTGAGTACGTTTACGCTTCAAACAATCCATTGTACTTTTTTTAATGTAGATTGCAGCTTCAGGAAGCTACCACGGTCGCCACGATGTTTTGGATATTATTTTAGAAGCTTACAGAGAAACGACTTTTTCCCAACTGACACATATGTTTTATTTGTTGCTATGGTATTTTTGTGACAACGGGTATGACCAACAGAACTGTTCAGCTGTACATTACCCGTAATGACCGCCTCATCTGTGACGTTACTATGACATTAAATTAAATGTTATCAACCTAGTGCCAAAGTCTATTACGCATAGTTTACATTTTATTGGAGGTTTAGGGTAGTATGAGAAACTATACTCTTTTTTCTTCAAATTGTAACATTCCGATACATAACTTAGCCTAGCGTCGGGACCTTGTTTTGGATTGGACATATTAGTACGAGGGCAGTTTGACAACTCAATGACTTTAAGGTTAAATAAAAACTTTTTTAATATTTTTTTTGTCTCATATTTGGAAACTCACTACGAAGCGCATGCCATTCTTTCTTCAAATTTGGCGCGAAAACAAGCTTTTTAGAAACAAAAAAGTTAGGCGACTTCTAAGTATTCTTTGAAAATGGAGAAAAACGAGTTTTGAGTGCAAACAAACACTATTTTTTACGTGGTAAAACTATTAAGCAGACCGAAGACAAATTGAAAAAGTATTATGGTGATTCTGCGCCTTCTCATGGGATGGTACATACTCGTAAGTGCGTCCGGATAGACTCCCTCTTCCACACATTTATTAAATAAGTCACAAAAGATTTCGACTAGAAATAATGGAAGATAGTCGAACATGTGTGTAGACATGTCATTAACGTCCTTAGATTCTTTGCGCTTAATTTTGCTTACTACTATTAAAAATTCTAGGCAAGTAAATTTATCAAAAGAAAAATAATTATTACGCGCCGGATGATCTTTAAGGAAAGAATGCAGTAACGCCGTTGCCTCCGACACGCTCAGACTGGGATTGACTATATTATTCGAACTTATATAGAACCGGTTCAGCGACTCAGCTGTGGTTAGCGTTCGCTTCTCCAAGTTGTCACCAGCTGATTTACTTATCAGTATATCGAGAGCGCTGCTTTTGTTCTCGTGTTTGCACGTTTCGAACGCAATCACGCGCCACACACTTCGGCAAACTTTGTAACTGTTTAAAATGGTGTTATTTATAAACTCGCTATGCGCTCGACGAAGTTCGGTTGAGTAGTTATTTTCTAGTTGGGTTAACAAATCGATACTGCAAAACTGATCGCCGGCTGACTGCGACAGGCTTCTTTTAACATTCTTAATTGACCTACGTAATCTAGTAGCAAGTTCACTGATCCATGCTTTGGTTTGATTTTTTATACTGCACTTTTTTATAGGAAAATGAATGTCAAAAAAATGTTTTAAAATGTTAAGAATGGATTCTAAAATTTTGCATGCGGGTTCTTGTCTAGTTAATACACTTTTCCAATTATATAACAATAGATTTTGATTAAAATTGGTTTTGCTAATTTCTGAGAATATGCGTTTTTTTATAATTTTATTACATTGAATTGGCTTACGAATTACAATATTTACAGAGACACACATATGATCGGATACTATAAAGTCGTATCCGAATACTTTTAAAATATCATTTTTCATTATGTTTGTGTATGCAAGGTCGATACATGTTTTAGTGGTTTTACATATTCTAGTAGGAAATTGCACAATTGATCTAAATCCTGATATTTTGAGTACATCAAATAAATATTTTTTGTCTTTACTATTGCCTAGTAGGTTTATGTTGATATCTCCTAAAATTAAAACTTTGTTATGTTGTATAACGTTGAGGACTGAGATCGTTTAATTTAGAAATAAAAATGGGTACGTTACGGGCTCTCCTCGTTGCGGGGGTGGCCTGTACACACACACAACTATCACATCGTAATCCACGAGTTCCGTAGCACACACCTCACAATTCATTTCCAGGGATAGGGCGCAGATGTCGGTCCTCTCAATTGTCAGAATATTAGATCTGGTGAAAATACACACGCCGCCTCCTTTCCGAGTACGTCTACAGTATTTGGAAGTCAGTTTGTAGTTTAAGATATTAGTTGATATTATTTCATCCACTTTCAGCCAATTTTCAGATATGCAAATGACGTCAATATCCTGTTGGAGTTGAAGTTCATGTTCTAGCTTATCAGTTTTGTTTTTTAACCTGTTAATGTTTTGATGCACTATGCGCAGTTTGGTTGCGGAGTGCGTGGGGGGTTCAGTCTGACCGGTTTGATCCAGAGCTCTCTTTCGCAACGGAGGCTTGGGTTCTTTTCGCGTACAAAAAGGTCTGCCATGGAGATATGCTGGTGTTCACAGGCCAGGCGGATGGGTTTAGGAACTGGTCATACACTGATGCCGGAATACCTATTTTAAATGAACTGTAGTTGTCGTGCCTTGATGGGATTTGTTCGGCGGTATAGTTGTTTCCATTGTGTTTATTGTTTAGGTATTTTATTATGTCGTCTTGGGTAGTGTTCTTTTTGAAGTGGCAGCCATGTAGGAACCAAGTTGACCCCCACAGCAGCCGTAGAGATGATTCTAAACTTGGCACCGCTTGACCTCTTTGTCCAACAAGAGGCTACTATGGTGGCCATTCGTCTCAAATATCTGGGCCTGTGGCACGATCAAGAGGGTTCACATCAAACTCTGCTAAGTAGGGCGGTTACATTTCAACCGCTCTTAGAAGCCCCATGTGATAGGATCCCTACGAAACATGTGTTCGATAAACACTATCGAATACAACTTTACGAGAAAGACGGGGACCAATCGGGTATTAACGAGGTCCGCATCTACACCGATGGCTCTAAAACAGAGTCTGGTACGGGGGCAGGCGTCTTCTCATTAGACTTGAACATCCATGTATCACTGGCATTGGGTGAACATAGTTCTATATTCCAATTTGAATGTGTTGCCATCACCCACGCTGCCACCACGGTCATGAAAAGAGGTGTCACGAACTACGGCATTAGGATACTCTCAGACAGCATGGCCGTACTTCTGGATCTGGAGAGCAATACCATGAACTCCAGTCTAATCTACGAATGTCACCTTGCACTGGAGCGAATAGCTTCAGTTAACAGGGTCATCCTGCAATGGATAAAGGGGCACAGTAACTCATTGGGGAACGATGCAGCCGATAAGCTGGCTAAAAGGGGTTCCGAAACTCCAGTAGCTGGCCCCGCTCCGCTCATGCCAATCCCTTTTAGATAAATACGCTCATGGACAAGGCTGCACACAGTTCATCAACACAATGCCCGCTGGGCTAATCTAACTAGCTGTAGGCAGTCAAAAATGGTTTTGATGCAGCTCAAACCACAACTGACCCGAAAACTCCTCAGCCTCTACCGACACGATCTTCGTATAGTTGTGGGTACTATCAGAGCGGGCACCTACCCCTGAATAAACAACTATTCATCATGAATGTCACAGACAGTCCTCTTTGCAGAGGATGTCTTGAGACAGATGAAACAGTCAGTCATGTGATCCTGGAATGCACTGGTCTGATCGAACATCGGGTAAAAATCCTCAATGATATGGGGTCGCTCCGAGAAGCCTGCGAATGTCCCAGGAGACTTCTGTGCTTCTGGAAGGAGCTGGGTTGGCTGGACTAGCCAGCGACACTTGCACGCATAAAGGACCGAAAAAGAGTCCAAATGCGGAAACGGGAGCCCACTACCAATACCAATACCAAAATGGGCTTTTACCCGACTGATGAAATAGGATACCGCGAACACACACAAGGTGTAATGGCCTCTATCCGACTGATGAAACGGGATACCGCTTACACTCACAGGGTGTATCGGCCTCTACCCGACTGATGAAACGGGATACCGCGTATACTCACAGGGTGAATCGGCCTCTGCCCGACTGATAAAACGGGGCACCGCGTACACTCACAGGGTGCATGGGCCTTTGCCCGACTGATGAAATGGGATACCGCGTACACTCACAGGGTGTATCGGCCTCTGCCCGACTGATGAAACGTGATACTGCGTACACTCACAGGGTGTATCGGCTTCTACCCGACTGTAGAAACGGGATACGCGTACACTCACAGAGTGTATCGACCTCTGCCCGACTGATGAAATGGGATACCGCGTACACACACAGGGTGTATCGGCCTCCAGCCCTAGTTTAACAGTATTATAGTCCTGGTGATATTTCCAGAGCCACTTGATGTGCATTTCTGGTTTGGCTGGCTTGCTAAATGGTAAATTTGTTTAAAAGGACTCACAACCCGACTGATGAAACGGGGCACCGCGTACACTCACAGGGTGTGTCGGCCTCTACCCGACTGATGAAACGGGATAAGCGTACACTCACAGAGTGTATCGGCCTCTGCTTGACTGATGAAACGGGATACCACGTACACTCACAGCGTGCATTGGCCTCTGCCCGACTGATAAAATGGGATACCGCGTAAACACACAGGGTGTGGCCTCTGCCTAACTGATGAAACGGGTTACCGCGTACACTCACAGGGTATATCGGCCCTTACCCGACTGATGAAATGGGATACACACTCACAGGGTGTGTCGGCCTCTACCCGACTGATGAAACGGGATAAGCGTACACTCACAGAGTGTATCGGTCTCTGCTTGACTGATGAAACGGGATACCACGTACACTCACAGCGTGCATTGGCCTCTGCCCGACTGATAAAATGGGATACCGCGTAAACACACAGGGTGTGGCCTCTGCCTAACTGATGAAACGGGTTACCGCGTACACTCACAGGGTATATCGGCCTTTACCCGACTGATGAAATGGGATACACACTCACAGAGTGTATCGGCCTCTACCCGACTGATGAAATGGGATACCGCACACACTCACAGGGTGTATCGGCCTCTGCCCGACTGATGAAATGGAATACCGCGTACACTCACAGGGTGTATCGGCCTCTGCCCGAGTTTAACAGTATTATAATCCTGGTGATATTTCCAGAGCCACTTGATTTGCAGTTCTAGTTTGACTGGCTTGCTAAATGATGAATTTGTTTAAAAGGACTCACATAGGGTTGGGTACGAAAAAAAAGGAAGGGAATTAGCAATCATTTTATTAAATAAACAAAAAGGTAACTGTTTACAAATAAGTATTGTCTTTTATTCGGTTTCTGAACAAATATTCTCAGATTTCTGAGCTGTCGTGACCAGAAAAGCGTATCCAGGGTTTCATTTTATCAGTGGAGTAGACGTTTTTGTATTTTCTGCTCGGAAACCCATTCAGGCTACAAACTTCATAACATTCATTTCCTAAAATAGCAGTCACCTTATAAGGACCACTATACGGTGGTACCAGTTTATTGCTACTACCGACATTATGAACGTTTTTTAATACCATGACTAAATCACCTACTTTGTATTTGTGTTTTCACTTTTTCCTGTTCTTTTCTGATATGAGTTGATACTTCTTCACACATCGCTTCAATGTTTTTGTCAACGGTTATATTCTCAGAAATGTCGTGTAATTGACTTTCGTTAACATTTACAGTATCTTTCCCGAACACGACCCAAGCAGGAGTTTTACTAATACCTTTATTAATGGTATTGCTCAGACTCCGTTGAAACTTACCTAAGTCAGAGTCCTAATTCCGATCATTCAAAGTTAA
Organism: Coleophora flavipennella; assembly: GCA_947284805.1. NCBI lineage: Eukaryota > Metazoa > Arthropoda > Insecta > Lepidoptera > Coleophoridae > Coleophora > Coleophora flavipennella. The sequence goes on along the minus strand of OX369305.1, from coordinate 120,724 downwards.
CGTAAAAAAGCTACGGCTGTTCATGCCGCAAAAAACGTATATTTCAACACTCTCAAGGAAATCGAAATGCATAGGGTATTTCCCGTTGACAAAGAACTATGAAATTGGGCAAGTAATACCGTCTTATATTACAAATATAGGAAAAAATCTGAAAACTATATGTCGGAGCACAAGGACGTGGCGCCATCTATGCATGCGTCGAAGCACCGTGTGTTTTATCTTGAAATGTCAAGCGGTTAGCTAGGGTAGTCATAATAGTCACTTTTGCCAAGGCGTGGTAAGTGCGGGACCGGAAACCGGAAGTTGGTAGTGTTGGTACTTGTTTGTTAGCCAATCAGAATCGTTGTGAATATCGAACCATCAAAGACAATGCAGCCTACCTACAGAGGCTGCGACAGAGGCGCCAATTATTTTACGAGCACTTTTGATCGAGCAGCTGAACTGTCAACTTGGGAAGCCAGCCCCGTGCCGAACTCATCGCAGTCTATAAAATAATCGGTTTTCATCCGAATCATCGTGAAGCCTCGTGTTGCAAACGTGTGTGAATATTGATTGTACACTCCAAAACTTCTCGAAGACGAGTTTATTTCTTAGATACGGCCAAAACCCTTCTGATGATCCGAAATCAGAATTGGGATAGGACATGGACGCCCCACGTGTTCCAGATAGTGATGTGAGCAACACAAAATAGAAAGTGCTTCTGGAACAACGAAATCAGAATTTTCTGACGCTGATAATAGCCACGCGGATGCCATCATCGTCCCATGAATTGAGGTTACCCGATTTCAACCTCTATAGATCGGATGTGAATGCACGTGCATGGATTGCTACTACGGATCTGTGTATCTACGACCCATATCGGCAAGGGGCAGGGCCACTACATGTCTAGCTGCTTGAAGCGATGCAGCCAAGAGGGAAGCACCTGTGAAGCTGCCCCAGTGATGGAGAAGAGAGTTAACCTTTGCGTGGTTGATGCACAATACTGGAATTCCATCGGGTGAGCAGTTTTCATTAAAGAGAAATCTGTTGCATCAGTGCAAGTTAAGAGGCACTGAGTAGGTACACTACTACCATTGACAATGCTACAGACTGACGACAGCTAGTTGTCCGACTCTTTAGTCTGACGACTCAATGTCGGCACGGAGCCGACACGACACCTTGGTTCGGAACCATCGTAGACTAACTGACCATAAACTAACTAACCATAAGCTATAACAAAGAAAAACATGATATCGATCGTATGATTTGGTCGTTTCCGTGTAGATTTGTTTACAGCCAGTGTTGTTTGGTCAGGTTTCCTGATGATACTTGTAGTGACGACTGCAAACTATTTCACATTTTTACCGTCATTCCTTTTCCCCTGTGTACCACGGCGTACAAGACCGCCCAGAACACAGCATCGACCTTTCCTTTTTTTTTAGGGCCCCTGTGTACCACGGCGCATATGGACATATGCGCCTAGAGCACAGCATCGACCTGACCTTTATCATTTTAGAGCCTCTGTGTGTCGCACAGCATCGACCTCTACGTATTCCCTTTATTTTTATGAGCTTTGCCCTGTGGAAGGGGAGTTCAAGTACCTAACTTTTTTTTGGGAGCTTTGCCCTGTGGAAGGGGAGTTCAAGTACCTACCTTTTTTTTTCGTGAGCTTTGCCCTGTGGAAGGGGAGTTCAAGTACCTACACAGCTCATCGTCATCACATCAGCCAGGCAACCTTCACTGCTGTACAAAGGCGCAATCGCTTGGCAGGCGGGTGGGCGATCGCGGTGTGTGGCATGGTACGCAGAAAAGACGCTGCTGCCCATCCTCCGGTCTTTGATCCCTCTTACCACACCCTCGGGAGGAGATGGGTGGTACTATTCTAGGGCCATACCACAGGCCTACTTATCTGTAGTAGATTTATGATAAGTTAGGTAATCTGAATACCTAACTTAAACACACATCCACTCCTCATTACAGATTATGGCAGCTGCTGGGCACGCATCGCCGTCAGAATGGCCGTGTCGGAGCGCAAGGACGTGGCGCCATCTATGCATGCGTCGAAGCACCGTGTGTTTTATCTTGAAATGTCAAGCGGTTAGCTAGGGTAGTCATAATAGTCACTTTTGCCAAGGCGTGGTCGGTGCGGGACCGGAAACCGGAAGTTGGTAGTGTTGGTACTTGTTTGTTAGCCAATCAGAATCGTTGTGAATATCGAACCATCAAAGACAATGCAGCCTACCTACAGAGGCTGCGACAGAGGCGCCAATTATTTTACGAGCACTTTTGATCGAGCAGCTGAACTGTCAACTTGGGAAGCCAGCCCCGTGCCGAACTCATCGCAGTCTATAAAATAATCGGTTTTCATCCGAATCATCGTGAAGCCTCGTGTTGCAAACGTGTGTGAATATTGATTGTACACTCCAAAACTTCTCGAAGACGAGTTTATTTCTTAGATACGGCCAAAACCCTTCTGATGATCCGAAATATACATTTGAAATTAAATCATAAAAAATACAGTCTTTATTTAAAGTACGTAATCAATGGTCGACAAAGATGTTGATTGATGAAGTCTACGCTCCGACTAGTGCTCATTCAGCTCCAAATTTCAGCTCGAGTTACACAATCGCTTCAAATGCCTAGGAAACTGCAATGTAGACGATTATAATGACAGGTTCGTGGAAATTGTCTAAACGTTCGGGTCTAAGATTTTTGAAACTCGCCATTCAAACAGACCAAAAAATCTCGAACTTCACCAGCAACCTCATGGATGAAAGACGCATATAGGTTTTGCAGTCGTCTGAAGATGCTACTCAGTATTGGCAACTAAACAAGCAGATTATTAAGTTTCTAACTCGCGATTTGCGCCAGTATATACAAATTGTATTAAAGAGGCGATTGAGATTAACAAAGGCTCAAAAGTTTTCGCGAGAGATCTGTCTGTTGGACAAAGCCAACTGACCAAGCTGAAGATTAAGGATGGCAGTATCATATCGTCTAAGACTGAGTTGCTGGAAGAAGTTGAGAAGTTCTATGGACAATTGTACACGACCACACGTCTGCCTGTCAGCGATCTGGCTAAGGACCCAAGAGCCAGACTAACCCGACACCACACCGAGATATCCCAGACGTCAGCCTGTATGAGATTAGAATGGCTCTCAAACAGCTTAAGAATAACAAGGCACCGGGTGATGATGGAATTACGACTGAACTTCTGAAAGCAGGTGGATCACCGTTACTAAAAGCTCTTCAGAAGTTATTTAATTCCGTTATACTCGAGGGACAAACGCCTAAGGCATGGCACAAAAGTGTGGTCATGCTTTTCTTTAAAAAAGGTGACAAAACCCTGCTGAAGAACTACAAACCCATCTCACTTCTGAGCCATGTCTACAAGTTGTTCTTGAGAGTTATTAAGAATCGTCTCTTACGCAGGTTTGACGACTTCGAGCCTCCCGAACAAGCCGGTTTCCGAAAAGAATTTAGTACTATAGACCACATACATACGCTGCAGCAGATTATACAGAAGACCAAAGAGTACAACCAGCCACAATGTTTGACGTTCGTGGCATGTGAGAAATTCTTTAATTCGGTCGAAACATGGGCTGTGTTACAGTCTCTCCAGCGGTGCCAAATTGACTATCGATATATCGAGGTACTGAAGTATTTGTATGAAAACGGCACCATGTCAGTTCGCCTCCAGGATCAAAACTCTGAACCTATCCGGCTGCAGCAAGGGGTGAGACAGGAAGACGTCATATCTCCGAAACTGTTCACCGCGACCCTGGATGATGTTTTTAAGTTTTGGACTCGGCATCAATATGAACGGCGAGGACATCACCCACCTTCGATTCGCTGACGATATCGTGGTCAGGGCTGAGACTATGGATGACTTAGCACAATACTCGATGGCCTCAATAGAGCCTCTCAACAAGTGTGTCTTAGAATGAACATGGACAAGACGAAAATGGCGATTGGGGCAGTAAATTTCTCGAGTGGCTACCGCGCACCGGAAAACGTAGTGTAGGCAGGCCTCCCACTCGGTGGACCGATGACCTGATGAAGGTCGCGGGAAGCCGCTGGATGCGGGCAGCGCAGAACTGGTTGTCGTGAAAATCATTGGGGGATTCCTACGTCTAGTACTTGTACTTGTACGAGCGGGCTGGTTTTCGCAACCAGGCGTCTAGTGCGCCCATTTTGCGTGGTGGCTGGCATCACTGCCAGCCCAGCTCCTCCAGGAAGCCCAGTAGCCCCCGCAGGTTGCTGACGACTTCCGGGAGTGTCCTCAGGTTTCCGAGATGCTCGGCCCTGTACGCCGCCACCTCTCCGCAATCCAGAAGGATGTGGTCGGCTGTCTCCTTGGCCGCCATTCACGCGCGGCACAGCGGACTGTCTGTAATCCCCAGGGTAAAAAGATGTTTGTTAAAGTAACCGTGACCAGTAATCATTGCTGTTACCTTGCGGAGCTGGAGTTTCCCGAGTTTCAGGAGCTTCCTAGTCAGGCCAGGGTTAGGCAGCGGTAGCGCCTGTCTGGCCTGGCGACATGCTTCCAGCTCTGTCCAATATCGGTTATGTTCTGACCTTGTACGCAGCCGCAAGGTGGATCTGGACCAGCCTAAAGGGAGGGGTAAGATAGGTTCCGGTCCCACAGCTATGAGTTCAGACCCTCTCCTGGCCAGTTCGTCTGCTGCGTCGTTTCCGCGCGAGTTGCTGTGCCCCTTAATCCATTGCAGAGTTACATTGCTGTGGTAACATACCTCTGTTAGTCTTCATACTTTGGAGGGCCAATAAAACCGTTCGGCTGTCGGAAAGGATACGGATGGAGTAACCCTGTACCCTTCTAGCAGTGATTGCAATAGCAGCCAGAATGATGCCCATACACTCCGCCTGAAAGACTGTGTTGTACGCACCAAGTGGTTTGGATATTTTTATGTTTAGGTCTTCTGAGAAGACCCCGCAGCCGGTCCCAGCTCCAGTTTTGGACCCATCGGTAAAGATCCGTAGGTCCGATAGGTTCTGGCCTTCCCAGGGGACTTCGTAGAGTTGTATTTTGTATTTCTTGTCAAAAACAAACTGTTTCGGGATTCTATCGTTGATGGCTGCGAACAGCGGTTCTTCCGAAACGATGCTGTCCAGAAGATCAACATGAGGAACCCTTTCCTTGCTCCACAGGTTCAACAGCTTTAGCCGTACCGCAGCGCTAGCTGCTTCCTGCTGAATGAATAGCTGCAAAGGCGGTACGTCCAGTATTGTCTCCAAAGCTGCTGTTGGTGTTGACCGCATGCAGCCGGATACGGCCATGCATGCTGTCCTTTGGAAACTTTGAAGTTTACTTACGACAGTAGAAAGTTTAGTGCGTGGCCACCATACCACCGCGCCGTAGCTTACCATAGGGTGAATAACCGCTGTATAGAGCCATAGCATGATTTTTGGGGTAAGGCCCCATTTTTTTACACACCATTCTACGGCATTGCCACAGAGTTATCGTAGCTTTATTTAACTTACTGTTGAGATGACAACTCCAATTCAGCTTACTGTCGAGTATGACCCCAAGGTTCTTGACTTCTGGTGAAAATTGGAGATCTGTATTGAATAACTTGGGTAATTTATAGTTACCCAGGTTCCGCTTGTTGGTGAACAGAACTAGTTCCGTTTTTTTGGGGTTCACTGACAGTTCAAACTCAGTACACCAGCGTTCCACGATGCGCAGCGCAGAGCGAGTGACATCGCAGACTATGTTTGTGGAATTTCCTGATATGAGGATGGTCAGGTCGTCTGCATAGCCTACCGTGAAGTAGTGATGTCTGTTCAGCGTGGTAATCAGGTCATTGACCACCAAATTCCACAGTAGCGGTGATAGTACACCTCCTTGGGGGCATCCTTTCGCGACTATGGCTGTACCTGCCTTACCTCTTTCCAGCTTGACAGCCCGCTGACTGAGCATGTTCCCTATCCACTTGAACATGGTCGGGTTAACGCCGTGCTTGCGGAGTGCTGTCTCTATGCTGAAGAAGTTAGTCTTATCAAACGCACCTTCGATATCGATAAAGGTGCCCAGGCACATGGCCTTACTTTGTATCGCCGCCTTGATCTTGCTGACAACAGCGTGACAACAGCAACCTTGACTGTACGCGTGTTGGTTACGGTGCAGTGGTATGTTCTTCAACGCATTTTCCCATAGGTCCCTGTCGCAGAGCCTCTCCAGTGTTTTTAAAAGAAACGATGTGAGACTGATGGGTCTAAAGGATTTAGCGTCAGTATAGTCGCTTTTACCCGGTTTAGGCAAGAATATCACCTTCACCTCCCTCCATTTGTGTGGTACATACCTGTGGGCAAGGCACGCCTTTCCTCTGCATTCCAGCTTACCTCTTGCACTATTCGGCTGTCAGGGAAGTGTGTCTGTAATAGTACACACTCCGCCTCCTCAGGTGAGTTAGTGAGGGTGTTATCGGGTTTCTTTAGCGATCCCAGATCTTGATTTGGGCCGCTGGAGAGGACCTTTCTTACCCTGTTTGCTTGGAAGCACGATTCGTCTAGTAGTGGACGTCCTTCGGCCGATATGATGACGTAATCAATTATGCAAGGAACGACGGTCAAAAATTTGAATTGAGTGAACCGTGTCATATGGTGTATCGTTTGAAAGGGCTTCATTGGCACAAACTTAAGCAGCTTTTTTATTATTTTTTTGATGTATAGTTTTCGATTTATGGTGAAGAATGAAAAAAAAAACATTTTTTATACGTACCTAATAATTACGACGTATATAGTTGCTAATAGTTTTCATTGTTATGATTTATAATATGTAACTACAAATTTGTACGGAACCCTCGGTGGGCGAGTCTGACTCGCACTTGTCCGGTTTTTTTAAATAATTGTCTTATTTTTATTTTAAAATGTTGCAACTGCACCAGAGTTTCTTTTCATGCTCTTTCAATACCTCATGTCATGTCGCAATTTTGGCCTGAAGATCAGTGTCAAAAATACATTCAAGGTCATAAGACACTGACCATACGGATTGGTGAGGACCTGCTAAAACAGGTGGACCACACCAGCTCTGAAACTGACACGTGCTGGTATCTGAGTATATCGCAGAGTATTAGTCTTTACGAGGCATGGGTGAAACAGGCGGTTATATTATATTAATAGTTATAAACAGCAAACATTATTTACTCGTACATAGCGCAAATAAGAAGTCCGCGGACTACGGTCAATATAAAATATCAGATAGCAAATTATTACTTTTTTTGTTAGTACAAAGTATTTATGTATAGTTACATTACATTGTATATAGTAACCAAGCCAACCAAGTAAATCGAGTAGTCTTGATAAGGAAAATAAAATATGTTATAATAAAATGAAAGTTATGAGAATGAAATTTTAATAAACTCCTAATCGATATCTGAAGGTCCTGGAGGTCTCTGACCACGAATTTTTATAAATATATATTTTACCATAATATGATAATATTATTATCTTAGATATTAACGTCCTAAAATCACTATTTTTACGACTCACTAACTCATCAAAGTCCACTTCCAGGTGACTTAGAAACTTGAAATTTGGCATCAAGGTAATTTATTGGACGTATATAAAGGGAAAAATACGAAAACCGGCCAAGTGTGAGTCGTACTCGTGCACCAAGAGTTCCGTATTACCAATACTCATAAAATATACAGACCACTTCCAGGTGACTTAGACTTGAAATTTGGCACCGAGGTAGGTTATTGGACGTATACAAAGGAAAAAATCAAAAAATGGCCAAGTTTTAGTCGTACTCACAAAATTTGAGTTCCGTACCACCACTTGTACCATTACTTCTCTATGGGTGAAGGTCCAAAAGAGAACGTAAGCACAATATCTTTTAGAAAACGGAAATGGAAAGCAAAGGAGTATTATTTATTGAAGTGATAGAATGTACTAAAGAGAGGTACTTACTAAAAAGAGTATTTATCAAAATTTGGAAGTGAGACTATCTGCTTGAAATGGAAACGAAACATTCTAGATTGATTAAGTTTGTTTATTTACAATTATTTAAAATAAGTGTTTCTAACGCTACGTAGAAGACGAAGGGCGAAGCGACGCGCAGCAGAAATGCAGAAGATAATGCAGCTCGCCGTGCTGGATGGCGCCGGCGATGGCGTCTCGATTGGCGCCGCGAGCGCGCTCGTGTGTATGCGCCTAGTGAGGCTGGAGTGCATGCGTCTTGAGACACAGGAGTGCCCTGTGTCTGCGCTAGGGGTGCTGGGCAATGGCAGCGACCAGCAGTTGGAGTCGGCAGCAGGAAGGCCGGAAGGAGGGCTCGCGCTTAGATTGGCGACGGTGGCTGGAAGGCAGCGAATTCCTGGCTTTATGACCGTGGACCTGGATGTTAAGGAAGTGTAAGGCCTAGTACATAGTCTGCGATGTCATTCGCTCTGAGCTGCGCATCGTGGAACGCTGGTGTACTGAGTTTGAACTGTCAGTGAACCCCAAAAAAACGGAACTAGTTCTGTTCACCAACAAGCGGAACCTGGGTAACTATAAATTACCCAAGTTATTCAATACAGATCTCCAATTTTCACCAGAAGTCAAGTACCTTGGGGTCATACTCGACAGTAAGCTGAATTGGAGTTGTCATCTCAACAGTAAATTAAATAAAGTTACGATAACTCTGTGGATCTGGCACACTGAGTGTGGACAAATATGTAGATGAAATTAACAGTAAAGGTAAAACAGTAACTCACCCAATACAAGTGGCCGAAGCTTTTAACCATTTTTACATCAATTTGACTAACGATACAAATGATGACATTAAAAATACAAGTAATAATAGACAAGATAATTCAATAAATTTGACGAAACGTATGTGAATAGTATTATTATGTCTCTTAACAAAACAAACTCTGAGGGTTATGACTGCATATGTACAAAAGTGGTAAAAAAATGCAAAGAAGTAATATGTAAAGTTATGGCTTACCTTATTAACTTGTCAATGGAAACTGGTACATTCCCAGATAAGCTTAAATACTCTGTTGTCAAACATTTATATAAAAAAGGCTCAAAGAGTGAAATGGGCAATTATCGCCCAATCACAATAATACCAATTTTTCCGAAAATTTTTGAGAAAGTTTTGCATAATGTTAATGAGTTTCTTCACTAAATATAATATTATAAATCGTTACCAATACGGCTTTCAGAAACAAAAATTAACTACCCTAGCAACTTTCAGTCTCATAAGAGAAGTTCTCCATGGCACCAATGCTAAATCTCATACGACTTCCGTTTTTTTCGACCTGTCAAAGGCGTTCGATTTTGTCTCACATGAACTGCTTTTGAAAAAACTAGAGACATCTGTTATTCGAAGTCCAGCAAACAGATGGATATTTACAAACCTTAAAGAAAGAAAACAGTGTGTAGAAGTAAGTAAACTCAACAATAAGCATATAACGCAGACTTTCAAATCAGAGTTTAGGTTAATTACACATGGCGTACCACAAGGAAGTGTACTCGGTCCAATCTTATTCTCCATATATATAAACGATTTACCGGATACTACTAGACATAGAACAATACGTTTTGCTGACGATGTTTCAGTAATAGTGACAACTAATAAAAATTTGACATTTAATATTCATGAATCTGACATCAATAATGCGATCAAATGAATATACAAATGGGTGAGCAGTAATAATTTGCAAATTAATTTAGATAAATCAACATACCTTAACTTTAACAATTGTAATTTTAATTCATTAAATGTTACTTGTAACGGACAAACCCTCAGAAGCGCTAGAAACGTTTCTAGGTACCATCATTGATGAGAAGCTTGACTGGAAAGAACAGGTTGAAAAAGTATGTGCAAAAGTCAATGGTTTCAGTTTTGCCATATTTTATAAACTGACTAAGGTAGCGAGAAGACATACTGCAGACACAGCATATTTTGCTTACGTAGAATCGGTCCTCAGATACGGTCTCATAATATGGGGGAACTAATGTCAAAAAGGTTTTTATTGCTCAAAAAAAGTGTGTCCGTGCAATATTCGGTGTTTCACAAGATATTTCATGTAGGCCCCTATTTAGAAACTTAAACATACTGCCACTACCTTGTCTTAATATAAAAGAAATGGCAAAATTAGTTAAACAAAATCAACAAGTGTTCTTAAGAAAAGTTAGAGACGTATCAGTCCGAAATAAGAGGAATCCTGACAGATTAGTAACGGATGAGATTCCCAAAACAACGCGATTTCAGAAATATTGTTACTGGATGGGCCACATAATATACAATAAAATACCGCATTCGATTCGGGAATTGCCCTTTAACAAGTTTAAGGCAAAATTGCGTGAGTGGCTTCTTCAGAACATGTTTTATTCCATTGAAGATTTTCTTAAACATAAGCAATGTTAATCTGTAGGGTATCATTATTTTATTTGAATTAAGAATTTGGAGAGTGTTGATTACTTGGACTTATTTTATTTTATTATTTTGATTCTCATAAAAAATATTTGCATGCTAATAACACTAAAGTAGCTAAATATGTGATACTAAAATTATTGTAAGATCTTTTATACTTAACTTATTTAAAAGCAAATAAAGCATTCTATTCTATTCTGTGGCAATGCCGTAGAATGGTGGGTATGAAATGGGGTTTTACCCCAAAAATCATGCTATGGCTCTACACAGCGGTTATCCAGCCTATGGTAAGCTACGGCGCGGTAGTATGGTGGCCACGCACTAAACTTTCTACTGTCGTAAGTAAACTTCAAAGTTTCCAAAGGACAGCATGCATGGCCGTCTCCGGCTGCATGCGGTCAACACCAACAGCAGCTTTGGAGACAATGCTGGACGTGCCGCCTTTGCAGCTGTTCATCCAGCAGGAAGCAGCTAGCGCTGCGGTACGGCTAAAGCTGTTGAACCTGTGGAGCAAGGAAAGGGTTCCTCATGTTGATCTTCTGGACAGCATCGTTTCGGAAGAACCGCTGTTCGCAGCCATCAACGATAGAATCCCGAAATAGTTCGTATTTGACAAGAAATACAAAATACAACTCTACGAAGACCCCTGGGAAGGCCAGTACCTAACGGACCTACGGATCTTTACCGATGGGTCCAAAACTGGAGCTAGGACCGGCTGCGGGGTCTTCTCAGAAGACCTAAACATAAAAATATCCAAACCACTTGGTGCGTACAACACAGTCTTTCAGGCGGAGTGTATGGGCATCATTCTGGCTGCTATTGCAATCACTGCTAGAAGGGTACAGGGTTACTCCATCCGTATCCTTTCCGACAGCCGAACGGTTTTATTGGCCCTCCAAAGTATGAAGACTAACAGAGGTATGTTACTACAGCAATGTAACTCTGCAATGGATTAAGGGGCATAGCAACTCGCGCGGAAACGAAGCAGCAGACGAACTGGCCAGGAGAGGGTCTGAACTCATAGCTGTGGGACCGGAACCTATCTTACCCCTCCCTTTAGGCTGGTCCAGATCCACCTTGCGGCTGCGTACAAGGTCAGAACATAACCGATATTGGACAGAGCTGGAAGCATGTCGCCAGGCCAGACAGGCGCTACCGCTGCCTAACCCTGGCCTGACTAGGAAGCTCCTGAAACTCGGGAGACTCCAGCTCCGCAAGGTAACAGCAACCATTACTGGTCACGGTTACCTCCTTCTTCATAAAGCCCAGCAGCTAGCCACGTGCATTGCTCTCTCAGTATCCAAATTACTCCAGTCTCAGCTCACTCTATTTGCCCAGTTTTTAGTAAACTTCCCCCATAACAACGGTGTATTGGGCCTGGGCGTTATTCTGTTAAGCTCTAGAGATATACTCATATAATATGATCTCCACTTTGTCGTCGGTTGTTCCATGGTCGGTGCACATAACTGTATGATCTTCAGCGAATACCTTTTGGTGGTTCTGAGTATAAGGTACGCTACCCTCGTCGAAACACTCTCGATACGAATCACATTTTTAATGAGGGACTTGTGGACTAGACGACACCACCCTGGATCAGTTGGTCGCCCTCCCGGAAATAAAGCAAGTTTTCGGATTTAAGGATTATAGTGTCCTCCACCTCAATTTATACTTCACACAGTTCTACGATACCCATCGTTACCTGCTCAATCCTTCCTCGAGTTCTTTCAGCTTCGCGTTGGTCCACAGTGCACGAGTTTTATAGATTGCAAGGGCCAGAGGTTTTTTTGGTTTGGTAGCCTGGCATCTGCCGGGGATTCTTAGCACCCCATATTCCGCTGTTACCTTGACTGCTGCCAGAGCCAGGAATAGCGGAGCCGCCGGGGACTAGCTTCCGTTTTTGAAGTGGAAATTTCTTTAGGCGCGTTGTTCATTTTTTGAGATGAGAAAAACAATTGAACTCGCGACACTGTAATGTTACGTAACCGACACCGTACCAGCAACACTCGGAGGGTCAAAACTTCTAAAACTGTAAAAGTTTTCATTTCGGTCAGCACTCCCAGAGTGGTAAGGTTTTTTATTGTGTTGAACATAGGGAGGGCGTTTTCGTAATCGCCACGCTTGGCAGGCGGGTTGGTGCTCGCAGTACTGTTGCTGGTAGACTGGAAGTCGCAAAATGGACGCTGCTGCTTATCTTTTGGTTTAAGTCCCTTAGTCGGCTCTTACGACACCTATTGGAAGAGATAGGATGGCCCTATTCTAAACCGGAAGCCATAAGTTCTATTTTATTTAAAGCAACTGATATCTAATATACATCATATCAGCTCATACCTTCCCACCGAGGGGTTCAAGCCTACCCTGAATTAGAGCGATCATTTGACGACCACGGGGTCCCAATGCTTGTTGGTCGACTTCATACAAAACCTTCAAGTTTCTTCGCAGGCTTGTGCAGGTTTCTTCATAATGTTTTCCTTTGCCGTAAGAGGGTCGGATAACGTACATATGAAATCGAAGTTCGAAAACACATTGGTACGTGGCAGGATTTGAACCACGACCTCCCGGACAGGAGGCAGAAGATCTAGCGGTTACGCCACTGACTGTCGTACATTATATTAGCCGAAGGACGTCCACTGCTGGACAGAGGCGTCCCACAAGGATTTCCACGACGACTGGTTCTACGCTGCCTGCATTCAGCGGCTTCCCGCGACCTTCTCCAGATCATCATTCCACTGAATGGGAGGCCTACCTACGCTACGTTATCCGGTGGGAGGTCGCTACTCTAGAATTTTACTGCCCCAACGGCCATCTGTTCTACGGGCTATATGCCCCACCCACTGCCACTTAGGTTTAGCAATTCGAAGCTTTGTGGGTTACTTTGGTTCTCCTACAGATCTCCTCGATTCTGATTCTATCACTCACAGGAGCTCCTAGCAAAGCACACTGTGTTGCCCTTTGGGTGACCTTGAGCCTTCTTATGAGGCAAATAATAAGCGACCACGTCTCAGTTCCGTATGCCATCACTGGCAACATACACTGGTCGAAGACCTTGAGTACATTCTCTGTTATATGGAAAGTCTAAGATAAATATGTCGGAGCGTCGTTGAAAACGCGACCAATACCAGTTCGATATACGTTTACATAGATCGTCACACTTTATTTGGATCAAACGTCAGGTATTAGTACCTGGGTAAAAACGGTGGTGGCGTGACCATCGCTTGTAATCGTGAGCCGATCGTATGTAGTAGCAAAGATGACCAATTAACGGTAGGCTGTTTGTGATTGAGGTGGCAACACTGAGTTGAGAGGCCATATTAGCTGGACGTCAGTCTCGGGGCAGACATTTTTTGACGGAGCGTCGAGCAGAACACAAGTAGTGGTGATCTGTGAGCAAAACGGGCGTCTCTCGCTTTCGCTGGGATCACCGCGTTTGATCAAAAAGCTGGCAAATAAACATAATAATAAACATTCATATTAGTAAACAAACATTATTATTATTATATCAGCTCATATACGTCCCCACCGAGGGGCTCGAGCCTACCCTGAATCAGGGTGATTAGGCCTTAGTCGACCACGCGGGCCCAGTGCGGGTTGGTCGACTTCACACACAACCTTCGAGTTTCTTCGCAGGCGTGTGCAGGTTTCCTCACGATGTTTTCCTTCACCGTTAAAGCAATCGGTAAGTATATGTACGTAAGTTTTTGAAAAACTCATTGGTACATTGGCCGTCCAGATTTGAACCCGGTACCTCTGGTTAGATGGACCGAGTCGTTACCGGTTGAGCCACCGACGCTTTTTAACAAACATATTTATATAAAAACATACACAAATAAATGATCAAAAATTTTATTTTACTTGCAGATTGAAATAAATGAAAAGGGAGTTGACTACTATTTTTCAACAGAATACGAAGAAGCCAGCAAACTATGGGTTTCACAGTCATATGCGTTTTGGTCATCACAAAGTATAGCATCATACCAATCCTCGTGGAAAGGAAAATCATCACGTGATGCAGATTCATCTAAGAAATTCCATTCCGAATTACATGCATCAATATCACAAAGTATAGCTTCATACAAATCCTCGTCAAAAGGAAAATCATCACTTGATGCAGAATCACTCAGAAAAGTTATATCCCAATCGGTTGCATTAGAAAACTTACGGGCTACTGGAATATCGCGTAGTAAAGCTTCGTACGATTCATCACGGAAAGGATCATCATCGCTAGCTGCAGAATCACAGAGGCAATCCAAATCCCAGTTGGTTGCATCGAAGATATCGTTGGCTACCGGTATATCACGTAGCAAAGCTTCATACGATTCATCCTGGAAGGGATTATCATCGCTAGCTGCAGAGTCACAAATGAAATCCAAATCCCAAGCGGTTGCATTAGAAAACTCACGGGCTACCGGAATGTCACGAAGCAAAGCTTCATACGATTCATCACGGAAAGGATCATCATTGCTTGCCGCAGAGTCACAGAATAAATCCAAATCCCGGTTTGTTGCATCGAAAGTGTCGTGGATTATTGGAATATCACGTAGCAAAGCTTCATACGATTCATCACGCAAAGGATCATCATCGCTAGCCGCAGAGTCACAAAAGAAATCCAAATCCCAGTTTGTTGCATCGGAAGTATCGTATGGTACTGGAATATCACGAAGCAAAGCTTCATACGATTCATCACGCAAAGGATCATCATCGCTAGCCGCAGAGTCACAAAAGAAATCCAAATCTCAGTTTGTTGCATCGGAAGTATCGTATGGTACTGGAATATCACGTAGCAAAGCTTCATACGATTCATTACGAAAAGGATTGTTATCGCTAACCGCAGAGTCACAGAGAAAATCTAAATCTCAGTGGATTGCATCAGAGATATCAGGATCCAAGTACAAGTCATCCTCACAAAGGATTTCATGGATCTCAGGAATATCTAAATTAGAAGAATCACAAAGGAAATCTAAATCTCAATCATTTTCCATAGGATCAGCATCCAGATCAGAAGAAATGTACATTTTTTTTGCTAACCAAAGCAAACATTTTTCACAGTCTAGAGCAGCAGAGCAAGAAGCATTCAAAAGTCGAAGTCAAGAGAGGATTGAGGAACTCGAAAAGAGGCATGAGCGTTACAAACAGGCAGGACGGAGGGCGCAAGCGTTGCTGCCGCTATTTGGAGTTGCTGTCGCGCTGGTGAAGCTCCTCTGCCCAGTGCTGCGTTATGTGTGGAAAATTAGGTGAGTGGTTATTAATAACGTTACAAACAAGCTAGCGTTCCGTACCCAAATTGTAACAAACTTGCCAAGTGCTTGTGTAAAATATTTTTTTGATCCATTTCTCTTATGCACTCTCAACTTGTGACAGGGGAATTAAGTTTAGCGCACTGCCTGTATAAAGATATATACCGATAAGAAGGGTAATTAAACCGACGGTTGATAAAGCAGGGACGCTAATCTCTACAGACAAAGCCCTCGTATGATTAAGATAGAACTTCAATTATAGGAAATTTAGATTATTATTTATACTTTATACCTCGTCATCAAGATAAGTATGCGTCTAGAATAAAAATGGAATTACTTCGATTTCTCAAAATTTTACAGGAAAGCCTCAAAAAAAGTTAAAAACCTTTTTAAGTAAGATTGCGGTTTTTTAAGGTAGCTAAAAATAAAAATAAAAACTTCAGAGGAGTAGGTGCGACAAGTCTTGTCCATGTTCATTCTGAGACCTATTTGTTGAGAGGCTGTACTGAGGCCATCGAGCATTGTACCCAAGTCATCCATAGTTTCAGCCATGACCACGATATCGCCAGCGAATCGAAGGTGGGTGATGTACTCGCCGTCAATATTAATGCCGAGTCCACCCCAATACAAAAGCTTAAAAACATCTTCCAGACGGTGGTACCCAGTTTCAGAGATATGTTGTCTCCCTGTCTCACACCTCACTACAGCCGGATAGGTTCCGATATTTCATCCAGAAGGTGAACTGACACGAGTAGGATAATATTGGGCATTCTGTCCCACCTTGCGTTCGTTCGGGTGAATTGAAATTCACCCTTTCTCACGCAGCTGTGACAGAATACCCAATATTATTTTTTGTTATTTATCTGTTTCTATCAAATTAATACTGACGGTAGGACAGGACACCCAATATTAAGCATCAGTCTATTGCTATCAGACATTTTACCCTAGAATGAATCGTTGAATCGGATCGTAACGGCGTGTGTTACTTGAACGCGTTGCGATCTACCGCACGTAGTTGGGAGGTAAACATGAGCGATAATTAATTACAGAGAACGCATGCGTTCAGATCGAGCATCGAGCGATCGTTTGAATTAAGTCTTTCGTTTAGTGTAAAAGAATCTTCAATCATGTCTGAAATTGTTTAGTTTAATTAAACTATATAATATTTAAATTATTTCTAAATATTCATTTAATCTCCTCGTTTCTGATTCGATCACGCAGAGAAACTCCGAGCATAGCACGCTCCATTGCCCTTTGAGTGACCTTGAGCCTTCTTATGAGGCCCATAGTAAGCGACCATGTCTCAGTTCCGTACGTCATCACTGGCAACACACATTGGTCGAAGACCTTGGTCTTAAGACACTGCGGTATCTGGGACGTAAAGATATTGCGAAGCTTCCCAAACGCTGCCCAGCCGAGTTGGATTTGACGATTGATCTCTTTCTCGAAGTTGGACCTACCTAACTGGACTGTTTGTCCCAGGTATACATATTCGGTAACAACTTCGAGTGTAGAGCCTCCAACCTTCAGAGGAGTAGGTATGACACGGACGTTTGACATAATTTTCGTCTTGTCCATGTTCATTCTAAGACCCACTTGTTGAGAGGCTCTACTGAGGCCATCGAGCATTGTGCCTAAGTCGTCCATAGTCTCAGCCATGACCACGATATCGTCAGCGAATCGAAGGTGGGTGATGTACTCGCCGTTGATATTGATGCCGAGTCCACCCCAGTCCAAAAGCTTAAAAACATCTTCCAGGGCGGCGGTGAACAGTTTCGGAGATATAACGTCTCCCTGTCTCACCCCTCGCTGCAGCTGGATAGGTTCCGAGTTTTGATCCTGGAGGCGAACCGACATGGTGGCGTTTTCATACAAACACTTCAGCACTTCGATGTATCGATAGTCAATTTGGCACCTCTGGAGAGACTGTAACACAGCCCAGGTTTCGACCGAATCGAAGGCTTTCTCATAGTCTACGAACGCCAAGCACAGTGGCTGATTGTACTCTTCGGTCTTCTGTATAATCTGCCGCAGCGTATGTATGTGGTCTATGGTACTAAATCCTTTTCGGAAACCGGCTTGTTCGGGAGGCTGGAAGTCGTCAAACCTGCGCGCGAGACGATTCGTAATGACCCTCGAAAACAGTTTGTAGATATGGCTCAGAAGTGACATGGGTCTGTAGTTCTTCAGCAGGGTATTGTCGCCCTTTTTGAAGAAAAGCACGACCACACTTCTGTGCCATGCCTTAGGCGTTTGTCCCTCAAGTATAACGGAATTAAATAATTTCTGAAGAGCTTTAAGTACCGGTGTTCCACCTGCTTTCAGAAGTTCAGCCGTAATTCCATCATCACCCGGTGCCTTATTGTTTTTAAGCTGTTTAAGAGCCATTCTAATCTCGTACAGGCTGACGTCCGGGATATCTTCGGTATAGTGTCGGGTAAGTCTAGCTCTTGGGTCTTTAGCCAGATCGCTGACAGGCGGACGTGTGGTCGTGTACAATTGTCCGTAGAACTTCTCAACTTCTTCCAGCAACTCAGTTTTAGACGATATGATCCTGCCGTCCTCAGTCTTCAGCTTGGTCAGTTGGCTTTGACCAACAGACAGATCTCTAGCGAACACTTTTGAGCCTTTGTTGTTTTCAATCGCCTCTTTAATACAATTTGTATTAAAGTGGCGCAAATCGCGAGTTAAAGACTTAGAGATCTGCCTGTTTAGTTGCCGATACTGAGTAGCGTCTTCAGAGGACTGCAAAACCAATCTGCGTCTTTCTTCCATGAGGTTGCTGGTGAAGTCAGAGATTTTTTTGGTTCTGTTTGAACGGCGAGTTTTGAAAATCTTAGACCCGACCGTTTGGACAATTTCCACGAACCTGTCGTTATAATCGTCCACATTCTCGCAGTCTCCTAGGCATTCGAAGCGATTGTGCAACTCGAGCTGAAAGTTTTCGGGGTTTTGGAGCTGGATGGGCGCTGGTCGGAGTGTGGACTTCATCAGTCGACATCTTTCTAGCTTGGTCTTCAGATTCAATGTGCCTCTTACCATTCGGTGATCACTTCCTGTTTTGACTGAGTTGATCACAGAGACATCATTGAATATTTGCCTTCTTGTCGACAAGATGAAGTCGATCTCGTTCTTGGTTACGCCATTGGGATGCAACCATGTCCACTTTCGCTGTTTAGGCTTTTTGAAGAAGGAGTTCATCATAAAGAGGCCCTCCTTCTCCATAAAGTCGGCCAGCAGCTGGCCACGTGCATTTCTCTCTCCATATCCAAATTGCCCCACTCTCAGCTCACCATCACTTCGTTTGCCCAGTTTCGCGTTAAAGTCCCCCATAACAATGGTGTATTGAGTCCGGGAGAAACGAGGAGATCCGTAAGAGAACCAAAGTAACCGACATAGCTCTCAGAATTGCTAAACTTAAGTGGCAGTGGGCGGGGCACATTGCTCGTAGAACAGATGGCCGTTGGGGCAGTAAAGTTCTCGAGTGGCGACCACGCACCGGAAAGCGTAGTGTAGGCAGGCCTCCCACTCGGTGGACCGATGACCTGGTGAAGGTCGCGGGAAGCCGCTGGATGCGGGCAGCGCAGAACCGGTCGTCGTGGAGATCCTTGGGGGAGGCCTATGTCCAGCAGTGGACTTCCTTCGGCTGATATGATGATTCATTTAATGTAAAACTTTCATGCTGACTATACATTAAAATGAAGTTCATTAAACAACCAAGTACACTAAATGTTGAAAAAATATGTTCATACGCAGAAACAAAAAAGTTACGACACGGTAATCTTTTACCTAATTCAATCCGATGTATAGTTTGCGGACCTTCAAACTGTGGAAAGACTAATTTAGTTATCGGACTTCTTTTACATGAAAATGGGTTACATTTTAGAAATATATACGTGTACTCGAAAACTCTTCATCAACCTAAATACATTTTTTTAGAAAATGTAATAAAAATGGTACCAGGAACGTCAATGGAAAGATTTCGCGACAATGAAGATGTACTTAGTCCTCTAAGTGCTAAACCGAATTTTGTTATAATATTCGACGATGTTGCTTGTGAAAATCAAAGTAACATGAGAGATTATTTTGCAATGGGTAGACACAGAAACATTGATAGTTTCTATTTGAATCAAACTTATTCTAAAGTTCCGAAACAGCTTGTTAGAGACAACGCAAATCTTTTGATTCTTTTTAAACAAGATGAAGGAAACATGAGACATGTGTATGATGAACACGTTAACACGGACATGACATGGTTAGATTTTAGAGAACTATGTTCTAAAATATGGGAAGAGCCTTACAATTACTTAGTGATAAATAAAGACTGTGCTAAAAACAATGGTTGTTATAGAAAAATGTTTCATACATTTGTTGTTTTTGAGTAGGTAACATATATAAAGCTTCAACAAAATATAGAAGAGTCATTATATCACGATTCTTAGCGTTGTAATAACAAAAAGATTTTATTCGGAAATGAACACATCAATGGAAAAATCATTAAAAACCGAAATAGTTAAAGCTGTTGAAGCAGTCAAAAAAAAAAGTTAAAAGTATGAGAGAAACTGAAAGCGAGAATGAAAAAATTCTAGAAACCATGTTAAAACCTATTACCAACCCCCTAGAGAATATGGTTGTTTTAAATAAAAAGATTTCTGAATATGGTAAGGATAACAATCTAAAAACTGCCTCAAATTTTGACTCTTATGATGGGTTATTACAAGATACTAAAAAGGAAGAAGAAGATACACTTGAAAGTAATAATGATGATAGTGATACTGAATCTGAATTAAATGATAGTATTAAAACCATCGATTCATCATTCCAATCAACTAAGTCAACAGATGATTTAGTAAAAAACCCTATGTGTCCAAAAATTAATGTTTTGTATGGAGTACGATTTGAAAAAGGTAAACCAATGATGGGTACAGCTCACGTAAAATACAATGATAAGGTTATTTCTGTAGATGATCACAGTTATGAACTAACACATGGATTGAATGAATTATTGTTTAAAAAAAACCAGAATTGTCAATGATAACTGGAGATGATTTGAAAAAATATAAATTATTGTTATTAAGTACAAATGCACATCGACGGGATTTCGACCCTAACAAACCAATAAAAAGTAACAAAGGATATAAATATGTCAAAGGTGTCAAAGGTCAATACAATTAACATTGAAAGGTAGACGCCTCTGCACCAGATTCATCGTCAACATCCGGAGGCAAATAACCTTCGGACATACTACGTAAACGGTCATGGGCATACTTGTAACTTCGTCTCAAATTCAAAGCTTGTAATTTGTATCTGTCACCTTCTAAGACCTCTACGACCCTGAACGGCCCTCGGTATTTGGGATCTAACTTGGTTTGGTTACGCTCCTTATTTTGTATCACCACAACAGTCACCCATCTTGGCAACTCTGGGCCACCTCCATCCGGTGCCCAAACAAACACACAGTCACCCTACCTGGCGACTCTTGGACCACCTCCCTCCGGTGTCCAACCACACTATCGCTTCCATGCGGCGATCTCAAACATCACCTCTTTCTGGTCATTGCCAACATCACCTCCCCGGTGATACGCCTGCGAGCCAAACGCACGCCACACACAGTTGTGGCCGCACAGCAACGAGAAAATCAACTCGGTGTTTTACGCCTACGTCTACGAATGGCTGAGGCTATTGTCATCCAGTTGCGAAAAATTGTTTACGTCTAAGGTTCAAAATACAAACTAGTGAACGTTAAAATCACGGTCAAGTACAAAAGTCCTTAATCTGCACTAGTAGATGGTCGAGGTTCAGTCTCTCCATCATCAATTCTGTCCAAGTCAATAATACTGTCACTATCGGGCATTTAACGTAGTCTGTCCTCAATAACTCTGACGGTATTTGATATCTAAAGTGGTCGGTTACGCTTGTCCATTTGTAACAACACAAAGTTAGGTAACTTGTGAAGCTAAGCTTTAATTTCGAAATCAGCCTGTGGTGCTGCCCCAGAGCAATGTAACACCCCATCTCTTTCCGAGGGTTCCTTATGAAGCAACTAAGGGACCAAAAATTTGAGGATGAGCAACATCGTCCTTCACGCTTATACTTTACCGCCAAACAGCCCACCAAGCGTAACGTCTTTTTTTTTTGTTTTTTTTTTTTACAATTGGTAAAACCGCTCCAACATGGGGGAGGCCCATGTCTATTATCACATCAGCAGCAAGCTGATTAACAACTCCTGTCATATGATGCGTTACTCTCCGTATTATCACTAGTCTTTTGTCGTGCTTCACTTAGATAAAATTACATGTGTGTAATCGACAAACATGACATTTAGAGGTTAGGCTACTTTACTCGTACCTAGAAGCAACTCCAGGAGGCTGTACTTCGTAACTCGGTTAACCCAACAGTTTGGTTGCTGCCAAATGATCATCATGGAAGGACTTGTAACATTGAAATCTCATTACTATACTCGAAGGAAGTGAGCATATTTTAAAGGACACTTAACTAAGAGTACCAACGTTTAAACGTGCTAAGATTCACCTGACCGTTGCCACGCGCCTAAAGCGTTTATGAACGTAAGTTCAAATACAAGGGGGCATTACGTAGATCGAATGACACGTGGACGTATTTGAACAGAGGTTACAAAATCAGTCATTTCGATTTAATAGGTAAAGAATGCACCTGATGTAACCACTAGCTATGCCTGACGTGGTTAAATAGTGACCACCTATGAAGTCAATCGATGTTCCAAGCTATCAGAGGAAGCAATTTCCGTTCAGGCATGTTGTTATCATTTTTTTTTTCACGGTTATCAACACTTGCGTTCTATGCTATCCTTTTTCTTTACCAGCATGATAAGGCCGTCAAAAAGGGAAAGCTTCGGGGCTTATGACATTCGCAGCCTCCAGCCCATGAATCCTGTATCATCATCACATCAGCCGTAAGACGTTCATCACTGCACTCCACATACTACCCTGTTATTATTCTTTTTTTTTTACAATTGGTAAACAAAATATTTTATTGGGGTCCCCGAAACTCATACCTACATAGGGTCTATATGATAGCGGGGCATTAAGGATGCCCTCGACAAATTCATCACGAAAGCTATTAAAAATAGGCAACAACTTTGGCCTATGATCAATGAGAATATCAGTCCCAATACTACGAAAGCTAATAAAGGTTTTTTTTTTTACTCCATGTAAAAATGTCAGTCTCAATATTATAAAAGCTTAAAGGGATTTCAATACTTTCTATCCTGGTTTAGGTTTGTATAACCAAAACTCTAGTTTTTAAATCTACCGTTGAATCACGACGCTGTGCCACAAGGAACTATCCGAAAGCACGTGAAAGAGCACTTTGAAGGACTACAAGGCATCATTTTGGCTGCTAATGCAATCACTACTAGAAGGGTAAGGGACTAACTACTCTATTCGCATCCTTACCGACAGTCAAGCTGTTTTGTTATTGACAGACTCGTTTAAGAATACCGTCAATCCTAGATTTAAAATATCTGAACCGATCATAATATTGTTGGCACGTATTGTTGTACGTAGGTTGGAACGTAGGTACTCGTTTGGCATAACAAAAAAATAAAAATTCTGAATGATTCCCGTCAATACTACCCTTACTCAATATTTGTTCTGTACAGTAAACGTGAGCGTTGCCTATAAAAGTCAATCGTGCGTTTGTACTGAACACACTCCCGAAAGTCTATACACGAAACCTTCCTTAACGAGAGAACACTCAGTACCACCACAGATTAGGTAATAGTACTACGTTTGTACTAGTACCACTATCAAAACAAACGGGGTACGACTCACCGGATTTTCGTAGCACCGCGTACATCACGCACTTCGCAGAAGCCGCACGCGCCGCTCGCGTGCATCTCCGCTGCTGCCAGCGCAGCCCACGCTGTCACCTCATTCCAATGGTCGTTCCGTAAGGGAGATGTCGACAGTTGTGCACCGTGCACGTGGATTAGCTTCAGGTATATTCGGGGTCAATTCTGTCAATGTGATTGCAGCAGATGTAGGATGGTGCTCGCATAGCCTCAATCAATCGCAGCATGTTCTGGTTCTGTAGCACGAAGAATTGTTGCCAGTGGTTTTTATTTCGCTGCTCCATCATCAATTTTCACATTTTCCCGTCGTTGTCCACTTGTTGCGAGCGCAGGGAACTATCCAACTTCTGATGTCAAAGGTGAGGGTGATGGTTAGGTTATGGTTGGCCTCGTGGTTCACGTCCTTAACTATTTCGGTTGTGGGCGTCGAAATAACAATGCAGCTATATCTCAGAGGTCCTTCTTCAATAGTCTTGATCATTTGGTAATCGAAATTGTACAGGATGCCTTGGATAACAATGGATGCAAACGCGGTGATCACAGCGATGGCGTGACACGTCCATTTTGCTCACAGATCACCACTACTTGTGTTCTGCGCGACGCTCCGTCAAAAAGTGTCAGCTCCGAGACTGACGTCCAGCTAATCTGGCTTCTCCACAGATCTAATAAATTCTCAACTCAGTGTGGCAGCACAAACAGCCTTCCGTTAATACATCATCTTTGCTACCACAAACGATCGTCTCACGAGTACAAGCGATCGTCACGCCACCACCGGTTTCACCCAGGTACTAATACCTGACGTTTGATCCAAACAAAGTGTAACTATGTAAACTTATCTCGAGCTGGTATTGGTCGCGTTTTCAATGACCCTCCGACAAATATTTAAAAGTAATAAAGCCTCTGTTTAGTTTAAAAACAGGTTTAGGTAATTCAAGTATTCATTTTTCAAAAAAATCTATTATACCATTGAAGAAGAAATTCAAGAGTGACTGTGATTATGTTTATTGGAATGATCCAAACGAGTTAGTTGAAAAATTAAAATTGTTAATGGCTTCTAAAAATGCTGGTAATACAGGTTTAGATAACGAAATCATATCAATCCTTGAAGAGTTACGCGAAAGTGAAATTATTACAAAAAAATTATTAATTAATAATAATGTCAAAATACAAAATGTCAAAAATTAAAATATAACGAATAAATATATAATAAAAATTAAAAGGCCTAAGCCTTAGTCAAAAAGCCCGCCCCGAGTCGTGCCTGATGCAAATGTGCCCATTACGCTGGCTACGTTTCCCCGCTGTATGGCTAATGATATGCGTTGCACCAGATACGACTCGGCACGGGGATCTGCGCCATTATTCTTCAGGCGCCGTCCAAGTTCACGCACGAAGCTCTTGGCTTCCACGCACCACGTACCACTTACCTCCACCGCAAACGGGACGAACAAATATGGTCCCTCGAGGGACGAGTATTTGTCCCGTTTTTGGATGGCAGCCCACTCGGCAGCCGAACCAGCCGCCCGGGTCGTACGGGCCAGGTGGGAAGCAGCGAAAGTGCTGACGCATGTCGCATCCCACACCAGGCAGCGGCCTTTCTCCCATGGAGTTAAAGTTAACCCGTCGGGTCGCTTGCCGTCCGTACGGCTCAATCCGGGTGGCTCAAGGGTGCTCGGTACGCCCGCGGCCACCAAGGCGCGGCGGATGACCTCATTGATCAATAAACATAATAAATACATAAAACAAAAAATATTTTCTTCATTTCAAGTTTATACTTCATACACTACAGCAATGAACATTGACAAATTTGGTCATCACGTACATAAACGATTACGGATATCTAACCCAAATAAAATGGACAACGTACTTAAACTTATTGATGAAGAATATAATCTAAACAAGATTCAATTAACCGGTTTAGGAATACCTACATCCTCTGAAGACGCTGTTAGTAAAGAGTATATGGATAATTCTATTAAAGATTATTATACAAGAGCTCAAATAGATTCAAAGTTAGATAAAATGAAAACAGAAGTGTATCAGTTTATAGTTAATTATTTAAAAGAAAAATACTATGTGAAGTATGATGTAAATTCACTTATAAACTCATTAAAAACAAAACCTTTATAAATAATGTTTTAAATAATTAATCAATATTCAACTTCAAGAAAGTTACTGACGAAATACATAAGGCAGCTAGAAAAAAAATTAATCGTCGTTCAGTTATACTTAAGGGAATAGATGATTTATGGCAAGCAGACTTGATTGATTTTAAGAATTTTAGTAAAGATAATAAAAGTTTTAAATATAATTTGGTTGTAATAGATTGTTTTTCTACGTATGCTTGGGCTGTACCAATTAAATGTTAAACAAAAGTAGATGTTACAGATACATTTGGAAGCATATTACGAGAGTGTAACCGCAAACCATCAAATTTACAAACCGATATGGGTACTGAATTTTATAACGATTTGTTTAAAAGATGTATGAAACAGAACAGTATAAATCATTACTCTTCATTTTCTGTAAAGAAAGCTTCTATAGCAGAAAGATTAATTAAAACACTTAAAACTAAACTATATAAATACTTTAATACACATGGAAGTTACAAGTGGAAAGGTATTCCATTGAAAGAAGTTGTTACAAAATACAACAATACCATTCATAGCACTACTAAATATAAACCTATTGATGTCAATAAGAACAATCAAGATGAAGTGTTGAATAACATTCTCAAGTACCAAAAACGATCTTATAAAATAAGGAAAAATAGATTTAAAATTGGAGATAGTGTTCGTATAAGCAAATACAAAGGTTGTTTTGATAAGGGTTATACACCTAATTGGTCAACTGAACTGTTCACCATCAATAAAGTTAACAACACTGTTCCTATTACGTATCATATTCAAGACCAACATAAACAATCAATATTAGGATCTTTTTATGAAGAAGAATTGCAAAGAACGAATTTTCCTAATATTTACTTAATTGAAAAAGTTTTAAAACGGAAAGGTAATAATTTATTTGTGAAATGGTTAGGTCTCAGTAACGAAGAAAATAGTTGGGTATGTAAAAATTCATTAGTTAATTAATATATATTTTCATTTGTTTTCTTAATCTTTCATTATATATTATGAGATGAAGGGAGAAGGACTTCTTAATAATATAATTAACAATATTCCGTTTGAATTACATCTACCTGGATACAACTACTGCGGTCCAGGAACTAAATTACAGAAGCGATTAGCACGTGGTGACAAAGGAGTAAATAAATTAGACGAAGCTTGTATGCATCACGATATCGCATATTTAGATACTGATTTAGAAAACAGACATAAAGCCGATATAAAATTAATTAACATGGCTAAACAACGACTCAATACTAAAGATGCTGGAAAACGAGAAAAACTTGCTTCTTGGTTGGTTAGTAAAGTAATGCAAACCAAATTAAAAACTGGTTCTGGTATAAAATCATTCAAGACATTAACATCAAGAGTGCGATCGCAAATCAAAAAACGTAAACCTAAAAACAATAGCTCAACGATAAGGACGGCATTATTAGCTGCGAAGAAATTAATTAATAAAAGTCAGAACATACGTCTTCCACGAATAATTCCATTATCAAAAACAGGTGGAGTTTTACCTTTGATTCCTATATTTGCTGGGTTGTCAGCATAAGGATCGTTAGCTGGTGGAGCGGCAGGAATTGCAAAAGCAGTAAATGATTTATAAATCCGCACAGAAAGATCTTCAAGAAGCAAAGAGACATAACAAAACTATGGAATCAATTGCATTGGGTAAAGCATTATACATTAAACCCTATAAAAAAGGTAGTGGGTTGTTTTTGAATTTTCCAAAAAACTAAATTTTTCGCTACCCGATAGAGCTCTAACTAACATCGATATCCTTAACTATTCTAGTAAGGTTCCGTATTTTAGAGGTGTTTTTATGAAAGACTCGTTACCAAAGAAACCTAAATTAGTTGAATGTGGAATTGTTAACTTAGACGTATCTAAAAACCCAGGAACTCATTGGGTAGCTTATACAAAAATAAATAATAATTGCGAGTATTTTGATAGTTTTGGAGACCTTAAGCCTCCATTAGAATTAGCACGATATTTAAAAAAATGTAATATTTTTTATAATTATAACAGATATCAAAATTTTAATACTATAAACTGTGGTCATTTATGTTTAAAATTTCTGATAAATTTTTGGAATAAATATATAAATTAATGTACGGTTTCATTAGCTTCATTACCAAAATGCCGTTCACACTGTCAATAACAGGTAATACTTCGGTTTTATCTACGAACTATTCACCAACTCTTCAACTTGAAAGTGAATACGAATGTGCTTTACTATATTTATCAACATTTAATTCTTTACCAAATATTCATAAAAATAATAATAAATTTCATTACGATGATAACAAAGTTATAGAAATACCGGAAGGTGCATATGAACTACAAGATATTTATGATTTTTTACAAAATAATGTCAGAGGATGTGATTTAAAGTTGACTTGTAATAACAACACATTAAAAATTGGATTGTATTGTTCAAAAGTTATTCACTTCGAAAAAGATAATTCTCTTGGAGATCTATTAGGATTTGGAAGAGTAGCTCTGGAAGCGAATAAAATGCATGAATCACGTAACACAGTTAACATTCTATCTACAACTGTGGTACGAGTAGAATGTGATTTAGTTAGTGGATCATATATCAATGGAATATCTAGTCATATAATACATGAATTTGCACCTAATGTACCTCCTGGTTATTGAATTATAGAAATACCGAAAAATATTATTTATTTGCCACTCCGATGTCAAATGCCTGAATATGGTCCGCGGCGAGGACGAATCAGCTGGCGCTGCCAGCGGCGCCATTTTGTTTCAACTGGCGGGGCTCTTTGTGGGTGGTCGCCATTATTGTCAAGGGTTACAAAAACAATTATTTCTCAATATCTTTGTATGGACACTATATATAAAACTTATAACGGTGAAATCGTCATAAACTGACTATCTTACTAAAATATTTGTGTATTAAACTTTGTGAAATATAATTCAACAGTCTCAGCCAAAGATAGGGTAAGTAGGTATTAGTAGGTATTGCACTTGAACGTAAAAAAACGTGAACTGTGAATGCTACAATAACAAAAGATAATATAATAACATTGTATTGCTTACCCGGTTTATTGGGAATTTCAACAACACCGAGTTTTTCTATGCAAAACAACAAAACAATCACTAAACAATCACTTTAAAAACAGGTACGCGCACCGCCCGGGCGCAGCTGAAAGAACTGACTGATTCGAAGGAGATTTCTATCGAAAATCATTCACCGTTGGCTTTGTACTCATTCCTAACTCTATCCTAGTCTTACCAAGGAGCTTTAGCAAACGTTAGACGCACGTGATAGATTATGATCTGAATGAAAAGCACTAATGTTGAATATTCTTGCAAAATGAATAATAATGTTGGTATAAAATTTAGGAATTTTAGAGATGTAAGTAGCAGCATTCTAGTAATGATTATGAATATTATTTGTAATGGCAGTATAGTGTAAAATATAACAGTTTAATGTTATATTTATTTATTATCTGGAATATTGTGTCTGAGCGATTAGATAGTCAAATCGCGCCGGAGGGAAAACAGGTTTTTAAAAACGAAATTATAAAATAGGTTACGAATGATTCGTAGTTCGGTCGATGTAAGACTGACTATTTATTACGTGTAAAACTAAGAGCTAGGGCCTTAATCTTCTCCAGACGCTTACTATGCACTTTTGGTAGCCACAGCATTTATGCTTACTACGCGGTCTATATACTGGTTACGCTCCGTAACTCCTCCGTCCTTAAGTTCGAAATTGTCCGAAGAACAATCTTTCTGAGGACGATTTCGACCTTTGCAATATTTGCATACCAAAAATGCATACTTAAAGTACATAAAAGAGACAAAACTTATGACTAAAATTATATATAAGACAATGG
Source organism: Coleophora flavipennella (assembly GCA_947284805.1). Taxonomy (NCBI): domain Eukaryota; kingdom Metazoa; phylum Arthropoda; class Insecta; order Lepidoptera; family Coleophoridae; genus Coleophora; species Coleophora flavipennella. The sequence continues at coordinate 91,304 of OX369305.1, read as the reverse complement.
TTCCTATGCTAACACTTTCCGTATTCACTACACTTTCACTTTTCACGTCATTATTCTTCAACGCGTAAGATAGCACTTTCAGATCAGTCAGGTCAACTCCAGTTAGTTTGACAGGATTCACGTTCTGTTGGATGTCAATTTGTAGATTTTCCGGAAGCTTCACCAAAGGAAGTTTTGAATATGAAATTTTCTCTCCTTTCAGGATACGTTCTCTCAAAGAATAATTTCCAATTTTGTATTCACATTTATCATCGATGGTAAGCAGGTATGTGCCGAAAATGGTATAATGAAGAATTTCGTTAGCACATGTCCTTGTGAGGTCATTAGCTGATTTGGTGTACAGCATCCATCGATTTGTCTGAAGGGGTTCCACCTTTACTGTTTCCAGTTCTATTGGGATTCGAATACAGGCAGCCTTACTAGAATATCTCATTAAGTCGAGAATGCAGGTATCTTCAACAGGTACTAAGATCTGGGTCTCATCACACAGGTATATTTCGTCTTCTATGGCTTTACACGGTGTGGACAGCGAGCTGGCTTTCAACCCCTTCACTATAAGGTTAGGATATTTAGGCAAAATAATCAGGGTAAGGTTTGTTTCAGGGTCGGTGACAGGTAAGGGAACAATTTTGTAGTAAAAGTAACTATCTTTCTTAACTAAAGGTATTTCCATTACAAACATAATTTCATGATTCTTAAAATAGGACTTTAATGTAATTGACTGTTCAATTTTAACAATATTTTCAGGAATCGACGGAAATATGAGTTTATCTGTTTTTTCTATAATCTTGAGCAATTTAACAAGTTGACGGGTATTTATAATAGATTGATGTAATATTCCTATTCTACTAAATGCTATAATATTTTCAATCTCATTCAATTTGGTGTAAATTATCTGAAAATTGTGTAAAAACAAATTATATGCGTGTATTATTTGGTTAATTTGAGAGGTTAATGAAATATTAATTATGTCTTTATTCATTCTATTAACGGCTTCGTATAATTGTATGAGATTGTTAGTTATATTTACAGTAGAGTTTGTAAGAACTTGAGCCATTTCAGCTATTAGAGTTGTTTTCTTTTCTATTGAGTGCTGTCGGGTTTTTACTTCTTTTATCAAATTATCATATTTAATTGCGTCATCGTGATCCAAATTACCAGTAATAATTTTAATTATAGATCCCAAAGGGTTGAGGAGTCCTCTTTTATGTCTGCTATTGGGGACTAGTTGAATGTATTTTTCTAAGGTGATATTTAACATATAATTTACTTGTTGCTTTACGTCATCAAAATATACTAAAAACGATCTATTGGTATTGGAGAAAGAGCCGACCTGTCTATTCATTTCTTTAAATCTATTTATATTTAAATCTAAGTCTTCCATAATAAGCCTTACATCTAAAATTTTAATTACTATCCACTTATCGTAACTAACAAGAGCAGTTCCTTGCCTAACCGGCAGAATGCCAGGGTTCTTCTCAATCTTTTGAAGTTGAAGGGCCCGGGTCATTAGTGCTTGGATCAGCAGCAGGACGAACCTGTGGAGGACGTCGCACATCTTTAATGGGAACTCTAGTATTTCTCGCGTTTGTCTCTACCGGAACTACATTTCTTTGGACCTTTCCTTTAACCTTGGCCTTTTGAAACCTTGGCTTATCTTTAGCACGACGTGTGTTAACGCCCTTGATAAATATTACGTCCTCATCATTAAGTTCAAAGTCAGTCTCTCCTGTTCTATCTTGTTGTACTCTTTCTTTCCTAGCTACCATTTTATCGGTTAAATATTTGTATAAGTACTTAGTTCTTTTACAATGTTCTCTAACTAGTTGTTGGGTGTATTCCTTTTCAAAGTCAACGTTAAACTGGCTGTTACTTTCTGTATGTCCGAACGCTACTTCAAAGGGTGTGAGACCTGTTACGGAATGAATTGTCTGGTTGTACGCCATAATAGCATAAGTCATGACTGATGCTGCGTCTGTAAACTTTCTTTCATATTTTGCGAGTCTGTATATTTCTGTGATGGTGGAATGAAAACGTTCTATCAGTCCCATAGAATTGGGGTTGTTTGGGGTACCTATATGAACCTCTATTTTATAAAATGAGAGCATTTCCTTCATAAGCTTGTTGTTAAATTCTGAACCGGGATCTGAGCTAATTTTGTTGGGAATCCCATAGAATGAGAAATACTTGATCAGAGCTCTAACTACTTCAGGAGTTGATCTGTCAGGAATTTCAAAAGCTTGGGCCAATTTACTGAATGAGTCTATAACAGTTAAGTAGTATTTGCTCTCTATAGAATAAAGATCAATGAATAACTCTTCAAACGGTTTAGTTTGAGTCTGGGTAAGCTGTAGTTGGGGTTTGAAAGGTCGCCTATCGTATTTCATACGTTTACAAGTTTCACATGAGTTTATGATACTGGTTACTATTTGTTCCATATTATTCCAAAAGTAAGTGCGCTTTAAGTGGGAAATTGTCTCTTTAATTCCACGATGACAGGTTTTACCTTGATGGTACTTCTTTACTATTTCTTCCTGTTCTTTTTCATCAGTTACGTTAATTACTCGCTCAGTACACTCATAGAGTAGTACAGTATCTTTTCAAAATAATGCAATTACTATTTCTGAAAACTGTCGTCTATGTTCTTTGTTCTCATAGTAGATAAAATATTTAATTTTGGGCCGGATGTATTCCTTAAGGAATTGTTTGATTAGTTCAGGATTATCCAAAGGTAAATGAATTTTCAGGATGTGTTGTTTTGAATGTGAGATAATGTTGACTGAGAGTTCATTTTTGTACCAAACATTTACTATAATTTGGTTGGGTTTTGTATCTATGGCTTCGTGAAGTATAGGGACGCCATTTGTGTCCATATCTAAAGCAGAATGTACAGTATCTGTGGTAGAACTTGCTGTTTCAGTATTTGCTGTAAGGGTACTGTCATTTGATTGCAGTAAGGGTGATGCCTCTGATCGGGCTTGGGGTGGACTTTCCTGTTCATTTCCTACACTTACGGTAGACTCGGTATCTGAGGAAGCAGAAGCGGGTTGTTTTTCGCTTTCTGTAGTATTTTCATTGTTAGTTGTGTTCTCAGGGTTGTGTATTAGTTGTCCCAAATCCCTTATTTCGTCAGTCAGCTGTCGTATATAGTCATTGTCGTCATCTCCTACGTTCACTGCCATTGATCGTTGGTCATCATTATCTTGGCCACCTAAGGCATTTAATCGTATCCGGGAAAGTGCATCCGCGTTTGTATTTTGTTTTCCACTCTTATGTACGACTTTGTATGTATATTCGCTTAACTTCAGTCTGAAACGGGTTAACTTATTGTTTGGTTCTTTAAGGGAGTGTAACCAGGCAAGTGGTCTATGGTCAGTGTATATAGTGAATTGGTTGCCGTACAGGTACGGTCGAAAATGTTTTACCGCCCATACTATGGCTAGAAGTTCTTTTTCTATTGCACTGTATCTTTTTTCAGCGTCATTGAGGGTCCTGCTAGCATATGCTATGGGCTTGTCGCTTCCAATCGGGCCTTGTGTTGTACTGCACCAACGGCGAAATCGGAGGCGTCAGTGGTAAGTACAAAAGGTTTTGTAAAATCGGGGTATTGTAATAGTGGCGCGCTCGTTAGTAATTCTTTACATTTTTGGAATGCATTAATATATTTATCATCAATTACAATTTTATTGTTCTTTTTCAGACATGATGTCATAGGTTGTGTTATTTTAGAGAGGTCCTTGATGAATTTTCTGTAGTAGCCAATAAGTCCTAAAAACTTTGAATTTCATTCCTTGTTTTTGGTAATGGGTAGTTCAATATAGCGTCTATTTTGTCAGTATTTGGTTTCAGTCCATCAGGGGTGATAGTATGTCCCAGGTAAGATGCTTCTTTACATAAAAACTCTGATTTGTCAAGTTGTACTTTCAAATTGGTTTTCCTGAGTCTGTCAAAAACTGCTCTAAGTTTGTTAAGTGTTCTTCGAGGCTTGATGAAAAGATAACTATGTCATCTAGATAGATCAGACAGTGTATTCCCTGTAATCCTCTCAGAACATTGTCCATTGCTCGCTGAAATGTCGCTGGAGCCGTTTTCAGCCCGAACGGCATTCTAAGAAACTCGTAGTGACCAAATTGGGTTGAAAAAGCGGTCTTGGGTTGGTCTTCTTTCTCGATTTCTATCTGATGGTAGCCGCTAGCTAGGTCAAGTACAGAGAAATAGCAGCTTTTGCCTAATTTGTCAAAGAGGTCAGTAATATTGGGAAGAGGGTATTTGTCATCTACTGTTATTTCGTTAAGTCTTCTATAGTCTATAACCATTCTGTATTTTTTCTCGCCACTAGCATCCAGTTTTTTGGGTACTAAGTGCACCGGGGCACTCCATGGAGAATGAGATTCCTGTATAACATTATCATCTAACAGCTTTTGGACCTGCTTTTTTATTTCGGCGGCTTTTACTGGGGCTTGACGATATGGCTTTACGTAAATTGGGTCTTCATTAACTGTCCTGATTTTGTGTTTTACCTGGTTTGTAAAGGACAGCGGTAAGTGTTCTGTGTAAAAGATGTCTTTGTATTCTAAGCACAAATTGTAAATTTTGTTACGTTTCTCTAGGTTCATGTGATCTAACCGTAATTTATTTAGATTTTCCTTGAGAATATTATCTTTTTCAATGTCATTAACTATTTGGGTGTTGTTAACTTGGATTTCTTCAGGTTCATATTTTGTGACACTAATGGGTTTACTGAATGTAATATCAAAACAATTATCAGATGTATTTTGGATAACAGTTGTAGCAAATCCTTCTTTGCATTGCACAAGTGCAGTAGGTGTTCGTACACCTTCTCCAAAATTAATATAGTTAACTATTGCTTCTCCATTCAAAAGATCAACAGGGATTTGTGTACAGACCAGTTTCTGTGCTGCCAGTTCTGAGTAAAGTGTTTGAAAAGATTATGCTTAACCAAATGCTACAATATTTTACAGAAAACAAACTACTGCATAACCAACAATTCGGTTTCACTAAAGGACGATCAACAACCGATGCAGGAGTAGCACTCATTCGAAACATATATGATGCCTTCGAGGAATCGCAGAATGCAATTGGAGTGTTTTGTGATTTATCTAAGGCTTTTGATTGTGTTGAACACCAAACATTACTTATGAAATTAAAGCATTATGGTGTAGAGGAAGGGGCTCTCAGTCTTTTAAATTCGTATTTAGACAACAGAATACAAAAAGTACAAGTAAATGGCACGAACTCATCTGGATCTAAAGTGAAAATGGGTGTGCCCCAGGGTTCCATATTACGGCCTTTTCTTTTCCTTGTTTACGTTAATGATTTGCCTTTTATGGTGCAACATCTGTCAAATATTGTGTTGTTTGCGGATGATACTTCTCTTATTTTTAAAGTGAATAGGAAAGAAAACGAAATTGACGAAGTAAACAACACTCTTTCAAAGATACTGAACTGGTTCACTGTGAACAACTTATTATTAAATGCTAAGAAAACAAAATGTATAAAATTTTGTTTGCCAAATGTAAAAAAGGTCAATAATAGTGTAATATTAGACAGTAATAAATTACAATTTGTAAATACCACGGTGTTCCTTGGTATAACTTTGGATGTTTCACTTCAATGGGGACCACACATTGAAACTTTAGCGGGAAGGCTTAGTTCAGCTGCTTATGCCGTTAAGAAAATAAGACAGTTAACGGATGTAGATACTGCGAGACTAGTGTATTTTAGTTACTTCCATAGTATAATGTCTTATGGCATATTACTGTGGGGGCATGCGGCTGATATAGAAACTATTTTCATCCTGCAGAAAAGAGCTATCCGCGCAATCTATCAGATGCGATCACGTGACTCGTTACAGAATAAGTTCAAAGAAATCAATATTTTAACTGTTGCTAGTCAATTTATATATGAAAACATCATGTACGTTCGTAAGAATTTGCATTTATTTCCTAAAAACAGTGACAGGCATAATTTGAATTTAAGAAATGTAAATAAAATAGACATAGCCTTTTCGAGACTGAGTAAGGTTAAAAAGTCATTTGTGGGGCAGTGTATAAGATTCTACAATAAAATTCCAGAAAATGTAACTAGTTTGTCAGAGAATAAATTCAAGACTCATGTCAAAAAAGTTTTGTGCTCTAGAGGATATTATAAAATAATAGATTATGTAAATGACAAAGATATATATGATGATTTTATAACAAATACCATTACCTGAGACTGTAATCTGAATCATGACATTATTTGTAATTTTATTTTTATTGTATTTTTTTTTTGTTTTGACTATTTAAAAGTGTGTGTAAACACCTATTTGAAATAAATTGTTTTTGATTTTGATTTTGATTTTTGTTTCAGAACGAGATTCAATGCGAACTGTGTAAGGTGGGCTGTATATAATTGGTATTTCTGTGTCTCGTGTTCTTAGTATTTGATTTTTCATATCTATATTCGCGTCTAGTTGTTTTGATAAGTCAGAGCCTATCAGTCCTTCGTAATTACTGCAAACCTCGTATACGTAAAATATGTGTGTCAGTTCTTCTAAAAGTTTTTAGTGATGGTATAATTATTACTTCATTATGAGAACTTCGCGCGTGGGTACTAACGACTTCAAAGGGCTCGCAATATTTATAATCTGCAAAATATTTATTAGCGATTTCAGGGCTGATAAAGGATCTCGTGCTTCCTGTGTCAATCATAAATTTAGAGTTAATTTCAGGAATTTTAAAGCACCATGATGGTTAAGATGTACTATTTCGGGGGGTGTATCGTGGAGGCCTGTAACCGAAAATTTTCTGTTTCGGGGGTTTCCTGTGACGACTGAGCATTTTCAAAATTACTACAATCTACTGAATATTCATCACTACCTACCAGCTGGTATTCCTCGTCGTAATCGTTTCCTTCAATCGCATAAAAAGCTTCGGGGGTGTATTCATGCTCATCAAGTTCATTAGCATAGAACAAGTTATTTGACGTTCGCGGGGCTAAATAATTTGGTCTCGGTTGAGGAGCCGTTCGCATAGAGACGTCATTATCGTATCGGTATGAAGGTCGTTGACCTAATGTCTGTTGACTTTGACCTTGTGTTTGTTGAAATGTGGGTCTCTGACCTTGCATTTGTTGGTATGAAGGGGGGATACCAAATCTAAATTGGGTTTGGATGTTATTGGGCCTAGGCTGGTTATTATTATTAAAGAATGGCCTGTAACCTACATGTTGCTGTGGAGTTCCAAACTTAAAGTTTGTTTGGTTGGGCATGATAGCTCTGTAACCTTGAGGTTGGTGAGAAATGCCGAACTTAAAGCCTTGATTTTGCGGGAATTTGCTTTGTGCAGCGTTTACATTAAAGCCAGAGTTTTGTGGCTGGGCAAATTTAAAATTTGGTCCAAAATTATTATTTTGCGGGAAAATAGGCTTGGAATTTGGCATTTGCGTTTGCGGTGAAAACCTTTGACGGTTTTTGTTCTTTGCATTATATTGATTTAAGAAATGAACTTCTTCCATAACTATTTTCAATGCGTCTTCTAGCTTATCAGGGTTGTGAAGACGTACTACACGTAACATGTCTTCTGGCAGATTATACAAAAATACATTCAACGAAATGTGGTTATAAATGGTCATTTTTGTTTGCCTTTCATTATCGTCATTAATCAAATTTATTTTGGAAAATAATGTACTTCTGACATTTTGGATACGACTGCAAAATTCTAAGTAAGATTCACTCTGTCTAATTTTCATACTATCTAACTCTATCGCAATACATTCCTCTGACCTTGGATCGCCGAAATGTTGAGTGAACAACTCTTTTAATTCTGGCCATGTCTCAATATCTTGGCGCTCACTTAAGAGGCTGGCGGCCTTACCTACTAAACGGCCGGTAATAGCATGGAATATGTACAAGTCCTGAGTAGGGTTTTCATTTCTTCTGAAAGAATTTATTACGTACTGTGGCAAAAATAATGGGAACTGGGGATAAAAACCCTTACGGAGTTTGCCACATATGATACGTAAGATTTAGAGGTTCGGGCCTAAACGGAGTTTTAAGGAAAAAAGGTTATGGGGTAAATTAGAATATATGTATTTTTATGATTATTTTAAAAGGAAGGAACAATAAACAATATGAGTATAAAAAAAGGTGCGATTACATTGGTTGACCGTGTTGAAAATTTAAAACAATGACCTACTTTATTTATGGGCAAATATCGGAAATAAATTTAAAGTTACAATTTTATTAGTATATAAAAAGTTATTTTATAGAATGCCGGTAGGCAACGATCGTTACCGCCCCTTTGGTACTTAAATAAATTACTAAGCTCTAAAATAATTAAATTTCGCTTTGGTCTGAATTACCCTATTTTTCTAACATAACACGTATCAGATACAAAACACCTTTAAAATTTAAAATAAATAATTAATGGTTAGAAACTGGATGCAGGAAATCTTCTAGGAAGGCAGAAAAGTCAAAGAGTTAGAGAGACACTCGGGACAAAAGATAAAATAATATTCACTTCCCTTGGCAAGCAGCTGGGCGGGCAGTGAAAGGACTGGCTGGTGGTCAGCACAGCTCCATCTCAGGATTAATCCTTATTGAGGAAAACCGTCGGGACGTCAACCTCGCAGGGGGGTGGATGAAACCCTACGGAGATATATAAATGTAGTTCGCCGCAGTACCAAAAATACACGCAAAGCGGTTTCCTTATACAAATTACTTACCACAGAATAAAATTGTGGGCCTCAACAACAACTTATAAAACAATTTATCCAAAAAATTTAAATTCGCATCACTGTAGACGGGATCACGATCAACCTTTGTTTTTTTCTTGTCAAAAAATAACAACTATTTTCAAATTCAAATACCATAGAGCAACGACATCAAAAAAGAATTTAATTATGAAACGCGACAAAAGAGATCGGCTCGAAACGATAGTTAGCGTTTCAAAATACCCACAAACTCACAAAAAAAAGGCGAGAAGTCCAAAAAATTTTTGAAATTTGGACAACCCTATAGACGTTGGACAGCCCTGAAGAAGAAAAAAATAAAAACTCTCTAAGTAACTAGTTAACTACGAACGTTTACTTGAAGCTGGTAGAAGTTGACATTTATACACGAACGTACACATACAAACGGCAAAAACTCCATCTAAAAGTGAACCAACTTAATAACCCCAACAACACACTAGTGTTAAGGGATCGCTATGCACAGCCTAAAATAGTCAACTAATGCCGAAAGAGCATAACTAAACAACTAATTAAAACTAGATAGTATAAAGAGAGAACGAAGAAGGAAAAAAGGAGCACTCCGCACAATAGGCAAGTAGGGCTGTCAAGCTTAACACATCTCGAGGGAAAAAACCCCAGAACTAGTAAAACATTAAAGACCAGTAGGGTTGTCAAAAACTGAAAAAACTTGCGAAACATAGTCGGTTACGCCAGCGAAAATGTGGACAAAAACGGTAAAGGCGGATGCGTGAAAATCCGACTCACGGATAAAATTAACACCGGAAGTCTGAAACGCGATACGCAAGAGTCTAAAGGGACAACTCTACCGAAAAATAGGCCATTTGAGGTAAGACAAGGGCAAGATTAATGAAAGAAATTTGAAAAATGGGAAATTGTTATAAGACCTCAAGAAATCTAAACAATACTGCGGAATACAGAAACGTTGTCACATAAAAGTGAACAGGGTACGCCAAAAATTTAAGGAGTACCTCGCAAAGCAACGCGTAAAAATATTCCAAACAGTAACCCTTAAAGATTTTTCCCTTAAAACAACGTTAAATAATCGTGAACTAAAAGTAAGTCTGTCCCGACTTTCGATTGAAAGAAATCTAGAGTCTGGCCATTGACTACTTAAATTAAAAATTCTCTTGGAATCGTAAGGGAATACACAGGCAAAAACAACTCATCAACACGTATGCAATTATCCGAAAGAGGTATAATGCCAATAAGCCGGGAAAAAACGACCCGTGTTAAGAGAAGCAAAAAATACCGTGCATACAAACAAAAAAACCACACGTTTCCAAGAAAACTGCACGATTAAATTAAGTGAGGGGGTCTTGAGGTATTAAAACTTGAACCATAATATCCGGAAAACGGATACACCCACGAACGACAAAAAAAACGGGTTCGTTAGGGAAAGATTAAAGGTAGAAAAGGGGATAAAACATTAGTTCGGGCGCCATAAATATGTGACAAAAATAATGGGAACTGGGGATAAAAACCCTAACGGAGTTTGCCACATATGATACGTAAGATTTAGAGGTTCGGGCCTAAACGGAGTTTTAAGGAAAAAAGGTTATGGGGTAAATTAGAATATATGTATTTTTATGATTCTTTTAAAAGGAAGGAACAATAAACAATATGAGTATAAAAAAAAGGTGCGATTACATTGGTTGACCGTGTTGAAAATTTAAAACAATGACCTACTTTATTTATGGGCAAATATCGGAAATAAATTTAAAGTTACAATTTTATTAGTATATAAAAAGTTATTTTATAGAATGCCGGTAGGCAACGATCGTTACCGCCCCTTTGGTACTTAAATAAATTACTAAGCTCTAAAATAATTAATCCTTATTGAGGAAAACCGTCGGGACGTCAACCTCGCAGGGGGGTGGATGAAACCCTACGGAGATATATAAATGTAGTTCGCCGCAGTACCAAAAATACACGCAAAGCGGTTTCCTTATACAAATTACTTACCACAGAATAAAATTGTGGGCCTCAACAACAACTTATAAAACAATTTATCCAAAAAATTTAAATTCGCATCACTGTAGACGGGATCACGATCAACCTTTGTTTTTCTCTTGTCAAAAAATAACAACTATTTTCAAATTCAAATACCATAGAGCAACGACATCAAAAAAGAATTTAATTATGAAACGCGACAAAAGAGATCGGCTCGAAACGATAGTTAGCGTTTCAGTACTCACTTTTATTTATAAACAAATTTAGTAATTTTCCATCTCCATCAAATCTTGGAATAATGTCCATTACTTCCTTAGGAATTGTACGTATTTGTTCCATTTTTACTAAATTTAATTACACTCACACTAGTCTTAATACTAAAACTCAATAAAGTCACTGCTATAGATTTTATATAGAGAGTCAATTAAAGAGCCTAAACTAACTAAAATCTAACTAACTATGCACAGCCAATGGAATAAGAACAGGGATGGATAGGACAGTGAAGAGGTCTACTCACAGTACTCCTTTCCCCATTTCCTCCAATTATAGCCGCAGAAGTTTTCCTTGTATCCTCCAGGCACTAAGACAAATTTATTTGGTCCGTAGATACCAGTTTTTACGTAAAAACGCACGAAATACTTGTACTCGAATCGATTTTGGATCCTCACAGGCACAGGATATTCGTACCGGTATCCTACCGGCTGCGCCAGTCAAATCGCGCCGGAGGGAAAACAGGTTTTTAAAAACGAAATTATAAAATAGGTTACGAATGATTCGTAGTTCGGTCGATGTAAGACTGACTATTTATTACGTGTAAAACTAAGAGCTAGGGCCTTAATCTTCTCCAGACGCTTACTATGCACTTTTGGTAGCCACAGCATTTATGCTTACTACGCGGTCTATATACTGGTTACGCTCCGTAACTAGATACAATTAAATAAAATATTTTTATAAATAATCAACAAACTCAGAAGACAAAAACATAAAATACATTGATATTTATATTAAGAAAATGTTAACTATTGTGTTTAATTTACTAGGTCTATGTTGGTTAGCCAATCATATTCGAGAACTTGGACAGTTGTCAGTTTGTTGTAACAATGTGTAGTGGACTCGATCGACATACATAAAAGGGGCTGTAATACCATAATCGGGACATTACGTGGGAGGCATTAGTCACGAGATAATCCAGTCAGTCGGTTCCACTGCAACCTGTATTCAATCCAGATAAGTACCTTAACCTGTAACCCTGTTTGATAAATTTTAGATAGTTTATTTAAAGATGATTGTAATAGACTTTAAGTATATTTCTTTCCTTGGGCTTAGTGTTTCTTCTCGCTTTGCTACACTTCTTGTAAAATATTGGGTATACAAGTTCCACGTGGTAGGAACTTGTAATATGTAATTAAAATATAAAACTCTGATTATTAAAAGAATTACATTGACTTATTATATTACCAGATATTTCTTCTTTTATTTCTTACAATTTAAATGTATGACCCTAATTAGATTAGTACCTTGAACTAAGTACAACTTCTTTTCATAGATTTCCTGATGTAGGTTAAATTTACTAAAAAATAGTATTTAAAACTTCCTATAATCTATCACACGCAGCGATAGTTTTCGCTCCATAATCAGGTATGAAGTGAGTCGCTTCCCGCGTAAAGAGACCCGCTCTGATTCAGGCTTTTGACGTAAGCTTCAAATTCCCGCTGCGCCCGATAATGGTTAGAACACAGATCCGCATAATCTGCCAAAATGGCGCGCCATCGGAGTGGTTAACCGAAACAATATTAATTGTATAAACATACGAATATTAGACATACATAATAATTTGGTTAACTCACGAGGAGAAGAGGTTCAACTGTATTTACATTTAAAGAAAAAATGATTGATTACAATAAATACACAAAACCATGTATCAAAAACATCAGTCTTAAAAAAGTATTCGCAAGAGGAACAAGTTATAAAAAACATAAACTGATAGCTGAAAATAAACTATTTTTAAAACAAATTGGATTACTAAAATGAATTTATTAAACATAACGAGTACTCCTGCTTATGATAATTCTATCGAAAGCATAGAATATCATTCGTATAAACCATACGTGACAAGTTTTAATAGAAATGATGAAATTCGTATTCCAATCAACCAACAGGATCTGTATATTCTCCCGTCAGCTAGTACATTATACTTGGAAGGTGTCGTGCAGGTTGTTGAACGAGAGACGAAAGAAAAGGTTTCTAGTGTTCAATTTACGAATAACCCTCTTCTTTACATGTTTCAAGATATTCGATACGAGCTAAATGGTATTGAAATAGATAGAATAAAAAACGCTGGTATTACTACAACCATAAAATCTTTAATATCAATGAATGAAACTGAATCCAAAATGTCGAAAGCCTGGGGATGGGATATTAATGGCTCGAAAAATGTATATGGAGGAAGCTTTTCAGCCTCAATACCTCTATGCAATATTCTTGGTTTTGCAGAGGATTATAAAAATATTTTAATGAACTGTAAACATGAACTTGTACTTTTACGTAGTAATACTAATTTGAATGCAATAAAATTGAATACTGGTGAAGTTGTAAACGATATCGAAATACAAAAAATTGTTTGGAGAGTGCCACACGTAAAAGTTTCTGACAAAGAAAGAGTTACATTCTGTGATGTATGAAGGTAGTTTATATTTTATATTTATATTATGGAGGTACTTCAGTTCTAAAAATATAACGGCACGGTTAACATAACGCTCCTCTTTTATTTATTCCCTTAACATATCAATGGCAACGAAATTAATTTATTAATAGTTTAAAGTGCGTGCAAGTGCGAAAACAACATGTCTATCGGAAAATTACGGGAGTTTGATATGAACGATGGGTGTTGGAGTTCATACTGTGACAGGCTAGATATGTACTTCAAAGCCAATGATGTGAAAATCGAAAATCAGCTACCTACTTTAATATCTGTCGTAGGCGACGCGTGTTACGAATGAATGGTGAATTTAGCCAGCCCCAAGAAACCGTCGGAGCTAAAATACAGTGAGCTGGTCGAATTAGTCAAAAACCATCTGAACCCAAAACCATCCATCATGGCGGAACGGTACCGATTTCGCTTAAGAAGACAAAACCCAGATGAAACCATTTTGAATTACGTGGCCGAATTGAAAAGAATGTCACGGACTTGTGAATTTAAGGAGGCTCTAATGGACAATCTTAGAGATCAGTTTGTTTGTGGAGTGAGCGGCGAAATAATTAGACAGCGGCTTTTTGCGGAAACATCGCTAACTTTCAATAGTGCCGTGTCGTTGGCATGTTCCTTAGAGGCAGCGGAGAAAGATGCAGCTATCATGTGCGGCGGCAGCGCGGGGCCGGGGCCAAGCGAGCTGCATCGCATGACCGGGCCGGGAGCACGAGGCAGCGGTGGCGCAGTGAGCGCGCGCGGTGCGCCGACGGCGCACGGGCACCGCGGGCACGCTGCTATGCAGGCGCAGCGCTCAGTGCATGGGCGAAATGCCGGTCACAACAACAATGCGCGGGGAGCGCCATCGGCGAATAGTTGTGCATGTAATGGCTGCGGGGCCACGGATCATAATGATTCGCAGTGCAGATTTAAAAACTACATTTGCAGTTTTTGCAAAAATCAGGGGCATCTCCGGCGAGTCTGTCCAAAAATAAAATCACAGAGAAGGCAGTTTGGGAAAAATAATGCGTATTTTATGGATCAACAAAGTGATTGTTATGATGAAATTGATTGTGATGTCGAGGAGGAGGAGGCTATATACAAGATGTCATTAAGTCATTACAAGCCGGTGAGTTTAATGCTGAATATTAATGGAAAAATATAGCTATGGAAGTGGATACGGTGGCTGCCTGCTCGTTTATTAGCAAGAAAACATATGATTTGTATTTTAGTGATACGTTGTTACAAAAATCCAGGGCCGTATTTAGATTTTACGATGGGACAAGAGTATATCCTTTAGGTATGTTAACCCCATTAGTTAGTTACAACAGCAAATCAAAAAATCTGGAATTGTATGTTTTTGAAAACGGTCAGACTAGTTTAATAGGTAGACAATGGTTGTCCGAACTAGCTATTGAAATTCCTGTGATCTCCTATCCTCCCAAATGCAATGATATACATGTTTTAAACACAGAAAATAACGAATTAAATATAATTCTCGACAGATATAAAGAAGTTTTCGATGGAGGTCTGGGATGTTACACCGGTGGGACGGCGACGCTGCGCGTGTGCCCTGACGGCGGTACCTGTGTTCTGCCGCGCACGGCCGGTGCCCTTCGCACTACGCGACCGGGTCGACGCGGAGATCGACTCCATGTTAGAGGCGGGAATAATAGAACCGGTAGATTGTTCGGAGTGGGCGACGCCTCTGGTTCCAGTCTCAAAGAAAGATGGCGGTCTAAGAGTATCCGCGGATTTTAAGGTAACACTTAATCCTGTTTTGATGGTACACAAATATCCTTTGCCCAGGGTCGAGGAGCTCTTTTCTAACCTGTCCTCTGGAGAACAGTTCACAAAAATAGATTTGTCGCAGGCCTATAATCAGATTAAATTATCCGACGATTCAAAAAAGTATACAATTATAAACACACACAGGGGATTATTTAAATACAACAGATTGGTATTCGGACTATCATCCAGTGCGGGAATATTTAGTAGAATTAGCGCATCCATAGTGAGCGGGATACCCAACGCACAATCCTTCTGCGATGATATTCTAGTAACAGGGCCGGATCGGAAATCACATCTGAAAACTTTAGATTTAGTATTAAAACGGTTTAAAGACTTTGGTTTGAAAGTTAAAAAAAGCAAATGCACGTTCTTAGCGGACGAAGTGTGTTACTTGGGTTATATTATTAGCAAGGAAGGAGTAAAGCCGGACCTGAACAAAATAAAGGCCATATCACTGATGCCCTGTCCTTCAAACGTAACTGAGTTGCGCTCGTTTCTAGGTATGGTGAATTTTTATGCGAAGTTTATACCTAGCATTAGCGAAGTCCTAAATCCCTTATACTGCTTATTACAGAAAGGTAGACGTTGGGAATGGACCAACAAATGCGCGAACTCATTTAAAAAAATTAAAAGCTTGCTTTTAAGTAATAGAGTATTAGCACACTACGATCCAGAGCGACCATTGAAGCTACTTGCGACGCGAGCTCGACTGGCGTGGGCGGCGTGCTCACGCAGCCGGACGGGCGCGGCGGCGAACGTCCCGTTGCCTGCGTATCGCGGAAACTAAATGCTGCAGAGCGGATATACTCGCAGATTCATAAGGAAGCACTCGCGATAGTATTCAGTACAAATAAGTTCCATCAGTACTTATATGGAAGGCGATTTACTCTGAAAACTGATCATAAACCGTTAGTTAGCATATTCGGACCTCAAATGGGTGTACCTAGTATGACATCTAGTAGAATGCAACGTTGGGCATTAATACTAACAGGTTACAACTTTGACATAGAGTATGTTAATATAAATAGTAATTGTGCAGACGCGATATCACGTTTACCGATCGGAGAACAAAAGGAATTCGAACCACCGGAACAATCTTACTTGCATTTCGCATCAGATGCATTGCTATTGGATAATAATGAGATAAAACTAATGACTTCCAGGGATCCATTGTTAGGTCGAGTGATAAACTACATTAAAAACGGTTGGCCAGAAAGTGTTGATATAAAAGAATTGCAGCCATATTATAATAGGCGCAGGGAATTATACTTAGAATTGAATTGTGTTATGTGGGGTCATCGGGTGGTCATACCTGAATCATGTAGGCAAAAGGTAATCAAAGAATTACATGAACCACACATGGGTATAGTAAAAACTAAAGCAATGGCTAGGAGCTATGTCTGGTGGCCCGGGCTTGATGAGGCAATTGAAGCATGCTGTCAATCATGTAGCATTTGCGCGGCGGTAGCGGCCGCGCCACCGGCCAGCGCACCGATACCTTGGCACTGGCCAGCGAGGCCCTACGAAAGGGTACATATTGATTTTTTAGGCCCAATAGGCAGACAAACATATCTGATAGCTATCGATGCTAGGACAAAATGGATTGAGGTTTATAAAATGAATCGTACCTCCGCTGACACGGTTATATCGAAATTACGAGAATCTTGGTCTAGGTGGGGGATCCCAAAACAATTAGTATCAGATAACGGACCACCGTTTAATAGCAAAAAATTTAACTTATTTTTAAAAGCAAACGGAGACAACTATATGTATTCGGCACCTTATCATCCATCATCAAACGGCGCGGCAGAGGGCGCTGTGAAACTTATTAAGAACGTAATCAAGAAAGCTAACCTCAGGCGAGTAGATATTGATGTAGAAATTCACAAATTCCTTTTACATTACCATAACACACCTCACAGCACTACGGGTGAATCTCCAGCACGGATGCTGCAAGGCCGTGATCTACGCATACGTCTCGATCTACTTATGCCGGACAAAACGGGAACAGTTTTGGATAAACAGGCGAAAAGTGTGGAAAGAGATAAAAGACCGTGCAGAGAACTCTCAACCGGCGAGCAAGTTAGCTATAGAGATTATCGATCAAATAAAAAATGGTCCGAGGGTACTATTATAGAAAAGGTAGGAAAATCTGATTATAGGATTGCGGCAGAGGACGGAAATGTTCACCATAGACACGTCGACCAGATGAAACGGAGATTGAGAAATTCGTGTGTTTTTCCGTCCGATGCAAATGCGCAAAATAGACCAGAGATGGCGCCCCAGGTAGTTAGCGGGCAGAACACAAGCGAGCGGATCGAAAATAAGATCGGAGACGCTCAATCTGATATTGTAAATAAACAAGGGGAAAGTGGGATAAGTGGATCACCTTGCCAAACCCCACCTTTCGTATCATCTCAACCTAGTCCGGAGAAAAATAATGAACGATTTCACATATCATCGTCCCCGTCACCGCCGGACCCGTCTGCCGTGACAACCAAAAGAAATAGAAAACCTCCAATAAGATTCGGTTTAGACATCGATTGATAAGCTAATTAATTAAGTAGATTAAGATAGATAATTAATTTAGGTTATATATATATACTCATAATTTATACTAATAATCATTTCTAAAAGATGTAAGTATTATTTCGGTAGAGAGATGTGATGTATGAAGGTAGTTTATATTTTATATTTATATTATGGAGGTACTTCAGTTCTAAAAATATAACGGCACGGTTAACATAACGCTCCTCTTTTATTTATTCCCTAAACATATCACATTCCTTAAATTGTTAGAAAAAGACCGACCTATAAATTTGACATTTAGAAATTGGGACTTGTACGAATATCCATTGTTACCAAAAACAACTAAACACACTTGGTCAATAAAAACTTCATCCCAAGTTGAAAAACCTAGGTATATAATCGTTGGATTACAAACTAATAGAAAAAACAATGCAAGTGAAGATATGTCTCAATTCGATCACTGTAATTTGCGTGATGTCAAAGTTTTTCTCAATTCTACATACTTTCCATACGAAAACTTGAACATAAATTTCGCGGAAAACAAGATCGCTTTATTATATGAACAATATGCTAGATTTCAACAGTCTTACTACGGTCGTCGATCAGAACCATTGTTAAACGTTAAAGAATTTATAGAAAAGGCTCCTCTGTTTATCATAGATTGTTCTAGACAACACGATAACGTGAAAACTGGTCCTGTTGTTAACATTCGACTGGAATTAGAAAGTAACAAAGAGTTTCCTGATTTAACAACAGCATACTGTCTCATTCTAAACGATTGTTTAATAGAATATAAACCATTAAGCAATATAGTACGAAAATTATCATGAATTTCTTCATTGTAGATGTTCAAAGATTTAAAAAACAAAAAACCCGACTGCGTAAAAAGTAAACTTTGAAAAGTTAATTTAAAATAAAAAAGAAATAAATAAAAACTAAAAAGAGAAATACAAGTCCTGGAGTCTATTTCATAAAGCTACAAGTTACAATTTTTACAGGTGTAAACTGGCAACACTGGGCACATGTATGGGATCTGACAGTAGTGTGGCCAGTTCACACCTGTAAAATTGTAACGTGTAGCTTTATAAAACCGGCCTCCGTAGTCTATAATTCTATTAAATAATATTGAATAAGTACACAATGATATAGTTTTGTGATCGATAGACACATAACACAAATAATTAATTATAATGCGGTGCATAGCAACTTTTACAGTCGGGACCCATTTAAAATTCTAGACCGGATCATATTTTCCCAATAATGGGTCCCGACTGTAAAAGTTGCTATGTACCGCATTATAATTAATTATTTGTTTTATGTGTCTATCGATCACAAAACTATTTCATTGTGTACTTATTCAATATTATTTAATAGAATTATAGACTACGGAGGCCGGTTTTATATAGCTACACGTTACAATTTTACAGGTGTGAACTGGCCACACTACTGTCAGATCCCATACATGTGCCCAGTGTTGCCAGTTTACACCTGTAAAAATTGTAACTTGTAGCTTTATGAAATAGACTCCAGGACTTGTATTTCTCTTTTTAGTTTTTATTTATTTCTTTTTTATTTTAAATTAACTTTTCAAAGTTTACTTTTTACGCAGTCGGGTTTTTTGTTTTTGTTAGTTAACTTTTTTATTTTAAACTTTTTAGTGAGGAGTATAAGATGGTAAATTTCGCAATCTTGTCATTTCATTGAGGGAGTTAATATCGTGGGGATTATTAAGTAGCTTGCGGTGGTCTAAAGTACTGATTATTAATCCATCTAGGGACCTAACCCGGCTCAAAGCTACATAGGCTTGACCTTTCGCAAAAATGCGTGAACTTAAATCGACCACAGCTCGGTCCAAAGTAGTTCCTTGTAACTTATGTACAGTTACACCCCAGCACAATATCAATGGCAACATTTTTCGCTCTATTTTGCCCTGTCCACGAAGTGCATCGAATTCTGTCGTCGATGGTTCGATTCTGACTCCCACTCCAGGGAAATTGTTTTTAATAGCTTTGTCGTCAAATCCCACATAAACAGCCTGTGGCAATTCTCAGGGTTCCATCTGGTCTCTTCGAAGAGCTGGCCACTCAATTTTCCTAATAACTCCCATTGCTCCGTTGACAAGACCGTGGTTAACATTAAAATTTCTTCGCAACATTACTCGAGATCCTAACGCGGTTGTCAAATTTTTAACGATTCCTCCAGTTTTATTAGGGTCATCAGAAACATATACATCTTTCGGTTTTTGACCATATGTCTTTGTTTCGACTGATATATCAACTGCATGTAATTTATATAGTTTTGTTGTCTTATCCAGTATGAATGTCATTTTTTGATTGTGTTCATCAACCTGTTTAGTAGTTGGAAATACTCGTATGTCTTCATTGAGCTCGCTTACGTCTACTCGTCGGCTAAGAAGACAGGGGCCAACCGATTGTATACCTAAGAACTTTATTACAGCTTTGTTAATATAAGTATTGTTGACAATTTTAGTGAGAATGGTTGCTATCTTTAAACCTTTATAGATCCAAAATGGTTATTCGAAATGAAAAATGATATGGGAAACCTAAAGTTGATTTTCAAATACCTATTCAATGATACCCTATTTAACATAGTTCGTCAACTTTCACTTTTTTTGTTTTTACAATATGGCGTCTGGTTGCCGCCATATTGAATTTTGATTAATGTCATGTCTTTAGTGACACTCACAAGATTAAGACAAATCGATTGACGTAAAAATCATGAAAATTGGCCCACGCGTTTGGTCTCTAGAGTGCCACAAAGGAACAAACATACATACATACATATATAGGCTGATAAACACATTACCCTCCTTTGCGTCGCGCAGTCGGGTAAAAATAAAAAAAAATTAAGGTGAACCGAGGCAAGTGTGACGAAAATTTTACTGACGCCATAGTTTTCATGGGAAAAATCCTACATTTTATTGTTAAAACGTTCAAAATGTTGGCATTTTATTTCAATTCTGACAACGAATTCGATATAAGGGACCTCTGGGACCCCCAGATATCGATTTTGGAAGCAATCGGTCCAGTAACTAAAAAGTTCAAAATGGCGGCCATTTTTTTCAATTATGACAACGGATTCGTGATAAGGGACCTCAGATATCGATTTTGGAAGAAATCGATCTAGTAACAAAAAGGTTTAAAATGTCGGCCTCTTATTTAATTGGGGCCACGAATTCGTGATAAGGAACTTCAGGGACCCGCAGATATCGATTTGGAACGATTTTGGAAGCAATCGGTCTAGTAACTAAAAAGTTCAAAATGGCGGCTACTTTTTTAAATTCTGACAACGGATTCGTGATAAGGGACCTCTGGGACCCCCAGATATCCATTCTGGAAGCAATCGGTCCAGTAACTAAAAAGTTCAAAATGGCGGCCATTTTTTTCAATTATGACAACGGATTCGTGATAAGGGACCTCAGATATCGATTTTGGAAGAAATCGATCTATTAACAAAAAGATTCAAAATGTCGGCCTCTTATTTAACCCTTTAACGGGCATAAGGATCCTGCTCAATAAAATAACTTTTTGCAGTGATTTATTAATTTTTATTTAAATTAAAGAAACACGTATTTCAGGAAAAAAAAAAAAATCGGGAGACCCCCGGAAAATTTGGTGGGAAAAATATTCCCATTGCCCTTCAGGGACAGTGAAATTGACGGAAGCATGGTAAGATGCAGAGAGCAACATCACATGTCTCACACTTCACTTTGCTCCTCTTGTCATTTGTTTTTTGCTGCATAGTTTGCAACGCTTGTAAGATCCCAAAGCCATTGGCATATGTACACCTACATCTTTGTAACGCAGTTCAGTTGGGACAGTATTTATAGTTTTTTGGTAATTATCTGATTCCAAGACTCTTACTTTCTTGGTAACGTAATTTCCTATAGCAGACGTCCGTTTTCTGCAGCTGTACCTATCGATCAGACCTCTGGCAATGTCCACACGGAATTCTAGATTGGTGAGTCTTTGGGTTCTTGAAGTGCACGAATATGTTATAAAAGCATTGGTAATACAGGCATCAAAGAGAAAATAACAAATTCTGACCCACCAACGCTTGCTCCTCCGTCCAATAGAATAGGTTCCTCTTATTTGATCAAAGCGATCAACCCCCCCCCCCCATTCTCTTTGTGTATTGTTGAACAGCCCTTGGACAGTTGATAAGTTTTTTTGAGCCATCTTTCTGTGTTCTGTTACATGAGTATTTGCTATTTTAGGATGAAAAGCAGTGGACAGTATCAGGACTTCCTTTGTGTCTTGCCACACTGTGAATGCTACATCCTTCTTGGTCCTCCACTTGAAATTCCCTTTGGCCAACTTCAAGTTTTTTGTATTTTTTATTACAGTTGGTAAATCGGATCGATTTCTTCTGACCGTTCCAGTAGCAAATAATCCATTCTCATGTAAATACTTGCGTCGGTGGCTCAACCGGTAACGACTCGGTCCATCTAACCAGAGGTACCGGTTTCAAATCTGGACGGCCAATGTACCAATGAGTTTTTCAAAAACTTACGTACATACTTACCGATTGCTTTAACGGTGAAGGAAAACATCGTGAGGAAACCTGCACACGCCTGCGAAGAAACTCGAAGGTTGTGTGTGAAGTCGACCAACCCGCACTGGGCCCGCGTGTTAGACTAAGGCCTAATCGCCCTGATTCAGGGTAGGCTCGAGCCCCTCGGTGGGGACGTATATGAGCTGTAATGATAATGATGATGACTGCAGCTAGGCAGTATCAGTGAAGAAATTGTCGAATGTGACATGTTTTTCAAATTCTTCTTCCATTAGTTTTCTTGACAGATTTAGGTTTAGTAATTAAAATGTTCAAAATGGTGGCAATTTTTTTTCAATTCTGACAACGGATTCGTGATAAGGGACCTCTGGGACCCCCAGATATCGATTCTTGAAGCAATCGGTCCAGTAACTAAAAAGTTGAAAATGGCGGCCATTTTTTTCAATTCTGACAACAGATACGTGATGACGGACCTCAGGGACCCTCAGATATCGATTTTGGAAGAAATCGGTCCAGTAACAAAAAAGTTCAAAATGGCGGCCCCTTTTTTAAGTCGGGCAACGAATTCGATATAAGGGACCTCAGGGACCCGCAGATATCGATTTTGGAAGCAATCGGTTTGGTAATTAAAATGTTCAAAATGGTGGAATTTTTTTCAATTATGACAACGGATCCGTGATAAGGGACCTCAGATATCGATTTTGGAAGAAATCGATCTAGTAACAAAAAGGTTCAAAATGTCGGCCTCTTATTTAATTGGGGCAACGAATTCGTGATAAGGGACCTCACGGATCCGCAGATATCGATTTTGGAAGCAATCGGTTAAGTACCTAAAAAATTCAAAATGTCGGCCATTTTTTCAATTCTGACAACGGATTCGTGATAAGTGATCTCAGCGATCCCCAGATATCAATTTTGGAAATAATCGGTTTAGTAATTAAAATGTTCAAAATGGTGGCAATTTTTTTCAATTCTGACAACGGATTCGTGATAGGGGCCTCTGGGACCCCCAGATATCGATTCTTGAAAGCAATCGGTTCAGTAACTAAAAAGTTTAAAATGGCGGCATTTTTTTCAACTCTGACAACAGATTAGTGATAAGGGACCTCAGGGACCCTCAGATATCGATTTTGGACGTAATCGGTCCAGTAACAAAAAGGTTCAAAATGGCGGTTACTTTTTTATCGGGGCAACAAATTCGTGATAAGGGACCAGAGGAACCCTCAGATATCGATTTTGGACGTAATCGGTCCAGTAATTAAAAAGTTCAAAATGGTGGCCATTTTTTCAATTCTGACAACGGATACGTGATGACGGACCTCAGGGACCCTCAGATATCGATTTTGTAAGAAATCGGTCCAGTAACAAAAAAGTTCAAAATGGCGGCCCCTTTTTTAAGTCGGGCAACGAATTCAATATGAGGGACCTCAGGGACCCGCAGATATCGATTTTGGAAGCAATCGGTGTAATAACTAAAAAGTTCAAAATGTCGGCCATTTTTTTCAATTCTGACAACGGATTCGTGATAAGTGATCTCAGCGACCCACAGATATCGATTTTGGAAGCAATCGGTTTAGTAATTAAAACGTTCAAAATGTTGGAATTTTTTTTCAATTCTGACAACGAATTCGATATAAGGGACCTCAGGGACCCTCAGATATCGATTTTGGAAGCAATCGGTCCAGTAACTAAAAAGTTCAAAATGGCGGCCATTTTTTTCAATTCTGACAACGGATTCGTGATAAGGGACCTCTGGGACCCCCAGATATCGATTCTGGAAGCAATCGGTCCAGGAACTAAAAAGTTCAAAATGGCGGCCATTTTTTTCAATTATGATAACGGATTCGTGATAAGGGACCTCAGATATCGATTTTGGAAGAAATCGATCTAGTAACAAAAAGTTCAAAATGTCGGCCTCTTATTTAATTGGGGCAACGAATTCGTGATAAGAAACTTCAGGGACCCGCAGATATCGATTTTGGAAGCAATCGGTCCATTAACTAAAAAGTTCAAAATGGCGGCTACTTTTTTTTAATTCTGACAACGGATTCGTGATAAGGGACCTCTTGGACCCCCAGATATCGATTCTGGAAGAAATCGGTCCAGTACCTAAAAAGTTCAAAATGGCGGACATTTTTTTCAATTATGACAACGGATTCGTGATAAGGGACCTCAGATATCGATTTTGGAAGAAATCGATCTAGTAACAAAAAGGTTAAAAATGTCGGCCTCTTATTTAATTGGGGCAACGAATTCGTGATAAGGAACCTCAGGGACCCGCAGATATCGATTTTGGAAGCAATCGGTCAAGTAACTAAAAAATTCAAAATGTCGGCCATTTTTTCAATTCTGACAACGGATTCGTGATTAGTGATCTCAGCGACCCCCAGATATCGATTTAGGAAATAATCGGTTTAGTAATTAAAATGTTTAAAATAGTGGCAATTTTTTTCAATTCTTACAACGGATTCGTGATAACAGTCCTCAGGGACCCCAAGATATCGATTTTAAAAGCAATCGGTTCAGTAACTAAAAAGTTCAAAATGGCGGCAATTTTTTTCAACTCTGACAACGGATTAGTGATAAGGGACCTCAGGGACCCTCAGATATCGATTTCGGACGTAATCGGTTTAGTAACAAAAAAGTTCAAAATGGCGGCCCCTTTTTAAAGTCGGGCAACGAATTCGATATAAGGGACCTAAGGGACCCGCAGATATCGATTTTGGAAGCAATCGATCTAGTAACTTAAAAGTTCTAAATGTCGGCCATTTTTTTCAATTCTGACAACGGATTCGTGATAAGTGATCTCAGCGACCCACAGATATCGATTTTGGAAGAAATCGGTCTAGTAACAAAAAGTTTCAAAATTTGAAATTTCAAGATTTCGGAAGCAATCGGTCCAGTAATTAAAAAGTTCAAAATGGCGGCCGTTTTTTCAATTCTGACAATGGATACGTGATAAGGGACCTCAGGGACCCTCATATATCGATTTTGGAAGAAATCGGTCCAGTAACAAGAAAGTTCAAAATGGCGGCCCCTTTTTTAAGTCGGGCAACGAATTCGATATAAGGGACCTCAGGGACCCGCAGATATCGATTTTGGAAGCAATTAGTCTAGTAACTAAAAAGTTCAAAATGTCGGCCATTTTTTTCAATTCTGACAACGTATTCGTGATAAGTGATCTCAGCGACCCCCAGATGTCGATTTTGGAAGCAATCGGTTTAGTAATTAAAACGTTCAAAATGTTTAAGTAGTTATCGATATCAGCTTTGAGAACAACTTCTTTATTAGGAACTTTTTTGAAGAGAAGCTCTAATAAACCGAGTGTTTTTTCAAACGTTTTCCCCTTAACACTAATTTCATTGTTATCAATTTTGAGCGGGCTATCTCCTACATACATCTTATCACACACACACATTAGGGCGCACGAACGTCACAACCTGGCCTAGGAGTAGTAAGCAGTCGCCATGGCCGAAATCGGCTGAGGAGGATATATATATATATATATATACATCTTATCACGTTGTACGTGAACACCGAATGGGATCTTCTCTCGTTTAAACAGGTTCGCCAAATATGGTAGCATACTCGTTTCATCCATGCTAGCACCACTTTCTTCCCCTGCCACCATAAATTCCGATGGTATCGCAGATACATCTGCCGGATCTTCTGCTTCTTCTTCTTCCTCCTCTTCGGGTCCTATTGGATAGTCTTCACCCAAGTCCTCATCAGCATCATCATCATCATCATCCATTTCCTTTTTAAAACTCATTTTATAGGGTGTAGAGGTTTTTGTTTGTAAATAAGCCTGCGGTGATGGTTCCGGCTTTATCGACATCAGATCTGATGATAGAGCTTTTAAGGGTTTCGTTGAATTATAAGCTTAAACGCATCATCCCCATAGTGTTTCATAACTTATCCAAATATGATGCACATTTTATTATTAAAGCTCTAAAAGATTACAATGTAGAAGTGTTACCTTAAAACAAGGAAAACTTCATCTCTTTTACCATAAAAAGTAATAGTTTAGGTGTAGATTTAAGGTTTATTGATTCATTTAAGTTCATGTCATCCAGTCTTGATAGATTAACGAAAAACCTTAAACCAGAACAGTTTAAAACAATTAAAAAAGTTTTCCCACACCATACATCTATGTTGTGTTGCAAGGGTGTGTTCCCCTACAAGTAAATTAGTTCGATGGAGAGATTAGAGGAAACTCAGCTACCACCTCAAAATTGTTTCTATAGCACTCTTAACAAGTGTGGGTGCAGCGATGTTGAGTACAGTCACGCTCAAAATGTATGGAGAGCATTTAACATAAAAACAATGGGAGAGTATAGCGATCTGTATCTGAAGACAGACGTACTGCTTCTCACCGATGTCTTTGAGAATTTCCGAGAGGTTTGCCAAAAGACCTATCAGCTCGACCCCGCCCACTATTATACAGCACCTGGGCGTAGCTGGGACGCTATGTTGAAATATACGGGGGTTGAGTTGGAGCTTTTCACAGACATCTCCATGATTAAATTCATAAGTAGAGGTATACGAGGTGGGTTGAGCCAATGTAGTGGAAAGTATACTATGCTGAAGCCAATAATAAATACCTGAAAGATTATGACCCTAGTAAAGAGGCTAGTCTAATATTCTGGGCTGACGCAAACAACCAATATGGTTGGGCAATGTCTCAACCCCTCCCATACAAAGAATTCCGGTGGTTGAGTGAAGAGGAGATCACAAACTTTGATTTGAACGCTCTAACTTTAAAAGGGAAAAGGGGTACTTCTTGGAAGTGGATTTAGAGTACCCCCAACACTTGCACGATCTCCACAACGATTTCCCCTTTTGCCCTGAAAATAAGATCCCTGCAGGTGGTGGAAAAACAAGTAAATTAGATAATAAACCTTAGATAATAAAAGACAATATATAATTCATTATCTAAATTTACAGCAAGCTCTCGAGCATGGTCTTATATTAAAAAAAAATATATAGAATTGTAGAATTTTCACAGTCGTGTTGGCTTAAATCATACATCGATCTGAATACAAGCAAACGTATAGCCGCTGAAAACGCTTTTGAAAAAGAGTTTTTCAAACTTATGAACAATAGCGTTTTCGGGAAAACAATGGAGAACGTGGATAAACGGGTTGATGTTCATCTCACCAATAGCTGGGAGAGTCATCGTAAACGTTTGGGGGCACGAGCTCTCATAGCTAAATTAAATTTTCATAGTCGTACAATATTAGATGAGGATCTGGTTATAATTCAAATGTATAGAAATAAAGTAGTATATAAAAATAAATAAAATAAAAATAAAAAAGCCTTTTATTTCTTGCTTCACAGTAAAAAAAGTTGACATTTTAAGACACTGCATACTAGTTTAATTATATAATATAAATTATTTTGTAACTGTTTTTAGTAAATGTATTTTAGTTAAAATTAGTGTTTCAAGTAGTATTTTCGTAGGTAATTCATTTGGTAGTTATACAATTAAATAAGGCATTAAACTTTCCGTTTCCAGTTATTAATTGTAATTAAATTTCTTTCGTAACTTCATTTGCAAGAACCCCTCTCAGTGGAAGGTAAAGGCCTCCTCCAGAGATTGCCAGTGTTGTCTATCTTCTGCTAGTCGCATCCAGTGGGTACCTGCTATTTTTATGACGTCGTCTGTCCAGCGCGCATTTGGTCTACCCCTTTTTCTTTGACCCGATGGTCCTAACCATGATGTCGTCTTTCTAGTCCAGCGATTGTCACTGAGTCTAGTAATATGTCCTGCCCATCGCCATTTAAGTTTCTGTGAGTAACTGAGAGCGTCAATGACTTTAGTTTTTTTTCTTATGTCAGTACTGCGGATTTTTTCGATCTTTCTTATCTTCATAATGCTCCTTTCCATACTTCTTTGAGTTGTTAAAATCTTGTTTTTTATTTTCCTAGTAAACTTCCAGGTTTGACAGGCATATGTTAGTGAGGGGAGTAGGCAGGTGTTCATAACTTTGCTTTTTAACTTTATGGTCATGTCGCTTTTTAGAATTTCTTTGAGACTCCAGAATTTTTTCCAAGTAATGTTGACTCTACGCTCTACTTCCAGTTCGTTGTTGTGTTGGTTGAATGATATTTGTTTTCCCAGGTAGATATAGGTATCAACATAGGTTAAAGGCAGCTTTTCGAGATATATAGGTATTTTAGTATGGTTCGTCATGGAGTTAGTTTTATTTAGGTTGTTTTTTTTTTTTTTTATTCACCATTGGTAAACCCTTGACAACATCTCACCTGGTGGTAAGTGACGATGTTAATTCCAAGCCTACTTTGCGGCTTTCTTCATGTAGGGAGTTTATCATCAGTTGCAGTTGGTTTGTGTTTTCTGATAGCAGAACTATATCGTCAGCGAATCTGAGATGGCTCAGGTGACACCCGTTTATATTTATGCCGACTTTTTCCCAGTTGAGGTTTTGGATGATGGACTCTAATACCGCTATAAAGATTGTTGGGGAGATTGGGTCTCCCTGCCTTACACCTCTTTTTATTTGTACTAGGGGCCCAGTGGTCTCCAACTTCACTCTGCTAGTACTGTTGTCGTAGATATTTTTTAGGACTTGTATGTAATCTAAAGCTACTTTTTGAGACAGTAGAGCTTCCCAGATCGGTGGGTGGTGTAGAGTATCGAAGGCTTTTTGATAATCGATAAAAACAACATAGAGTGGTCTGTTGAACTCGTGGAATTTTTCTATCACCATCTCTAGCGAATGTATATGGTCGACTGTCGAGAAGCCTCGTCTGAAGCCTGCCTGTTCTATAGGTTGAAATTTTTCTGTGGTTTCTTTTATTTTTTTCTCTATTATAGAGGAGAAAAGTTTGTATAGTGAAGGTAGTAAGCTAATCGGTCTATAGTTACTGATGTCATTTGGGTCTCCCTTTTTGTACAGCAAAATTATTTCCGACTCTGACCATTGACGTGGAGTGTTTTTGCAACTCAGTATCATGTTGAACAGTCTGGTTAGAGGTTTGGTTAGATACATGTATCCTAATTTTATAGCTTCGTTGGTGATCTTGTCGGGTCCTGGGCTTTTATCTGTTTTTAGTGCTTTAATTCCTTTTGCCACTTCGTATTCCTCAATGGTTGCTTTCGCCTCTTCTGTAATGCTACTCGTTAATATATATGCTGGTTGATTTGGCGAGCTATAAAGTTTTTTGTAGTAATCTGTTGCTATTTTGAGTATTTCCGATCTATTTTGTGTGATGTTAGTTTTACTTTTCAACACTTCTATCCATGGTTTATGTGTTCTTAGTTCCTTGTACGCTTTCTTGACGCTTCCCTTGGCCTGAAGACATTTTTCAATGGTTTGTGCACGGTGTACCTTGTAGTCTTGGTTGATACGTTTACTTATGAGCTTATACAGTGCTCTTAGTTCGTTTTTCATAGCCCTTGATTTCGGTTTTGTCTTATGTATATCCTGTCTTCTGCTGATTAGTGTTTTTGTTCGTGCTGATATTATTTGGTTTTTCTCTGAGTTTGTGCTGGATACTAGTTCGTGCGCTTTTTTTAAGCTGGTATCGATTGCGTTTGTTATTTTGTCGTAGCAATTCTGAACGGTGTCAGAGTCATTCCAGTGGTCGAGCAGATGTGTAGAACAATCGTTCAGCGATTTGATGTAGGTTTGCTCTTCTCCCTCGTTCTTTAACTGTGATCTGGGGTATTGACCGTATTTGTTGCGATTTTTTGGCTTTGAAAGTGTATTGAAAGCTACTCTTACAGGTCTGTGGTCCGAGGGGTAAGTGATGTTTAAAACCTGTGTGTTTTGTACGTTTTTCGGTAAGTTTGTTAGTATGAAGTCTATTTCGTTTTTAGTATTGCCATCCGGTGATTTCCAAGTCCATCTCTGTTTGTTGTTCTTTTTGAAAAAAGTATTCATAATGGATAGGTTGTTCTCAGACGCAAAATCAATGAGTCGATTTCCTCTACAGTTTCTTTTTCCATAGCCGTATTTTCCAGTGATGGTTTCGTTTGGTTTGGGTTGCCCAATTTTGGCATTGAAGTCACCTATGACTATTATATAATTTCCTGAAAGTCGTATGGCGTTGTCGACAGTACTGTAGAAAAGCTCTAGTTCTTCATCATTCGAAGCCTCTGTTGGGGCATAAGCTTGGATGATACTTAAGTCCAAATTGTTGGTATGTATCTTTAGCAGCGCTACTCTTTCTGACAGTCCCTTGCAACACGTTATATATTTTTTTAGATGTTTTTTGATAATGAAACCTACTCCATATAATCCTGGAGTTGTTCCGATGTGGTAAAAAATAAACTCGTCATGTTCCTCTATTTTGTTACCGAGTTTTCTGACTTCTGAGAGACCAATAATATCGTACTTTACGTTTTTTAGTTTATGTTAGTTCCAGTAGACGTGAATAAGTCGATAGGGTTTTAACATTGTAAGTCGCTACATATAAGATGTTATGATGATTGTTTTTTGTAGTGTTTGGCATAACTATTGTTGTTTCCTCTGGGGGGGTTTTGGTCGTAATCCTCCACGGGGACCAGCCGGCTTGGAAGATGTGGTTTGGTGTTCGTTTTTACTTGTAATTCGTTTTTCGTGAGAGAGGGCAGTAATTGCTATTGTTTATTGTTTTTGTTTGTACGGACGTTTGGTAAATTGTTTTGGTTGTTAGTGGTTTGGTTTTTGGTTGTTAGGAAACCGAGTATTCCTGGCTTGATAACTCCCTCTGATATACTTGACGATCTTTGTATTCCTGATTGAGATTTGTTCTTTTTATGAGCATGTGCCTTTGGCTCTGCTTGCGTAAGATCATTGTGGTTTGGTGAAATTGGTAGAGCCCTTTTCTTAGTGCCTGAGCTATCTGTATTTTTGTGGTGTATTATCAGTTTGTCGTACTTGATAGCGGCGAAATTTCCTTTTTCTCTTTCGATGTTGACTTGCTCTTGCAGTTCTCTTCTTTTTTCTAGAACATAATGTGGAAAGTCTTCTTTTATATAGTAAGCGGTGTCTTTTAATACTCTCCTTTGTTTAAAAATCTCTATTTTCGTACCTAGTGTAGTGAATGTTACGGTAACCGGCCGGGGGTTTTCTCCTTTCTTCCCTATTCTTCTGGTTCCTTGTATGTCCCTTAGTTCTAGCCCTACAGAGAAATATTGGTTAATGAAACTTAGTATGTTTTTTTCTAAATCTGCGTACGATGTTTCAGTTTCCCCTAAACCAAAAATTACTATATTTCTCTGTCTTGACTGTTTTTCTAGAATGTATAGTCTTTTTTCTTGGGTTTCCAGCTTCTCTTTGAGATTTTTGTACTTTTCATCTATTGCTTCGAACTTTTTTTTCTAATGTGTAGTTTATATTTTGCGTAACTTGTTCCGTAACTTTCTCAGCTGATTGTACAATTGTTAACTTTTGTTCATTCAACTCGTTTTCAATTTTTTTGAGCATTTTCATAACTTCTTCCATGGTTAACAGTTATATTTTTGATAGTATTGTGTTATTTTGTCTTGTTTTGCTATTTATGCTGCCCTCTGTTGGCTCGACTTGGTACTAGGGAACCGGACAGCTGTTTGGTGTTTGGCAGGCTATGTGCTGTCTAGTATTTTCTCTAGATGGTGCTGTATTATTGATCAAAACTGCAAAATCATGCATCGATTTTATTGCTTTTTTGCAAGTTTTACACTAGAATGGTGTGAAATATCGTTTTTACACTTCATTCACTCGTTTGTACACCACTAGTAGCAATTTAATGCGGGAAATATCAGTAGTAGTTCAGATTTTAGGTCGTTTTCCCTTCACTGTTTTGCACGCATATTAGTTATTCACTGTTATTGGCTTTTGTCCACATTGTATTTCGATGTTCACTTGTTTATGATTTCATTGCACTTGTTTTTAATATTAAATTTCACTTGTTTGTATTTTTATTTTTGCACTAAATGCGGAGCCTATGTTGGTCGTGGCACAGTAACGCCCAAAGGAGGATATAATAAACCTATATATGTTGGTTTCTCAGTATTAGAATTGTCTAAAACTTTAATGTACGATTTTCATTTTGATTATATGCTCCCCAAGTATAATTCTGATAGACTAAGATTGTTGTATACGGATACCGATTCCTTTATATATAAAATAAAGACGAATAATTTCTATGAGGATATCAAACCGGATCTTGAGGCTCGGTTTGATACTTCAGACTATCCTATAGATAATAAATATAATATACCTAGGGTAAATAAAAAAGTTGTGGGTAAATTTAAAGATGAATGTTGTGGCGGGTTGATAAAACAATTTATAGGTATACGATCAAAGTGTTATTGTATAGTTAAAGAGAATGATGAAAACTGTGTGAAGAAAATCAAAGGTATAAAAAGAAAAGTTGTTGCCGATGAGATAACGGTGCAGAACTATTTAGATTGTTTAAAAGATAACAGTGCTTTATTACTAAAGCAGATGGGTGTAATAAGAAGTAGAGCTCATCGCTTATACGCCCAAACTTTAAATAAAGTAGCTTTAAATAATGTAGACTATAAGAGATTTTATATAGGTAATTATAAGACGTTAGCTTGGGGGCATAAGGATATAATGAATTAAATCTAGGTGTATAGACATACGATTAGTTTTAAAAAAACATCTGTCTTTGTATATAAAAAGTGTTATCTAGGTTAAGGTTAAAATTATATGTTGCATCTCATCATCATCATTACAGCTCATATACGTCCCCACCGAGGGGCTCGAGCCTACCCTGAATCAGGGCGATTAGGCCTTAGTCGACCACGCGGGCCCAGTGCGGGTTGGTCGACTTCACACACAACCTACGAGTTTCTTCGCAGGCGTGTGCAGGTTTCCTCACGATGTTTTCCTTCACCGTTAAAGCAATCAGTAAGTATGTACGTAAGTTTTTTTGAAAAACTCATTGGTACATTGGCCATCCAGATTTGAACCCGGTACCTCTGGTTAGATGGACCGAGTCGTTATCGGTTGAGCCACCGACGCTTTTTTGTTGAGCCACCGACGCTTTGTTGCATCTAGAAAATAAATATTTTTATATATTTTATTTCATTACGTTTTTTTTATTAAATACTAACCCTAACACTTTTGCTCTCGCTTGTACTGCACGATAACAAGTTTACATAGCGTGCGGTGGTTAGATAACATGCTCACACTATATGAACAGTGGGTTCGATCCCCAGCAAAGTCATTGGATTTTTCTACCAGCAGCGTGTTGCTTACACTCCATCTAGCGGTGTGTGTGTGTGTAACATTATCATCTAGAGTTGGTACTACCGCAATATTGTATTCCATCATCAGAGTAAACAGATTTTTCTAGTAGTATTAGTACCATGTCCGCATCATTCAGCGCCCCCACCCCCGCCGGCGCCTCCAGCCACCCGCCGTGAGCCGCAGCATGTGTTCGTCTGTCTGTCTCACCCGTAGGTAGTTATCCCCTGAATAGAATATCAGCTGCATAGTAGTAGGTAACGTGCGGGATAGCTCTTCATACATAATTTAGTATGGGAACACCTGGCGCAAAACTGTTTGGCGGGCCGCGGTATGTGTCCATCTGTCTCTCTCTCTCTCTCTCTCTCTCTCATAGGTACTACCTACCTCATAAAACGGAAATTGCATCTTGCTGAATAATGGAACAAAAATCTGCACGGGTGCAGTCGCAGGTGGCGGCTAGCTATCAAGCGCTACTCCCCACACACATACGTCATAATCACCCATGTATATCAATATTTCAATGCTAACGTTATCAAGCACCGTGGCCGAGCGGTGTAGCTACTCGCGTCACTTCAGAGCCGCGGCGGCGGCGGTGGATTCAAATCTAACCAAACGAATGTTTTTTTTCTCACTAACGCCATCTATATTCACATTCCTAGTACTCGCTAACTTTACTATGGTGACAGCTGACATAACAGACCAATGACAGGTGTCATGTTGACAGTTGTGACCGCTGTCATTGTTGACAAGGTTGACTTTGACAGCTGTCATGTTGAGAGTTGTGAGAGCTGACATTGAGTTTGACGTTGCGAGCTGTGATTGGTCGATGCCAAGGTTGATAGGTGGCCACGCCCACTACGCCTACGCATATTCTCGCTCACACCATAGCTCTGTCTCGCTCTAACACATGAGGTATCGCATCTTACCCCTCACTCACTCGCACTGTATGACATCATTCTCACTCACACCATCGCTCTGTCTCGCTCTAACACATAGGATTTCGTATCTTCTCTCTCTCTCACTCGCACTGTTGAGCCAGAACCGCCATATTTACACTACTTACCTAAAGGGTCTAAAAGTCATGACTTTCAAAATTGATTTCTGAGCTCTTTCTTTTTTCATAAAAACTGTTTTGTATGCGCCACCCCAAACTGTGATACAGTAGTTAAGAAGTGTCTGGTACAGTGAAATATAAATATTTTTTAATGTGATGCGATCCACAGAATGACGCAGGTTTTTAGTCCTAGAACCCAAGATATCCAACTGAGCGTTCCATTTTAGATGTTAGTCAATATATACACCAAGGTATTTCATGGTAGACGCGCGTGACAATGATAAGCACTGACAGTTTGGTGACTGCTTATTACAGAAGTGTGATTTAATTTCAAAGTTTAAAGGAGTTTGTGAATTTGACTTCTTGAATTTAAAGTCAGAAGATTATTTTGTAGCCATTTCATCACCGTTTCAAAAGAAGTTTCTGCATGGTTTTTAACATCAGCCCAGTTAGACCCACTGACTAAGAGTGCTGTGTCATCTGCATAAACGAAAATTTCACAGTTTGTAAGCTTTAAGGAACAGAGATCTGTTATGTACATTTGAAAAAGAGTTGGTCCCAGGATACTTCCTTGTGGCACTCCATACTCCAGAGATTGTTCTTCACTAAGATTATTTCCAATCTTGACTTGCTGCGTTCGTCCTGTCAAATAATCTTTAAATATGTTTTAACCGTTTCCGTAGCTCAGAGGCAAAGTTCACTGGCTTTACACAGGAGGTCGCGGGTTCGATTCCCGGCGGGGTCAATTGTAAGACTCGGTTTGGTTGGTGGTAGGGCATTTTCTAAGCCCACCTGGCTAGCTACCACCATCTTATCTAAGTCTTGCCGCCAAATATCAATGATATCATTGGTGTGTTCCGGCATGAAGGTAAGATAGCCAGTTCCCCACTGCGTTGGGGAATCTTGGTAAGCCCGCTTCCATCTTCGGCAACATCGTCACTTACCACCGGGTGAGATGTTGTCAAGGGTTTACCAATTGTAAATAAAAAAAATATGTTAAGGACCATTCCACGAATACCAATGGCTTCAAGTTTTGAAAATGGAATTGGTATGCAAACGATGTCGAAAGCCTTAGACAAGTCGAGGAAGATCCCTATGCACTTCAAGATTAGTAACGATAGAATCAACTAAGTCGGAAACAGCATCCTCAGTTGATACCGTTGCTTTAAAGCCATACTGTTTTTTTGCAATTACATTATGATGATTAAGAAATTTAATGAGATGGTTATTAAGCACTCTTTCAAGAATTTTGGATAAGGATGTTAAAACCAAAATCGGACAATAATTAGTGACACTTGTTTTTTCTCCAGTTTTATGTACTGGATGAACAATAGCTTTTTTAAAAGCTACTGGAAAAAATCCGGTGCTGAGCGACAAATTTAAAATGTGTGTAATCGGAGGAACAAGCACTTTCCGGCATTTGTTAATCAATTTAAAAGATATACCATCTCCACCAGTTGCACAGACTTGTCGGAGATGTATGATAATATTTTTTATTTCGGATTCGTCGACCTCAAGTATTGTCATAGAACTCAAATTACCTATTGAAGAATTATTGTCTTGCAGAGGTTGTGTATTTGTACGTATTTTGGAAGCTAGATCTTTTTCTACATTGGCAAAAAATGAATTAACATCATTAACAGATGAAATCGGATCAGCAGATATTTTTAAAAGTTCATTGGGTGTGGAAGTGACTTTTTGAGTGTTTGTTATTTGTTTAATAATTTTTCATAGCGCTTTAGGATATTTTTTTGATTTTTCAACTTCCGATTTTTCGTAAGCTCTTTTGACCTTACGCAGTAAGTTGGTACAGAAATTTCTGTATCTGGTATATGTTTGCTGTAGTACTATATTGTTAGGGTGTCTCTTCAGATTTTTATGCATCTTGTCCCGGTTCCTTATACATCTTAACAAGCCTGGAGTTACTTACTTGGCGTAAGATTTATAATTTAAGGTAGACTGAATGCAATCGAGGACAGATTATCGATGTCCTCGTCGTCAAGGATAGATCCACCACGTCCTATTCGTGAATGTCGGACACCACCCCACCCTTGCTGGTTGTTGGGCCCTATACGGATGCCACGGCTAGTGTCGGCGACTTTACCCCCGGACCGGGAACGTCGGTAACCTGCATATTTGACACGGGCGTTGCCAAGGATGCAGTGGACAAAGTTTCTAACGTGTTGTCTTCTTTGTTACAAGTAAGAAAGATCCAACCATTTGTATATTTCAAACGTTGACCCCATTGTTCATATTTGGTCCACGAATGTAGATCGCCACCACGTTTTAAATTTTCTCGTAAAATTGTCTCGTATTGGTGGTTTGATTGCCTTCGTGGTGATGCGAAGACATGGATTAGCTTATGGATTACTTACTAATGATTGCACGTCCCACACGTGGTCAAATTCTGGAGTTTCGATGACTGTCCACGGGACATCGATGTTTCGAACGTCTTATTTGACATAAGCATAGTTTTCACTACAACTTTTTAATTTACCTGTAAGCGTGTAAGCCAAGATGCAACCAAAATATTTAGTGCAGTTCTTTTCTGTCTTAAGTTAAGTCGAGCCTTAAGTTAAGTCGCTATCTTGTTCGTTCGTCCTTTGTTTCGATTTCAAATTCAGGAAAGCGTGAGGCATTAAAATTCAAAAACAACATGTAAAGTCACCAAAAAGTGTGTAGGTCACCAGAAAGATAATTTTCCTAAGAAAGGAAACTACAGCTACTTTTACGTAACCTACTTTTGCCGTGACCATTGCTATTAAATGCACGTTTTGTTAGAAATCTGATGGGCATATACGGTACATGTTTTGTGAAACAGCGTGCTGAACGCGCCAGTCATGACAATTTTTGACATAAATTGGCTGATTTGCAGCAAATTAACGTGATACCTGCTGTAATATAAAAACAATCCAGTCAACACGCTTATTGACAGTGGTTCAGACATTTGTTATTAATTCCAACTCGGTAACAGCCTACTTTGTGATTTCGGAGCATACTGCAATAAAAATTCTACATACTACCTGATTCGCGAAATATTTATCCAGGAAATCAATTCTACTAGTTACGTTACTGCAGTTATAAAGTTTTCAGAGTATTCTTTTGAAGTTGATTTATTTGACGTGCTCCCTGAATGCATAAAGGTTCCGATGTGACTATTTGAATCGGAAGAAAATTTCGTAAATTTTCGTATGAGTGACCCCTAGGTTAGATGAGGTTACACAAGTGCATTGTTTACTAATTTTAGACTCGGTTATGATGAGAAATCCTTTAGAGAGCGATGATAAGAAGCTGTTTTTTAACTTGCCATGATTAAAAATTATCTGATTCTTTTGTCACTGGTACTGCGACATACGGGTAGTACTACCACAGTCTAATAATCCATACAGTCGTCCGACGGAGGGCGTCAGACAGCGCAATCGTGCGGGGGCTGCGGGGCGGGTAGGGCCCACTAGACCATTGTCTGTTGTTTGTATGGTGCGGTGGGCCCATTCATTGAGGGTCTTTACGTTGCATTTTTATTATCAATCATTCATGCACGGCTAATTATTATCTTTTGATTTATTTCGGTTCATAATTTT
The DNA here is from genome assembly GCA_947284805.1 of Coleophora flavipennella. Classification (NCBI taxonomy): domain Eukaryota; kingdom Metazoa; phylum Arthropoda; class Insecta; order Lepidoptera; family Coleophoridae; genus Coleophora; species Coleophora flavipennella. Next base: position 53,219 of record OX369305.1, on the reverse strand, counting down.
TGAAAATTATTAAATATTATTTAAATAAATATTAAAACATTTTGTTATAATTAATTTTTAATAAATTTCAAATTAATAATTTTGCTAAAACATTTTTTTAATAAATTTAAAATTATTTTAAAAATAATTGTAACAAAGAGTTTTAATAATTTATTATATAATAATATATAATAATTATCGATACTTTTTTAAAATTAAAATTTTGTGTGAGTTAGACGACATCTCATTCTCATCTCATCATGGTAAGTGACGATATATTATAGTCGAGGATGGTACACGCAAACTCAAATAATGCCTAGTCAATCTCGCCTTGATGATCATGATATGGATCATTTTATAGGTATTATTGGGGTGTTTTTTTACGAATATGACATACATACTATAATCCGTTGTTGAAAAAAATGGCGGCCATCTTGAACTTTTTAGTTACTGGACCGATTGCTTCCAAAATCGATATCTGAAGGTCCCTGATCACGAATTCGTTGCCCCATTTAAAAAAGTGGCCGCCATTTTGAACTTTTTAGTTACTGGACCGATTGCTTCCAAAATCTATATATAGGGGTCCCTGAGGTCCCTTATCATGAATCCGTTGTCAGAATTGAAAAAAAATGGCCGCCATTTTGAACTTTTTAGTTACTGGGCCGATTGCTTCCAGAATCGATATCTGGGGGTCTCTTCAATTTCATACAATATTTATTTATAATTTAAAGCAAGTTACAAGTCATTTTAAACATAAGTCATAAGTTAGTTATATTTTATTTTAACCTTATTAAATGTTATAAAGCATTTCGCTGTTATTACAGTATTTTATTCAAAAAAAAATCGTCAACAGTATAATAAGCCTGTGCTATCAAAAAGCTTTTTAGTTTGGCCAAGAACACAGAGTTGCTCGGTGCGTCTCTAATGTCAGCCGACATTGAATTATAGATTTTGGGACCCATGAATTGTATACATTTTTGCGACTTAGTTAGCCTGCATCTAGGTACCCTCAGCTCGTTATGGCTTCTGGTGTTATGTGAGTGGACATCACTATTTATAGAGAAGTCGCTAAGATTGAATCTGACTAGTTTAGCGATCAGGAGTATAACAAGTGATGGAAACGTTAGTATTTTAAGTTTTATGAATAATTCTTTCGCGGGGTGGTCCCACTCCACTCCCGAGATAATACGGATGGCGCGTTTTTGTACTCTGAACACCCTATCTCTGTCAGCGGCCAGCCCCCCTAGGTCAGCCCCATAAGAAAGGAGAGAGTGGAAGTAGCCGTAGTAGGCTTTCTTTGTGTTATTAAGATTTAAACTTGGTCTTAGTCTCTGTAAGGCATAACAGGCAGATGACAACCGGGAGTGTGTAAAGTCGATATGGGGTGACCAGTTAAGGGCCGCGTCCACCATAAATCCGAGATACTTAACCTCGGCAACCTGAGGGACAGGTATGCCGCTGCAAAGAATCTCCAACTTAGGGTTAATTATGCTATTTAAATTAAACTGAATTATGTTGGTTTTATCAACATTCAGTTTCATGCCGTTGGCAGTGAACCATTTTGCAATTTCGTTCATTACATTTTGAAGTTTGGCGTTTAGCTCGACTTGTTTATTTGTGCATATAATTACGCAGCCATCATCGGCAAACATTACATATTCAGCCAAGGATGAAGAGCTGGTGAAATCATTCATTAGTACTAAAAAAAGGAAATTTCCCATAACAGAGCCCTGAGGCACTGCGTAGTCACCAATTTTTTGTAGTTCAGAGCGTTCTTTTTTTACAAATGTGAGCTGTTCTCGGTCTTTTAGAAATGATTTTATGGTTTCAAGAAAAACACCAGTAACACCGTAGTAGTTCAGCTTTTCAATAAGGAGGGAGTGGTTGACCAACTCGAAGGCACGCGACAGGTCACAGAATATCGCGGCGACCCGTCGCCCGCCGTCAAGGTGACGCATCACCCTATTTATTACGTCAAGTGTTGTATCAATAGTGGGCCTGTCCCTCTGGTAGGCATATTGCTGTTTATTTAGTAATTTGTTAGAACTAAAATACGAAGTTAACCTGTTGCACATTAGTCTCACAAATATTTTCGATATTATCGGAATAATCGAAATGGGTCAAAAGTTTTTAAGTTCATCCATTTGTCATTTACCTTTATATACCAGTAGGACCTTGATTTGTTTCAAGCATTGGGGGTAGGTGCCACTTTCGACGGATTTATTTATAAGTTCAAGTATTATGGCAAACATGAATGGTGGTAAATAATCATAGATTTTGGTAGACATATCATTAATATCAGATGAGTTTTTACGCTTAATTTTCTTAACGGCTGTTAATATTTCATCTAGAGAGAATCGTTCAAATTCCAAGTGGTGGGTGAGGTGGGGGCTTGAAATGAAAGTTTAGGTATGTAATTGCATCGGCAGTGGATAGTGTGTTAAATGTATTATTCGCATTGATGTAAAACTGTTTTAGGGCGTCAGCTTTTTGAGCGGCTGCGCGTTGCGTAGTGCAGTCGTCGTCAGATGATTTGTATATCAGTATATCAATTGCACTTGATTTGTTATTATTACGGCATGTTTCTGATGCAATCACATTCCACACACTTTAACATATATTTTTGCTCTTTGATATGGTCGAGTTTATGTAATTTTTACGGGCGGAGCGCAATTCCGTTTTGTATTCAGACTCAAGCACAATAATTTCATCAAAGTCATTCTGTGTATTGTTACAATTATGAGAAAAGTTTTGTTTCATTTTTCTTAGTTGTTTCCGAGTGTTAACTACCTGCTCTGTGACCCACAAATTTTGTTAGTTACGTACGGGGTATTTTTTTTAAGGGAAAACTAATGTTGAAGAAATGCTTTATAATATTCAATACAGATTCAAACATTTTGTTAGGGTGCGTCATTTTAATATACAATGAGTTCCAGTCATACAAATACAAATTATTGCAAAATTGATCAATATTTGATTTGGAAAACATAATATTGTTTGATTGAACAGCTTTGTATGTAACTTTGTTCTTATTTTCTCTTTTATTAACTCTCTTGAGTAAATAATTTATTATATGTTTGTACCAGGGCCTGGTAGTTTTCATTGTCATTTTAACTATAATTTATTGATTTGCCAGGGCCTGGTAATTAAATAAAAATGTGGCAATGTGTTCGTTTGTAAGTCGGCCTGATTGTTGAAATTGCCTGTTTAATTCTTATTTTCTCTTTTATTAACTCTCTTGTGTAAATAATTTATTATATATTTGTGCCAGGGCCTGGTAGTTTTCATTGTCATTTTAACTATGATTTTTTGACTTGCCAGGGCCTGGTAATTAAATAAAAATTATATACATTAATATATATAAATATATATATACCTATACAAAAAAAAATATATATACATATACCTATACAAAAAAACTAACTAAGCTAACTTTCAGAATTAAAAAGTTAATTGGTCCCAGTGACTAAAAAGTTCAAAATGGCGGAAACTTTTTTAATGTTCACAACGTATTCTTCATAAGGAACTTCAGGGATCCCCAGATATCGATTTTTGAAAGCAATCGGTCAATTTAATAAAAAGTTTTAAATAGCGGCCATTTTTTTGATTCTGACAACAGATACGTGATAAGGGACCTCAGGGACCCGCAGATATTGATTATGGAAGCAATCGGTCTAGTAACTAAAAAATTCAAAATATCGACCACATGAAGGCATCTTAATTAATTCTGGTAACGTATACGTTACAAGGAACCTCAGGGACCCTCAGATATTGATTTTGGAAGCAATCGGTCTAACTAAACAGTACAAATTGCCGGCCACTTTTTTATTTTGGGCATCGAACTCGTAATAAGGGAAGAAATCGGTCTATTAACTAAAAAGTTCAAAATGGCGGCATCTTTTTTAATTGGGACAACGAATTCGTGATAAAGGACCTCAGGGACCCTCAGATATTGCTTTTGGAAGCAATCGGTCCAGTAATAAAAAAGTTGAAAATGGCGGCCATTTTTTTTCGATTCTGACAACGGATTCGTGATAAGGCACCCCAGGGGCCCTCAGATATCGATTTTGGAAGCAATCGGTCCAGTAATTAAAAATTTCAAAATGGCGGCCATTTTTTCAATTCTGACAACGGATACGTGATAAGGGACCTCAGGAACCTTCAGATATCGATTTTGGAAGCAATCGGTCCAGTAACTAAAAAGTTCAAAATGGCGGCTACTTTTTTTAATTCTGACAACGGATTCGTGATAAGGGACCTCAGGGACCCCCAGATATCGATTTTGGAAGCAATCAGTCCAGTAATTAAAAAGTTCAAAATGGCGACTACTTTTTTGAATTCTGACAATGGATTGGTGATGAGGGACCTCAGGGACCCCCAGATATCGATTTTGGAAGCAATCGGTTAAGTAACTAAAAAGCTCAAAAAGGCGGTCATTTTTCAATTCTGAAAACGGATTCGTGATAAGGGACCTCATGGACCCCCATAAATATCGATTTTGAAAGCAATCGGTCCAGTAACTAAAAAGTTCAAAATGGCTGGCATTTTTCAAAATTCTGACAACGGATTCGTGATAAGGGACCTCATGGACCCCCAGATATCGATTTTGGAAGCAATCGGTCAAGTAACTAAAAAAATCAAAATGGTGATTATGTTTTATAGTTCTGTCTACGGATTCGTGTTATTTGATCTCAGCGACCCCCAGCTATCGATTTTGGAAGCAATCGGTTTAGTAATTAAAATTTTCAAAATGGTGGCATTTTTTTTTCAATTATAACAACGGATTCGTGATAAGGGACCTCAGATATCGATTTTGGAATAAATCGATCTAGTAAGAAAAAGGTTCAAAAATCGATTTTGTAAGCAATCGCTCCAGTAATTAAAAAGTTCCAAATGGCGGCCTTTTTTTTCGATTCTGACAACGGATACGTGGTAAGGGACCTCAGGGACCTTCAGATATCGATTTTGGAAGCAATCGGTCCAGTAACTAAAAAGTTCAAAATGGCGGCTACTTTTTTGAATTCTGACAACGGATTCGTGATAAACGACCTCAGGGACCCCCAGATATCGATTTTGGAAGCAATCGGTTAAGTAACTGAAAAGCTCAAAAAGGCGGTCATTTTTTCAATTCTGAAAACGGATTCGTGATAAGGGACCTCATGGACCCCCAGATATCGATTTTGTAAGAAATCGGTCTATTAACTAAAAAAGTTCAAAATGGTGGCCATTTTTTTCGATTCTGACAACGGATACGTGATAAGGGACCTCAGAGACCTTCAGATATCGATTTTGGAAGCAATGGGTCCAGTAACTAAAAAGTTCAAAATGGCGGCTACTTTTTTGAATTCTGACAATGGATTCGTGATGAGGGACCTCAGGGACCCCCAGATATCGATTTTGGAAGCAATCGGTTAAGTAACTGAAAAGCTCAAAAAGGCGGTCATTTTTTCAATTCTGAAAACGGATTCGTGATAAGGGACCTCTAGGACCCCCATATATCGATTTTGGAAGCAATCGGTCCAGTTAATAAAAAGTTCGAAATGGCGGCCATTTTTTTTAATTCTGACAACGGATTCGTGATAAGGGACCTCATGGACCCCCAGATATCGATTTTGTAAGAAATCGGTCTATTAACTAAAAAAGTTCAAAATGGCGGCCTCTTTTTTAATTGGGGCAACGAATTCGTGATAAAGGACCTCAGGGACCCTCAGATATTGCTTTTGGAAGCAATCGGTCCAGTAATTAAAAAGTTTGAAATGGCGGCCATTTTTTTGATTCTGACAACAGATTCGTGAAAAGGGACCGCAGGGACCCCCAGATATCGATTTAGGAAGCAATCGGTTCGGTAATTAAAAAGTTCAAAATGGCGGCCATTTTTTTCGATTCTGACAACGGATACGTGATAAGGGACCTCAGGGACCTTCAGATATCGATTTTGGAAGCAATTGGTCCAGTATCTAAAAATTTCAAAATGGCGGTAACTTTTTTGAATTCTGACAACGGATTCATGATAAGGAACCTCATGGACCCCCAGATATCGATTTTGGAAGCAATCGGTCCAGTAATTAAAAAGTTTGAAATGGCATCCATTTTTTTTATTCTGACAACAGATTCGTGAAAAGGGACCAGATATCGATTTAGGAAGCAATCGGTTCGGTAATTAAAAAGTTCAAAATGGCGGCCATTTTTTTCGATTCTGACAACGGATACGTGATAAGGGACCTCAGAGACCTTCAGATATTTATTTTGGAAGCAATGGGTCCAGTAACTAAAAAGTTCAAAATGGCGGCTACTTTTTTGAATTCTGACAATGGATTCGTGATGAGGGACCTCAGGGACCCCCAGATATCGATTTTGGAAGCAATCGGTTAAGTAACTGAAAAGCTCAAAAAGGCGGTCATTTTTTCAATTCTGAAAAAGGATTCGTGATAAGGGACCTCTAGGACCCCCATATATCGATTTTGGAAGCAATCGGTCCAGTTACTAAAAAGTTCAAAATGGCGGCCATTTTTATCAATTCTGACAACGGATTCGTGATAAGGGACCTCATGGACCCCCAGATATCGATTTTGTAAGAAATCGGTCTATTAACTAAAAAAGTTCAAAATGGCGGCCTCTTTTTTAATTGGGGCAACGAATTCGTGATAAAGGACCTCAGGGACCCTCAGATATTGCTTTTGGAAGCAATCGGTCCAGTAACTAAAAAGTTTGAAATGGCGACCATTTTTTTGATTCTGACAACAGATTCGTGAAAAGGGACCGCAGATATCGATTTAGGAAGCAATCGGTTCGGTAATTAAAAAGTTCAAAATGGCGGCCTTTTTTTTTGATTCTGACAACGGATACGTGATAAGGGACCTCAGGGACCTTCAGATATCGATTTTGGAAGCAATTGGTCCAGTATCTAAAAATTTCAAAATGGCGGTAACTTTTTTGAATTCTGACAACGGATTCATGATAAGGGACCTCATGGACCCCCAGATATCGATTTTGGAAGCAATCGGTCCAGTAACTGAAAAGTTCAAAATGGCAGCCATTTTTTTCAATTCTGACAACGGATTCGTGATAAGGGACCTCAGGGACCTTCCGATATCGATTTTGGAAGCAATTGGTCCAGTAACTAAAAATTTCAAAATGGCGGTAACTCTTTTTAATTCTGACAACGGATTCATGATAAGGGACCTCATGGACCCCCAGATATCGATTTTGGAAGCAATCGGTCCAGTAATTGAAAAGTTAAAAATGGCAGCCATTTTTTTCAATTCTGACAACGGATTCGTGATAAGGGACCTCAGATATTGATTTCGGAAAAAATCGGTCAATTAAATAAAAAGTTCAAAATGGCGGCCTCTTTTTTAATTGGAGCAACGAATTCGTGATAAGGGACCCCAGTGGCCCTCAGATATTGATTTTGGAAGCAATCGGTCCAGTAACTATAAAGTTCAAAATGGCGGCCATTTTTTTAAATTCTGACAACGGATTCGTGAAAAGGGACCTTAGGGATTCCCAGATATCAATTTTGGAAGCAATCGGTCCAGTAATTAAAAAGTTCAAAATGGCGGCCATTTAGACTGAAACTACGTTAGTACTTATATATTATATACTTTGTACTAACATATTTACTTTGCTGAAACGATTTTCAAACATGCCCGGTTATCCATCGCAAGTTTTACGGCTATGATAGTGGCGATCGACATTAATGATTCTCTGTTTGAAGGACTCTTTAAGGATAATGCCTATTCCATTTCTTGTGTAAGAGGAACCGTGGTTTATTAGCTGGTAGTTGCGCCCTATGTCTCTCGACTTTGATCTTTTCCATTTCAGTTACTGAATACAGCAGATACTTACGTCTCTTCTGTGTAGTATTTTAGCCAGTTCTTGGCTATGTCCGATCAGGGAACCAATATTCCACGTTGCGTTGCGTCTTAAGTCGTCGCTTTGGGGGTACGGGTAGTATTTTGGATCGCACGTACACTCTGATCGTCGCTTATGGGGAATGCCCTAGCTCTTACATCTCTCTCTTTTTTGCGCATTTTCATATTGGATTAGGAGATTTGTTTGACTGGCTATATGGTTTTCCGGCCGGTTGCCACCTGACGCCAAGGTTGTAGCCCCTAGGTTCCTCCGCCACCAACTCTTACGAGTGCTCCAACCCAACGCTCAGCAGACCGGGAGCCTCTACTTCACATAAGGTGGAGAAGCCTACAGGTGGGGTTTTATATGGAGTAGCTCCTTCTCCGGCCTTGTTGTCCGTGGGAGGTTTTTTATTTTCTTCCTACCCTTCAGGCGGGGGCACCTGCTGCAGGTACGCTCGCCTGACGGGCGTTCTTCTATTCGCCATCGGAGGACGCGGTGTCTAGGGATTATTAAACTTGTAAAAAAAAAAATTTCGTCAAATCTTTTTTTTTGGTATGTAAGTATTATTTTGCTTTCAGGTATAGACTTTACTCAAACTCGGTGCAACATGGCAGCAGAGCCTGGAAGGAAATAGCTTGGGGCTTCAGGCGGCTGTGCACCCGGCTGCTGGACTGGCGTCGGAGGCAATTCCCGCCACTGCTCGGACCGATAGGCCCACTGCAGCGGCTGCAGCTGATGGTACGGTACACTGGCGCACAAGCCGGCGACATAATCGTGAACATACTGGAAGGCGCTGCCATGGTTACTGTCTTTCGCATCCTCTGCCACACCCGTGCTTGGCTGCACTCCTCTATGCGTGACTGCGACGCTGCCATCGAAGTTCCTGAAGCTGTCGTATAGCTGAATATGTGACCTTGTTCTTAGATGTATAATTTATTTATTATAATTTATTATTTACTAGCTGACGCGGCAAATTTCTAACCGCCCTTTCCCTACACTCTATTACACTACCTCTTTAAGGAGCAGGCTGCCTCACGGCGCTGTGCATTAATGTCGGACAGAGCGTGACCCGAGCGCTCGCGGTTCCCTCCTGGGAAACGCAAACCTTGGTTGGGTCTGGAACCATCGGTTTTGGGGGCTACCCTCGTCGACACCAGGCATCTCCCTCCCACCCTACCTATTCTTATTCTTGTTGCGCTGTTTGGGCGTCTGCGCTGGTACAGGCCACCTTCGGCGCTTCAGGCTAGAGAACGTTAGGTACCCGATCCCATTGCACTGGGCTTGCCCAAAGGTGACGGATAGGGCACACCTAAGCTAACTCACCCCGCAGCACATTGAGATTGGCTCGGGACGCACTGGATGTCCTTACCGCTTCTGACGGCGCTATGGATAACGACGGCTTCACAACCGTCGAATCCGAATGCGGTCGCAAGCGGAGCGGGGGTTTACAATGACTTTTTTACAGTACTGGATAGGGAATTCCAAAGTATATTTAAGTCTAAATCCACAATTAGTAATATCAAATTTAAATTCAGTGAATGGGCTACTATAGGTATATACAAAAGTAGCCAAACTTTGTTTGACCTTTATGACAAAAAAACTTACACTTTTGATGAGACCTTTAGAAATTATGTGAAACAACATACAAATATTTTTAAGAAGGTTTGCCGCGTAGCAAAATCTAATTATCTAGCTAGAAAAATAAAATTGACAGATAGTAGCAAAGAAAGAAGTAAAGTCAAACCTCGCTACAAAGAATATGTTTTGCAAACACATCAAGGTAAAATTAATTCGAATGCCGATGTAGCCAAATAATTCGAAACTTTTTTCACAAATATTCCACTTATGACTACTGAAGCCCTACACTCATCAGTATCACCTATGTATGCTCAAAGGTTGCTGAAGGAAAATTTTAGTATTTGTGATCAAAAATTCTCCTTCAGAGTAATTGAATCACAAACTATTGTAAAAACTTTAAATCTCTCAAAGTGAAAAGAACCGAAGACCTCTGGGGATTATCGGTAAGCTTGATCAGTAATGTAATTGATACTTTAGCGCCATAATTGACTTGTCTTTTTAATATTAGCATTGATAGTGGCGTCTTTCCAGATCTCATGAAGCTTAGTATAGTGATACCTTTATATAAATCTGGTTCAAAAACTGATCCGGGCAACTACAAACCAGTTTTGTGCTGCCAGTTCTTAGTAAAGTGTTTGGAAAGATTATGCTTTACCAAATGCTACAATATTTTACAGAAAACAAACTACTGCATAACCAACAATTTGGTTTCGCGAAAGGTCGATCAACAACCGATGCAGGAGTTGCACTTATTACATGAATGATTTTCATGTACAAATTTAAAAATTATAATTCAAAAAACCTCATCAATTTTGAAATAAAATTTTTTACGTCCAGAATTTGCGATCAATTTGAAACTTTATCTGTCAGATACAAAAGCATCTAAAACCGCCCTTTTCACTGCACTTGCATCACTTGAATCTAATGAAACACTGATTAATTCTATCAGATCTTTAATAACTAATTTACATGCATACCGTATAACCTTATGATAACAAATTCACGTCTTTCTCCGTCAGGTGGGAGCGAAGTTCAAAAAACATGTTAAAATTCGATCTAATGGTAACCAAAAAATACAGCAAGACATTATTAACAAAAATATAGTAATTTGGCGTTTGGATGCTGAATCTTCTTTGCTGTCTGACTATTCTCACCGTTGATGCTACTGATACGAATCCTGTGAGCACTAGTTGATACAGACACATGTCAATCGCACAAAATGCTGCAGTTCTTCCAATACCGAGGTCACAGTGGATGACAATTGGACCGGGCACAGGCTGGTTAGTCTGCAATGCTTCCCAAAAATCATGATTGTTTTGCCTATTGACGGCTAGGAAAAAGAAGTTGGCTTGGCTACTGCCCCAAGCATGTATAGAAACTTCTCACTAACACATAGTTTTCAAATATTCATTGATTAATTACTATGTACTTATTAATCTCATAGAACTTTCAGGAAATAATTAACAAAATAAAAGTTTTTTGTTTATTTTGTTTGTTCCTTGAAAAAATCATAGATGGCACTGTCCATACCCTTCCTATTTTCTATACCAAAATTCATTCATAGGACCCAAAAAAAGTGTATGTAGTTATAATAGGTCATCTTTGTCTAGAGCTTAGTACGGTCAAAGTTATATTCTCTTTGACAATATCTTTTTTTTTACCCAGTTAATTGAAGTTTGTATAAACGCCTAGCTAAAAGTTAATAGCAAAGTCTTATATATAGCAATTTTTGCACGTATTATAGTAGGATTTCTACTTTTTTTTTTTATACTTCTACCTCCAACATGATCGGAGCCTATTTTCGCTAGTCTTCTCTTTCATACCAGTTCTCGCTTTTACTCCTCTCGCACTTCCATTCCGCATACTGTATCTTTCTTGCATTCATCTCTTTCTTTCATTTTCGGGTGGGACTTCCGGCTAGTGACACTAAGGTATCTATATTTTTGTTCTTTTATTAAATCAAGGAGGCAGGGTAAATAATTGTACTCGACACAAGGGGTAAATAAATGTACGACGACAGGGTTTACATAATTTTTGGTTTGACAAATTTTCCAAATTGTACATGGTAAACTTAATCCTATTTTAGTGTAACTTATTCTTAAAACTCTATATATGTTTTTATCCTTATGGCCTATGCTTATCTCTAATATTCTAAATACTTTTCTTAGTTCTATATATATTTCATCTTCTATATTATCTATGCACATCTGCAATATTCTGCATGATATTACGACTGCATGTTAACTTAAACATATTTTCCTTTGTTTAACAATACTTCTATCCATATCTGTACCATGATCCAAGGAAACAAGTCCACCATTTGTATGTCTCACCCAGAGAACTACCGCACACAGATCACAAGCCAGCTCTCTCCTAGATCCCCCAGCAGCCTCCTTAGCTAGCAAAAGGTACTCCTCGCTACCCTCCAGTCCTGCGTGAGTCTTTGTCCAGTTCAAAACAACAGTTTTGTCCTGGCGAGATGAGGATTTATTTATATCTCTGTCTTTCACTTCTACCGCTAGGATATGGAGGGAGTTTGGTTTCGTAACTATCGAAAGTGCTGCCATTGAGTCACCGAAGGTTCCAAGAGAGGGGGGTGCTACCAGCTGACAGAAAATAGCGTCAGTAGTAAGGTCGCCCAGGATGCCCTCAGCAATAAGCTACGGACATCCGGGCTAACCCGTCCCATTTCAAACGTATTGGGCAACTGGAGCTAAAAGCATTGTGATCCGTGTGTTCCAGTTTGGCCTTGACGCAGTTCCGACACGAGGGTGGGTCGCCAGTAAGTCGGTCAGCGCACTCTGCACTGAGGTGGGGACCGCAGCAGTGGCTGCATAAGTCAGCCGGCTCCTTGCAGAACCTCCTGCCGTGCCCGTACCCCAGGCAGCGCGTACACTGGACCAAGGGGGACTGGTCCTTGGCGACGATGCGCTGGAGGTCAATATGGACATACCCTGCCTCTGTCACCCTACGCCAGATGATAGGCGAGGCGCTTACCACAATGTGGCATGCGTGGGGGTTCCTGGCCTTCTTCCTATATTTGACCTCCAGGCGATCCTCCGCTGCGTCGAGGCCGTGAAAAACACCCCGATTTTGGTTCCTCAGGGCTTTTATGACGTCTTCGTCTGTGTTAATTTGTAAGACGTCCCTGAGGATAACCAATGGGTCTTTGTTTCTCACTTCCTCGACGCTTAGGGCCGTCCCATCTCGTTCCAGTTTTTCCATGACCTTCTTCCTGTCTTCCTTTGTTTGGAAGCCCATAACGATCTTCCTGTCCTTGGCCTTCCTTACTCGCTCCACCTTGACCCAACCCTCTTTTGCGTCAATCACCTGCCTCACCTTGTCCAAAACCTCCTCCCCTGTCTCCATCTCGTCCTTGGAGGTGACGACAATGGAGTGGAGCGTATTAGGCAGCGACCTCTCGGTAGCGGCTACGCTAGCGTAGCTCCTCACCTGCTCCATTGCCGCCCTCTGACTCTCCAGGGACTCCCTTAGCGCCTCCATTGTTTTTGTATTGTCCATAAGCAACCTTGAGTGCTCCTCGAGACGGATAATTAGGTTGGGATCAGAGTTGACCATGAAGGTGGTGTCGGTTGCGGATGCCTCCGGCTCCACCCCCACCGCCCCCTCCTTCTCACTACCCAACCCTGAGGCCCCTCCGACCTTTTCCACCCCCGGCGTTGTGGAGGCCCTCTCTGCCTCCTTTACCAGTTGGTAGAGCCGGTCTAGGACCTCTATAATGGTATTCTTAATCTCGGTCTTAATATTTCGAGAAGCACTCAAGTTTAGCTTCCCGGTTACTAAACATGCCCTAGCCTCAGCCGAGCGAGTCTCATAAGTCTTAACCTTACCATCAGGGGAGGCTCTACCTTTGTCAGTAAGTCTGTCCTGAGTCTGCGTTTGGCGAGGCTTGGTGGCGCTGGTCTTTTTGGTGGCACCAGTGGAGTCGGAGTACGAAGACTCCCACTCGTTGATGCTGCGCCTTACACTGTTTTTTGGTCCAAGTTTGGCAGGTGATTTTTTGGTTTCGGCACCGGTCGCTTTCTGGGGAGTCCTGGCAGTATACATATCGGAGGTATGCGTCTATCGATAAAACAATAACAGTATAAAAAGTTAATAACAATATATTATAAAATAAAATAAAGTTGAAGTCGACTCTACCTAGTCAATTTACAAAGGCCCAATAAGACCCTGTCAATTTTAAGTCAATAAAATAACAAAATATAAAATTTAATAAGTAATTACTACTAACCCTAACGATACTTATAATAACTGTTTAAATTATTTACAACAAAATCAGGCAGAATAAGTGAGCAATTTTAACTAGGTAGAGTTTCAAGAGTGGCCCAATAAAGCCGCCGTCAGTTCAATTAGTCAAAATAGTATATACTAGCGACCCGCCCCGGCTTCGCACGGGTGCAATGCTGATATTAAATACACTACAGAAAAACTGAGAACGTGCGGCCGGCCGGTACCGCCGCAAACGCTACGTCCCGCATTTTTTTAATCTGTAATATCTTCGAAAATATTCACTTAAATCATACGGTGTAACGGGCCATATAGATCTATATTAAATGAACAATGTATTCAAGGTATTTAATTGGTTAAGGATTAATGCTGTATTGGTTAAAATCGCTTCGAAAATTAGCCATTATTTTTCGTAAAAAGTAAATGACAAAAAAAAGTTATTGTGGGTTATCCATAAGAGATAGACATATACCATCACGGACGTTTCTGTAGACCTTTTCAATGTGTACAATACTTAGTACATTATTTTGATAAAACTCGTAGGGTTCAGCCTGCGTTTGCAATGTAAGCGGAAAAAATGAAATTATTTACGACATCACATTAGAAACCTCAAAAATAACAGTACTTCTCTACTATTTAATGGATGTTATTATACATATAAACCTTTCTCTTGAATCACTCTATCTATTAAAAAAAACCGCATCAAAATCCGTTGCGTAGTTTCAAAGATTTAAGCATACAAAGGGACATAGGGACAGAGAAAGCGACTTTGTTTTATACTATGTAGTGATAATGGTCAAAACAAAACTCACAATTGATAGCTTCAAAAATTGTAACGTTTAAAATTTTTTGACTTTATAGCTCTACCTAGAGTCCGTCTCTATAATTAAAAATATAGCTATTGTTGAGCCCCACAGTACGCAAAAAGTCGCGTTGAAAACGGTGCACGGGTTCCGGAGATAACTTAAACTGAAAATTTTCAATATGGCGGCCAAGATGGCGGCTTAAAATTAGAAATGATTTTTTGAAGCCAGTTTTAATCGTAGAGGAACGGGAAAAGGACTGGCGATATGGGCTCGACGAGGAGTATCGCAGTGACAACTAAAAATGGATCGAAAATTTCAGGACTCTATTTTCCAATATGCGATAGTGTCACTGCTTCTGTTACAAACACAGAAAACCGCGTCTCTCTACGATCAAAACTCCTGTAGATATCATTACAGCTCATATACGTCCCCACCGAGGGGCTCGAGCCTACCCTGAATCAGGGCGATTAGGCCTTAGTCGACCACGCGGGCCCAGTGCGGGTTGGTCGACTTCACACACAACCTTCGAGTTTCTTCGCAGGCGTGTGCAGGTTTCCTCACGATGTTTTCCTTCACCGTTAAAGCAATCGGTAAGTATGTACGTAAGTTTTTGAAAAACTCATTGGTACATTGGCCGTCCAGATTTGAACCCGGTACCTCTGGTTAGATGGACCGAGTCGTTACCGGTTGAGCCACCGACGCCTGTAGATATAAGCAAAACAAATTTTCAAAATGGCCTCCAAGATGGCCGACCAAAATTTAATTCTGTTCTATCTCCGTTTCCCTTTGTCCAATCGAGCCGTTCTTGGGCTCGTTTTGAAGGGCTCAGCAAGAGCTATACGATAAATATACACTAGTAAAAAATAATAAAAAACCTAATTTAATATATCCAAAAAAGACAAAAATTTGAACAAAAAACACAAAAATCAGTACAATAAAAGAAAAAGTCAAGGTTTTTACGCCGTCAGTCCTCAAGGTACACAAGATTTAAAATTTTAAATACAGTTTAGTGGTTCCAGCAGCTCTCCTTCTTAGACCACGTGTTAAGTCGAAAATTTAAAAAATTCATAAAAAGAAAACTTTTATTATTAAGTTGTCCAAATTTTTTCACCACATGTTAAGCTTACTAAATACTATTTTTTGAGAATTAAAAAATGGGGGGTCGCCGAGGCCAACAAGGAGATATTAATTTCCAAAAATTTTGAAAAATTTCAAAAGTCAATAAACTACGAACCACTTGAAGAATTTATTCGGTCAAAACGGCGAAGTGTTGCGTCCAGTTGCGTGAAGCAAACCAGACCTCAAAAAGTAGCCGCACGCCTCTGCTTCTGCAACCTCATGGCCACGTGGTTTAGGGTTTTTCGGGAATATCTTCCCCCAGGTTGGGGAGAAAAATCCAGAAAAGGGCTCATCAGTTAGATCTTCTTAGGGCACAAGTGACGGAGTCGAAAAATACATATGTCACATATCTTAAAACAGCAGCGTACGCCTCCAAAGTTTCAAATTTTTTCAAAACTTCACTTTTTTTAAGTTTAGCCGTTCCAATTTTCCGTTCCGGCTGTCACAGATTTCACAGAAAGATAGGGCGCAATGGTCCGCACACAACGATGTATAACACTTAGTGTTTTGATCAAAAAATACCACTTTTATGGATTTTTAAAGAAAAAATTTTCCGCGGAGCAGCCTTGGGCGTGTCCGTTCTGCGCGGGAGGTGGCGCGCGACTGGTTAGGTTAGGTTAGGTTCCCCCCCGTTGTGCTGCCACCTTGACGTGGTGGGGGGGTTTGCGCGTCCCAAGGACCTCCAAGGCTATGCCAGATAGGTTTTACCATACTGGACAGGCTTAAAGCGAGAGACCAGACGAAGAGCAGCATGAGGAGGCTCCTCTGCGGCTTCTCTGTTTAGCAGAGAAGTCAGCTGATGGATGTCGGGTGGGCTCGGCGTGTACTCACCTACTGTCGAGCAGGCTACGGCCACCACCCCCTTTAAAGGGCGAGTCCTAGCCAGCTTCCCCAGCCCGTTCCCGCGGTCTCATTTCAACGACCCAAATTTGGCTAATTTGTGGTATGTTGTGGGGCTGCGACCAGGGGGCTTGCCTTAATTGGCCGGCCCGCGGAAGGAAAACCTTGACATCAAACCCGTCAGCGAAGACGTAAAAACCTGTGGATACCTGGGGACCTCCACAGTATATACCCCACTCCACTTCCGAGTTGACCGGGATGGGCGTAACCCGGGGAGTGCCTGTAATTCGACCCTGCTCGTGGGAACAAAAATGGAGTCACAAAATAATAAAGCTAGTTTTAAGACACATGAGGAAACACATGTTTCCAATGAGGAAGGAAACGATAAGAAGCAAAAGCGACCTATCGTGAGTGTCACCAGGATGAATGCATCTCGCGTTGGGGCTGATGATGAGACGGATGGAGACTTAACGGACTGCTCGTTTGTGTCGATGCAATCCATAGAGTCAAGGTCATCAGTGAGGAAACGTACGCGACCCCCCCTCCTACAAAGGATGGCGAAGGCGCGATAAGCCAGGAGGACGAAGGCGCAAAGGCGAAAAGAAGACCCCAAGCAGGGTCTGAGGAGGACATCTTCGATCCTCTTGTTCTTCCGGTCGGCACGAAGGCTAAACATGGTCTTCCCAGGCCGGAAGAACTTGAGGATGAAATGCGGGCTCAGCCCACTGTTGAGCTTGGCTCCATCATCATGGACCAGCTGATGATTGTGGAGAAGGTTGCGGACAGGTCCCGCAACCTTAAAGGTCCCTTTGTGAGGGCTCTCCGCATGGCGGTCCGAACGGTACAAGCCGCGGCATCCGAAGTGGTGCAGCGCAGCCGAACGGACCGCCTGGAAGAGGAAAACGCTACACTCCGCGCCAAGCTGACATCTTTGGAGGGTAAAGTTGCCTCTCTTACAGAGCAACTGAATCGGATTGGCCGCACTAAGGAGGGAGCCCGAGCAAGCCCGAGCCCAGTCAAGCCGAGCCAAGAAGTGCCTGCGCCTCGCGCAGCGACAAATGTCGTGGCAAGGCCTCATAACAGAAACCCCGATGAAGCCCTAATGGGCAAAATCGGGGATCTGATTGAGGCCAGGTTGTCGGCCTTCACAGCGGAACTCTTTCCAGACCGGGCGATAAGACCACCATTGGCAAGGAAGCAGCCCTCACAGGCTGCTGATCCTGAGCCTCAGCCTAAACTGGCAAGGACGGCTAGCAACGGGAAAAAGAAGGGAGCTAAGGCTCCAACCGAGGAGGTTTCTGTTGCTGGCCCTTCTGGTTCTGGTTCTGCTCCTCCAAAGGAGACGTGGGCGACAGTCACCAGTCGAAAGTTAAAAACCAAGGCTCGAACAGCCACCGTGGCCGCTCAACCGGCCAAAAAGGGTGAGGCGCCAACTTCGGCAAAGGCTGTCGAGAAGAAAAAGAAACCCAAGGCACCAAAACCACCAAAATCGGCAGCAGTGACGGTTACGGTACCAGACGGTGAAAATGTCACGTATGCTGACGTCATGGCGGCCGCCAGGCAAAGGGTGCAGCTATCTGAGGTGGGCATCACCTCGGTGAAAATGAGGAAGGCCATCAATGGTGGCCTTCTTCTGGCCGTAGCCGGGGAAGATTGCACTTCGAAGGCCGACAACCTGGCCCAAAAAATGAGCACGGCACTGGCTGATATGGGGGTGAAAATATCCCGCCCTCAAAAGATGGGTGAAGTACGGGTGATGGATTTGTACGACTCCGTCACCCCACAGGATGTTGCAGTGGCAATTTCCCAGGCGTGTGGTTGCAACCAATTGGACGTGAAGGTGGGTGACATTCGCCAAACACCTAACACACTAGGGACGGCCTGGGTCCGATGCCCCGCAACAGCCGTACAAAAGATAGCAAAGGACGGACACGTGTTTATTGGCTGGGTCAAGGCACGAGTACAGGTCCTGGAAACCAGACGCCTGCAGTGCTTCCGCTGTCTGGAGTTTGGGCATTCGAGGCACCAGTGCGCTGGCACCATAGATCGGAGCACGTTGTGCTACATGTGCGGTTCGGGTGCCCACAAGGTGCAACAATGTACAGCGAAGGCACCGAAATGCGTTATCTGCGCGGATTATGGCCTGCCATCCAATCATCGCATGGGAAGTAAGCGGTGTTCACCACCGAAGAAGAAGAAGAGAGCTGCTGCCATCACTACCAACTCCACTGAAGCGAACGGGAGCGCGTCGGCCATTGTTGACGCGCAAGCCCGTCGCTCAACTGAGGACAACTGCATGGAGTGTTAATTTATGGATAGGTCCCTTAAACACATCCTGCAGGGCAAAATAAATCACTGCCGGAGCGCACAAGACTTGCTGATGCAGAACATCGCTGAGCAGTCGATTGATCTGGCAGTGATTTCTGACCCGTATTCCGTCCCAAGTCACCCTCGCTGGTTAGGTTAGGTTAGGTTAGGTTAGGTTGGGATGCAAGTCGGGTTCCTCCTCGTGTGCCAAACTGCTGCTTGTCCCTTTGGATACGTCTGGAGGGAACAGCAGCATCTTTTGGCCGGTGCATCCTGGGCGCTTGTCAATTATATCTCCTTGTGGGATATAATTGACTCGCGGCGAATACCCGACAAGCGGGAGGTATGCGTGTTCTGGGTTAAGTCACAGACACGCATACGGGCGCACGCCTCGCTCTACTTTTAGAGTGCTGGCGTAGCGTGGAAGTATACCGTAATCCTTCGGGGGCGGGGGCCTTGCCTTAAATGGCCGGGCTGCGAGGAGACAACCTCTATAAAAAATACTGCGGGCGAGGAGACAACCTCGTTAAAAAACATTGCGGGCCGTGAGAGGAGGGTTTTGCCCTCAGCTCACGGAAAAGGTGGGACTGCGGGGGAGGAGGAGTGTCGGTATTGCGATGCGCCGCTCTCCCTATCCTCCGCAGCCGAGCGGGGTTGAGGAGTTGGAGGCAGGAATGTGGAGGGAGAGGAGTGTTGGTATTACGATGCGCCTCTCTCCCTGCCCTCCGCGGTCCTGCCTGGGCCTGCCGAAAGGTGGGCGGTCGCCGGTGGGGGACTGGAAGTAAAGGCTCTGCCGGTTTCCCAGTCCTCTGCCACTCGGGCGAAGCGGGAGTGCCGTGGGGTTTTAGCCGGTAAGAGTCCGGCATAACCCGTCGGCCTCCTCCAGCGGACGGGTATCCATGAGGACTTCCCTACGTAAAAAAAAAAAAAAAAAAAAAAAAGGTTTGGTTAGGTTGGGATGCAAGTCGGGTTCCTCCTCGTGTGCCAAACTGCTGCTTGTCCCTTTGGATACGTCTGGAGGGAACAGCAGCATCTTTTGGCCGGTGCATCCTGGGCGCTTGTCAATTATATCTCCTTGTGGGATATAATTGACTCGCGGCGAATACCCGACAAGCGGGAGGTATGCGTGTTCTGGGTTAAGTCACAGACACGCATACGGGCGCACGCCTCGCTCTACTTTTAGAGTGCTGGCGTAGCGTGGAAGTATACCGTAATCCTTCGGGGGCGGGGGCCTTGCCTTAAATGGCCGGGCTGCGAGGAGACAACCTCTATAAAAAATACTGCGGGCGAGGAGACAACCTCGTTAAAAAACATTGCGGGCCGTGAGAGGAGGGTTTTGCCCTCAGCTCACGGAAAAGGTGGGACTGCGGGGGAGGAGGAGTGTCGGTATTGCGATGCGCCGCTCTCCCTATCCTCCGCAGCCGAGCGGGGTTGAGGAGTTGGAGGCAGGAATGTGGAGGGAGAGGAGTGTTGGTATTACGATGCGCCTCTCTCCCTGCCCTCCGCGGTCCTGCCTGGGCCTGCCGAAAGGTGGGCGGTCGCCGGTGGGGGACTGGAAGTAAAGGCTCTGCCGGTTTCCCAGTCCTCTGCCACTCGGGCGAAGCGGGAGTGCCGTGGGGTTTTAGCCGGTAAGAGTCCGGCATAACCCGTCGGCCTCCTCCAGCGGACGGGTATCCATGAGGACTTCCCTACGTAAAAAAAAAAAAAAAAAAAAAAAGGTTTGGTTAGGTTGGGATGCAAGTCGGGTTCCTCCTCGTGTGCCAAACTGCTGCTTGTCCCTTTGGATACGTCTGGAGGGAACAGCAGCATCTTTTGGCCGGTGCATCCTGGGCGCTTGTCAATTATATCTCCTTGTGGGATATAATTGACTCGCGGCGAATACCCGACAAGCGGGAGGTATGCGTGTTCTGGGTTAAGTCACAGACACGCATACGGGCGCACACCTCGCTCTACTTTTAGAGTGCTGGCGTAGCGTGGAAGTATACCGTAATCCTTCGGGGGCGGGGGCCTTGCCTTAAATGGCCGGGCTGCGAGGAGACAACCTCTATAAAAAATATTGCGGGCGAGGAGACAACCTCGTTAAAAAACATTGCGGGCCGTGAGAGGAGGGTTTTGCCCTCAGCTCACGGAAAAGGTGGGACTGCGGGGGAGGAGGAGTGTCGGTATTGCGATGCGCCGCTCTCCCTATCCTCCGCAGCCGAGCGGGGTTGAGGAGTTGGAGGCAGGACCGTGGAGGGAGAGGAGTGTTGGTATTACGATGCGCCTCTCTCCCTGCCCTCCGCGGTCCTGCCTGGGCCTGCCGAAAGGTGGGCGGTCGCCGGTGGGGGACTGGAAGTAAAGGCTCTGCCGGTTTCCCAGTCCTCTGCCACTCGGGCGAAGCGGGAGTGCCGTGAGGTTTTAGCCGGTAAGAGTCCGGCATAACCCGTCGGCCTCCTCCAGCGGACGGGTATCCATGAGGACTTCCCTACGTAAAAAAAAAAAAAAAAAAAAAAAAAAGGTTTGGTTAGGTTGGGATGCAAGTCGGGTTCCTCCTCGTGTGCCAAACTGCTGCTTGTCCCTTTGGATACGTCTGGAGGGAACAGCAGCATCTTTTGGCCGGTGCATCCTGGGCGCTTGTCAATTATATCTCCTTGTGGGATATAATTGACTCGCGGCGAATACCCGACAAGCGGGAGGTATGCGTGTTCTGGGTTAAGTCACAGACACGCATACGGGCGCACGCCTCGCTCTACTTTTAGAGTGCTGGCGTAGCGTGGAAGTATACCGTAATCCTTCGGGGGCGGGGGCCTTGCCTTAAATGGCCGGGCTGCGAGGAGACAACCTCTATAAAAAATATTGCGGGCGAGGAGACCACCTCGTTAAAAAACATTGCGGGCCGTGAGAGGAGGGTTTTGCCCTCAGCTCACGGAAAAGGTGGGACTGCGGGGGAGGAGGAGTGTCGGTATTGCGATGCGCCGCTCTCCCTATCCTCCGCAGCCGAGCGGGGTTGAGGAGTTGGAGGCAGGACCGTGGAGGGAGAGGAGTGTTGGTATTACGATGCGCCTCTCTCCCTGCCCTCCGCGGTTCTGCCTGGGCCTGCCAAAAGGTGGGCGGTCGCCGGTGGGGGACTGGAAGTAAAGGCTCTGCCGGTTTCCCAGTCCTCTGCCACTCGGGCGAAGCGGGAGTGCCGTGGGGTTTTAGCCGGTATGAGTCCGGCATAACCCGTCGGCCTCCTCCAGCGGACGGGTATCCATGAGGATTTCCCCACGTAAAAAAAAAAAAAAAAAAAAAAGTTAGGTTAGGTTAGGTTAGGTTAGGTTAGGTTCCCGTGTGGAGTTGTTGGTCTCCCATCGGGCGCGTCCCCCGGGTGGTGGATAGGGGAATGCCCTCCAGATATGGAAGGTACCGGATATTCCGGCGCGAACCAAAACCAACTGGGCGTGGGCGTGCCTTTAGTCCTTTTTAGGGACACGGTCAAGGAAGGGGTGTCTCTCTGCGTGTCCCTCTGACCAGCAGAGGGCACAGTAGATGAGACCAGGAGGTGACTGACCTGAGGGTTCAGTGTGGTAGGGCGACGGTTCCGTTAGTCTTATGACTTCCGGATGGGCTCTGGCCACCGTCGGCCGACTCGTAATCCTGACCCATAGGTGTCAGGGGCGAGGGCCACCTTCTCTAAGATGGGGGCTGCGAGGAAGAAAACCTCTTTAAAAATTACCCAAATCCTAAGCTTTGGCGTTCGGTGAGGGGATGCATGGCTGGGGGGAGCCCAACCATTAGAGCGTCAACGAAGCTGTGGATCAGCACAACAAAGCTGTGGATCAGCAAATATGGGTGATTGCAATAGTAATAAACTACCCCAGGAGGGTACTGGCTCAGTAGTCGGAGAATCCCTTGACTGTTTGGCTCTCCCCGGGGTTACTACCTCGGGAAGAGCTAAAGAGTCGCGCCCCACTTCGTATTCTGGGGGGGGCAACAGTCGCCAGATAGATGTAGGAAGGGAGATAGGAAAAGAAAACTTAATAGAAGAGCGACGCGTGCTTTCAGTGGTTCTGAAACGCGTCGATGCTAACAGGAGTGATGACAACGTGTCATTAATATCTGAAGATGGTGGAAAGAGTGGCACGGCTAACTCAAGCGGATCCAAACCACATAGACCGAAAAATCGTTTCTGGAACGGGTCTCCTTTCAACGAGTCCACCTCGGATGAAGAATTGGCCAGACAGAATGGTACAGAGTCCAATATGGAGATGGGTTGGGATGACATACGTGCTCTATACCGAAAGAGACCCCACACTGATGATGATCTATCGGGCTCTGATGAGCATAAAAGTGTCACTGGTACTAGTACTGACTATGCTAAAAGGGGAAAGGGTAAAGGCAAAGTGAAGAGCCGAGTAAGGAGCCGGAGTACTTGTATGGCCATAGAGGACAAACAGGCAATTAATGATGCCAAAAGAGAAGCAAACCGGCTCCAAGCTGAGGAAAAAGTTGCCAGTTTGGCATGTGCAATCCAGTCCCGAGGTTCTAATATGTCATTCGCATCGAATGTCGAACGTGAAGGAGAGCAGGCTGTCCTGGCAACTGATTTGAGGAACCAGGTGGCTGATAGCCTAGCGGTGATAGACACGGTTGCCACTAAATCAGGCAACCTAAAGGGCACCTTCACAAAGGCTCTGAAGGAGGCAACTGCTACTATCGCCAAAACAGTGGAAGTTCTAGTCGGTCGCACCGCTTCCGACGAGACTGCTCGCCTGCGCGCAGATAACGCACGCTTGCAGTCAGAGCTGTCAGAGCTTCGCCGAGAACTTGCTCTTTTGAGAGCTGATGTCGAGCGCGCTCGGGTGGAGCCACCGGCTTCACAATCTTCTGTGGCATGTACAGTGAACCAGAGGTCTGACGAAGAGGAATTTCGTGCATCTATCATATCCCAAATAGGATTCATGATGGATGCAAAGTTACAGGGACTAGAAGGCCGCTTGCTCCCAGAAAAGAGATCACGACCTCCTCTGCGAGCGGACGGCTCCTTTGATGCTTTGAGTCCGGCGGAGAATGAAAAATCTCCTAAGAGAAACGAAAAGAGTAAGACGCCTACACAGGTGCCTCCTCTTCAAGCGCGCATTTCACAAACTGCCTCTATAGATACCTCGGTAGAGAGCGAAATTGCTCCTAAGAGAGCTACCTTAAAAGGAAAGGGACGTGGCAAAACGTCTACGCCAAAACCTGTACCTCCCCGTACTGGTACTGTACAGCTGCAGACGTTACCACTTTCAGCGACTGACACTAATTGGTCTACTGTTGTGCGTCGAGGTAAGAAGACTCGCGGAGCGTCAGTACCTTCACAACAACAACTGACGTCCTCAACAATAGCTGGACTCTCCATTGCGGAGCGAAGGCAGCCATCGAAATTGCGCTCTCCCACTTCTTCCGCCGTAGTTATCACTCTGCAGCCAGAGGCGGTGGAGCGTGGTGTAACTTATGCAAAAGTTTTAAGCGAGGCTAAAACCAAAATCAAATTACAAGATCTTGGGATAGGTGCACTTCGCTTCCGCCGCTCTGCTGTGGGAGCAAGTGTACTAGAAGTGCCGGGAGCTGCCAGTGGCGAAAAAGCGGACTCACTGGCTGCCAAACTCCGAGAAGCCTTAAACTCGGAGGAAGTGCGCGTGTCTAGACCGCTTAAGAGCGCAGAACTGCGTATCTCCGAACTAGACTATTCAGTCAATAGTGAGGAAATTGCTACCGCGGTGGCTCAGAGTGGTGGATGTCCACTGGAAGCCGTGAAAGTGGGGCCCATTCGCCAGACTTCTATGGAATCAAGGACTGTATGGGTGCGGTGCCCTGTGGCGGCCGCTAAAAAAGTGATGAAGGATCGCTTAATGGTAGGTTGGGTGTCAGCCAAGGTCAGCCTACTGGCATCGAGGCCTCTGCAGTGCTACCGCTGCCACCAAATAGGGCACGTCAAGATCAACTGCCCCTCCGAGTCCGACCGAAGCAGTGAATGCTACCGCTGTGGTGTTCCCGGTCACCATGCGCGCTCTTGCTCAGCACCGCCGCGTTGTCCATTGTGTGCAGAGGCTAAAAATCCATCATCGCACACTATTGGTAGCAGGGCCTGCCCACAGACCAAGACTGCCAAAGCGAAGAGCCAAAAGACGACCGCTAAGAGCCCAGTCGCCACAGCTTCCCCTGCGGCAAACGCCGTCTCTGTAACCGGGGAAGTGGAGGTGTTGATGGAAACCTAAATAGTATGGCCCATCACTTCCTCCAAGCGAACGTAAACCACTGCGCTGGCGCGCAAGACATATTCCTGCAAACTATGGCAGAGTGGACGATCACAGTGGCGTTGTTGCGGAGCCCTATTTCATCCCAGCTCGGGACAACTGGATTGGTGATGTGGCGGGCTTAGTGGCCATCGTTACATCGGGCACGGCAGAGGCACCACCATTTGCCCTTCTTCGAAGAGGAAGGGGCTACGTTGCTGTTCGGTGGGGTGAAACAGTGCTTGTTGGGATGTACTTCTCCCCAAACAAAACCCTCGCTGAGTTCGAGGACTTTTTGAGTGAGGTGGAAACAATGATAGGCCAAGTTCGGACCCAATCAATGATTGTAGCGGGAGATTTCAATGCCAAGTCATCGGCATGGGGCTCACCAGTAACGGATGCGCGAGGAAATGTTCTGGAGGAATGGGCGGCGACTATTGGCCTCTCGGTTGTTAATCGGGGGTCAATCAGCACCTGTGTTCGTCAGCAGGGTGAATCTCTTGTGGACGTCACGTTTGCATCCCCCGGCATTACTCATCTTATCCGGGACTGGAGGGTTCTTGAAAATGTGGAGACATTGTCGGATCATCGTTATATTCGGTTTAATGTCGCCACATCACTGAATACAACAGGCACTGGCCAAATCAGGGGGGACTTTCGTATCTCCCCTCGTTGGGCCCTCAAGAAGATGGACAGGGACGCCCTGATAGAAGCATCTATTGTCCAGGCGTGGCAGGCACCACCGGAACAGGTGGAGGTCGAGGCAGAAGCATCTTGGTTCCGTGAATGCATGGTACAGGTATGCGATGCATCGATGCCTCGGATGGGGCCCCAACCACCAAAAACGAAGGTATACTGGTGGAACTCTGATATTGCTGGGCTGCGTGCAACGTGCATAGTGGAGAGACGCCAATATGTGCGTCAACGCAGAAGACGGCCGCGAGACGAGACTAGAGAGGCACAATTATACTCCGTCTACAGAAGCGCTAAACAGGCTCTTCAGCTGGCCATAGTAAAGGCAAAAACCAGGGCCAGAGAAGAGTTGCTGGAGACCCTGAATCAAGATCCATGGGGGCGCCCATACCGAATGGTTCGGGGCAAACTCCGGCCTTGGACGCCCCCACTTTCGCAGGGTCTCGAGCCTTCCTTCTTGCGGAAAGTTGTTACAACTCTGTTCCCGAACAGAGCTGAACGCAGACCTCCACCTATGACACAGACAACGGTGGACACTGCCGTGGATGAAGAGAGTCAAATGGTGTCCGACGGAGAAATGAGGGTGGCTGTTTTGCGACTCCGAGCGAAAAACGTTGCCCCAGGACCTGATGGTGTGCCTGGTCGTGCTTTGGTACTGGCCCTGGAAAACCTGGGTCCCAGACTAGTGGGAATCTTCGATGCCTGCTTTGAACAAGGTCTGTATCCACGGCAGTGGAAAAGTGGTCGTCTCGTTCTACTAAGAAAGGAGGGCCGTCCTGCAGAGTCTCCCTCCGCGTACCGCCCCATCGTGCTGCTTGACGAAGTAGGCAAGCTCTTTGAGCGCATTATTGCCTCTCGCCTCGTCAAGCACATGTACAGAGTGGGTCCTGACCTAGCTGATAGCCAGTTTGGCTTTCGTGTTGGCAGGTCAACGATTCACGCAATCATGCGGGTCAAAAACTTGGCGGAGGAAGCAGTATCCCGGGGCAAGGTTGTATTGGCAGTGTCACTTGACATCGCCAACGCTTTCAACAGCCTTCCCTGGAGTTGTATTAGAGAGGCCCTTGTGTACCATAGGGTTCCCCTCTACCTCCGCAGGATAATAACAGCTTACCTCTCTGAGCAGTACGTGGAGTGTCCCGGTAGAGACGAGTGGATGAGACATGAGATGACTTGCGGTGTTCCGCAGGGGTCGGTTCTTGGCCCTCTACTGTGGAACGTCGGCTATGACTGGGTTTTGCGGGGTGAAAACCTACGAGGCATTGAGGTGACGTGCTACGCTGACGACACGTTGGTGACAGCCTGTGCCAAAACCTACCGGGATTGCGCTGTGTTGGCTACGGCAGGTGTAGCCCAAGTGGTTGCCCGTATAAGGCGCCTGGGTCTGGAGGTGGCCCTGAATAAATCCGAGGCTCTGTATTTTCACGGACCCCGGAATGCGCCGCCTGCAGATTCCAATATTGTGGTGGGAGGAATCCAAATCAGCGTCGGGTCGACGATGAAATACTTAGGACTCGTTCTCGACAGCCGGTGGGGTTTTGAGGCGCACTTTCTCACCCTAGTGCCAAAATTGGTGAGAGCTGCGGGTGCTCTCAGTGGCCTACTGCCGAACCTGGGTGGGCCGAAAATTGCGTGCCGACGATTGTATGCTGGGATCGTGCGTTCGATGGCCCTGTATGGAGCCCCAGTGTGGGCTAGCGCTCTGAAAAGCCGAACAGTCAGCCTCTTGCGTAAACCGCAAAGGGTGATGGCGATCAGACTGATACGGGGTTATCGGACGATCTCGTACGATGCGGCGTGCGTATTGGCAGGATCTCTCCCATGGGACTTGGAGGCGTCAATCCTCGCGTCAATACACCTTTGGCGCGAGGAGGAAAATGCCCGAGGCCAAATGCCAGCGCAAAGAGAAGTAGAGGGGCCGAGGCTGGAACTACGAACAGCGATGGTCCTCAAGTGGAAAGCGCGATTGGTGCAGTGCACATATGGTGCAAGCACCACTGAAGCGGTAAGACCGGTCCTTGAGGACTGGGTGGATAGACGAAAAGGCGTTCTCACATTTCGCATGACGCAGGTCTTGTCAGGGCATGGATGCTTCGGCAAGTACCTGCATCGGATCGCCGGAAGAGAATCAACGCCACAATGTCACCACTGTGATGGTTGCCCGGAGGACACAGCTCAGCATACGCTGGAGATATGCTCCGCCTGGGATGAACAGCGCCAGGAACTCGTTGCTGTATTGGGGAGTGACCTCTCACTGTCGGCCGTCATCCGAAATATGGTCGAAAGTGAGAGGTCATGGAAAGCTGTGCTCTCCTTCTGCGAGAACGTCATTTCAATGAAGGAGACGGCGGAGCGGGAGAGGGAGATTGATTCTGCCTCTCACCCAATCCGCCGACGGAGAGCCGGGGTCCGGCGGAGGAACATCCGTTCACTCCACCCTCCCACTTGATGGGGCCCACGGGCGGTTAAACGGGGGCGTGACCACCGTATAATGGGCCTCATGAGAAGGCGCACGTGGTGTTCCCATGTGCCTTCCTGCGATGGACTTGCAGGGTGAACCCTCCTGTAGAGATTGGCCAGCCGAAATTCGGCTGGCCGCCGCCGTCGGTGCCACGGTTGAATGCTTCGGTGACCCCGCGACCCCGGCATATGGCGACGCGAAGGAACACCCCGGTGGTTTTAGTGGGTATACCGACAGGTCATGCGTCGGGGAGTCCCACACACCTCCGCGTGCCGTCCCCGCGGCGCGCGTAGAGACGGTGCGTAACGCATTTCCCCGGGTAAAAAAAAAAAAAAGGTACCCCCCCAATGGGTTCCTTGCCTTGTCGTGGCGGGGGGGCTCTTCGCTGTGAACAACATCACGCGGCGAAGCTAAATGGGAACCCAAGCGCGCGGCGACGGAGTAAAAGCCGCGCGCCCAGGAGTCGCTCCTATCGGGCTTGCATGCAGTGCCCGAGAAAAGGATGCGAAAGGTGGTGGCGCTCCTATCGAGCTCTGGTAAAAGTGCACGAGAAAAGGAGGCCAGGTGGGGCTGTGAGAGGAAGGGTTTGCCCTCTGCGGCCATAGAGGTGGGGCTTGGGAGTTAGGGCGGGGCCGCGGAGGGAGAGGAGTGCTGGTATTACGATGCGCCACTCTCCCTGCCCTCCGCGGCCCTGGTGGAGCGCCGCACCACGAATGCGGCACAGGAGGGGCTGCGGAAGATGGGGGCTCGGTGTTATCCCCGCGCACCGATCATCCGTTTCTTCGCGGCCAAGTTGCGGTTAGCGACGGGCCTGACACCTTTTCCGTCGAGGGGCTCGGGAGGCTGGTAGTTCCCAGTACCTGCTTTCCGACCCCCATGGCCTCTTGGCAATGGACTGGGGGAGTCTGCTGCCACTACGTTTGAGGCCGAGTAGGAAGGCGTGCCTGGTGTTCCGGTGCGCCTTGAACTCAATGGAGGGCAGACTTTCTGCTCCTCTCCAAGGAGGGCCAGCCTTTCAGGTAGGCAACCGCCGTCGAGTTCGCGGAAGAATGCGAAAGCGTGCCCGTGTTCTTGGCAATGGCGGCAAGGAGGAACACCCCGGTGGTTTTAGTGGGTATACCGACAGTCGGGGAGTCCCACACACCTCCGCGTGCCGTCCCCTCGGCGCGCGTAGAGACGGTGCGTAACGCATTTCCCCGGGTAAAAAAAAAAAAAAATAATAAAAAATAAATAATAATAATAATAAAAAAAAAAAAAAAGGTTAGGTTAGGTTAGGTTAGGTTAGGTTAGGTTTCCCGGTAAGGAGAGTAGTGAGAAAGCCAATCTTCTTGCTACAAAGCTCAAGGAGGTTCTGCCTGAGAACGTACGAGTAGCTAGGCCCACAAAATGTGCGGAACTCCGCCTTTCGGGGCTTGATGATTCCGTCACAAGTGAAGATGTTTCAACTGCTATCTCAGAAACAGGGGGTTGCTCTCGGGAGTATGTGAAGGTCACCGAAATCCGAGTAGGCCTATTTGGCCTGGGCTCAACTTTGGCCCGGTGTCCGGTGGCTGCGGCTCAGAAATTGGTCAATGCTGGACGATTGCTCGTTGGGTGGAGCTCAGCTCATGTGGAGTTGCTTGAGCCAAGGCCTATGAAGTGTTATAGGTGTCTCGAAATTGGGCATACTGGGGTTCAATGCAAATCGGAGGTAGACCGCAGCAAACTGTGCTTTCGGTGCGGGGCACAGGGGCATATGGCTGCAGCGTGTGACAAAGAACCTCATTGCCCACTATGTGAGAAAGCAAAGAGGCCGGCTAATCACCAGATAGGAGGCAGAAGATGTGCGCCTACTAAAAGTGGCTTTAAAAAAGGTGCTCGCAAGAGCCCGGCACCAGTCCAGGCGCCGCCGCAAGTGAAACGTAAGGAGGACGCGATGGAAACAACATAACAATGGCTCCCATAATACGTTTCCTCCAGGCGAACCTCAACCACTGTACTGGTGCGCAGGATCTCTTCCTACAATCTATGTTGGAGTGGTCAATCGATGCGGCAGTAGCTTCGGAGCCTTACTGGGTCTCGAACCAACCTAACTGGGCGGGGGATACAGAGGGTTCCGTAGCCTTGGTAGTACCGGCAAGCTCGCAGTCTCCGACTTTGTCAGTTAGGGAGAGAGAAACGGGGTACATTGCTGCGGTTTGGGGAGAAGTTACTCTGATTGGGGTATATTTTTCCCCAAATAAGCCACTTTGCGAGTTTGAGACATTCCTGGACCGCTTGGGGGGCGCTGTAAGACGGATCTCACCGGGCCAGGTGGTTGTTTTCGGGGATTTTAACGCCAAAAACGTTGTGTGGGGGTCTCCGCAAACTGACGCGCGCGGCGAATTAGTAGAGGAATGGGTGGCGTTGCTAGGCCTGACCCTTCTCAACAGGGGCTCCGCTTGGACCTGCGTCAGAGGGCTAGGCGGGTCTAGAGTTGATCTCACATTTGCCACCCCTGCCTTTGCATCACGAGTCAGGAACTGGCGTGTTGTGGACGAGGTGGAGAATTTGTCAGATCATCCTTACATCCGATTTGAGGTCTACCCTTCATCTGAGTTAGAAGAGGTTTTGGGTCAAGCAGGTGATGTCTCAAGGTTTCCGCGCTGGGCGCTGGCGCAATTAGACAGGGATTTGCTAGTGGAGGCTTCTATCGTTCAAGCTTGGACTTTAGGGTCTACTGAGCTTCTTGAGGTGAACGACGAAGCTCACCGATCTCAAGGGGTCATGACACGGATCTGCGACGCGGCCATGCCTCGCGCCAAAAGACGGCCTCCTAAGCGGTCTGTGTATTGGTGGTCGCAAGAAATAGCAGATCTGCGTGAATCCTGCGCATCTGCTCGACGCCAATACACCAGATACCGAAGGCTAAGTGTTCGAGATCAGGATACTGAAGATCAGCTGCACGAGTCCTATTTGACTGCCAAGAAGTCTCTGCAGCTGTCCATCAGCAGAGCCAAAACTCGATGTAGAGAGGAAATTCTCAAGGGACTCGACAGGGATCCATGGGGGCGTCCATATCGTACAGCGCGGAACAAACTCCGTGCGCAGGCGCCTCCGCTTACTGAGACTCTGCAACCTCAACTGCTGGAAAACGTGGTAACATCCCTATTCCCCGCATCCGCGGAGCACACTGCTCCAGCGATGGCGAGACAACGCCGAGAAGAAAACGAGACCAACGCTGAGGAGGTGTCTCCTGTGTCACCCACCGAGATGAGAGTTGCTATTCTCAAACTTCGGGCTAAGAATACTGCACCGGGACCTGATGGCATACCTGGCCGAGCTCTGGCAATAGCCCTTAATGAGCTGGAGGAGTACTTTACTGCACTACTTGACAAGTGCCTGGAGATGAGACAGTTCCCATCCTGCTGGAAATAAGGACGGCTGGTGCTGCTCAAGAAGGAGGGGCGCCCAGAAGAATCGCCATCTGCCTATCGCCCCATTGTATTGCTGGACGAGGCTGGAAAACTCTTCGAGCGTATCTTGGCCTCTCGCATCGTCCGACACTTGCGCAGTGTTGGTCCCGATTTGGCTGATTGCCAGTTTGGATTTAGGGAGGGCCGGTCGACAATTGATGCGATTAAACGACTTAAGACCCTCTCGGAGGAGACAGTGGCAAGGGGAGACGTGTTGATGGCGGTGTCGTTGGACATAGCCAACGCCTTCAATACGCTCCCCTTCAGCTGCATTGAGGAGGCACTTCGATATCATCGAATGCCTCTCTATATTCGAAGGATAATCGGGGTCTACCTGCACGACAGGGAAATAATGTACCTGGGGCGAGATGGCAACATCCATCGGAGGACAATGAAGTGTGGTGTCCCGCAGGGTTCAGTCTTAGGGCCGCTTCTGTGGAACATTGGATACGACTGGGCTCTGCGGGGTTCTTTACCGCGTGGTCTGGACGTCATCTGCTATGCAGATGACACACTCATTACGGCGCGGGGTAGGAGCTACGAGCGAGCGGTGGCACTAGTCACTGTAGGAGTGGAGCGCATGGTCAATAGAATTCAGGTGCTGGGACTGCGGGTGGCCTTAAATAAAACCGAAGCAGTGTGTTTTCACGGGGCTCGAAACGGACCTCCCGCAGGTGCCACCCTATCGATCGGAGGAGTCCAAGTTGAGGTTAAGCCCAGTATGAAATACTTGGGATTGGTACTCGACAGCAAGTGGAACTTCCGGGAGCATTTCCAGCGCCTAGCTCCCAAACTTATCGGGACCGCATCTGCTCTCGGAAGACTTCTACCGAATGTGGGAGGGCCAAGCATTGTCTGTCGACGCCTATACATGGGTGTAGTAAGATCAATGGCACTGTATGGGGCACCTGTATGGGTGAATGCTCTGAATGCGCAAAATAAGGCTCAGCTATTCAGGCCTCAAAGAGTCATGGCAATCAGAGCCATAAGAGGCTATCGTACGGTGTCACATGAAGCAGCGTGCGTGTTGGCGGGTGCGCCTCCCTGGGACCTGGACGCAAAAGTCCTAGCGGAGGTCTACGAGCAATACACAGAGGAGCGCCGACAAGGCACTGCTCCTCCTACTGAGGAGATTGAACAATGGAGGAAGGATGCTCGCCGGTCATTGCTGAGGAAATGGAAGGAGCGTCTCGCGGAGCCAAGAGCCGGCCTGCGACCCGTGGAGGCTGTTCGTCCAATTCTAAAGAAGTGGATGAATAGACGCCACGGTTCGCTTACCTTCCGACTGGTGCAGGTACTCTCGGGGCACGGATGTTTCGGGAGATATCTGTGCCACATTGCCGGAAGAGAGCCGACTGCGACGTGTCAACATTGCAACAGTGGTGAGGACACGTCGCAGCATACTTTGGAGGTGTGCCCAGCCTGGGCGCAAGAACGGGCATCTCTCACATCAGTGGTGGGGACTGACCTCTCACTGCCGGTCTTGGTAAAAGCCATGATCGGCAGCAGGAGGTCATGGGAAGCAGCAGTCACCTTCTGTGAACAGGTAATTTCGCAGAAGGAAATGGACGAGCGAGCGAGGGAGGAAGATGCCACATCGGCCCCATGCAGGCGCAGAAGGACGGGACGGAGAAGGCGAACATTTGCTCGCCTTCTGCCGCTTCGATAAGAGCCACCGGGAGCCTACGGGTCGGGGAGCCCGTGGCCCCAATGAACGTTGGCCTACGGCAGGAATGGGCTGTTTGGTGTTCCGACACCCCATTCCATAAAAGGAGAACAGGGACGTGGGAACCCTGTTAGATTGAGGAGGGTCTGCGAAAGCGGACGGGCAACGGCGGGGTCGCGGAAGATTGCGAAAGTGTTCCCGTGGCCCCGCCTTAGTTGCGAGGAGGAATACCGTGGAGGTTTTAGTGGGTATTCCCGCCATCTAGGCGGCCGAGTCCCACATATCCCAGTCGCTCTTCCCCGAGCGACTGGTCGAAATCGTAAATGAGTTTCCTCCACGAAAAAAAAAAAAAAAAAAAAAAAAAAAAGGTTAGGTTAGGTTAGGTTAGGTTAGGTTAGGTTCCCGTGTGGAGTTGTTGGTCTCCCGTCGGGCGCGTCCCCGGGTGGTGGATAGGGGAATGCCCTCCAGATATGGAGGGTACCGGATATTCCGGCGCGAACCAAAACCAACTGGGCGTGGGCGTGCCTTTAGTCCTTTTTAGGGACACGGTCAAGGAAGGGGTGTCTCTCTGCGTGTCCCTCTGACCAGCAGAGGGCACAGTAGATGAGACCAGGAGGTGACTGACCTGAGGGTTCAGTGTGGTAGGGCGACGGTTCCGTTAGTCTTATGACTTCCGGATGGGCTCTGGCCACCGTCGGCCGACTCGTAATCCTGACCCATAGGTGTCAGGGGCGAGGGCCGCCTCTCTAAGATGGGGGCTGCGAGGAAGAAAACCTCTTTAAAAATTACCCAAATCCTAAGCTTTGGCGTTCGGTGAGGGGATGCATGGCTGGGGGGAGCCCAACCATTAGAGCGTCAACGAAGCTGTGGATCAGCACAACAAAGCTGTGGATCAGCAAATATGGGTGATTGCAATAGTAATAAACTATCCCAGGAGGGTACCGGCTCAGTAGTCGGAGAATCCCTTGACTGTTTGGCTCTCCCCGGGGTTACTACCTCGGGAAGAGCTAAAGAGTCGCGCCCCACTTCGTATTCTGGGGGGGGCAACAGTCGCCAGATAGATGTAGGAAGGGAGATAAGAAAAGAAAACTTAATAGAAGAGCGACGCGTGCTTTCAGTGGTTCTGAAACGCGTCGATGCTAACAGGAGTGATGACAACGTGTCATTAATATCTGAAGATGATGGAAAGAGTGGCACGGCTAACTCAAGCGGATCCAAACCACATAGACCGAAAAATCGTTTCTGGAACAGGTCTCCTTTCAACGAGTCCACCTCGGATGAAGAATTGGCCAGACAGAATGGTACAGAGTCCAATATAGAGATGGGTTGGGATGACATACGTGCTCTATACCGAAAGAGACCCCACACTGATGATGATCTATCGGGCTCTGATGAGCATAAAAGTGTCACTGGTGCTAGTACTGACTATGCTAAAAGGGGAAAGGGTAAAGGCAAAGTGAAGAGCCGAGTAAGGAGCTGGAGTACTTGTATGGCCATAGAGAACAAACAGGCAATTAATGATGCCAAAAGAGAAGCAAACCGGCTCCAAGCTGAAGAAAAAGTTGTCAGTTTGGCATGTGCAATCCAGTCCCGAGGTTCTAATATGTCAATTGCATCGAATGTCGAACGTGAAGGAGAGCAGGCTGTCCTGGCAACTGATTTGAGGAACCAGGTGGCTGATAGCCTAGCGGTGATAGACACGGTTGCCACTAAATCAGGCAACCTAAAGGGCACCTTCACAAAGGCTCTGAAGGAGGCAACTGCTACTATCGCCAAAACAGTGGAAGTTCTAGTCGGTCGCACCGCTTCCGACGAGACTGCTCGCCTGCGCGCAGATAACGCACGCTTGCAGTCAGAGCTGTCAGAGCTTCGCCGAGAACTTGCTCTTTTGAGAGCTGATGTCGAGCGCGCTCGGGTGGAGCCACCGGCTTCACAATCTTCTGTGGCATGTACAGTGAACCAGAGGTCTGACGAAGAGGAATTTCGTGCATCTAACATATCCCAAATAGGATTCATGATGGATGCAAAGTTACAGGGACTAGAAGGCCGCTTGCTCCCAGAAAAGAGATCACGACCTCCTCTGCGAGCGGACGGCTCCTATGATGCTTTGAGTCCAGTGGAGAATGAAAAATCTCCTAAGAGAAACGGAAAGAGTAAGACGCCTACACAGGTGCCTCCTCTTCAAGCGCGCATTTCACAAACTGCCTCTATAGATACCTCGTTAGACAGCGAAATTGCTCCTAAGAGAGCTACCTTAAAAGGAAAGGGACGTGGCAAAACGTCTACGCCAAAATCTGTACCTCCCCGTCCTGGTACTGTACAGTTGCAGACGTTACCACTTTCAGCGACTGACACTAATTGGTCTACTGTTGTGCGTCGAGGTAAGAAGACTCGCGGAGCGTCAGTACCCTCACAACAACAACTGACGTCCTCAACAATAGCTGGGCCCTCCATTGCGGAGCGAAGGCAGCCATCGAAATTGCGCTCTCCCACTTCTTCTGCCGTAGTTATCACTCTGCAGCCAGAGGCGGTGGAGCGTGGTGTAACTTATGCAAAAGTTTTAAGCGAGGCTAAAACCAAAATCAAATTACAAGATCTTGGGATAGGTTCACTTCGCTTCCGCCGCTCTGCTGTGGGAGCAAGTGTACTAGAAGTGCCGGGAGCTGCCAGTGGCGAAAAAGCGGACTCACTTGCTGCCAAACTCCGAGAAGCCTTAAACTCGGAGGAAGTGCGTGTGTCTAGACCGCTTAAGAGCGCAGAACTGCGTATCTCCGAACTAGACGATTTAGTCACCAGTGAGGAAATTGCCGCCGCGGTGGCTCAGAGTGGTGGATGTCCACTGGAAGCCGTGAAAGTGGGGCCCATTCGCCAGACTTCTATGGAATCAAGGACTGTATGGGTACGGTGCCCTGTGGCGTCTGCTAAAAAAGTGATAAAGGATCGCTTAATGGTAGGTTGGGTGTCAGCCAAGGTCAGCCTACTGGCATCGAGGCCTCTGCAGTGCTACCGCTGCCACCAAATAGGGCACGTCAAGATCAACTGCCCCTCCGAGTCCGACCGAAGCAGTGAATGCTACCGCTGTGGTGTTCCCGGTCACCATGCGCGCTCTTGCTCAGCACCGCCGCGTTGTCCGTTGTGTGCAGAGGCTAAAAAGCCATCATCGCACACTATTGGTAGCAGGGCCTGCCCACAGACCAAGACTGCCAAAGCGAATAGCCAAAAGACGACCGCTAAGAGCCCAGTCGCCACAGCCTCCCCTGCTGCAAACGCCGTCTCTGTAACCGGGGAAGTGGAGGTGTTGATGGAAACCTAAATAGTATGGCCCATCACTTCCTCCAAGCGAACGTAAACCACTGCGCTGGCGCGCAAGACATATTACTGCAAACTATGGCAGAGTGGACGATTACAGTGGCTGTTGTTGCGGAGCCCTATTTCATCCCAGCTCGGAACAACTGGATTGGTGATGTGGCGGGCTTAGTGGCCATCGTTACATCGGGCACGGCAGAGGCACCACCACTTGCCCTTCTTCGAAGAGGAAGGGGCTACGTTGCTGTTCGGTGGGGTGAAACAGTGCTTGTTGGGATGTACTTCTCCCCAAACAAAACCCTCGCTGAGTTCGAGGACTTTTTGAGTGAGGTGGAAACAATGATAGGCCAAGTTCGGACCCAATCAATGATCGTAGCGGGAGATTTCAATGCCAAGTCATCGGCATGGGGCTCACCAGTAACGGATGCGCGAGGAAATGTTCTGGAGGAATGGGCGGCGACTATTGGCCTCTCGGTTGTTAATCGGGGGTCAATCAGCACCTGTGTTCGTCAGCAGGGTGAATCTCTTGTGGACGTCACGTTTGCATCCCCCGGCATTACTCATCTTATCCGGGACTGGAGGGTTCTTGAAAATGTGGAGACATTGTCGGATCATCGTTATATTCGGTTTAATGTCGCCACATCACTGAATACAACAGGCTCTGGCCAAATCAGGGGGGACTTTCGTATCTCCCCTCGTTGGGCCCTCAAGAAGATGAACAGGGACGCCCTAATAGAAGCATCTATTGTCCAGGCGTGGCAGGCACCACCGGAACAGGTGGAGGTCGAGGCAGAAGCATCTTGGTTCCGTGAATGCATGGTACAGGTATGCGATGCATCGATGCCTCGGATGGGGCCCCAACCACCAAAAACGAAGGTATACTGGTGGAACTCTGATATTGCTGGGCTGCGTGCAACGTGCATAGTGGAGAGACGCCAATATGTGCGTCAACGCAGAAGACGGCCGCGAGACGAGACTCTCTAGGCACAATTATACTCCGTCTACAGAAGCGCTAAACAGGCTCTTCAGCTGGCCATAGTAAAGGCAAAAACCAGGGCCAGAGAAGAGTTGCTGGAGACCCTGAATCAAGATCCATGGGGGCGCCCATACCGAATGGTTCGGGGCAAACTCCGGCCTTGGACGCCCCCACTTTCGCAGGGTCTCGAGCCTTCCTTCTTGCGGAGAGTTGTTACAACTCTGTTCCCGAACAGAGCTGAACACAGACCTCCACCTATGACACAGACAACGGTGGACACTGCCGTGGATGAAGAGAGTCAAATGGTGTCCGACGGAGAAATGAGGGTGGCTGTTTTGCGACTCCGAGCGAAAAACGTTGCCCCAGGACCTGATGGTGTGCCTGGTCGCGCTTTGGTACTGGCCCTGGAAAACCTGGGTCCCAGACTAGTGGGGATCTTCGATGCCTGCTTTGAACAAGGTCTGTATCCACGGCAGTGGAAAAGTGGTCGTCTCGTTCTACTAAGAAAGGAGGGCCGTCCTGCAGAGTCTCCCTCCGCGTACCGCCCCATCGTGCTGCTTGACGAAGTAGGCAAGCTCTTTGAGCGCATTATTGCCTCTCGCCTCGTCAAGCACATGTACAGAGTGGGTCCTGACCTAGCTGATAGCCAGTTTGGCTTTCGTGTTGGCAGGTCAACGATTCACGCAATCATGCGGGTCAAAAACTTGGCGGAGGAAGCAGTATCCCGGGGCAAGGTTGTATTGGCAGTGTCACTTGACATCGCCAACGCTTTCAACAGCCTTCCCTGGAGTTGTATTAGAGAGGCCCTTGTGTACCATAGGGTTCCCCTCTACCTCCGCAGGATAATAACAGCTTACCTCTCTGAGCGGTACGTAGAGTGTCCCGGTAGAGATGAGTGGATGAGACATGAGATGACTTGCGGTGTTCCGCAGGGGTCGGTTCTTGGCCCTCTCCTGTGGAACATCGGCTATGACTGGGTTTTGCGGGGTGAAAACCTACGAGGCATTGAGGTGACGTGCTACGCTGACGACACGTTGGTGACAGCCTGTGCCAAAACCTACCGGGATTGCGCTGTGTTGGCTACGGCAGGTGTAGCCCAAGTGGTCGCCCGTATAAGGCGCCTGGGTCTGGAGGTGGCCCTGAATAAATCCGAGGCTCTGTATTTTCACGGACCCCGGAATGCGCCGCCTGCAGATTCCAATATTGTGGTGGGAGGAATCCAAATCAGCGTCGGGTCGACGATGAAATACTTAGGACTCGTTCTCGACAGCCGGTGGGGTTTTGAGGCGCACTTTCTCACCCTAGTGCCAAAATTAGTGAGAGCTGCGGGTGCTCTCAGTGGCCTACTGCCGAACCTGGGTGGGCCGAAAATTGCGTGCCGACGATTGTACGCTGGAATCGTGCGTTCGATGGCCCTGTATGGTGCCCCAGTGTGGGCCAGCGCTCTGAAAAGCCGAACAGTCACCCTATTGCGTAAACCACAAAGGGTGATGGCGATCAGACTGATACGGGGTTATCGGACGATCTCGTACGATGCGGCGTGCGTATTGGCAGGATCTCTCCCATGGGACTTGGAGGCGTCAATCCTCGCGTCAATACACCTTTGGCGCGAGGAGGAAAATGCCCGAGGCCAAATGCCAGCGCAAAGAGAAGTGGAGGGGCGGAGGCTGGAACTACGAACAGCGATGGTCCTCAAGTGGAAAGCGCGATTGGTGCAGTGCACATATGGTGCTAGCACCACTGAAGCGGTAAGACCGGTCCTTGAGGACTGGGTGGATAGACGAAAAGGCGTTCTCACATTTCGCATGACGCAGGTCTTGTCAGGGCATGGATGCTTCGGCAAGTACCTGCATCGGATCGCCGGAAGAGAATCAACGCCACAATGTCACCACTGTGATGGTTGCCCGGAGGACACAGCTCAGCATACGCTGGAGATATGCTCCGCCTGGGATGAACAGCGCCAGGAACTCGTTGCTGTATTGGGGAGTGACCTCTCACTGTCGGCCGTCATCCGAAATATGGTCGAAAGTGAGAGGTCATGGAAAGCTGTACTCTCCTTCTGCGAGAACGTCATTTCAATGAAGGAGACGGCTGAGCGGGAGAGGGAGAATGATTCTGCCTCTCACCCAATCCGCCGACGGAGAGCCGGGGTCCGGCGGAGGAACATCCGTTCACTCCACCCTCCCACTTGATGGGGCCCACGGGCGGTTAAACGGGGGCGTGACCACCGTATAATGGGCCTCATGAAAAGGCGCACGTGGTGTTCCCATGTGCCTTCCTGCGATGGACTTGCAGGTTGAACCCACCTGTAGAGATGGCCGCCGCCGTCGGGGCCACGGTTGAATGCTTCGGTGACCCCGCGACCCCGGCATATGGCGACGCGAAGGAACACCCCGGTGGTTTTAGTGGGTATACCGACAGGTCATGCGTCGGGGAGTCCCACACACCTCCGCGTGCCGTCCCCGCGGCGCGCGTAGAGACGGTGCGTAACGCATTTCCCCGGGTAAAAAAAAAAAAAAAAAAAAAAAAAAGGTTAGGTTAGGTTAGGTTAGGTTAGGTTAGGTTAGGTTAGGTTAGGTTAGGTTAGGTTAGGTTAGGTTAGGTTAGGTTAGGTTAGGTTAGGTTAGGTTAGGTTAGGTTAGGTTAGGTTTTTTTTTTTTTTTTTTTTTTTTTTTTTTTTTTTTTTTTTTTTTTTTTGCTTCTACCTCCAACGTGATCGGAGCCTATGTTCGCTAAATTACTCTTTCATACTAGTTCTCGCTTTTATTCCTCTCGCACTTCCATTCCGCATACTGTATCTTTCTGGCATTCATCTCTTTCTTTCTGTTTCGGGTGGGACTCCCGTCTAATATTATAGGCTTACTAATTTTATTTAATATTTTACATATTCGGGGTAAATAAAGGTACTCGACACAAGGGGTAAATAAATGTACGTCGACAGTTTTTAAATTGTTTTCGGTTTTGCCATTTTTTCTTTTTGTACTTGTTGAACATAATCCTATTTTAATATTACTTAATCTTAAAAATCTATATATGTATTTATCCTTATGTTCTATACTTATCTCTAATATTCTAAATGATATCGAGATAGCATATTTTCTTAACACTAAGTATATATAATCTTCTATTTTTTCTATGCATATCTGCAATATACTGCATGATATTAAGAATGCATATTTTCTTGAACACTTTTTTATTATTTTTACAATATTGTACCAAATTCCATTTTTCAAAAAGACACCTTCACTATATGTTTGTCTCGCCCAGAGAACTACCGGACACAGATCACAATCCAACCCCATGCCCAAGACCCCAGCGGCCCCCTTTGCAAGCAAAGGGTCCTCCTCACTGCCCTCCAATCCTGCGTTAGTCCAGGTCCAGTACAAAGCATCAGTTTTGTCCTGGCGAGATAGAGGTTTGTTTGTATCTCTGACTGCTACCGCTAGGATACGGAGGGAGTTTGGTTTCATGACCTTCAGGAGTGCTGCCGGTGAGCCACTGAGGGCTTCAAGATAGGGGACTGCTACCAGCTGACGTGAAAAATCGACTATAGTAAGGTCGCCCAGGATGCCCTCAGCAATAGGCTACGGACATCCGGGCTAACCCGTCCCATTTCAAGCGTATTGGGCAACTGGAGCTAAAAGCATTGTGATCTGTGTGCTCTAGTTTGGCTTTGACGCAATTCCTACATGAGGGTGGGTCGCCAGTAAGTCGGTCAGCGCACTCCGCACTGAGGTGGGGGCCGCAGCAGTGGCTGCATAAGTCAGCCGGCTCCTTGCAGAACCGCCTGCCGTGCCCGTACCCCAGGCAGCGCGTGCACTGGACCAAGGGGGACTGGTCCTTGGCGACGATGCGCTGGAGGTCAATATGGACATACCCTGCCTCTGTCACCCTGCGCCAGATGATAGGCGAGGCGCTTACCACAATGTGGCATGCGTGGGGGTTCCTAGCCCTCTTCCTATATTTAACCTCCAGGCGGTCGTCCGCTGCGTCGAGGCCGTGAAAAACACCCCGATTTTGGTTCCTCAGGGCTTTTATGACGTCTTCGTCGGTGTTAATTTGTAAGACGTCCCTGAGGATAACCAATGGGTCTTTGTTTCTCACTTCCTCGACGCTTAGGGCCGTCCCATCTCTTTCTAGTTTTTCGATCACCTTCTTCCTGTCTTCCTGTGTTTGAAAGCCGATAACGATCTTCCTATCCTTGGCCTTCCTTACTCGCTCCACCTTGACCCAACCCTCTTTTGCATCAATCACCTGCCTCACCTTGTCCAACACCTCCTCCCCTGTCTCCATCTCGTCCTTGGAGGTGACGACAATGGAGTGGAGCGTATTAGGCAGCGGCTTCTCAGAAGCAGCTACGCTAGCGTAACTCCTTACCTGCTCCATCGTCGCCTTCTGACTCTCCAGGGAGACCTTTAGTACCTCCATCATCTTCGTGTTGTCCATAAGCAACCTTGAGTGCTCCTCGAGACGGATCATTAGGTTGGGATCAGAGTTGACCATGAAGGTGGTGTCGGTTGCAGTTGCCTCCGGCTCCACCCCCACCGTCCCCTCCTTCTCACTTCCCAAACCTGAGGCCCCTCCGACCTTTTCCACCCCTGGCGTTATGGAGGCCTTCTCCGCCTCCTTTACCAGTTGGTAGAGCCGGTCTAGGACCTCGATAATGGTGTTCTTTATTTCCGTTTTGATATTTCGAGAAGCACTCAAGTTTAGCTTCCCGGTTACCAAACAAGCCCTAGCCTCAGCCGAACGAGTCTCATACGTCTTACCCTTACCATCAGGGGATGCTCTACCTTTGTCAGTCTGTCTGTCCTGAGACTGGGTTTGGCGAGGCTTGGTGGCGCTAGTCTTTTTCGTGGCACCAGTCGAGTCGGAGTACGAAGCCTCCCACTCGTTGATGCTGCGCCTTACGCTGTTTTTTGCTCCGAGTTTGGCAGGTGATTTTCTAGCGTCGGCACCGGTCGTTCTCTGGGGAGTCCTGACAGTATACATGTCGGAGGTATGCGTCTAAACAATAACAAAGAAAAATAAAATATAAAACAAAACAAAAAATGATTTAAAATTTTTGACTCTACCTAAGTCTCTATTTTGTCACCTATATAAATTTACAAATTTGCAGTCAAGATACTTAAAAACTAGCACAAA
Source organism: Coleophora flavipennella (assembly GCA_947284805.1). Classification (NCBI taxonomy): domain Eukaryota; kingdom Metazoa; phylum Arthropoda; class Insecta; order Lepidoptera; family Coleophoridae; genus Coleophora; species Coleophora flavipennella. The sequence continues at coordinate 10,568 of OX369305.1, read as the reverse complement.
TATTACACAATAAAAATAATTTTAATTTTAGGTACAGTCGTTAGAGTAACATAAATGGTAGACTACGGTAAGGTAGAGTCGGGTTGAATGGGGCCCAATAAGACCGCCGTCAAATTCAAATCGTCAAAAACCATAAATCTAAACTAAAATAAAAATAAAAATCTAAAATAGAGCCAGAACTCTACGTAGAGTCAATCTCTATAAATAAAAAGATAGCTATTGCTGAGCCCTACTGTCCACAAAAAGTTGCGTTAGAATCGGTGGACTGGTTCCGGAGATATCAGACTTTGAAATTTTTCAATATGGCGGCCAAGATGGCGGCCGCAGGCTAAAAGTGGTTTTTTGAAGTCAGCTTTGATCGTAGAAGGACGGGAAAAAGACAGGCAATATGGGCTCGCCAAGGAGTATTAAAGCGAACTCTAAAAAATGATCAAAAATTTTTGAACTCTACCTAGAGTTTTTGCTCAAATGTGTGATAGAGTCGCTGCTCCTTTAACAAACACAAAAAACCGCGTCCCTCCACGATCAAAACTCACGAAGTTATTTACAAAACAAATATTCAAGATGGCCGCCAAGATGGCCGACTAAAATTTAAAATTGTTCTAATTTTGCTTCCCCTGGTCCTATCCGGTCGTTCTTGGGCTCGTTTTAAAGGGCTCAGCAAGAGCTATACAATGAGCATACACAAGTAAAAAATAGTAAAAAGCCTGATTTAAGATCAACAAAAAACAAGAAAAATTTTACAAAAAGCACGAAAAACAGTAAATTAAAAAGAAAAATAAAAGTTTTTTCACAGTCAATCCTAAAATTATATATGATCTAACATTTTTAGGGTAGTAAGGTGGTTCTAAAATTTTTATTTCTACTACCACGTGGCAGGTTCAAAACTTCAAAAAATTATAAATAAAAATTTTTCAGGGGGATTGTACCAAAATTTTTTGACCACGTATTAAGCTTACAAAACACTATTTTTTGGAATTTTAAAAACATGGGGTAAAAGATCTTAAACAGGAGATAATTAATTTTGAAAAATGCAAAAAATTTAAAAATGAAATTAATAAAGAACCACTCAACTTAGATCGAAAATCCAAACGGCGATGGAGTTCGCCCAACTGCTGCAACGTTTTCCGAAGGTCAAATTTAGCCGCACGCCTCTCGTTCTATGACCACGTTGCCACGTGGTTTGCAGGTTTTTGGCTGTAACTCGTCCCCCTTCACCGGCAAAAATCCAAAATTTGGCAGGAATGCAGGTCTTCACGATGCCTTTGTTTAGGTGTCAAAAAATGTGTATGTCGCAGCGATCAATCGAGCAGCGTACGCACTCAAAGTTTAAAAATTTTTCAAAAATGCACTTTTTTAAAAATAGCGGCTCCAATTTTTTCGTCCGAACAAAACTTTTTTCACACAAAGATGCGCCACTCAAAGACGCTCACAATGATGTATAACACGTTATTATTCCGTTGAAAAATCCAATTTTTACTAATTTTTGAAGAAAAATTTGGCCGCGGAGCAGCGCTAGCTGTGACCGTTCTGCGCGGGGGGTGACGCGCGACTGGTTAGGTTAGGTTAGGTTAGGTTAGGTTAGGTTAGGTTAGGTTAGGTTAGGTTAGGTTAGGTTAGGTTAGGTTAGGTTAGGTTAGGTTAGGTTAGGTTAGGTTAGGTTAGGTTAGGTTAGGTTAGGTTAGGTTAGGTTAGGTTAGGTTAGGTTAGGTTAGGTTAGGTTAGGTTAGGTTAGGTTAGGTTAGGTTAGGTTAGGTTAGGTTAGGTTAGGTTAGGTTAGGTTAGGTTAGGTTAGGTTAGGTTAGGTTAGGTTAGGTTAGGTTAGGTTAGGTTAGGTTAGGTTAGGTTAGGTTAGGTTAGGTTAGGTTAGGTTAGGTTAGGTTAGGTTAGGTTAGGTTAGGTTAGGTTAGGTTAGGTTAGGTTAGGTTAGGTTAGGTTAGGTTAGGTTAGGTTAGGTTAGGTTAGGTTAGGTTAGGTTAGGTTAGGTTAGGTTAGGTTAGGTTAGGTTAGGTTAGGTTAGGTTAGGTTAGGTTAGGTTAGGTTAGGTTAGGTTAGGTTAGGTTAGGTTAGGTTAGGTTAGGTTAGGTTAGGTTAGGTTAGGTTAGGTTAGGTTAGGTTAGGTTAGGTTAGGTTAGGTTAGGTTAGGTTAGGTTAGGTTAGGTTAGGTTAGGTTAGGTTAGGTTAGGTTAGGTTAGGTTAGGTTAGGTTAGGTTAGGTTAGGTTAGGTTAGGTTAGGTTAGGTTAGGTTAGGTTAGGTTAGGTTAGGTTAGGTTAGGTTAGGTTAGGTTAGGTTAGGTTAGGTTAGGTTAGGTTAGGTTAGGTTAGGTTAGGTTAGGTTAGGTTAGGTTAGGTTAGGTTAGGTTAGGTTAGGTTAGGTTAGGTTAGGTTAGGTTAGGTTAGGTTAGGTTAGGTTAGGTTAGGTTAGGTTAGGTTAGGTTAGGTTAGGTTAGGTTAGGTTAGGTTAGGTTAGGTTAGGTTAGGTTAGGTTAGGTTAGGTTAGGTTAGGTTAGGTTAGGTTAGGTTAGGTTAGGTTAGGTTAGGTTAGGTTAGGTTAGGTTAGGTTAGGTTAGGTTAGGTTAGGTTAGGTTAGGTTAGGTTAGGTTAGGTTAGGTTAGGTTAGGTTAGGTTAGGTTAGGTTAGGTTAGGTTAGGTTAGGTTAGGTTAGGTTAGGTTAGGTTAGGTTAGGTTAGGTTAGGTTAGGTTAGGTTAGGTTAGGTTAGGTTAGGTTAGGTTAGGTTAGGTTAGGTTAGGTTAGGTTAGGTTAGGTTAGGTTAGGTTAGGTTAGGTTAGGTTAGGTTAGGTTAGGTTAGGTTAGGTTAGGTTAGGTTAGGTTAGGTTAGGTTAGGTTAGGTTAGGTTAGGTTAGGTTAGGTTAGGTTAGGTTAGGTTAGGTTAGGTTAGGTTAGGTTAGGTTAGGTTAGGTTAGGTTAGGTTAGGTTAGGTTAGGTTAGGTTAGGTTAGGTTAGGTTAGGTTAGGTTAGGTTAGGTTAGGTTAGGTTAGGTTAGGTTAGGTTAGGTTAGGTTAGGTTAGGTTAGGTTAGGTTAGGTTAGGTTAGGTTAGGTTAGGTTAGGTTAGGTTAGGTTAGGTTAGGTTAGGTTAGGTTAGGTTAGGTTAGGTTAGGTTAGGTTAGGTTAGGTTAGGTTAGGTTAGGTTAGGTTAGGTTAGGTTAGGTTAGGTTAGGTTAGGTTAGGTTAGGTTAGGTTAGGTTAGGTTAGGTTAGGTTAGGTTAGGTTAGGTTAGGTTAGGTTAGGTTAGGTTAGGTTAGGTTAGGTTAGGTTAGGTTAGGTTAGGTTAGGTTAGGTTAGGTTAGGTTAGGTTAGGTTAGGTTAGGTTAGGTTAGGTTAGGTTAGGTTAGGTTAGGTTAGGTTAGGTTAGGTTAGGTTAGGTTAGGTTAGGTTAGGTTAGGTTAGGTTAGGTTAGGTTAGGTTAGGTTAGGTTAGGTTAGGTTAGGTTAGGTTAGGTTAGGTTAGGTTAGGTTAGGTTAGGTTAGGTTAGGTTAGGTTAGGTTAGGTTAGGTTAGGTTAGGTTAGGTTAGGTTAGGTTAGGTTAGGTTAGGTTAGGTTAGGTTAGGTTAGGTTAGGTTAGGTTAGGTTAGGTTAGGTTAGGTTAGGTTAGGTTAGGTTAGGTTAGGTTAGGTTAGGTTAGGTTAGGTTAGGTTAGGTTAGGTTAGGTTAGGTTAGGTTAGGTTAGGTTAGGTTAGGTTAGGTTAGGTTAGGTTAGGTTAGGTTAGGTTAGGTTAGGTTAGGTTAGGTTAGGTTAGGTTAGGTTAGGTTAGGTTAGGTTAGGTTAGGTTAGGTTAGGTTAGGTTAGGTTAGGTTAGGTTAGGTTAGGTTAGGTTAGGTTAGGTTAGGTTAGGTTAGGTTAGGTTAGGTTAGGTTAGGTTAGGTTAGGTTAGGTTAGGTTAGGTTAGGTTAGGTTAGGTTAGGTTAGGTTAGGTTAGGTTAGGTTAGGTTAGGTTAGGTTAGGTTAGGTTAGGTTAGGTTAGGTTAGGTTAGGTTAGGTTAGGTTAGGTTAGGTTAGGTTAGGTTAGGTTAGGTTAGGTTAGGTTAGGTTAGGTTAGGTTAGGTTAGGTTAGGTTAGGTTAGGTTAGGTTAGGTTAGGTTAGGTTAGGTTAGGTTAGGTTAGGTTAGGTTAGGTTAGGTTAGGTTAGGTTAGGTTAGGTTAGGTTAGGTTAGGTTAGGTTAGGTTAGGTTAGGTTAGGTTAGGTTAGGTTAGGTTAGGTTAGGTTAGGTTAGGTTAGGTTAGGTTAGGTTAGGTTAGGTTAGGTTAGGTTAGGTTAGGTTAGGTTAGGTTAGGTTAGGTTAGGTTAGGTTAGGTTAGGTTAGGTTAGGTTAGGTTAGGTTAGGTTAGGTTAGGTTAGGTTAGGTTAGGTTAGGTTAGGTTAGGTTAGGTTAGGTTAGGTTAGGTTAGGTTAGGTTAGGTTAGGTTAGGTTAGGTTAGGTTAGGTTAGGTTAGGTTAGGTTAGGTTAGGTTAGGTTAGGTTAGGTTAGGTTAGGTTAGGTTAGGTTAGGTTAGGTTAGGTTAGGTTAGGTTAGGTTAGGTTAGGTTAGGTTAGGTTAGGTTAGGTTAGGTTAGGTTAGGTTAGGTTAGGTTAGGTTAGGTTAGGTTAGGTTAGGTTAGGTTAGGTTAGGTTAGGTTAGGTTAGGTTAGGTTAGGTTAGGTTAGGTTAGGTTAGGTTAGGTTAGGTTAGGTTAGGTTAGGTTAGGTTAGGTTAGGTTAGGTTAGGTTAGGTTAGGTTAGGTTAGGTTAGGTTAGGTTAGGTTAGGTTAGGTTAGGTTAGGTTAGGTTAGGTTAGGTTAGGTTAGGTTAGGTTAGGTTAGGTTAGGTTAGGTTAGGTTAGGTTAGGTTAGGTTAGGTTAGGTTAGGTTAGGTTAGGTTAGGTTAGGTTAGGTTAGGTTAGGTTAGGTTAGGTTAGGTTAGGTTAGGTTAGGTTAGGTTAGGTTAGGTTAGGTTAGGTTAGGTTAGGTTAGGTTAGGTTAGGTTAGGTTAGGTTAGGTTAGGTTAGGTTAGGTTAGGTTAGGTTAGGTTAGGTTAGGTTAGGTTAGGTTAGGTTAGGTTAGGTTAGGTTAGGTTAGGTTAGGTTAGGTTAGGTTAGGTTAGGTTAGGTTAGGTTAGGTTAGGTTAGGTTAGGTTAGGTTAGGTTAGGTTAGGTTAGGTTAGGTTAGGTTAGGTTAGGTTAGGTTAGGTTAGGTTAGGTTAGGTTAGGTTAGGTTAGGTTAGGTTAGGTTAGGTTAGGTTAGGTTAGGTTAGGTTAGGTTAGGTTAGGTTAGGTTAGGTTAGGTTAGGTTAGGTTAGGTTAGGTTAGGTTAGGTTAGGTTAGGTTAGGTTAGGTTAGGTTAGGTTAGGTTAGGTTAGGTTAGGTTAGGTTAGGTTAGGTTAGGTTAGGTTAGGTTAGGTTAGGTTAGGTTAGGTTAGGTTAGGTTAGGTTAGGTTAGGTTAGGTTAGGTTAGGTTAGGTTAGGTTAGGTTAGGTTAGGTTAGGTTAGGTTAGGTTAGGTTAGGTTAGGTTAGGTTAGGTTAGGTTAGGTTAGGTTAGGTTAGGTTAGGTTAGGTTAGGTTAGGTTAGGTTAGGTTAGGTTAGGTTAGGTTAGGTTAGGTTAGGTTAGGTTAGGTTAGGTTAGGTTAGGTTAGGTTAGGTTAGGTTAGGTTAGGTTAGGTTAGGTTAGGTTAGGTTAGGTTAGGTTAGGTTAGGTTAGGTTAGGTTAGGTTAGGTTAGGTTAGGTTAGGTTAGGTTAGGTTAGGTTAGGTTAGGTTAGGTTAGGTTAGGTTAGGTTAGGTTAGGTTAGGTTAGGTTAGGTTAGGTTAGGTTAGGTTAGGTTAGGTTAGGTTAGGTTAGGTTAGGTTAGGTTAGGTTAGGTTAGGTTAGGTTAGGTTAGGTTAGGTTAGGTTAGGTTAGGTTAGGTTAGGTTAGGTTAGGTTAGGTTAGGTTAGGTTAGGTTAGGTTAGGTTAGGTTAGGTTAGGTTAGGTTAGGTTAGGTTAGGTTAGGTTAGGTTAGGTTAGGTTAGGTTAGGTTAGGTTAGGTTAGGTTAGGTTAGGTTAGGTTAGGTTAGGTTAGGTTAGGTTAGGTTAGGTTAGGTTAGGTTAGGTTAGGTTAGGTTAGGTTAGGTTAGGTTAGGTTAGGTTAGGTTAGGTTAGGTTAGGTTAGGTTAGGTTAGGTTAGGTTAGGTTAGGTTAGGTTAGGTTAGGTTAGGTTAGGTTAGGTTAGGTTAGGTTAGGTTAGGTTAGGTTAGGTTAGGTTAGGTTAGGTTAGGTTAGGTTAGGTTAGGTTAGGTTAGGTTAGGTTAGGTTAGGTTAGGTTAGGTTAGGTTAGGTTAGGTTAGGTTAGGTTAGGTTAGGTTAGGTTAGGTTAGGTTAGGTTAGGTTAGGTTAGGTTAGGTTAGGTTAGGTTAGGTTAGGTTAGGTTAGGTTAGGTTAGGTTAGGTTAGGTTAGGTTAGGTTAGGTTAGGTTAGGTTAGGTTAGGTTAGGTTAGGTTAGGTTAGGTTAGGTTAGGTTAGGTTAGGTTAGGTTAGGTTAGGTTAGGTTAGGTTAGGTTAGGTTAGGTTAGGTTAGGTTAGGTTAGGTTAGGTTAGGTTAGGTTAGGTTAGGTTAGGTTAGGTTAGGTTAGGTTAGGTTAGGTTAGGTTAGGTTAGGTTAGGTTAGGTTAGGTTAGGTTAGGTTAGGTTAGGTTAGGTTAGGTTAGGTTAGGTTAGGTTAGGTTAGGTTAGGTTAGGTTAGGTTAGGTTAGGTTAGGTTAGGTTAGGTTAGGTTAGGTTAGGTTAGGTTAGGTTAGGTTAGGTTAGGTTAGGTTAGGTTAGGTTAGGTTAGGTTAGGTTAGGTTAGGTTAGGTTAGGTTAGGTTAGGTTAGGTTAGGTTAGGTTAGGTTAGGTTAGGTTAGGTTAGGTTAGGTTAGGTTAGGTTAGGTTAGGTTAGGTTAGGTTAGGTTAGGTTAGGTTAGGTTAGGTTAGGTTAGGTTAGGTTAGGTTAGGTTAGGTTAGGTTAGGTTAGGTTAGGTTAGGTTAGGTTAGGTTAGGTTAGGTTAGGTTAGGTTAGGTTAGGTTAGGTTAGGTTAGGTTAGGTTAGGTTAGGTTAGGTTAGGTTAGGTTAGGTTAGGTTAGGTTAGGTTAGGTTAGGTTAGGTTAGGTTAGGTTAGGTTAGGTTAGGTTAGGTTAGGTTAGGTTAGGTTAGGTTAGGTTAGGTTAGGTTAGGTTAGGTTAGGTTAGGTTAGGTTAGGTTAGGTTAGGTTAGGTTAGGTTAGGTTAGGTTAGGTTAGGTTAGGTTAGGTTAGGTTAGGTTAGGTTAGGTTAGGTTAGGTTAGGTTAGGTTAGGTTAGGTTAGGTTAGGTTAGGTTAGGTTAGGTTAGGTTAGGTTAGGTTAGGTTAGGTTAGGTTAGGTTAGGTTAGGTTAGGTTAGGTTAGGTTAGGTTAGGTTAGGTTAGGTTAGGTTAGGTTAGGTTAGGTTAGGTTAGGTTAGGTTAGGTTAGGTTAGGTTAGGTTAGGTTAGGTTAGGTTAGGTTAGGTTAGGTTAGGTTAGGTTAGGTTAGGTTAGGTTAGGTTAGGTTAGGTTAGGTTAGGTTAGGTTAGGTTAGGTTAGGTTAGGTTAGGTTAGGTTAGGTTAGGTTAGGTTAGGTTAGGTTAGGTTAGGTTAGGTTAGGTTAGGTTAGGTTAGGTTAGGTTAGGTTAGGTTAGGTTAGGTTAGGTTAGGTTAGGTTAGGTTAGGTTAGGTTAGGTTAGGTTAGGTTAGGTTAGGTTAGGTTAGGTTAGGTTAGGTTAGGTTAGGTTAGGTTAGGTTAGGTTAGGTTAGGTTAGGTTAGGTTAGGTTAGGTTAGGTTAGGTTAGGTTAGGTTAGGTTAGGTTAGGTTAGGTTAGGTTAGGTTAGGTTAGGTTAGGTTAGGTTAGGTTAGGTTAGGTTAGGTTAGGTTAGGTTAGGTTAGGTTAGGTTAGGTTAGGTTAGGTTAGGTTAGGTTAGGTTAGGTTAGGTTAGGTTAGGTTAGGTTAGGTTAGGTTAGGTTAGGTTAGGTTAGGTTAGGTTAGGTTAGGTTAGGTTAGGTTAGGTTAGGTTAGGTTAGGTTAGGTTAGGTTAGGTTAGGTTAGGTTAGGTTAGGTTAGGTTAGGTTAGGTTAGGTTAGGTTAGGTTAGGTTAGGTTAGGTTAGGTTAGGTTAGGTTAGGTTAGGTTAGGTTAGGTTAGGTTAGGTTAGGTTAGGTTAGGTTAGGTTAGGTTAGGTTAGGTTAGGTTAGGTTAGGTTAGGTTAGGTTAGGTTAGGTTAGGTTAGGTTAGGTTAGGTTAGGTTAGGTTAGGTTAGGTTAGGTTAGGTTAGGTTAGGTTAGGTTAGGTTAGGTTAGGTTAGGTTAGGTTAGGTTAGGTTAGGTTAGGTTAGGTTAGGTTAGGTTAGGTTAGGTTAGGTTAGGTTAGGTTAGGTTAGGTTAGGTTAGGTTAGGTTAGGTTAGGTTAGGTTAGGTTAGGTTAGGTTAGGTTAGGTTAGGTTAGGTTAGGTTAGGTTAGGTTAGGTTAGGTTAGGTTAGGTTAGGTTAGGTTAGGTTAGGTTAGGTTAGGTTAGGTTAGGTTAGGTTAGGTTAGGTTAGGTTAGGTTAGGTTAGGTTAGGTTAGGTTAGGTTAGGTTAGGTTAGGTTAGGTTAGGTTAGGTTAGGTTAGGTTAGGTTAGGTTAGGTTAGGTTAGGTTAGGTTAGGTTAGGTTAGGTTAGGTTAGGTTAGGTTAGGTTAGGTTAGGTTAGGTTAGGTTAGGTTAGGTTAGGTTAGGTTAGGTTAGGTTAGGTTAGGTTAGGTTAGGTTAGGTTAGGTTAGGTTAGGTTAGGTTAGGTTAGGTTAGGTTAGGTTAGGTTAGGTTAGGTTAGGTTAGGTTAGGTTAGGTTAGGTTAGGTTAGGTTAGGTTAGGTTAGGTTAGGTTAGGTTAGGTTAGGTTAGGTTAGGTTAGGTTAGGTTAGGTTAGGTTAGGTTAGGTTAGGTTAGGTTAGGTTAGGTTAGGTTAGGTTAGGTTAGGTTAGGTTAGGTTAGGTTAGGTTAGGTTAGGTTAGGTTAGGTTAGGTTAGGTTAGGTTAGGTTAGGTTAGGTTAGGTTAGGTTAGGTTAGGTTAGGTTAGGTTAGGTTAGGTTAGGTTAGGTTAGGTTAGGTTAGGTTAGGTTAGGTTAGGTTAGGTTAGGTTAGGTTAGGTTAGGTTAGGTTAGGTTAGGTTAGGTTAGGTTAGGTTAGGTTAGGTTAGGTTAGGTTAGGTTAGGTTAGGTTAGGTTAGGTTAGGTTAGGTTAGGTTAGGTTAGGTTAGGTTAGGTTAGGTTAGGTTAGGTTAGGTTAGGTTAGGTTAGGTTAGGTTAGGTTAGGTTAGGTTAGGTTAGGTTAGGTTAGGTTAGGTTAGGTTAGGTTAGGTTAGGTTAGGTTAGGTTAGGTTAGGTTAGGTTAGGTTAGGTTAGGTTAGGTTAGGTTAGGTTAGGTTAGGTTAGGTTAGGTTAGGTTAGGTTAGGTTAGGTTAGGTTAGGTTAGGTTAGGTTAGGTTAGGTTAGGTTAGGTTAGGTTAGGTTAGGTTAGGTTAGGTTAGGTTAGGTTAGGTTAGGTTAGGTTAGGTTAGGTTAGGTTAGGTTAGGTTAGGTTAGGTTAGGTTAGGTTAGGTTAGGTTAGGTTAGGTTAGGTTAGGTTAGGTTAGGTTAGGTTAGGTTAGGTTAGGTTAGGTTAGGTTAGGTTAGGTTAGGTTAGGTTAGGTTAGGTTAGGTTAGGTTAGGTTAGGTTAGGTTAGGTTAGGTTAGGTTAGGTTAGGTTAGGTTAGGTTAGGTTAGGTTAGGTTAGGTTAGGTTAGGTTAGGTTAGGTTAGGTTAGGTTAGGTTAGGTTAGGTTAGGTTAGGTTAGGTTAGGTTAGGTTAGGTTAGGTTAGGTTAGGTTAGGTTAGGTTAGGTTAGGTTAGGTTAGGTTAGGTTAGGTTAGGTTAGGTTAGGTTAGGTTAGGTTAGGTTAGGTTAGGTTAGGTTAGGTTAGGTTAGGTTAGAGGTTAGGTTAGGTTAGGTTAGGTTAGGTTAGGTTAGGTTAGGTTAGGTTAGGTTAGGTTAGGTTAGGTTAGGTTAGGTTAGGTTAGGTTAGGTTAGGTTAGGTTAGGTTAGGTTAGGTTAGGTTAGGTTAGGTTAGGTTAGGTTAGGTTAGGTTAGGTTAGGTTAGGTTAGGTTAGGTTAGGTTAGGTTAGGTTAGGTTAGGTTAGGTTAGGTTAGGTTAGGTTAGGTTAGGTTAGGTTAGGTTAGGTTAGGTTAGGTTAGGTTAGGTTAGGTTAGGTTAGGTTAGGTTAGGTTAGGTTAGGTTAGGTTAGGTTAGGTTAGGTTAGGTTAGGTTAGGTTAGGTTAGGTTAGGTTAGGTTAGGTTAGGTTAGGTTAGGTTAGGTTAGGTTAGGTTAGGTTAGGTTAGGTTAGGTTAGGTTAGGTTAGGTTAGGTTAGGTTAGGTTAGGTTAGGTTAGGTTAGGTTAGGTTAGGTTAGGTTAGGTTAGGTTAGGTTAGGTTAGGTTAGGTTAGGTTAGGTTAGGTTAGGTTAGGTTAGGTTAGGTTAGGTTAGGTTAGGTTAGGTTAGGTTAGGTTAGGTTAGGTTAGGTTAGGTTAGGTTAGG